>OX388204.1:27973044-29205515 GCA_947578815.1 Epinotia ramella | reverse complement strand
ACCGGTTCAAATATCTACGTAATGTTAAGCAAATAAATGAATTTCAATTTCAATTGAAGTCGAAGAACTTATCATAGTGAACATAAAAAATCTCCGGATTTATAAATAATTATATTCGTTTATGTTTATCATTATCACTTACTATTGTTAGTCTCATTGATGATCTGAAGACAGGTCGTCCTCGTGAGAGCCATCCGCTCTTGCAGACGCGTGACCAAGAGTCCCACAAACAGAATTCGGTTAAAAAGTTTGGGGACTAGCGACAAATACTGGAAGATGGATAGTGTAGACATTCCCTGGAAATAATAGTTTTAGCAGTTTTTATTATCAGTTTATACACGCAGAATAGAATAGAATACGACGCGAATAACGACGCTGATTTTCAGTGGATCCGATAAACTAAAACTAACGTATTAACATATCTAAGAGATACGGTATAAAGAGATAATTACAGTGTACAAAACCCGAGTCATGTCACACTAACACTAGCACAGGTTTCCTTTCATGAATTAGAGGGAATACAGTAGTCCTCACGAAGGCCCATTGCGGGTCTCCAGAATTCTCATACACCTTTGTATCTCTTCGCAGAAGCATGCAGGTTTCCTTACGATTTTTTTCTTCACCGAAAAGCTAATGGTAAATATCGAATAATATTCCGCACATAAGGTCCGAAAAACTCATTCTATGAGCTGGAATTTGACGGGCGCATTGCTTGAACTGAACCTCTATAATATCATCTAACCTCTATCAGGCTACCATAGTTTGGAAAGGCAAAAAGCAAATAAAGATGTAGTGTAGAAAAAAACAAAAGAGCAAAGCCGACCGTCAATTTATTAATTGATAAATGTATAACAACTCGTTTGGATAGTTTTGGGGGAGAGAACAGAGCTGGACCTCGAATTTATTATTATTAATATCATCTTGAACAGACAATTAAATATGTAGTTAGGTTAATAAAGACTGACTGAAGAAAAGGCTGAGAAAATTGAAGGAAAGGAGTATTTGGTTCGATAACAGTAAACACTGTAGATAATTTGATGACATTTCTCGTTTGTTGTTCTTAACAACTCCATGTTCATGTTTACGGGTAACCACAGTCTCTAAGGCTCCAATTGTATTGTAACTAATGTATTTTTGAACAATAAAGATTTAATATTTTTATTTTTACTGCTTTATTGCCATGACAGTAAATATCTTAACTCAAGTGCACATAATGCCCGTTTTGTGCAACGACCATTAGTATTCGGACGATTAACACGAGAAGATGTCTGCGGCGTTGAGACGCTGGGGTTTTTACGCACTTTGAAGACTGTCTTACCTCTCCGTACAAGATTAAATCTTCCAAGGCAATAAGCTGGCTGGAAATCATGTGGAGGCAGAGAAGTAGTATCTGAAATAATAACTCTTTGATTTTCAAATTGTTCAATATAACCACAGTATATAACAAAAACTATTTTTGCGTAACACAACCCCTTAAATAAATAAATGAATTTTATTCTGCAAGTAGGCCGTAATGGCTCTTTTACAAGTCAAAATTCTACAAGCGTTTTTGAAAAAGAAGACCACTGTTAAGAAGAAACGCCGAAACAGACTCAACAGTCAGTAATTTTTTGCCAAAAAAAAGCTTATTACAATAATAGTTCTTAACCTACTTAAAATAAGTCAAACTGAATATGAAGTATAGGTAATGTCCCTATCAGATTATAAGTTGATTTAGATGATTTATTAAAAACATAAAAAAAAGGAAAAAATATTAAGCGTAGGAGTGACATAAGCTATATTTTTTTTAAAGCAGTTGGGTTTTTCTAAATATCTTTTGATTTCATTTGAGATTTTATTTTGATGTCCCAGGACTGAACTTCCAACGTATAACGATAACTTGAGCTGCAAGCCCTGTGACTTGCAACTCAAGGATCCACATAATATCAGCGTCGATTCATCCTCTGTGCCTCGACATTGTTGTGCTGAGTGGACTCGAATCATTATTCGAATTTCACGAAGTGTCACAATGTATATAATTACGTAATTCTGTATTTTCGAAATAAACTTTATTTTCTTTCTTTCTTTCTTTCTATAAGAACCAAATTGACAAATCGTAATCCGCAACGTAGGCTTCGTCAAGTGGCTTCGTATGGTTCACTCTGGCAGCTGACCTCAATTCAATACACTTCATGGGTTCATAACACAGACCACTTATAAGTGGTCTGTGGTTCATAACCATGCTACCGGCCTCTGATCTGCAGGGGACATTATAATAGGCTTTGATTATATGCAGTCTCTTTGGGGAGGCCTATGTTGAGCAGTGGACGTCATTCAGCTGATATGATGATGATGATCATGATATGCAAGGCAACATGCTCGGCGACATTTCTAGTGACACTTCTCAGGCGAATATGATAACGCCATAATTGCCTAAAGCTAAGAATTATATAATGCTTAGTATCTGTCTAGTTTGACAATGATAATGAAAAGATTCTTACAAAGGGACTGGTAGTTTTTTGTAACAACACATACACTCTAAGCAGTTTGCGGTAAGCTCTGAGAATATTGCTTGTTACTGCGGGTGACTCCGATCGGGTTAACGATCTCCATCTGCTATCGGTGGTCCTAATCAACAAACTGTTAATATAACTCACTCTGAGTGTCAGACAATATATAATGCAATAGATGAAAGCAAGTTCAAAATCTTGCGCAGAAAGGGTGAAAATTGCCGGAACGGCCAAATACAACTCATGGTAACCAATGTTTTGGGTGACTACGTAGATGTTAACACCAACATGGAATAATAACAAAAATGATATGTATCCTATATTCCACCAGTATATTTTGGTATAATGCCGTGCATTCCTGGTTATCTTCAAAGCCCGGTCGACTTGTTGAAGCGACAGAACTAATTCGCAATTGGAGTCCACGTAAAAGAAGTTGTTGACTATAATCGGACAATTGTTTAAGCACAGCGTCACTGTGATTTGCGTAAAAGTGAGAGCGTTACGGATGCTCCATTCGTTATCTATTGCGTAAAATGCCGAACGACTCGTCAAATAAAAGATACTAATACAACACAACACCAGATTAACTGAACTGAACAGCTTATGGTACCAAACGCGTGGAGCCACGGCATTTTCGACTATATTGACTTTCGCTGCACCAACAGTTTTCTGAATTAGGTACAAATATTTCCAAGCCCTAATGAAATTATAGTGTAGTTTATTGTTCCTTGTTCTTTCCATCACGCAGCAGATCGAGAAATAACCGTCTGTAACACGTTCCTCTAGTTCTGTAACTATATACCATATTTGAAAAGTCACACGGACATGACATAATACGAGTATATTGATGGATGCGGCAACGAAATAGTAAATTCATTAGCTGATTGATTAAAGTACTTATTGTCTAAATGGCTGTTTTTATCACACGCTGCGCGTAGCGACGCTACACGTGTCAACTGTCCATGAAGAGGTTAAAGGGCATAACTCGTTTGTTAGACGTTTACCTATAAAGCGTAAATTCCTTTTAGCGTAGCGTCCGCATTCGCGATTCGCATTTCGCCTCGATAGCAAAAAATCTAAAAAGGGTGTATAACTTGAAGCATTTTCTCGTCGGTTTTCACATGATATACTTGTAAAAAATCGCAGTGTATTATTTTTGATGCAGTGC
Organism: Epinotia ramella; assembly: GCA_947578815.1. Classification (NCBI taxonomy): domain Eukaryota; kingdom Metazoa; phylum Arthropoda; class Insecta; order Lepidoptera; family Tortricidae; genus Epinotia; species Epinotia ramella. Next base: position 29,201,858 of record OX388204.1, on the reverse strand, counting down.
TTTGACCTAATCGCTTTTCACCGCGATTTTTTTTTGCAACGTTATTTACTGTTTGCATTGTACCTCCGCAGTGTTATTTTTCAAACGCGTTTCTTCGGTATAGTGATATCTCACAAAGTTATTTCCTTGAGACTATCTGAATTAGTATTGATACACTTAGATTGGGTAAAATGAGACTAATAATATTGGCGAATGACAAAGTAAACGTCCAGGGAAAAATCTAGAGCAAAATACGCGACCGAGGATAAATGCGATTCAAAATATTTGCTGGTATAAAAATAGACGAACGAGGAAAAAAATCTGCATAATATACAATTGAGGTAAAATGCGACTAATAATATCTTCTCTCTTCCCTACAGCTTATTTAAGAGCTAAGCTCTTGTCGGTGTCGCTCAAAGTAGGCCCTTCATCTACTCCATATTATTAGAAGCGCTCATAGCCTCGCGGCGCCTGCGAGTCGGAAACGATAACGCAGGTTAAGCAAAGATGGCAGCGGTCAGTCTTTGGATGGGTGACCGCCTGATGTTTGAGTGGTTAATATAAATGAGCGCTTCCGTGCTTTGGAAGGCACGCTAAGCAGTTGATCCCGGCTGCCGTCTATGACAGTAGTCGTTAAGCCGAGTTAGAGGCCTTCGGGCGGCTTGAGAACTTCTAACAGTCGAGTTGCCCACTCACTTGACAAAGGGGGGACAACTATTACTCGCGTCCGCAGGAGCTACTACCTACCACAACCCTGCACGTGTCCCCTGGGTGGTACTAAAGAGTGACAATAATGTATGCCATACGATTAAATAAATCTCCTGTTTGCTCCAGGTGATCGAGCCATCGAAGACAGAGTGAGACAGAGTGATTATTGTTGTGTTGTACTCCGATATTTGGTAAAAAAAGTATGAGATTTAAAATAAAAGATAAAAAAGTCAACAAACAAAAATTCAATCATTAATTCGCGTGAAGCGTGATTGAGTAACAAACATCCAAACTTTCACATTTATAATATTAGTAGGATTGTATATATATTGTATATGATACATAAAAAAATGTTAAGTAGTTTATGTATTTCTGTAATATTACCCGGTAATAGTCGACGAATCATAATTTATTCACCATTCATGATGAGTGTCGACCATTTCATAATGTTGGCCACTAACAATTATATTGCCTAACATATGTACTAGTACGGACATTCATCAATCATCATTCAGTTAATTTATTTTATTAATGCTACAAAACTGAAAACGTCATCCTGTCCAAACACTGGCCTAGTATTACACTCTAATTAATAGCTGTTTTGTGACCGAAATAGAAAGGTTTTTATATCATTCTGCAAGTACGCTGTCATGGCGCTTTTACAAGTCAAAATTCTACCAGCGTTTCTGAAAAACAAGACAACTGTTAAGAAGAAACGCCGAAACAAACTCAGCCTGAAGAACTTTGCCAAAAAAAGATTATTACAGTGATAGTACGTAGCCTACAAGGTGGTTCGATTTCCATACAAAACGTTATTTGACATTCGCAGGCTATAACGGCGTGATTTTTTTAAGAAACCTATGTAATTCCCCCTTTGCTTGAATAAACTTGTATAAACTAGAATATTTTGAGTAAAACGGTTTTCCCAAAGTATGACGTCACAAACTAATATCTCAAATTATTATAGTTTATACAAGTTTGTTCAAGAAAAGGGGGAATTTCGCACAAATGAAAAGCCAATTTATGAAAGTTAGTTACATAAGTTTCTTAAAATATCACGCCGCAGCCTGCGAATGTCAAATGATGTTTTGTATGGAAATCGAACCACCTTAAAATATGTCGACCTTAATATTATGAATACTAAGAAAAAAATTTAACATAATGCGGTGTTCTACAAGAAAACATGTCCAAAACTGTGTTACAGAATACAGAGCGAATAAAAAAAGCAAAAATAATGGAAATAAGGCCATGTTAACTTATTTATACTAAACGGGACTTAATCGCGTATAATTAACTTATTTTATTTACCTCACTGAGGTCTCCCGACGTTTCGGATGTGTTGCAACATCCATGGTCACGGGACAACTGGCTTGAGCGGGTATCAACATTTTCTTGCTGCACGGGTTTTCCGAACTACCCGCATTTGGTCTATATTAACCACTTGTACACTAGGGTTGTCACCCGGCCGACACACAACACTAATAATATCCGGTGATATAACGGACGATGTTTTTTGACGCTGGCATTTACTTATTCCACGAATATGAAATCTTAAAACCGTCCCGAACCGGGACGACGGTTTTATACGGTATACAATTTAAATACCCTTATCACGAAACAAATTATTTTTAATTATTTTTTTTATTATACTATTTCGCAATAAGTCTGCAGTACTAACCTAAATACTTGCACTTAATAGTGCAAAATCAACGACGTAACATGATTTCGCCTCGTTCACGGAACCCACGTCGGGCGTCAATTTTGTTTCAGCGAATAACGCTCGGAATTGTCACAAAAACTCGATCGGCTATTGAATTTCCCAATGAAATACGCATACTGAGGGCTTTTCGGATATGCATGCGTCGGACTCGGCGCCCGAACCGCGCATACTTGATGAGACAGCGGTGGGAACTTCCACATGGCAACCCGTACGATAGGTGCTCTCCTCGTTCGATTGTCTAGCTGCTATTCGATTCACAATCTGTCTCGATTCATGTCACAACTTGCCCGTTGTAACTCGACTTCCTGGTTTGTACTTTAGCAGCCGTTTTGAATCGCTGGGCAAGCATTGTGCTGTTGATAGGTTGTTTACAGTGCTGATCAACTCAACTCATGATATTGGTTTCAAAATATGTTTCCTATTTTACAAGCTTTCATTAACTTGACCTGTGTGTTTGTTAGTTTGTTAGTGTGGGACAAATCTGGGAACTGAATTTTTAACCAGTTAACCTCAACCGATTGAGCCGAAATTTTGGGTACCTACCTATAAGTATAGTTTGTATGATGATTCAATTTTCATGGTACCATCGAGCTGAGATGGAGACAGAAGGTGGCCATGGGAATTCAGTACTTAACAAACGTAACCCCGTTAGAATCGTCTCAATGTTGCTGTTCGTTACAGTCGCACACTATTATGTCATCGTCTAATTATTGTAATTCTGTTTCATCATCATCATATCAGCCGAGAGACGTCCACTGCTGGACATAAACCTTCCCCAAAGACCGCCACAATGACCGGTACTGCGCCACCCTCATCCAGCGGACTCCTGCGACCTTTACCAGGTCGTCAGTCCACGTTGTGGAAGTCTACCCACGCTGTGCCTTCCGGTACGTGGTCGCCATACGAGAACCTTTCTGCCCCATCAGCCATTACTTCTACATGCAATATGCCCCGCCCAGTGCCACTTAAGTTTAGCAATTCCGAGGGGCTCATTCTGTTTACTTCTTGCTTTGCCGGCAAGGACGAAAGCTTGTGGATCTCTTGGGCCGAATGCTTGCCGGCGCATACCGCGTCGGTCCGGTTAAATAAAGATACTAAGTTCGATTCCCGGTCTAAGTGACTAGTGAACGTGTCTGGGTCATTGTCAGTCAGTAAAACAAAAATCGTCTTTTCAGTAGGCAATTGTTAAGGGCTTATGTTTATATATAATATGTTTCTATCGCATAGAATTATAGAAGAGGCGACGCCGTTTATGCTGATTTAGAGTTCAACCAAAAATTAGGCTTTAATGCCCTTAACTTTGGCAATGTCCACCGAAAAGAAGCGAACCTAACTCTGACAATGACCCGTCTAAGTCATTGTCAGTAAAAAAGATCGTCTTTTTTCTGGTCTTCAAGTTAGGGCCTTTAAATGTTTATATAAAATATTTTTTTATCGCATAGAATTATATGTAGAAGAGGCGACGCCTTTTATGCGGATTCAGATTTCAACCAAAAATTAGGCTTTATAGGCCCTAACTTTGGCAATGTCCACAAACGAAGCGCGAACCTTAATCTGACAATGACCCATCTCCAGGTTTCTTTGTAGTTTGATCATTGTATATACGGGTGTAAAATGTTATTACCCGAGATGGTGGATTTTTATATGTACCTAATCAAATAGAATTCTAATCCCCTTCGTAAAAAATCTAGTTCCAACCAACTAGATCTAGTTTTCCGGACGTCCTATAATTTACTAGAAGGAAACAGTTCTATTTTGTTTTATAATACGCTTTTATTTTGTGAAATTCCGCGAGAGGCTCCTGGGAGCGAGAGCTAATTTCAATTTCATTTAGTGCTGGCGCGTTTCCATGCATCGGCCATAGAAGAGTTTTCAACGGACAGACAGCCTGCCTCACACTGTCTACTTATACTAATACCAGTGGATCTGTGAGCATTGGAACACGCGAGTATGTGTTTACAAACCAGGAAAACTACAAAAACCGAATCGGCAAATAAAAAACTATATAATTATCGGATGTACCGGATCGGATTGCCGGTCATTTATGCACTCTTTGGGGGAGGCCTATGTCCAGCACTGGACGTATTTTGGCTGATGATGATGGTAATTATAGAGCCTGCGAAAATTTCTCGAGGATCGGTGAAGTAATGCGACCTGTAGAGGATAACGCCGGACAGCGGGACATACGAACAAATTTCGGCCCAAGCTGAAACGCAGAACTTCTACCGCTTTGCTCGCTCGTTCAATTATGAGGAGGTAATGTTTGTAAGTGTGGCTTTGTGAAATAACAGCCTTGTAAGTTTGTATGTAAGCGGTAGAACTACAAAATTTGACGACCCCTTTGGCCTAGTTGGTGACCCTGCCTACGAAGCAAGAGGTCCTGGGTTCGAATCCCGGTACCATACAAGCTTTTGATCCTGGACTGGAATGGGATCGATTGGCATCAAAAAAAAAGTTTGTCAAAATGACCATTTTCTCGCAACCTGTATGTTTTTTCCAAAATCTATAAACGCCAATCTTCATTAATTTTAAATCGAAGGAAGGTCTCCTAAGACCATTTTCACGTAGCAACACGGGATCTGGTAGCTGCCCTCACTGACCCAAAATCTATTTCCACCCTGTATACTGTTCGTAATTATTATTTTTCAGTGGAAACTAGTGAGTGTCGTGTCAAGGGTTTTTTTTAATATTTCGTAATGCTAATCACATAATTATTATAGTATAAAATATGTTTAGTAGTTCTCGTACTGTTTTTCTCTATACTGTGTAACTGTGGAAGTGTACGCGGTGTAATCTGCGCGCGTGTGTGTGTGGTTGATGTATTTAATACGGGAATTCGTTTTTTTTTATGTACTAACCTTTTCTGCTTATTTAGTTTCCGAAGCCCCAGTGACGATATCTTCTTTTTAATTTTTTTGTTACCCATTTTTAACAAATGCTGTGCTGCGAAAATGCGCGTACGTCCGACCTCCAATGCGTTCCGCTCGGGACTGCCGCGGTGCAGCGGGAACGGAGCGGGAGTGAATTGTGCAATAATTTCGTTGATTTTGGGTGAAAAAAGATAATTATGTCTTAATAAATTAAAAATATTATGACCGACATCACTCACATCATCATAGACGCTTACTTTGGTGTAATTTTCTATTCATCAAGTTACGTAAGATTGGAATAATGTCAGTTTTAAGATGAGAATAGAGGTATGTTTGGCATTTTTTTCTATCTTCTAATAACGGCCGTAATCATAAACGTTCTAGAAGCCTATTTTATCTGAAATGGTGTTTAAATTCGTTTGTCATTATCTCTCACATTGACATTTGTCCTCATTAGAAACGGACAAAGCACATTTTATTTAGTAGAGGCATTTTAAGTTTCATGAATCAGGGGGTAATACTCCATGGACAGTCAAGTTTCAGTGTCTTAACTTTTGGGAACGGGAGAAACTTTTAATTTTCCATGTCTGTATAACCGATCATTATTTCCTTTTCTTCCTTGCATCACCTTGTAACATTGCAATACAAAAACGGAATTTAATTTAGTATCATTTTACACGTTTTTGTTTTAAAAGTACATTTAGGTCAGAGGGGTAATCACGCAACGTTTCCAACGCGCGTTAGGACATTCTAACTGTCATTTTTCCAAATAAAAATTGACAGTTAGATCTACCTACCTAATGTAGGTACGTACAATGCGTTACGTGATCGCCCTGCTGGATTCAAAAGGATATTTCATTGTTATGATCGTTACTTTAAAAAAAATGCCTTCGTTAATCTGCCAATCACATTCAAATCAAAGCCTAAATCAATCACATCGGGACTATGTGTAATTTTAGAAAAACTCTTTTGAGACTGAAAAATGTATCATTCGTTTATCTTGTGAGCCTCGGACCTCGGAGGAATCACTGACTCCCAAGTCACAGGCTCAAACCTAGTTTGGGAGACAGAGGCTCACCCTCGGTAAACTTGGCACAAACCTAAACACATGTTTAATATTATTAAAAAAGTAATGTTAGGTTTAAAGCAATAAAGATATATCATAAAGATTATAATAATAAAGATCTTCCAAAACTTAAATCATTAACTTGTCATCCTCGTTTAAACTCAGAGGCAGATCGCGTCAACAAATATTTCTTATGATCTTATACCTAATACAATTGGGTATTGTGAAAATAAATATGTATATCTTTCTTTTATGTTTATTTGCTATTTTAAGGTTAATAGGCAGGTAAATCGCATGCACCAAAACTGTAAACTTTAGAGCGGTCTTCTGTGTAACTTGCGGTCGTTACTCTTTGCCAGTAAGTGCAGAGGGCCCACGAACTCTCGGGAGCGTTTGGGCTCGCAGGCAGGCAGATTACACCCTGTCTGGGCCCCGATACGCAATTCCATTCGCTGCAAGATCCCGCATTTTATCGACTACTTACCTCTGATAAAATTGCCGCCATTCAATAGGCGGGGATTTATGAATGCTATTCTATCTAATGTTTGGTTCTTTTGGCGCGTAGACTTCTTTTAGTCGGTTTATTTACTGCTGCCAACTGCAGCTAGGCTAATCGACTGGTCGTTCACGTATTTTTTTTACAATTAGTTTTTCAACCAAGTTCCATTAGTTATTTACTTAATTCCATTAAATTGGTCCAAAAACGCAGTATTGAGAGCAATGCGACAGAATAATACACTGTTTCTTGGACTTGTTTTTACACGGGGCATGTAACAGCATGTTCATTGGATCTTCTCTTAAAGATACAGCAAGTAATTTGAATCTAAATGTTTTATGTTTAAGTCTGATCTTGGTCAACACAAATATTACAACAAACATTAGGCAACAGACATAGTTTTATCAAGAAAGAGTAAGATGATGTCAGTTTCTAACAGAAAAGTGCATGTAAATCTACAGTTGGCCCCCGAGTCTTTACAATATCATATTCGATCCACAGATACTGTCTAGCCATAGTAACGACCAAATATAGTCTGTATCTGTACCTACTTTGACTTACAGAGCTGATTCACAATATGCTTCGATACGACACGCTTTGCCAATCTGCCTGGGATCTTTGAATACTAAGCCCTTATAGGGATAAGGTTGCCTTTGTAATTTGATCTATTGTGTGACATGTATATTCTTTAACCTGTTTTTGTGTACAATAAAGTGCTTAAATCCCGACATAAGCCGCTATTTGAACCTGAGATAGTGTCGCTGTGTCAAATAGGAACTTGTCGGGCTATACATAGGATACATACATACTATTCATAATTGATGTAGTTTAGTAGGTTTAGTCGCGGATTGAAAGGATTCGTCACTTTTGGACCTCAACAGCATTGGAATAATGTCGAAAAGTGGCCTTGTTATTCCTCAACTAAACCTAGTTGTCAGTTAACTATTGTGAATAAAATCCCTTGAAGATACGACGTTCCCCGTTGGACGTCATAAAAAAAAAGCCTGCTGCTATTGTATCGCCTGTGTCCTACTTGCTCTGTAGCAATGCGTTGTTGTGTTCTGGTGGTGAGGTGAGTAAGGTTGCCAGAGCTCCCGAGGATGTGTTGTGTACAGAGTGAGGATTGCATTCGTCTCTAGCTATTAGCACAACAAATCCTCAAATCAATAAAGGGTTGGCAAGGCGCTTATGAATCGTAAGCGTCTACAGGCTACAGTGTCTGGTGACCACCAGGCAGACCGTATGCATAAGGCCACCGTCGTAGTATAAAAAAATCATAATGGTATAGGTACTCCGCATAGCAACTAACTACAGTTGCCACATTCGATGGGATATACGGAGATGGCGAACGAATCAAATATATATAGTTAAATGTTGCATAAATGTCACTGAAATTGCTCAAAATCACCAAACTGAGCTGGTTAAAAACACTGCCCCTCACCAAGCTCAACACCAAGTTTTGCCTTCCGCATAATTCAAATATAGAAAGACAGCTGGGGGCCAATAAATAAGGCTGTTAATTTAAATAAGTCTGAACAGTTGCGTGTCCGCGTCGCGCCGTGGCTGATTGCGTCGTCAATAAAGGAGTAAGGGAGAAGGCACACTGTATCGGAAGGTAGTACAAAATGAAAGGGTTATACATACACAGGGCTGTGGAATTCGCGATTATATATAAACTATTAGTTTTATTTTACTTACCCACCACGCTAGCCGGGCTACAGTAGGTAGGTACCAAATTGTTTTACGTTGCCAAGAGACTATTTATCATAAAAAAAAAATTAAACCCTCTTTTAAAAAAAAAACAGGCGGTCCCTATTCATACTGGATATGGGGTCAATAGAGGCGAATAAGGGAAACATGGCTAGCGCTGTCACAAATATAATAAGCTGGCAAATAAGTAGGTAGTGGTGCTTATGTAGGTACTTACTAGCTCTGAATGTACCTAATTGTACCAAACGAGACCATTTATTTATTTATTGACAAATACATTTACGTGACATTACAGTAATAACCAATGCGTCACGAAAATAAAAACATATTTAGGTGACGAAACGGCGTGGCCCCGTTGCATCGTCATGTCCGGTGTAGGATTCGGCAGATTGCCCCGGAACCGTCGAAACACGACACCCTTCGGCCAGAAGTCAGCACATGCGATGGTCTCCTGCAGCGGCCGCGGCACGCGCACCACAAACGAGCTGAAGTGCACATAGTGACGCGAACGCAGCTGGAACACCCTCAGCAAGAAGCCGGTCTTCTGACGAACTAACTCCACCACATCATCAGCCGTGGCGGTGTAATGCAGGCGCGATACATATAGCGCCTTGCTCGGTGTGGCCAAGACCAGTTCTGCAGTACCACACTGACTCTTGCGCGGCTTGCGCTTCCTCGACTATGTTTTGGCAGCCCCGCCCCTGTACACCCCACGCTCGTCCCTAATAACCCTCGTTGCGTCCCGATAAACCTCGGATTTTGTCAAAGTTTTCCATGCATCACTATTTTTGCATTTTTACTTACAAAACAAAGATAATGTTGACTTACCGTGTCTAAAACAGGTTCTGCATTAAATTCTGAACACCTTTTGCACCATTGAAAGTACCTACTTTCAGTAAAACCATTAGTTATTAAGAAAGTTTTGCAGTGCAAAAAAACTGCCGTCACCGAGACCCAACTTCAAACGGTTAGTTTGACAATCTAGCACCAACTTCATGCCCTTCCAGTGTTGTCCTTACTGAATCCAACTATTTTACTATTATTTTAAATAACCCGATTAAATTTCTAATTGGTCGTTTTTGAGAAATTATCGGGTAAATGTCATTCCCGGTTTTCGTCCCTATTCCCCACGCCATCCCTAATACCCCCGGTTTACGGTACTTACTTGTTTATTGTGGTAATTCAGTCTTTGTACTGAATTTACCCTAGTGTGCACTCCTCCCAAGCATCTCGTTAGAACTTGATTAGAGTTACAATAAGATAGCGAGTTAGCGAGTTGGGAACTCGCTGCAACCACGATCAAAACTCCACGGAATTAGCTCCGAAGGCTCAAAACACCATTTACACGGAATTTATTTGCATTAGTATTTCTTTGCAAACTTATTGTGAAGGTTTCGAAATTGCTTTTTGAATTGACTTTGCCGCTTGTGTTGAGATTTTTTGTTATAATAAGATGGGTGCAATACCGATTTGGTTTTAAGTCAAGTTGGGTTGGGAGTTTTGCAAATAATAGGGGTGTGAGTGTGCCCTAAGATTTTTTTACGATGCCATTCAAACCAGTACGAACAAATGTTTGTATGGGGCCAACTACAATTAAAGAACATAGGTAAATACCCAAAAATTTTATTCAAAAACGGACCTCGCTGGCGGCCGCCGAAACGCTTCATACTAATTGACGTATAAGTATGACGTCAGAGTTTGCTATTTATACTTACTAATCGTTGTATGTAAAATCAATTAAATTGCTGTTTCGTTCGCGAAATACTGCGTTTAGGTCCATAGATGTCATACAATTTTGTTTCTATAAAAGCGTAAGGATTCCATCAGTAGCTTTAAATTCACTCTTGGACAATAAAAAGAAAATCATATTGTTTCAAAAACAAGTCCATATCTTATGATTTTTTTTTTCCATTTAGCATCTACGTTAAAAAATTTAACACGAGTCTACAACCCTATTTTAACACCATGTTTCTGAGGCGTAAAGAACAAAGGAGAAAAATACTAAGTTTGATAGTTATGGATACATAGACTGAAAATGTAATAAACATGCATTAATACTATAATTTTTCAATTTATTTTCTCGAATTTCATATAAATTGGACTGACTGACATCACAAATGACTGCGTAATGTTTATCTAAAGTAATATTACTTTAGGTACTTATTCATGGAGCGCGACCTAAACCAGAATTTTAATTCCTTTGTGGTGAGACAAACATACCATCCATCGACCTTCACTAAGGAATAATTTTGGCCGATGGGTCCAGGGCGTTATCGCGGTCGGTTACCTGACACCATGAAAAAGCAGATGAACTTGCAAGGAAGAGCGCATCAGACACAACCCTGGTCGGCCCAGAACCGTTCTGTGGTATCACAAAACGGAAAGCATATTCTCTGCTAAACAACACAGAAAAAAGAGAGGCAATGAAGCTGTGGAAGTTCGCCAAAGGACAAATACATGCTAAAGCCTTGATCAAAGGGTACAATAATAAACTGTCTAAAGAGCTATTACAACTCAGAAGGCACAAAACCTGCGCAGTGACGAGAATTCTGACAGGACATTGCAAATTAAACAAGCACCTGTTTCAAATGGGTATTGAAACAGGACGCAACTTGCAGGTTCTGCGAGGAGACAGAGGAAGCAGCAATGCATATTCTCTGCTCCTACGGAACACTCATGAACAAAAGAAGTATCTACCAAGGGCGGCACATCGTGCACCCAGAAGAGGTACAACCTATCACCGCCCAAAGAATCTGGAATTTCCTAGAGGCGACGGGTCTTAACGGTGAAATCTAAACAAAGGGCTGCCACAATAGATCACTTGCTGGTCGAAGCGGCATATAAAGGCCCACAATGAAATACCACAAAATAATAATAATAAAAAATACCTGACACCGTGAAATTGCGCAACACATCGCACTACCTTGTAGTTTTTAGGGTTCCGTAGTCAACTAGGAACCCTTATAGTTTCGCCATGTCCGTCCGTCTGTCTGTCCGTCTGTCTGTCTGTCTGTCTGTCTGTCCGTCTTCGGCTTAGCTCAGTAAGCATAACTCCTACAAAACTATAATTTGGCATGGGTATATAAATCAATTACGCCGATAAAACTGTGCAATAAAATCTTGAAAAAAAAAATTTTTAGGGTACCTCCCCTACGCCTAAAGCGGGGATGTAATTTTTTTTTCTCGTTAAACCCAAGTTGTGGGGTATCGTTTGATAGCTCATTTAAAAATATTATGGGTTTTCAAACCTTTTAAATAATATTAATATTACTATTACTATAATATTACTTTTCAAATTAGTAATTCTTTTGCGAGATATTGGGCTTTAAAGCCCAAATTTTTGTTCGAGTCATGTGTCCCCCCCCCTGCCGGCTAAATGGCTACTACTGGGGATGTGAAAAAAATCGTGGTAGTAGTACATATAATGAATTTAAAAGGAAAACTATCACAGATAAGTAGGCATAAGTAGTTACCGAGTAATAGTCGACCAACTTAATGTGTACTTGGAAAGGCCAATTTTCGTACAAATTCGGGAGACGCAACCGCACCGCACGTCGATGTAACGAAGATAGATAGGCAACTACGGAACCCTACACTGCGCGTGGCCCGACACGCACTTGGCCGGTTTTTTAATACGTTTATATTGATATGTATGTCAGTCTTTAAGGTATTTGTAATATGGACCTTTGTTGACTGATTTAAATTAATAAATGAACCCGCGACCAATAAGCGATTGTGGAGACCTTTTACATTATAAAATTGAATTATAGCTATGCCTGCAACACCGCGTATTGCAAAGAACGCAGGCAGTACAGCGGGAAAAAATTGTGAATATCATCATCATCATATCAGCCGAAAGACGTCCACTGCTGGACATAGGCCTCCCCTAAAGAGTGCCACAATGACCGGTCCTGCGCCATCCAGCGGACTCCCGCGACCTTTACCAGGTCATCAGTCCACCTTGTGGGGGCTCTACCCACGCTGCGCCTTCCGGTACGTGGTCGCCACTCAAGAACCTTTCCGCCCCAACGGCCATCGGTTCTACGTGCAATGTGTCCCGCCCACTGCCACTTAAGTTTAGCGATTCGGAGGGCTATATCGGTTACCTTGGTTCTGCTGCGGATAGCCTCATTTCTGATGCGATCGCGCAGAGAAATTCCCAACGCATAGCCCCCTCTATTGCCCTTTGGGTGAGTTTGAGCCTTCTTATGAGGCCCATAGTAAGCAACCACGTTTCCGTGCGTGCGTGTGTGCGTCATCACTGGCAACACACACTCTGGTCAAAGACTCTCGTCTTGAGACACTGCGGAATATTGGACGAAAATATGTGCCGTAGCTTCCCGAACGCTGCCCAGCCGAGTCGGATTCGACCTCTTTCTTAAAGTTGGACCTACCTAACTTCACAGTCTGTCCTAGGTATATATAATCGTCGTATAAATTTGTGAATGTCTCTGTACTACTCTGACTTGAGCCCTCGAGGGCTACTTGCAGAAATACATATTCGAAATTTTAAACACAAACTGAATTCAGTTCATACGTTAAGCGGTATAGATCCCTAGAGTATGCATACCTAGACTAGCCATATACCTTTCCTATTACATAGTCATAAAGTGATCTGTATGTCTGTCTGTCCACTTCGAAAGTCCTCGTACCCAAACTCGCACCATTCGCATTACCGACAATGGCTGTGCAATCACAAATGCATTAGTCCACTCTGCCCTCGAGTGGGCAGTGGGCAGATGGCCATATGCAAACGGGAATCGAACTCGCGTCTCAAGTGCTTTTATGCATCGATAGTTAGTGTAGAAACGTACTGTGCTGAGAACTTTTACTAGGTATTAAACCTTGATTTGACCAACCAAAGTTTATTGACTTTACGAGTAGTCCGCTATAAGTCAGCCGGGACATTGAATTTCAGATATTAGGTTATTATCCGAAATTGGTGAAAATTATTTTTTATATCACAACTATCAACAATTTAGGAAAGTTGAAAAAACCCGGACATTTTCATTTCAAAGTTCAATATCTCAAAAGCGGCTGAACCGATTATGTTGAAACGTAGCTAAGAAAGAACCATCTCGATCACGGCAACTTTCGGGAAAGAAGTACCGCATTAAAATCGGTCCATTCATTTGGGCGATACGATGCCACAAACAAACACACAGATACTCGTACACACACATGTCAAACTTATAACACCCCACATTTTGCGTCGGGGTTAAAATTTAAACACGTCTGTGCAAAAGGAGATGAATCCTCTGGATATCGGGGCGGGGCCGACGAATGGAAAATTATTTTATTAACATCGATGAGGACAATATAGTACACTTGCCAAAATTAATATCTGCTATAAAAAAGCAGGAAGATTATCTGATATTTTTAACGGCTCTAGAAATACGATTTCATTTTCTTCAATTCAATTCAAGTAAATTAGGTATTAGATTAAAAATATTTTTTTTTTGTTCACTTCTTAAGCATCACTTTCCATTATTTAGTGATGTTTATCTTAAGATTACAAGCATTTTGTTAATAAAGTCTAGGTTGATAGGCTAAATAGCAGCCACTTCCACAAAAAATACTGAGTACCTACCTACGACAATGCTTGGGGCGAGGTAGGTATCAAGCACGCAGACCCCGGGTTCCTTTAACAGTTTCACTTCCAGGGACCGGTTTAGGAAAGTGTTAAGGAGATAACCGGGATAAAACTATGAGATATAAAGAAATAAAAGGAAGAATGAAAATAATTTATTAGCATAAAGATTTTGGTACATAAAAGCAATAATAACTACGTACAATTTAATCACAATATTACGCTAAAAGGTCCGCAGTCATGTTCGTGTCACGGAGCGAGCCACAAGACGCGCACCGTGACGCTGATTTTCAGTGAGGCCATTAATCCCTCGTATGCTTAGACACGGATCCGTGCCAAGCATTTGAACCCATAGTTTTCAATCTCAAGGTCATTCTCAATTTTGACATCCGCATACGAGGGATTAAGAAGCAAGATGGCACTGAAAGAACACAACATAATAGGGACATACTCGTAGACTCACCAAATTAAGTACTTACTACAAAATTTTTAAACAAAATGTAGAGGATGTAGAGGATTATATTAATTCATTTATAAATAAATATCAATACTAAGGACAATCTTACACTATTCGAGCTAGCCACATAGTAAGCTCAATAAGGCTTGTGTTATGGGATATACATATCTAATGCGCTGCGCAAGGAGTTGCCAAGGCTAGACTGAAGGCTGTTTATAAGTCGGAGTCTGGGGCATGGCTGCATGTGCTTCCCTCCACACTTGGGCACTCTCCTTGACGACGACTCGATGCGAATGGCGGTGGCTTCCCGCCTGGGTTGTGATGTATGCGAACCTCATTTATGCATCTGCGGCGCCAGGGTGGAGAGCAACGGGCACCACTCATTGAGTTGCTGTCGTTGTGCGGGGAGATCCTCTCATCAGCACGCTCTCATCAACATTGTCTGGAAGGCGTTAGTCTCGGCCAATGTGTGCTAGCTGCTGGCGCCCTCGGGCCTAAGCCGGTCGTATGGTAAAAGTTCGGATGGTTTGACCCTGGTGCCATAGCAGAAGGGTAGATGCTTGCTGTGGGACGCCTCTTGTGTGAGCACTTTCGCTGCTTCGCACCTTGGTCGCACAATCAGGGCAGCAGGAGCTGCTGCCGAGGCGGCTGCGCTCAGAAAGCGGGACAAATACTCCACATTGGTGAATTATTCATATATACCTCTTGCGGTGTAGACGAATGGTTGCTGGTGCTCAGAGGCCAGAACAATCTTGGCAGAAGTGGGGCGCCGTTTGGGCACGATTCCCGTTCCGGGTCATTTCTGTTGCAAAGGTTGTCGATCGCAATTCAACTCCTCACAAAGCACCTCAAGAATGAATCATGTGAAGAGAGATATGAACGCTTACTTACGCGCTTAATTTAAGTTCTGTCCTAGACTCAAGGCCGTTGAGCATTCCGGTGGTCACCAAGCCATAAAACTGTATAACAGGTCAGGTGGGACTAAACTAAATTTCATTGCAGATAACTCGTTGTTTCATAGGGAATTGAAAAGTTTTTTTCTCAAATATGCAATGAAATATTGACGTTGTGTTCTTCATAATGGGCTTCGAAGTTCACGTTTCGGGCGCAGCGAGACGAGAGACCCGTAATGGCATTTCATACAAAATTGCACACATTTCACAATTTGTGGCACAGGATCACGGCGTTCAGCCATGAAAATGAAAGTTCGATTTTTTATTTATTTCATTGCATGTTTGAGAAAAGCACTATACATACCTCAGCGTGAAAAGGGTTGCCAGCCTCATAACTATCCGACCTCGCTACGCTCGGCCGTCTATATGTACCCGGCCGGCAACCCCTTACTTCCCGGCCTCTGTAGTAATGTACTTTTGGTTGCTTTTACACCATGTCCGAAATATTTGATATTTATTTAAATATAGGTTTTTTTTTGTATTATTATTATTATTGTTTTTTAGGATGATTCTTTTTATTTTCTATTAATGTATTTCAAACACAATACCTGTATTGTTTTATGAATAAATGCTATGACTCACACGGCAATGCGGCGAGTGTGATGGGCACCTTTGCGCCCGGAATTACACGGGGCGGGTGACGACTACGTGTATTTTTATTGTCATGTAATCTTTCCATTATGAAAATAAATCAAATATGTAGGCACATAGAAAACATTCCAGACTCAGTAACAACAGACGTTTATATTTATTTATTCGCTGCAACCATGAATTAAACAGGATGTTCTTAAAATCTAACCTCCCTACTATTATCTTAGGACTACAATGCCCCGTATTATAAATAAACATCTGCAGCAGGTAACTCGTCGGGTGAGCTGTCTTATCAGAATCGGCGATGTATCACCATTAAGCGAACCTCGTTAAAGATCCGATAATTTGGAGCTCCGTGTTTAGGTGTAGTCGTCTTTGCATCTCACGATCAGGCACGGTACACGATTGTCTTGACGAGTAGAGCAGCGGTCGGAAATATGATAACACCGATATGATATTTTTACAATAAACTTATTGCATTTCACGGCGGTAATATGAGTCAATATGACATTATAAAATCTCATTTCGTCACGTCCACTTGCCTTCTTGTGCTTGATGCAATAAGTATACTGCCATTCGATTTAGGGGTCTACAGTTTAATACCTACCTACGTATGATTATTTTGTTACAAAGTTATAAAAACAATTTTCGCCATCAAGTGACCCGTAAACCCTTGTCATGTATAACGATTTAAGAGCCAATGTACGTATAGTGTGTTGTTAATATCAGCAAACTTCTTCTTTTTATGTATTAACTGTTATTTTTTAAACATTTCGTATAAACAGTTTTATTGTCAAGAATACCTACATAAATCCAGCCTCCCAATCAAAAAATACGACATTTAATTCAAACATTTAACTTTATATTCGTCCCTATCTAATTCATCCTCCTACCGTTTTTTCCCGGTAGTGCTCAAACGAGCCTGGGGTCGGCTTTGGCACCTAATCCCAAGAATTGATGTAGGAACTAGTTTTACGAAAGCGACTGCCCCTGACCTTCCAACCCTCAGGGAAAACTAGACCTTATTGGGGTTAAACCAGTTCGTCCCTATATCTAATTATACTTAAGAAAATCACATAAAAAGAACACGCCATATTTGTCAAAGAAAGTACAAGTAGGGTAGTATTTCCACACATTCATGTCGGTCTTTCATAATCTGCGTGCTAAGCATAGGTGTCATTTTTAACCGACTTCAAAAAAAGGAGAAGGTTCTCAATTCGGTTGTATTTTTTTTTATAACATTGTTGTATAAGACATCCGTCTCGCACTCGCATACTTGTCAGAACTTGGCTGACGTTATATTCACAACAATAAATGATTAAATGGTAATCATGCTGAACCAGCAGAATGACAAAGATCAAAGGACCTCTTCTGTCAAATAACAAAACTCAAATATTTATTCTGTAAGTAGGCCTCAAGGGCTCTTTCACATGTCCGAGCTTACAAATTGAATTAATTAACATTAAATGACATTAATACATAACAACAATGAAAACATAGATAATACCTGGGCACACATTTTCTGAGAGATGTATAGGGTCCATTATATCACAATAATCTTATTCTATAATAAAAAATATATATATATTAGTGGTCAAACTTACACAAATCGACCTAGTCCCAAACTAAGCAAAGCTTGTACTATGGGTACTAGACGACGATAAACATACTTATATAGATATAAATAAATACTTAAATACATACAAAACATCCATGACTCAGGAACAATTCGTGCCCAGCACACAAATAAATGCCCTTACCGGGATTCGAACCCAGGAAGGACCTCTTGCTTCGTAGGCAGGGTCACTACCAACTAGGCTAAAGCGGTCGACACAGGACAGAATAGGAAATAATAAGGATATGTAAAGTCTCCAGCGTCAAATATCGCCGATAGAATACTGGCTCAGCTTCAATTCGTGTGTTGTAAACAGCATCGTCTTAACAAAAGACAAATACGCCTCTAACCTTGCGCTAGCACGTAATCAAGACTAATATCTTCACGCCAGTGAAGAGAGCTTTGATCAACAGCGCTTCTTCTAGTGATTAACTTGATCTTTAAACTATAGCATTAACTAAAGGAGAGAACGCAGCACAGGCATTACGTTTAGCAGAAGTTGAAAAACGAATTTACCTCGCCACAATACGCCTACGCAAGAGTCTGTAATTTTTAAAGCTTAATGCTACTCTGTGTGAGCAGTAGAACTCGCAAGGCAGTCTTTTCTATTTATAGTCCAGGCAATGAACTGACAACTTGTATGGAAAAAATGTCAATTTTGGAAATAATTCATAATAGCTTATTTTTTATGTGTAACGGATATATTATCAATTAAATAGTTACCCAGCGACAAAATCCGACAAAATTTCAGACATCGAAAAAATGATAAGTTAGCTGGCTTCTGAAAAGTCAGTAAAAATATTAATAAATGTTTTTGTCTTAATTTTGGTTCATTTACATTTGCTCTATAATATTCAAGATAAATCGTACAAAAAAAGATAATGCATGCTTCATTTAAATCTACATAATTACTTCCGGGTGGAAAGTTTGTCGGATTCTTGAGTAAATCATCTTAGAATAACATTTTCAAATGAAATCAACAAAAAAAACGCTATTATAATTTAATGTTTTTCAAAACCGTATTTTGCCTGGAGTATTATAGGATAGAAGGAGTGCATTTCCCAACCGCATTTTTGGCAGTGGGCGACGCACATTGCACGTAGAACCGATTACCGCAAGGGCGGAAAGGTTCTCGAGAGGCGACTTCGTACCGGAAGGCGCAGCGTGGGTAGACCCCCCCACAAAGTGGACTGATGACCTGGTAAAGGTCGCGGGAGTCCGTTGGCGCATCAGGACCGGGTATTGGGGCACTCTTCGGGGAGGCCTATGTCCAGCAGTGAACGTCTTTCGGCTGATATGACGATGATGATGATGAACCCCCTCGTTGGGCGCTTTGCTCGTATACGCTTTCCTTTATAAATGGGTTTTCCCATGTTATTGGCTACGAGCGTAGAGCGAAAAAGAATAGAAAATTGTCGACAGCGCATAAAAGTTAATACCTTCTGACTAGCGCGGGATGCGACAAAGCGTCGCGCAAATTAAAATACTGATAGAAAATTCAGTGTGGCATACTGATGTCACACATCACGTGAGTTCACTGGAACTCAATTCAATGTACAAAATACCGCATACCGATCACGCCCCGCCAAGTGAGGAACCGGGCTTTGGCGTGTAAATATGTTTTTGTGTTGGTGGGCATATACAACAAATGTTTCGTTCAAATGACTGTAACTGACAAACAGCATCCATACATCAAAAACACAATATCAAGACCCATAATGCCGAACCCTTTAAACTCCCCGCGAAAGGCGATCGCAAATTTTAACCGGCCGATGTAACCCGGCAAAATTCTAAACACATACGCTCAACCGCCAGGCGGTGGCTGCATGCGCAAATTTAATCTGTCCGGATAAAATCCGGATAGCGACGCCGCCGTGCGTGAAATTGGTCAGGGGCGGCCATAAATTATAACCGGCACCTAATGATGTATGGGGCAACACTGTACAGAGCAATGAACGACGTAAGTCACGAGTTTTTGTTTGAATAAAGCATCCTTTTGTTTTAGGTACACATGATTTTTGCGCACGAGCGACTTTTAAACGGTAATAATAATAATATACCTATCTTCTACGCATAATTTACATTCATACCTTTCACATTAATATTACTTTGGTGTAAAAAAATGTGATGTAAAACGTGGTGTGAAAAAAGTACGCTAAGAATTGAAGAAATTTCGGCGTCAGGTTTCTAATCTAATAGACTGTCGTTCGTAAAACATCTCTTAGTGTACTTGTGGCACAATGTAGTACTTATGATGTTCTACAACGTTTCTCATCTCCTTAAAATAGATCTAAATGTGGATATATAGTCTACTTCTCGTACTTTCTATTCATAGTCTTAATAAGAAGGTTTATTACGCTTCAGATTTAACAGCAACCAACTCGGTAGCAAGTTTGTTCGTTTGCATTTTTATTACTTTGTAATTCCACCGCAATATTAAAATGGACCCTCCGCAGACTCGCGATTAATAAGTGTTCGAATTGATTAGGTGGTTTATAACGCTAGGGAGGGAATATTGCACGGGTTATCTTTGGAATATTGAAATACTAGCTTCTGCCCGTCATACCTACTGTTATAATACAGGAAAAATAGCATATTTTGAAGGCAAATTATCCCGGCACTAGAAATTAGGATCTGCCGAGTCCTACTAAAATTTAGGGGTCCTAGCCCCAGGGGGTATGTAGAGGCAGGGGGGAAATCTAAAACACTGCACACATTTTACAAACTGGCCGAGTAGGTATCATTTTCTATGTATTCTTTTGCGCTGAATCGAATGAGATCATATCTATTCTTATAGGATCAATATTTTGCGTGATATGAAGGGTTTTTGTTGAAAAAAGAGAGAGTTGTTACTCAAGATGTGGACGTGCTGATTGATTGATTGATTGATCTTGATTGCTCTCGGTATTTCAGAGAAACCTAAGATATTGGTCGAGTTAATAATAATAATAAATAATCAAGGTCCGGGACATTATTGTCCCGTGAGCGGGAAAGAAATCAGACATCAAACGATTTATTTCAGGCATCAAAGGCAAAAAGCCATACAATTACAAAATTAAAAACGAATTATTATACATATAATAATAAAAATATTTTCTTCAGCCGACCTTCAACATGTGAGTGTGACATGACTCTTAAATTTTGGTAGGACTCGGCAGATCCTCCTTTCTAGTGACAATATAAAGTAAAAAACAAAGTTTCACCGAGGTAATAGGCATGCGGCCTCATGTTCAAATTGATAACGTAGTGATGCTAAATGGATAGTAAAACCATCAAATTATCGTAATAAAGTATAAATTATAAAATATAATTAAAATCATAAAAAGATATGAATCTAGTGAAGTTTAGAAAAATGATGATTTTTTTTTCATTGTCCAAGAGTAAATTTAAAGCTGCCAGCTGCTGCTGTCCTTACGCTTTTATAGAAACAAAATTGTATGACAACCATGTGCTTAAACGCAGTATTTTGCGACCGAAACAACAATTTACCGGATTTTCCATACTATGATACAACTACTTTGTACAAGTGACGTCATACGTAGGTTCGTCATCAGCATGAAGGGTTTTCGCTGCCGCCAGCGACGTCAATCTTTGTCTCAATTTTTTGGGTATTTATGTTCTTTATTATTTATTATTATTTAATTGTAGTTGCTCCCATACAAACATTTGTTCCGCTCCAACTGGTTCGAATGGCGTCGTAAAAAAATCTTAGTCCGCATCCCTAATGTACTGTCATATTTAGTGTTGCCTGTAAACTTTTAAATATACACAGCCTGTGTAGAATATAAAAGAAATTCATTTATTGCAGACTAAAATAACACCACATCACAATTTCGTTCTTAATTAGAAAACATAAAAAAAATACACCAATATTCATGAGCATGAATTAGTTTACCTATTATATAGTCCAGGCAATGAACTGACAACTTGTATGGAAAAAATGACAATTCTGGAAATAATTTATAATAGCTTATTTTTTATGTATAACGGATATATTATGAATTAAATAGTTACCCAGCGACAAAATCCGACAAAATTTCAGACATCGAAAAAATGATAAGTTAACTGGCTTCTAAAAAGTCAGTAAAAATATTAATACATGTTTTTGTCTTTATTTTGGTTCATTTACATTTGCTCTATAATATTCAAGATAAATCGTACAAAAAAAGATAATGCATGCTTCATTTAAATCTACATAATTACTTCCGGGTGGAAAGTTTGTCGGATTCTTGACTAAATCATCTTAGAATAACATTTTTAAATGAAATCAACAAAAAAAACGCTATTATAAATTAATGTTTTTCAAAACCGTATTTTGCCTGGAGTACTACAGTAAAATAATTTATAAACTCGTAAAATGAATGAGAATAAATGGGTAATAACACGATGACACTAAGAGAACCCAAGCAATCACAATAATTCCGCGGCTACCTTCGACTAAACGAAAGCACTTGGCGTAAACTTCACACCTATTTGAGCCCTTAGTCTGCAGTTTTAGTCGTATAATATCGCGGTAAAAAGCGTGTTTTACGGGAATATTGTCCCCCTCCTGTCTGGCAAAGATAAGGTGTTGCTTAAACAACAGAAGTGGCATAACATTCCGAATTGATATTTACACATGCCATCTATTTTTTTTTACTCCTTTTTATTTTATATTTTGATTTGGTTTATTTGGGACATCAACAGCATAACATACAAAAAATTAAAAAATAGTAGCCAATAACAGATGTCCAGAAAAATACAACCAATAAGCCAACATACACTTATGTTGGCTTATTGGTTGTATTTTTCTGTAAAATAAAAGTAAATGAAACGTTAATTTATATTTGTATGTGAGTGCGTGTGTGATCAATAATTTTGTGAGTGTACCTATGTGTTTAGCCAAGTTTTTGGGAATATAATCCTGAGTTTATGTATAGTGTTTATGGTAGATGTTATAACAAGCTATCACCGAATTGTAAACATTTGTTAAAGCCCTTGTTAAACTAGGATTCTACTTTCAAAATAATTTTGTAAGTATTCCTTATATTCATTTGGTGGATACGTACACAAGTCTTAGTTTTGTTTTTTTTATTAAATTGCTTGTGTTTTAAAAGATATGTAAGATAAGTCCGCCATTTGTTTTTTTTTACTTTTGTGCAATACATTTTTAATAAATTAATATTATGTAGTAAGTGCCACTCTAAAACGCAATCTATAATTAAATAAAAAGATCAAACTATGTACCCTATACTATTCATCGAGCAATTTTGTATATATATATATATTTGAAATCACGTTCTCAAAAACGGCTCTAACGATATTAATTTAATTTGGTATATAGGGTTTTACGGGGCGAAAATCGATCTAGCTTGGTTTCATGTCTGCGAACATTCGTTTTTTCTCAACCGAGCAGAGCTCGGTCGCCCAGGGACTATAGATTTAATAGATTTCAAACATGATCATAAATCCATGTACTTATATGATGATTTATGATTTAAAAAATGTAACTAGTCATAACAAAAATTGCCTCTGAAGCATCAGCTCTATAATGTTCCATCTGTATGTTACTCTTTGCCACGTCTCCAGCCCGCATGTGGCGCGATGGTATTGCACTAGACGCCGATGGCCCTCGTACCAAATTGTAAAGTTTGTTCATTCTCATCCAAATACACCGTTAGGACACGCTGCGAGATTGCCTTTTGTTTCAATGTTGATTATGAAATATTGGACAAGAAAACTTATATTTTGCTACTACATAGTGACTACATTTTCGAGACATCAATGGGAAAGATAAGGTAACTAAACTGCATAAAATCTGCATAAGCACTATTTTAAACCTTCATAATATAACTTAGGAATACTGCGACGGAAAGGGACGGCCTCGGCGAGTTTTAAAGCCGCGTACGGATAGCCCGTAGCCTGCTACGCGTAGTCGGTTACGCGTGTGTTTACGCGTACATTGGATACCTGGACGGACCGCTACGATCCACTGCCGGCGGCTCGTGCGCGAGCCAGTTCGCGCGGCACGCGTTCCCCTAGAGTGTACGCGTAGCTGCAAGTACGGACATGGTGTTCCAGGACACGCGTAACCGACTACGCGTGCCAATGTACGCGCAATCCGTACGCAGCTTAACACTGTCACTGCCAGGAACCTGGCCTAGCGGGCGCCTATGCCGTATGCGCTAAGGTGCTAAGTAGAGGAAAGCCTCTACTTAGCAGAAAAACCACGAAATCGGCTACGAGCGTAGCGCGTAACGATTCTAGTCAGTGAATGTGTGGATGATTCGGTACACCGGACCGACGCCGGAAAAAAATTACCTGACTAAATAAAATGATCGTAACTGTTACATATTTCGCCTATTACAATTATATTTTTACGGGCATCCTTATGCGAATGCACATCTCGGGCACGGATCGGTGCACTATGGATCATACGGATAATACGGATAGAGTTGCGGAAATGCTATGATAAAAACTACTATGTATATTTAAAAAAAAGCTTCGAAAATAATGGTATAAATATTATAATTCTCTAGATAGTGACAGAAGGTCGGAGGATAGGTGAAAGAAGTTGAACAAACATTTAAATTGTTAGACCATTGTACTCAACAATTTTGACAAACTAGTAAAGACACGTTCTAAGATATTTTTTAACATTTTGAAACAAAGAAAATAATAACAAAATATATTTATTGCCTTGACCCTTAGCCAGGCCTAGCGATTTATCTTCTTTTCAATACTGATTATGGTAATAAAAGCATGGAATTTTTATTTTTTATTTTTTTATTATTACTATTTTCTAAAAATAAGCCTGTGGTCTACATATGCCTACTGCCCGTTACCGAAAATGCATGTGGTCCATATGTGGCCATTGCCCTGCTAGCAATATGCACGACTAATTAAGATTAAGGTACGCCTTTACAATAAATTGTTGGCATAATAAAACAAACATAAAAAATATATTTTTATGTAACTGTTTTATTAAAAGCAAAAATAATGGCTACGTTAGGTGGTAAGTATGGCTAAAGCAATCTTGTCAATAGAAAAATAAAAAAAGGAACCAAAGATACCCATTAAAAGCAATCATTTTAAAACAGTCCAGGGATTGAGGCAACTAAGTACAACTTAATTCAAAATTGGTAAGGAAAAATCGTTTCATTTATCGTTCAAGCAAAAACGGCAAAATTTGCGAAATATCATATACGGGCTCTTAGGGGTTCATTTAAAACAATAGTCTTGCCCTTAAAAGTCGTGTAAATACTCTGCAGGGCCGTGGCCATATACGGACCACATGTACTGTGTTGAAACGGGCGGAGGTCATATTGGGACCACACATACGTATAACGCGAATTACTAAAGAAATCAATAACTGTAATAAATCATCACATACTACACGCATATGTAACTTATACACTACCCAAAAATTAGAATACATAGTACTTACCGTATTTATTTTTGGCATAAATCCATTTATAAACACAGAAACTGACAAAACCGCACTAAATCCCGCCGTTTGAATTTGACAACTAAAATGTCAAAAGAAAACGTTCCGATACACGGACTTTCTTTGCGTTCGGAAATCACCTATTTCATAAACAATACAATAATTTCATTTTGTGTTCCTTATCCCCTGAACTGTGGGAGATAAAATTACAGATAACCCACGTCTGTGGAAGCCCCGTGGGGTCTGCTTCATGGACAGGATTTCCAAGTGCATGTGCTGATAGAAAATTACGTATTATTCCGTTTTTTACGCAGAATGCAGTCTATATTTTGAAATATATCTACTCTCTATTAAATTATCTCACTGTAACTATGTATTACCATGACAACACATCTAGGTGTGAAATAAGTGTACAGTTCATTGTAGGGGTACCAAAAATCGTGCATGAAAGTGCTGGCTATGACTTGGGATGTGGTTTTCCTCACAGTTTTAACACAGTTATTAGTAAAAAAACATACTCAAACCTATTAAAAACAAAAGTTTACTTACATGTTATCAGATTTTCACTTGTTCCTTCTAAAAATCACGTTTTAACTGTTTGAAAATAGCGAAAGTACAAATCCTGACCGCACGTCACACTGACAGTTTTTGACTGACGAAAAAACAATATGATTGTAAAAGCAAAATGAGGGAGTGCATAGTGAGCACATTCAACAACTGCTGGTGGGCCATTAATGTACCTCCAGCGCTGATTATTTATTACTATGATTATAATTGTATGCCCATTATGGTTTATTTTATTAATATAATTGTTTAATGTTGAGTAATATATTGTAATATTTGCATGCCATACTGTGACAGAACATGCATTCATGTCACTAATGCATCGCTGACATGTTAATTGTGTATAACTGTGTTTATTCTACCAATATAAATAAATTAAATTGAATCCTTTAGTAATGCAGCGAAATATATAAAGCTCCGCTCGCGTTATTATGAACACCACTCGGCCAAGACTTTTCCAATCTAGTAAGAAAACCCAATACCCCACTGATAAACATGTCTCCGTCCTAACTTGTAAATTGAATCCCGCCGTCCTCCTCTCGTTATCACTGAAATCGTTGGCGATACCTCCAAAACAATTGCCAGCTCATACGCATCGGACAAAATTACATTTCCAATTCATGAAGGCATTTTTTCCCTTTCTTTCCCTTTGCTACCCCCACTTTGCACCTCACGATCTTTTTCTATGAATAATTTTTCGAAGTTACTTGTTGACTTAATTTTATATCGGTCGGTGTTAACTGTAGAAATGTTGGTTTTTTTAACGCTTGCGCAAACTTATTACGTTTGTTTTTCGTGTGTGAAATGTAAACGTAATTTATGCTGAAGGCGAGGTCCAGGACGATTTGTGGATTCACACAAGCAAAACGTCTGAGATATTCACGTGAAGTCTTTAAAAAATAGTGACGTTGTTACAAAAAGTAAGTATACATGTCAATTTAAAACTTCAAGGAGTTTTTTTTTTATTGTCCCTTTATTTCGAAAATATGCGGTATGGTTTTGACGCACTTGATCTTATGTATATATATCACATTCATCAATACTTATTTATTACAAACATTACACTTCCGCGCATATTTATGAAGGTGACTATCTTTTTTTAATTTTGTTACAAACAAGATAAATAATACCAGAGGGGTAATCAACGCGTCAGGATAATTCATCTGTATTTTTTTCCATATAAAACTTTACATTTAGATCTACCTAACGTACCTACGGCGTTACGACCTGCAGATTTTAATGGTTTCCATATAGTAAATAGTTGAAAATCTTCAACTGGCTGTAGATCCTGTTACATTTCGGAAACCTTTTTCAGTAGGTAAACATTAAAGTTACAAATTAATGAAACTTGTATCGTTCAGAACGTTTCAACTCGCTTTCTGCACTAGAGCGAGATATTTTGTCAAACATGCACCGGTTGAAATCTCAAGTGTAGTGCCAGTAGCATCGCAAACGAGCCGGCTTGGTAATTGGAAGGAATATGCACTGTCGAGCTCCACTACCTGCTGGGCGGTTCACAGTACCTTCCAAATCACCTCACCAAACACTCTGACCCCGAGACCCGTAACAACTACACGTAATCTAAGAACAAACTTACACTGGCTCGCGTCGAGTGTTTGGTATGCGTCGTGAACATCAGCCCTGCGCTGCGCTCGCAAATTGTCCGAAATATATTAACCTAGCAGAGTTGGACGTGAACCTGAAATTCTGAAAACCCTTGCAAATATGTTTATCTGCTATTGAAAAAAATATTCAGTTAGATGATATCTAAATGGCGGAATCAAAATATGAGTACGTATTAGTACTCCTAGACCTATCTATTTCTAAACAGCGCTATATGCACGAAACAAAGGTTGAAATGTAGTTGTTATTGGGGTGAAATACTCAAAGTAAAATATTTGATTGTGTTTTAAACAGTTCAGCAATTTTTCAACTCGATATAATATAGCATTATAGCTGTTCCTTTTATTTACAAGTTTCTTACATATGTGCACAAGAAAAGGAAGGTGAGGTAGGGTAAGGTAAGGTAAGGAAGGTTAGAGTCCCCGTTGTAATATGTATGACATGGTTTTCTTCAAAAATATTCTCCCAGTGGCCGATGAAAATGGCCACTTTCCATTCCACTAATTTGGCATCTAGAAAAAACTTCACTATAAATGTATCATCAGTACGTTTAAAAACAATTTCATTAACAATATCGTTAAGGTAGGAAATTAAAACAAGCTTCCCGGGGCACGGCTGATGCCTAATGAACCGATGCCTTTTAATCCGGCCATCGTTTTCCCACACAATGTTAAAACGGCGCAAATGCGCACGTATTCCAAACAAATTATTCTTTTTCAATTCGTAATTGGAACATTTATTTTCCCAATCCTT
This sequence comes from Epinotia ramella, assembly GCA_947578815.1. Classification (NCBI taxonomy): domain Eukaryota; kingdom Metazoa; phylum Arthropoda; class Insecta; order Lepidoptera; family Tortricidae; genus Epinotia; species Epinotia ramella. The sequence goes on along the minus strand of OX388204.1, from coordinate 29,173,737 downwards.
GATTCTATTAAGTCGCGAGTGGACAAAGTTTGTAAGCGTTTTAAGCCTTTTTCGTTTGGGTCGGGGTATTTATTTACGCGTGCGTTTAATCTCTGAACTGGATTACATTACAAATTTAAAGCGTCCTGATTGGCGCAAATGCAAAGCGCGTGATTGGTGGGAATTGTCGCACTTATTGACTGCACGTTTATTATTATTGTTGTCAATTGGTTTAAATCGCTGTTCTGTTTTGCTAGCATGTACTTTTTAAAACAAGATTATTTAACTTTTACAAAGCGCACTGCGGCGAAGTTTCTCATACAATTGGCTGTTTTCTAAATTAGTGGCAGGTTTTTAAATATTATTTTGACGGCTGTTTTCAGAAACACAAAACAACTTAACAATTATAGTGAGTGATATGAAGACTAATAGATCCAAGTTAAACAATAACCCATAGATATCTATATATATGACAAAAGGTCACCGAGTTTGGTTTGTCCTTCAACAAAGCCTGAATTCAACACATTGTACTATGCATTGAAATCCCTTTTAATATAGAGCAAACTATTCGATTATGAGGTAAACTATTCGTTTATTAAACGACACAGTTCCTGGAAGTAAGCATACAGGGTGACGGGAAATTCGACGTATTCCTTGAAAGGGGTTATTCTATAGCTCATTTGCAATGATTTAGATCCAGTCAACCGGGGGTCAAAACTCATTGGTTTGCAAGTTATTCGAGTTTTTAGAGTTTTTTTAAGAAAACCCACCTTTTGGCATAAAACTCGTAATTGTGAAAAAACCAATTAATTTTAGACCTCAAAAAAGGATTTATTTAATAGCCAATAAATGACTGATTAAGGAAAATAAAAAAACATGCCAAAACTTTTCAAGATATTGCAAAGAAAAGCATTTAAAGTCACAAGGTTTTAAATTTTGTTCCAAATTTTGTAACACTTCGAGCCATTATTTAAAAAAAAAGTATGACACTTCGCGTAAAAATTACATAAATTAGTTCCTCAGTTCATAAGCTTTCATGAAAGGTACAATTGGCGATATTTTTGTAATAATTTTTAATAATAATGATAATAATAGCGGAGCAGGTAGGCAGCGTGCCTTCGGCGACGCGACACAAACAAACCAATTAAGGGTCATTAGGTTAATTGTTCATTTTGGTTTTTATGTATTTTTTTCCTTATCTTATTCATTTTCATGAGGTGGGGGAGTACCTGGGAGAGGGACTAAACTAGGCTTGATAATTCTTCATGCATTAAGTAATCAATCAGTTAGTTTCAACTTTCTTTCCAATTCGGACGATTATTGACAACTAAGCTTCCTTTGCAAATGGCTGCTTACGAATTTGCAGAATACGCAGACATCATTTATTGTTACGGACTCTGTGATGGTGACTTCGCTGCAGCTAGAAGAGAGTACCAACGTCGTTTCCCTAACCGCCGCTTACCTCACAGAAGTGTGTTTGGGACGACGTATCGACTTATTCGGGAAAAAGGAACAGTTCGACGCAGCCAAGCTGATGCTGGAAGACCTCGAATTTATGATCCTGCTGAAGAGGAACAAATCCTACAGTGTTTACGAGCAGACGGCACTACCTCGACGAGAATTGTTGCTAACCGGCTCGGTATTTCTCAGTGGAAGGTGTGGTTTACCCTGCACTCAGCTCGGCAGTATCCATATCATTTTGCTCCAGTCCACGCAATTGAAGAGGGAGACCTAGCAAGAAGGGTGGATTTCTGCAGATTTTTAATTAATACTGATGCTGAAGACCCCGATTACCTGAAGAGAATTTTATGGACCGATGAATCCAATTTCGACCGTGACGGAATTACAAACTACCACAATCTGCACTTTTGGGCGCCTAAAGGTCAAAACCCAAGAAAATCCAATGAAGGAGCTCATCAGCAAAGATTTTCTTTGAACGTGTGGATGGGAATCGTGCACGACAATTTGATCGGACCGTTCTTTCTGCCAGCGCGATTAAACGGCATCGCGTACGAACATTTTTTAAGGGAAGAGTTACCCACATTACTGGAGGATGTGCCACTTGCCACAAGATTGAATATGGTTTATCAACACGATGGCTGCCCTGCTCACTTTCACCGAGGTGTGCGAGAATGGATGGATCAGCACTACCCAAGAAGATGGATTGGTCGAGGTGGCCCAACCCCTTGGCCAGCCAGAAGTCCAGATTTAACTCCATGTGACTTTTACATCTGGGGTCACATGAAGGCGTTGGTTTACGACACACCGATAAATAACGTTGAAGAGTTACCGAAGCCACGCTGCCTACCTGCTCCGCTATTATTATCATTATTATTAAGAATTATTACAAAAATGTCGCCAATTGTACCTTTCATGAAAGCTTATGAACTGAGGAACTAATTTATGTAATTTTTACGCGAAGTGTCATACTTTTTTTTTAAATAATGCCTCGAAGTGTTACAAAATTTGGAACACAATTTAAAAACTTGTGACTCTAAATGCTTTTCTTTGCAATATCTTGAAAAGTTTTGGCATGTTTTTTTATTTTCCTTAATCAGTCATTTATTGGGTATTAAATAAATCCTTTTTTGAGGTCTAAATTTAATAAGTTTTTTCACAATTTCGAGTTTTAGGCCGACAGGTGGGTATTCTAAAAAAAAATCTAAAAACTCGAATAACTTGCAAACCAATGTGTTTTGACCCCCGGTTGACTGGATCTAAATCATTGCAAATGAGCTATACGAGTAGAATAACCCCTTTCAAGGAATACGTCGAATTTCCCGTCACCCTGTATTCTTAGTAGGTACGTCCTAGGACATTCAGACTTTTAGCATAGGTACCTCATTTGTTACCAATTTTTTTTGTAATTTCTAATAAGTACAATATTATGAGATTCTATAGAATTCAGAAAGTAAAAATTCAACAGGACCGTACCTATAAGTATCGAAAATAGGTCGTTATAATGTTAACACAAAATTAGCAAAAAAAACGGTGACAAAGGAGGAAAAAAGTATGTATACTTACATTACTTACTGTAATTTACGCATGTAGTTAATTAGTAGACACTATTCTAGAAAATCTCATCAAACATATTCATTATTTGTGTCTTGTATTTTGTAGTATAGTTTCGATAAGGTATCATACCATATTCAATATCACACCAATATGTCGAAAATATATATGAAAAGCTATATGTACAAACGAATTTTGAAGTTCTTAGGTAAACATGAAATTTTGAACACCAATCAATTTGGATTCGCAGGCAGAGATCCACCACCTTGGCTATCTGTAACTAAATAAAGGATTTAGAATACCGGTAACAAAGATCTTCATGGACATGTCTAAGGCTTCGATCGCGCATCCCGTGACATACTACTGAACAATTTACGTCATTATGGCATTCGTGGAAATTGTTACGATTGGCCACGGACATACTTACATAAGTACTGACATACTGACTGTTGAGTTTGTTTCGGGGTTTATTATAGACAGTATTCTATTTCTTCAAATACGTTGTTAAACATTCACTTGTAAAAGTGCCATTGCGGTCTACTTGCAAAATAAAGTTCATTTATTTACTTACCTACTTATAACTTGTAGGTACAATAAGTTCGTACCTAAAATTAGAACAAACTGAAGTGACACTATAATTTCCCGCTTAATTTGAAAACGATTACGTCACTTTAAAATATAAATTACGGTGTTTCGCTGCAACGGAGCGACGTATCTGTCGCCCCGAGGGCTGTCGGTTGTGTGAGCGTTTATTTATTTGGATGTATAGGTAAAAATATTCAAGTAGAAGATATTGGTGAATAATCAAGCAAACTATATGTAGGTAATAATGCAACTATTACGTTGTGTCGCTAGTTCGGGACTTCTATTTACTGGTATTCTGACGTATATTATTGACCAGAGAAACTCCATCGACTTTGCTCTAGGAAAGCAGTTCATGTGCTTATTGCTGTTTAAAAGATGTGGAAATGTTCATCGATGTCTATTTGAAACTAATATCCTTTCTTACTCTCTTTTATGTGCCTTGGCGGATTACTAATTAAAGTCAGGCTTTTTTTTATGAATTATTTTCAATGCGAAAGCGATGGACTGAATAGAGGCTCTATACTATATACTACGTGTCTCTATCTAAATATAATACTTAGGAAAAGACGGGTACTTTATTCGCGTGCGAGATAGCTCGTGAGCGGTTCGATGTGTCGAATATCAAGTGCGAGAAATGGAGATACCTATTTGAACTTTGAGTTCGCAGTTTTAACCCCGTTCACAACCCTAGAACGTCGCTTATGAACGTTAAATGGGTGGCCGCTAGACGATCGCTGTCTGCTTCATTGTTCAGGAATAAAACACTATTCTAAAATCAAAAGCTACAATTCCAGTTAGTCTGTAACATGGAGTATAACTTTAAGCGTTTCAAAAATATCACGTGATGAGAAGGGGCACGTCTCCAAGACATAGCTTCGTTTTATATATACTATATAATATGTATATATATACATATATATATATTTATGATTTTATGGGGTTATTCCTATGGCATGCGGGACACGACATATTTTTGATTGGGCCCCTGGGTTTCAGGCTATTTTAAAATAAGTTTCTGTAAAAAAAATAATTTTTTACACAAGCTGGTAATAAAAGCTTGTGCAAATTTTCTGTATACTGTCATCAAGTACTCGTTGAGACGATTCTAACGAGCCCAAACTCAACGGGGTTACGTCGGTTAAGTACTGAATTCCCATGGCCACTTTCTGTCTCCATCATCAGATCAGCTCCATGGTACCATAATATTGAATTGTCATGCAAACTATACTTAAGTATACCCTAAATTTTAAAGCAGTAGGTCAAAGATATATCTGCTTCAAAATTGACTTGCAAGATTCCACCATTGCAAGTTAAATAAAAGCTTGCAAAACTACTGTCATTTAATCTTTCGATTGAAATCTTACAACTCACAACTGTATTCGCGTATGATTTGGGTATGTTTTGCATTTGACGCAGTGGTAGTAATTTTGGTGACGTCACAACTTTGGAGCAGAGGACATTACAGCGGCGCAGAGGTCTTGTTTCGTTAGGCGTGACAGGTGAGGTGAGGCGCTTTCCGTTGTTGTTTGCTTTGGCTTGGTTCCGAAAACCACCCCCGATAACATGGTAACAACATACTTAAAGCTTTTATTGGTTTCTGGGTGCAAACCATGTCTCTCTTAAGGCAAGGATTACGGGTAGGTTTTACGAGTATATTATTTACGAAATCCTGAGAACTACATATGAAGTTAACAAGCATTTAACCCGCGAACAGCGACCTTTTGGGCTCGGGCTCCGTGGGGACCCGAACTCGCCGACATTTGCATATGAATTCTGGTAATAAAGGAATAATATGCAAAACGACGCTTCTAGGCTGTTAAGAGATATCCATATAAAGTTGTTCGTATTGGGTAACTGTTGTTTATGTGAATGAATACAAAGATTAACCCCCTTATATACATAAAACTTAAAATGCCTCTGCTTAATAAAATGTGCTTGGCCCTTTCTTACTAACACATGTCAAAGTGACATATAAGGACAAACGAATTTTAACGGCACTTTAGTTAAAACGCAGGCTTGTAGAACATATTGATTTAAACTTTCACGATTCCCACACATTATTTATACTAAACGGGACTTAATCGCGTATAATTAACTTATTTTATTTACCTCACTGAGGTCTCCCGACGTTTCGGATGTGTTGCAACATCCATGGTCACGGGCCATTTACTTTCGATAGGATTCCACGAAGATGACAACTTAAAACCGTCGTCCCGGTTGAAATTACGATGTTTTCTGATTTCAACGGCTTCACGTATTTTTCTACTGTAGAAATGACGTTCCGTAGCGTAGACAGGACTTTCGGTTTATGAAGCTCAATCCAGTGGTTTGGTCCTGACTCCAACAAATGCTCGGCTATCGCAGAGTTATTCACCTGCCAATTTTTGACAGCCGCAACATGTTCCTTGACCCTTTCCGCGATGGTTCGCTTGGCCAATGTAGGAACTTCCACAACTGCAGTCAATCTTATAAACTCCTGGTGATTGAAAGGGGATAACATCCTTTGGTGATCTTAGATGTCCCACGACCTTGGATAACGGCATGTATATGGTATTAATGGAATACCTTCGCAGTATTGTACCAACTTTGTCCGTTACTCCCTTAACGTAGGGCATAAAAGCTGGTTGCCTTGGAACATCAGGATATTTTCCTCTAGACTTCTGTCTGGGTTGCCGTCCGTCTAACTTATACCCATTCCACCTAAGGACCTTCTGAATATGCCACATCTCGCTCTCTAAAAATTCAGGATCACAAAGGTCCTGTGCCCTGTTCCGAAGGGAGTCAACCACAGACTGTAGGTGGCGGGGGTGATGGTGAGACGGAACGTTGAGATACTTGTCTGTGTGTGTCGGTTTCCTGTAAACAGTGAGCGTCAAGGACCCATCCATTCGACCTATCACTTTAAAATCCAGAAAAGGCAGACTGCGTTCTGATTCCAATTCATATGTGAACTTTATTTTTGCGTGAATGGAATTCAGATGCTGGAGTAATTGCTCAACTTCCTGCTTGCCACCTCTTACAATGCAAAACACATCATCGACGTATCGTTTACATAACTTCACCGCCCATGGTTGCAGATCTATATTGTATTCGAAGTGTTCCATCCAGATATTTGCCATTACCGGAGCCACCGGGCTACCCGGGCCCCGGCCCTGGGAGCTTCGGTACTACAAACCTGAACAAAATTGTCAGAGCCATTTTTATGAGGCCATGTACAAACATATTAATAACAAGTTGGGTACGTGAGCTGTAAAAGTAGCAAGCCTGTCCTTTTGAAAAAAAAAAAGCCTCCAGAAAAAAATTACAATGTAATGAACCTGCTCACAAAGTTTCAACAGAGAAAAGCGGAAACCTGCGTGACAGCGTGACAGACACCAGACACCGGACAAACTATTTTCGGCCCAAGGTGAAACATAGAACTTCGTTCGCTTCGCTTGCTTGTGGCAACCACAGTTGCCAATTTCGCGGACCCCCTAAACTGATGGAGGCAACTGTGGTTGCCAATCGAACTATTGGGCTGCCTTGATAATGAAAAATTAGAAGCAGTTTAGGCTACCTTTTTTAAAATTCGAAAGCAAGTGAGTGGATATGTTGTGTAATGTGAATGTGCAATTTAATGGTCCGTGCCGGTCAGTAAGTTATTTGTTGCGTACTTTTATTCAAATACTGCTATTACGGGCCTAGCTACTGGACTTGCGATGCGTACAGTGACGCGGGCCCTACGCTGCCTTGGAAGTTGTCCAATCACAAAGCTATACATGTAAGCCATAATTATGATTGTGATTTTCTAAACTCTTCACGATATAAAAGGACTGAAAATGATTTATGGCCGGTTCCAATAATCAATCCACCGATAGTTTTCCTTACTGGCAGTTACATTTTGACAGATTATACCCGTAGAAAATGTGTCAAAATGTAACTGTTGGTAAGAAAAAATCGGTGGATTGATTATTGGAACCGGCCATTAGTAGTTACAGAGAGCGACTGCCCGACATGCATTTATTTAAACGACCAAATCCTACACTATCCGTGCTACTAGCACTAGCATCTACTAAAAAAAAACTGTTTTTTGTTCAGAGCGAGCAACGGCTTAAATAATGTGTTTCAGAGGTTTGACGACCTGAACCTATTCAGCGCAAGTGTTCCTTCAGTGAGACGACTCTTGCCTCGGCAATTTTTCGACAGAAGTAGGGTTCCGTAGCCAAATTGCAAAAACGGAACCCTTATGGATTCGTCTGTCTGTCTGTCCGTCCGTATGTCACAGGCATTTTACTCGAAAACTACAAGGTGTATTTGAATACCATTTTGAGGATAGGTGTATTTTGTTAGCCGCTACATAGTTTTGTCATTAAATTACTAAAAAAAAAATGTTTTAGGGTTGCACTCCATACATAAAACTGAAAGTCAATTATTTTTCATTGCAAGCCCACGTGGCCACTGTGGCACATCAGTCGATAGGGCTTTCAAAATAAATATAAGGTTTCTCAGCATTTTTTTTGATTAAGTGAATATAGAATCGGAGATAATCGCCCCGAAAGGTCACTAAAATTGTGTCCCCCCCCTCTAGATTTTGAAGCGTGTATTTTAAAAATATATAAAAAATCAAGGACACAGGGCTTATTGAATACTTTCAGCGAAAATTGTTTTGAACAAGATCGGTTCAAAGGTTTTTGAGATATCTCTAAAAAACTGCCTTCCTTAAAGAAAAGAACGTGTACCATACGATTTCAGTAACGATACGACCTTTTTAATAGGCACGGAACCCTTCGTTGTGCGTGGTCCGACACGCACTTGGCCGCTTTTTTTCTATTTAGAACTAAGTACCTAATAGGGAGTATTTCTGCAATGTTCTGCCGCCAGAGTGCAGCACTAGCACATACCGTAAACATTTTTTAAATGTCCGTAGGATGCCATGATAACTCAATACAGCTTTTTTACTACATGATTAATAATAAAATTATCGTAAATTAACATATTTTCAAGAATTATTTGATACTAATAAATATGACATATGACATGATGTGTCACGGTGCTTTGTTTACGGTATGTGTAGTGCCCCCTATCCTACGCAGAGTTTTGAGTAATATTCCATATTACATAGCAGCACCAAGACGCAAAAGCGCTGCGTTTTTGTTTGGTTTTTGATCACTTATTTTTTACTTATATCATTAATTACGGTATCAGCGAGGATCTGTCATTAGCTCACTGTCACTACTGTTTTAAGCTACTGTGTAGTTCTTAAGCTGATGATCTTCCTATATAAATAAATAGGAAAAGGTCTACATAACAGGGGAGTATATCGATATACTTAGTTGGCTGGTACTTGCAGGCACAGCCCCCGGAGACGCTGTCGCCGATAGATATTTCGCAGACCGCGTGCATGTGGGACAATTTAACGGGTAAGCTTTTCGAAATTATTAAAACCTGACACACACCGAATATGATAGAATAAGAAACTGACCTGCCACGCCTAAGGGCTCGCATCTTGATTATCCGAAATACACATGAAAATGGAAATTAGTGCTGACTTATTGAAACACTGTGATAACCACAGATATAGATATACACTAGATAACTTAAACACCTCAATCTGTATGAAAACCGACCGTGTCACTTTTTTCTACCTACTGTGACGTCACAAGGGCGAATTAGTGATGTGAATTCCCCGTTGTCCGCGCAAAATCGATTCTGCAATAAGGCATTTTTGTAATATTCACGGACAACCGCCAACCGGCTACCACAACAGACGCGCGCGGAATGTCCGTCGGAGTGCCAACTCGTGAGACCGAGTTCGGACACGCAAAATAGATGCATTTGCGTGATCTATGTATATCTATATCTGTGGTGATAACAATTACAAATGACGGAAATATTATTATATAAATAAGTAGTAAGTAGTAACGGTTAGTTTACGTGTTGCTGACATGTCGTTATTCGCACCGCTGCTTCTGGCCGAAAGCTGTCGGTTGGATGGTGGGAATCCCCCCTCTCCCCACCTCAGAGCTCCCGGAACAGCAACCCACCGAACCCTACATCGGAGTTGGCGACGCAGCGGAGCCACACCATCTTCTATCCTACTAATAATATTTTAAATGCGAATGTTTAGATGTTTGTTACTCAATCACGCTTAAACGGCTCAACCGATTTGGATGAAATTTTGCATGAAGATAGTTCATAGCCTGGATTAAAATATAGAATAGTTTTTATCCCGGGTCTACGCAGACGAAGTCGCGGGCGGAAGCTGGATATAAAGACGACTTAATTTAGGTGACAACGATGAAAATGAGCCTTGTTGCCTGAATGATTTTTTATAATTGGAAAAGTATATGGCATAACCATTTCTATGAAGTTTTATTATCCACAGCCCCGACAGGCTACTATTACTGAGAGTCTGTAGTAGTTAGCTATGCTCAGACATCGAAAATTATGAGTTTTAAGACAAAATTGTAGTATCATTTTCCTATTTAGGAGCCAGCTTAAGTTTAGGAACGCTAAAGTTTCAGATTATTTATTGCGTTCATGTTGAACCTACATAGGTCTTAAAGCTAGGTGTGGTTCTAATATGAGCGCTGTCGAGAATAGCAATATCTAAATATAATTCCAAGCATAAAGGACAAAAATAGTATACATATTTCAAAGTTAAGTCATCTTATACCATTATTTTGCCAACCAGTGTAAATATCGCTGTACGTGCAGCCGATTCTAGATAATTCTGTTTTTAATTAAAGTTCAGTTACCGTGAAAAAAGTACCGGATGCAAATGAAAGCTTCCTTCTTTAGAGAGGAAAGTGGGTTTGCCCCAACTAAATACCTATCCGATCCCAGCCGAGATCCTAATTTAGTTTTGTGATTGGATAATCCTTAAACTTAGTGTCGGGAACGGAGATTACTTCCTTTGTTTTTCGTTTGTTTTGGAACATATGTATATCGGCGTAGGAGTTGGGAGAAAAAAAATACAGATTAGGGTTAACTATAGTGATTTTTGAGTCACGTCTATTCTATCGGTTTTGTTACTAAACGTGTGCGGTTGACATTGACTCTTGGTTTTGTTACTATTCGTTTACATTAATCAATATTTTCGTAAAAAAATTGGTAGATATTTCGAGAATTTTCGGTTTGAGCGTCAAATCACAAGAATTCATCTGTTTCTTTCCTTTCAAGACTCTTTCCAAGACTATGCTTGACAAACTTGATGCCTTCGAGATGTGGCTCTACAGATGTATGCTTAAAATACGTTGGCGAGATAAAATTACAAATCTAGAAGTACTACAAAAAATGAGAAAGAAACGGGAATTGGTACTTACAATTATGAGAAGGAAAACGCCATACTTATATTAGACATAAATATAGGCACGAGAGATATAACATTATCAAAACCTTAATAGAGGATAAAGTCGAAGGGAAAAAGGGCAGAGGAAGAAAAAGATTAACATGGATGGATAACCTCAACAGTTGGACACCATTGATGCAGCCTCGATGGGCAGCAAGACTGCGAATAGAGAAGAGTTCCGGACAGTGGTAGCCGACATCCTTAGAGGAGATGGCACCTAAAGAAGAAGAATTATAGACACTGCTGTGCAACCGCACAACGCAACCGTAAAACAAATAAGATATTGAGATAATTAAGACGAATTATAGACACAATTAACCAATTGTGTCTATAATTCGTCTTTTTATCTTAATATCTTATTTGTTTTTATTTTTATTGTAATTATCAGAGGTCGGAATTTTCGTGGCACTTTTGAGCTGTCATAGGGACTTCTCGTTTATCGACTTCCGTTTATACATATGTATATCGATAAATATAGAATACAAGATAAATATAATTTTGTATGATTCAATAAAAATATAACAGAATACAATATATGTAAAATAAAAAAATATGATTAGTTGATTACGAGTGATGGGTTAACAACATGCAGTCTTATCGCGATTGGGCGATCTCATTTCTAGGAAATTATAAATAAAAGGTAAAATAATAATATTTTATAGTTGAACATGAAATTAATAAATGTTAAAACATTGAACTGAACTGATTCAATTTAAAATCTTTAACAATCGTTACTAAACTTTTCATTGTTTTTATTGCAAATCTCTATTTAACAATTTCAGCCACTCAAAAGTTATCTAAAAGAGATCGCTCTTTAGCGGTAAGACTGCCTGTTGTTTACCTCTACTTTTAATCTTGTTTTATATGTTGTGTTCTATAATTTATCGATATAATTATGAATATCGGTAGTCGATAAACGAGAAGTCCCTATGCCAGCTCAAAAGTGCCACGAAAATTCCGACCTCTGGTAATTATCTTAATAATTGTTATTTTTGTCCGGAGCGCCTCGGTTGTAACAAGTTTTACCTGAGGTCGAATGGACGAACCCTACCATAACCTTAGTATATTCCTACTCTATCCGATACTGTAAGTCTGTCGTGTGTAAAAAAAATGACCAAAAACAAAACACGACTTTGTGCTTAGCAGGTCGATCACGTAACGTACGTACGTTAGATAGATCTTTGTAATTTTTTATATGGAAACATGACAGTTGCATTGTCTTAACGCGCGTTCAATACGTTACGTGATTGATTACCCCCCTGACTAGTAGGTATTTGGTTATCGTGCATAAACGGGCGTAAGACCCTTATTTGTTATACATATACTCCGTGTTTATATTACATTCGCCCTTAGATCCCCCATAGTATCCCTGAGTTAGTCTGGAAACCTTCATAAAGCCCTAACAAGCGGAGGATTTGGGTGTGTGTTCAAAACACACATCACATTTGGTATTTGGTGGTAGGATTAGATTAGAGTGCCATAGATTAGATTACATTAAATTATTTATTTCATGATAAAAAATTACATTACAGATTTGCATACATGTCAAAAAAATAAGAATTTTTATCACGATCGTCAAAAACAGAGAAAAATTTATCAATCATAATTATTCATAATATTTGGTCTCGTTTCTACCACAATTCCATTTATTAGTATTTTACCGCAAAAGCTATTTTTTTTGTAGAGTTTCACCTAATCCTTTGTAGAGTTCTACATATTTTATTTTTTGCTTTGTCAATCGCCAATTTTTTTGGTCGCTAACAAATCAGTACTATGTGATACATATAAATACTTGCTAAATATCCGACAACCTAAATGTACAGTTATAGTACGTCAATGCACATTGTTGCCATGACATAGTAATGTGTATTACTAGCCACAAAGATATTTCAATGAATTGAGAGCCCTAGCTGATAGATACTACAGAGTTTTATTAACCGACTTCAAAAAAAAAGGAGGTTCTCAATTCGGTTGTATTTTTTTATTTATTTTTTCAATGTTTGTTACCTCAGAACTCACATCAGGTGCGTCCCTTTTTTTTAATTTAGTTGGATGATGGGATTCATGAGGATTTGAGGGAACTCCTCAATTATATTAGGCACGCGTGTAGTGATTTTGGTAATTTCTATTATATCTCGTGTTTTTACACCCGGAAATCATAAATTTGGTGGAGTGGAATTGATGATGAAAACCACAGATGACTTATGGAATTACTCAATTATGTACTTAAATTAAAAGTACAAAAGTACGTCACAGATTCTGATAAGATTCCGTTGAAATAGCAGCTAATGAAGAGCCAAAGTTGATCCTTGTGGAATCGACGAAAGTCCTCAAATATTATGCGCGCGAGGACCGCCACCGCCAGAAAGGCAATTTACACTTCCTCCAACACACTGCTCTCGGCGGTGAGAGAGTGGGACGCCAGCCCGCTGCATGAGCGCTGGAGGGAGTACCACAGGCCGGTCGTCGCAGGATCGGGGTGACCCGCGGCGTTCAGCAAGCCCAGCCCATATATTTAATGTTTTATTAATTAACAACAATTTGTAATACTTAACTATAATATAATTTAATTTAATTTAATTTAATTTATTTCGTAACATTTGTATTTAATTTAATTCAATTATTTTGATGTAATTGCTAATATGGACTTGTTCTGGAGTAAATTATTTTCATTTCATTTCATTTCATTTTATTATCGGGCCGCATACAGCGATTGGGTTTTTTTCTCTACTAATCAACGCATTTGCTCTCGGAAATCAGTTCATGTGGTAAATTGGAAAATAAATGTGGAAATGTTCTCGTAGCTTGGCGGAGTACTAAATTGAAGTCGGTTAAAACTTTGTTTTTAAAGTAAATTATTCAAGTATAATTTAAACGGCTAATAAAATAGCGTTTCAAATATAGGTACCTACATCAATCGCGGTGAAATGCGACTAGGGTACTAGGTACTGCTTCAAATTAAACATACTGTTGTTAATAGCTAGTATAAAATTCCTTTTAATTCAAAAACGATAAGATTTTGTTCGGCCGTGGTGAAATGTGATAAGTGAAACGCTAAATGGAATGTTGACTTTCGGGCTACAATACTAACAAACGGACAGACTCCATGAGCAATTTTCATGAATGTCAGCTGTTGTAAATTTTGTTTGTGACAACAATCAAGGTGCAACAAATCAGATATTTCTCTCTACCTCCTCGATTCAATTCTCTTTGTAAACCATAAAGAAACAAGTCCCCGACAATTGAACCTCCAAACTTTCCAACTCTTAAGACCAAAGATTCAATAGGCATTCCGAAAGTAAATTTCAATCTCGCGCCAGACTAAGAAAATACAAACATTTTGCAACAATTCTCATCTATTCGTTCTCAGGGGGCTCATCGACGGTCTACGGCGGCTTTCGGCTATCTTCGGAAACTTTCGAAGAGTAATCAAAGGATAAAACCTTCTGTACTGCGGAGTCAAGTGGCTGCATAAAGGGGAAAATTCACTTACTCCTATAGCGACCGTTGCAAACATTCTGCGGGGTAGTCGCAGTGTGGCAGACGCGTTTTATGCTAGTCTCTCTTACAATAAGCAAGATTTTATTTGTTATCAGACAATCGTGCTTTTCATAGGGGCGTCTATTTGAATATGTTATTTTCTAAAGTATATACAAGTTTATAATTTACAACAATACAATACAAACACTCTTTATTGCACACCTCACACAAACAAAGCAGTTAGAAAGATAAACAATTCAATAAAATGTAGATAGAGGTAGAGATCAGGCGGTCTTATCGCTGAAGAGCGATTTCTTCCATACTTACAACCTTTGGGTAATTTACATTACCCAAAGGTTGCATTACATGCTGTTTCTGGCCGAGTCGCTTAATCTTTGCTATTATCAATGTCCGGTGGCTTGAATATGTCATGCTCGCTTAAAGGGCTTTGCTTACGGTGGCGTCGTTGATCGGGTCGCCACCTTCCCTAACATATGGTTGAGGGAGGCGATTACTGAGATATGTGTCATACTCGTGATCGGGTGCTGTTTGTGGAGTCCGGACTGTTCATGCTTGCAAGGGCATAGTTCCTAATTAACTACTTAAATACTAGTGTTATTATTATTATTATCGTATTGACGAGAGACATCATTCTGATCTTGACACGTTTTATTGTTATTGACCCTGTACATCTCTGACAATATAACATTAATGTTCCTTTTTTGTTTTGACGCTTAGAGACCGTATACATCTCTTAGAATATTAGAATAATTATTAATTGTATTTGGACGCTCAGAGACCTTATACATCTCTGGAATACTGAATAATATCATTAACTTCTGTTAATGCTGATATAGATCTTATATCGAATGTAATGGTCATATTTTGCAATTTTGTTTTGTTTACATTAACTTAGTGACATTTAGTTTGTTAACCTTTTATATATAATTTTAAATTATTATTGTGTAAGATTACTATTTTATTGTAAATTACCGTTTGACATGTAAAAGTGCCCTTGTGGCCTATTTGCAGAATAAAGAATTGATTTGATTTGATTTACTAAATTATATTAAGACTTTGCTAAATCTAAACCGGGCTCTCGAGGCATTGTACCGAGGATGTTAGTATTTCCTCGCTGAATTGCAACGCGTTGTGCAAGAAATCCGCCTACTCTTCGGTCACCAGTTTCAACATCCAGACAATTCGCGATTTCCACAAATTGGGTGTATGCGCACTGGCACCCCATGAACCGAGGGGTTCGACACCAAAGGGTACATTTACTACGTTTCAGATTTTCGGCGTTTTCCGCTGCACCCGCTTTAGTATTAACGTCCGAAGAGGTGCGGTGGTGCCATCCGTCCCAAACTCCACGGAACCAAAGACAGGTTATTTTCCATGATCTCTGATAATGCCAGGCGGCTCAAGAAGAGCAGGCACATTGATGGTGGCAACGGACCGTTGGAATATATCACAGGCCTTATCTTATTTTATCTTATCTTATCTAGATGAGGGCCCTTTCGGATGCACTTCGACCCAGTGGGATCTTTTGTGCATTTGCCCTCTCCTTTAAGCCTAATCCCAAGCTCGCTCCATCATTTCTATAAAGCGGATGATGCAGCTCAGCGGGATCACCTTGAATTCCTTTGGTTGCGGATAGCCGTTACCAAAGTAATTCATTCTTTGTCTGGCAAGGGCAATGGGCCTGCACTTTTCTAGCGTCTATTTTGCAGTAGAACGAATACCAATGTTATCTCTACACTTCTCTTGACGTCGCCAGGGCGCCTGAGGATGCAATATGTTGAGACTGAGAGCTTTTGTCTATAGCTATCAACACAGCGAATCTCCAAATCAATAAAGGGACGACAACGCGTTTGTGATTATTCTGGACCCGCAAGCATAAGCATAGGGTGCTAGTCGTGTGCTTGTTTTGCACCATCGTAGTATTTTAACGCAGTTTGTTTTCAATTTCCATTAAATTCTCGCCTCGCCTCGCTTCACCAATAGAAAGCAGCTTCCGCCAGCGTTATCAGCAGTATTACTCCAAGAACAATTAGACAGCGTCGAAACCGCTGTCATAACTGCGACTATCGTCCTTTATATAAAGCCATAGTTGGTTCAGCGAGCGAATTTGCATAGGAATGGCTGATTACAGAGTTATATCATAGGCAGCAGTGTGGACCTAGCTTTACCTGGCAAACGGAAAACGGGAATGTGCTTTAGAGCCCCTTAAAAATAAGGTTACCGTTCTTAGTTTCGAATAAGTGGTGTTTTTAGTTTTATGGCTAAGCAGGGAGATTGTTTTGGTTAAGGTTTAGCAGAAGAATGGAAAGATCATTGACTGTTCTACGAGGTTCTACTTTGTGCACTTATTTTACACGGAACTAACTTCGTTAAAACTCTTAAAGTGGTTTCAAACTTTTTGCAGTGATACAAAGAAACGCGCGTTTTACGAACGTGCGTCTGTATCGCGACGCTATTCATAGATCATCAGCATTTTACTGTATCGCGTTTGAATCGCTGCAAAAAGTCGTCGTTAACTGATATATAGGTAATAATTTATACATGAATAAATGTTTTTTGAATATATATGAACTATCCTCATTATCATCAAACATAGGCCTCCCCCAATGAGTGCCACAATGACCGGTCCTGCGCCATTCGCATCCAGCAAACTCCCGCGACCTTTACCAGGTCATCTTGTAGGCCTACCCACGCTGCGCCTTCCGGTACGTAGTCTCCACTCGAGAGCCTTTCCGCCAGAACAGGCATTGGCTCTACGTGCAATGTGCCCCTCCCGCTGCCACTTAAGTTTAGCGGTTCGGAGTGCCATATCGGTAACCTCTAATAAAATATCAGATGAAATATCATAAATTGACAACGCTGAAATAAGAAAACTGGAAAATAATTTGTAAGTCGCTAATAGATTGTTACACAGACGGATTGCTTAGATTAAAACAGGTAAAAAGAAACTAATGTTATGATGAAATAATAATAACATAAAAGAGAGAAAAATTAAACATTACTTCGTGGCCATTACCGACTCATGGGTCGTTGATAGCTGCCACAACAAAAACTGGCGAAGCTATCACCATCCTTTTATAATTTATAAATTTATCGGTTCAAATGGTTTTATTCCAATAAAGTGTGGTAAGAAATCAAAAGTCGACAATAGATATATTTAATAATACAAGATAAAGTATAGGGTTCACTAATTCGTATAAATGTATTTAAACCGAAAAGTCACGTACTTACTTGGATGAAAAAGAACCAGTATGGCGCGACATGTGCCCGCGCTTCCCCCGCAGGAAATTACGTGTTTTATCTCTTTTTGCCACTGCTACATACACTAAAGTAAAAGTATATGATGCTCAAGGAACAAGCGCCTGTATAACTTTCCCTACTTATAGCTAGAATAGTTCTGAAAACGAATAACTATAATATGTCGGTAATACCTGCCCCAATTTTCGATGGGTCGTTAATACCTGCGTTTATATCCATTTAAAAAAACAGTTGCCTATCGTGTTAAAAAATATAAGGTCCGAATGTTTAACACCTGTTCACCTCTATTGTTATGAATTATGATTGAAGGCGTCAAAAACTGGGCCGTCTACCTTCCAAGCTGAAAAAACCCGTTTTCTTACATCCTTACAGCGAAATTTGTTTAAACTACTAGACGGTAACTGCCTCTACCACACGCCAACTCAGTTTAGTTTAAGTTTTTCGTGTCGTATTTGGCTTGGCGGCGATACGAGGCGCTAACACTAATGAAGAGTTGGCTGCGACGCCGCGACGTGGCCGGAATGCCTAGTCGTCTAAAAATACTAGGACTTACTTAATTAATTAAATAGACTTGTTTCTCGACGTTTGTCAGTTGGATCGAAATATGTTTCAGAGAATGCGCTCCATAAACATTTTGGCAGTTTGTTTTGTCTCATGGCGCTGACGTACCCTTCCGTATTAGCCGTGCTGGGCAACATTAGTAATGTCTCGGTCATGGTATAACAACACAGGTACTCTCTTCCGAGACTCGCGAACCACGTGAGTGACACAAGTCTACGTCATCAAACGGCATTTAACAGCATAATGACGTAGGCTTGTGTCAGTCACGTGGTTCGCGAGTTTCGGAAGAGAGTACCTGTGTTGTTTTGTTATACCATGCGTCTCGGTAAAGTACAAAATAAAGCCTACCAATTCTGCCCCGCCGCGTGCCGCGAATGTAGTCTAACGTTTTGATGTCATAATCACTTTGCATAAAAGTGATTCCAATTTAGTCCAACATTGTAATTGTCTATCATAAATCATACAATATATTCATAATGGCTTTTCCTAAAATATGGCTCTATTTTTCTAGAAGCTACGAGGGCTGCCTTTTAAGTTGTGTCGTTTGGAAAAACTAAAGACAATTTAAGTGTTAAATGGTATTTATTGTTTTTCAAAGTAATCACCGTGATATGTAATACACTTTTTCATTCGATCGAACCAGTTTTCGAAACACTTATTCCAGTCCGAAGTCGGGGTCTCCAAAATGGCCGTTTTGTATGCCTCAACCGCTTCTTCAGGCGTCTGGTACCGTTGACCACGAAGTCGTTGCTTGATTTTTTGAAAAGTAAAAAAATCGTTAGGGCTTAAGTCTGGACTGTACGGCGGGTGTTCCAGAATTTCGACGTTTTGCTCTTTTAAAAACGCAATAGTTTGCCGGGCGGTGTGCGAGCTCGCATTATCGTGGTGCAGTCTTATACGACGTCTTGGGTTATTTTTTCGAAACTCGCCGATGACTTCTGGTAAACAGACAGTGGTATACCAGTCAGCATTAACCGTTTTACGATCCTCGAGCACGATGGTGGCAACGTGGCCAGTTTTCGCCACAAACGTGGCGACCATTTTTTTCGAAGTGCTCCGTGAGCGTATTACTTTGGTCGGTTTTGGCTCATCTTGGAACACCCAAACAGTCGACTGCTGTTTAGAATCGGGATCGTAGGCATATATCCAAGATTCGTCACCACTGATAATGTCGTAAACATGTTTCGAGTTTCCTCGGTTGAATTGCCGCAGAGTTTTGCGACACCATCGAACGCGAGCCGTTTTTTGGTCTTCACTGAGTAAATGTGGTATCCAGCGTGAGATCAACTTTTTTACGCCTAAGTGATCATGCAAAATACTGTGAACACTGGTCCCTGAAATACTTAAGGAAGCTTCTATCTCACGGTATGTCGCATGGCGATCTTCGATGATCAGTTGCCGTACAGCATCAATGTTCTCCTGGGTTACGGCTGTTTTTGGTCGACCTTCACGATGTCTATCACCAAGACTAGAGCAACCACGTTGAAATTCTAAATACCAGCGTTCCACAGTCCGAAGGCATGGTGCTTTATCATTGAAAACCGTAGTCAACTCTTCGAAGCACTGAAGTCGCGTTAAGCCCCTTTTGAAGTTGTAAAAAATTATCGCACGTAAATTTTCCTTCGAAATTTCCATTTTCACAACTGACTTGTCAACTTTGAACGAACGCTGTACTAAAACGGTTGGGCCGATTTCGAGTCATTCTTCTGTTTTCGAATTCTAAATTCAAATATTTTAACGTGACACTAGTTCTTTTTTATGCAATCACGGGAGGTTTGCAAACGACAGAACTTAAAAGGCAGCCCTCGTATAGGGGTTTTTCCACGTGCAAATGGATTAAAAAAAAATAGCCAAGTGCGTGTGGGGCTACGCGCAGTGTAGGGTTCCCTTGTTGCCTTGGGCTTTGTTACATCTACACGCGCGCGTCTCCTAAATGGTGCGGTTGCGTCTGCCGAAAATGTACGAATGTTGGCCTTTCCATTAAGTTAGTCGTCTATTACTCAGTAACTAGTGATGCCTTCTTAGTTTAAAGATTTCCTTTTAAATTCATTATAATGTACCAAGATTTTATTCACATTCCCAGTAGTAGGCATTTAGCCCACACTTGACTTGAACAAAAATTAGGGTTTAAAGCCTAATATCACGCAAACGGATCACTGAGTTGAAAAGAAACCCAAAATATTTTTGAACAAGCCATCCAGCGATACCCCACACTATGTGTTTAAAGAGAAAAAAATAACATCCCCACTTTTCGAGTAGGGGAGATAGACCAAAATAATTTTTTTTTCAAAATTTTACCGTTGGTTGTCGTGGTTGATTTTTGTATAGACTCATGCCGAATTAGCCCTTTCTAGTAGTGAGCTAAGCCGCAGACTGACCGACGGACAGACGGGCAGAAACTATAAGGGTTCCTTGTTGACTAAAAATTATGATTTCTAATTTGAAACATATTTGACTTTTGGTTCTTTTTTTTCTTGTTAATTCGAGTTCTTAGTTTGTCGCTGTCATATTGAATTGTGATATGAATATATTATTGTATTTATTTCTGGCCTGCAAACTGGCCACCGTTCATAACTGGCCACGTCATACTAAAAGTGAACTCTATGCACCTATAATAGAATTAATTTTTAGTATAAGGTGTTAATTACTGGCCACCCTTCAATAGCTGGCCACTGGCCACTTTATACTAAATTTAATTCTGTTTGTAGGGGAACAGAGTTCATTATTAGTATTGAGGGGGCCGTTATTGAAGGGTGGCCAGTTTTTGGAGATTTACCTTAATTCCTAAAACAGCAAATGGCGCTCTGAAATCTTAAGTCCACTTTGACAACTGGACTGCGCACTCAAGCAGAGCGCAGTCTATTAAGTTATTCCGTTTATTATGTTACAGTCCGTTATTATGTTAGAGTAAGTCTGAAATCAAATATTGACGGGCTGTGCGACCGATGGCTTATTGCCGCTTATCGGGGGTGCAAACAATTTTACCGGACAACTGCCCGCGCTCCTGTTTTGACATAGAATGTGGACTGTGTAGATACGGTAAAGGACATTGAAACTCGTACTTTTTATGCTTAATAGAGGTTTACACTCAAAATGTATTATTACTCCAAAAGAAATACGGCAAAAAACAGGCAAGAAATAAATATAATAAAATATTCATATCACAATTCAATATGACAGTGACCAAAATGCCATTTAGATATCTCAAAAAATTACGAAGCTACAACCGTTTTAATATTGCTTGTTAGAGACAGAAAAAGCTCGGGCTTCATATGACACGAATGTCATTTGACATTCGTGTCAAATGACATATGAAGGTGCGTTTTGCGGAATAGGGACAGAATATTCCCTCTCTTAAAACTTGGGACACTTACAACTTTGTGATTATTTTTAATCCCCTGTTTTACATTTTCCTCTATTTAGCAATATTTTAAATCTGTTCTGGAGAAAAAGGTTATTTTATTTGGTGTGTACTACTAGTGAAAAATATAACAATAGTACAGCAAGAGTCAAGCTATAGAATCTCCAGGCCCTTCATTTCAAATACAACGTGGAGTGAAACAGGGTGACCCACTCTCCCCAAAACTATTTATCGCAGTCCTAGAAAGCATTTTTAGGAAACTTGAATGGCAAAACAGAGGAATAAGTATAGAAGGAAGCTACTTGTCACATTTACGATTCGCGGACGATATAGTGTTATACTCTCCGAAGATCCAACGCATTTGAACCTAATGATAGAGTCCCTGAGACTTGAAAGTCCGGATTAGAAATAAACTGAGACAAAACACAAGTAGGTAATGACTAACGGTGTTAAACTTCAAATAATAATAGACCAGTCTGCCCTTGAATACGTGGAGGTGAACATTTACCTGGGCCAAGACCCAAGAAACAAATAGACGTATCAAGCCAACCTGGAACAATTGGGCAATGAAATAAATTTTCAAAAATTCACTACCAACATTACTGAAAATTAAATCAATGCAAATGAGCCTTATGCCTTGCCTAACCTACGCATGTCAGACCTGGACAATGACTCAAATAAAATAAAAATATGTCAAAAAGGAATTTAAAGAAGTTTCATGAACATAAAGGAAAGGATAGAGTAAAAAACAGAACAATCAGAGAAAGAACAAAATCCAAAGAGTTATTAATGAAATGGTCACACACACTATTGAACTGGTTTATCTACACTTCTACACTAATGTGTATTGAATAGGCTTCGAAACTACTGGACCTATTTGAAAAATTATTTTACCATTAGAAACCGACATTATCCCTGATGAACATAGGCTACTTTTAACCGCGGGAAAATGCTTCATTCCGACGGGAAAACGGGTAATCCGTGCGAAGCCGGGCCGGGCAACTAGTAAGTATAAAAAAACGTAAAAAAGGTAGACAATTCAAAAGGTGAAGCGATGATATTGTCCTAATATCAGGTAAAACATGGTCTGGAACAGTAACAACAATATATTAATAAATATATTAAAATAAAGCTTACTATTATACTTTACTAGCTAAGAAGTTACGTGTTTCAATTTCCTTGTCTGTACATTGAAACGTCAGCTCCCAATGATTTTCTATTCACAGGTATTATTATACTATAAGTAAGGTATAATTTAAAATGCATAAAATTGGCGTAAGTTCATAGCAACTCTCTCTCTCTCTTTCTAGCTATGTATTCCACATGGTGGTGGGGTCAGCTTTCCTCGTCTTACTTCTCCACTTCGCTCTGTCCTTGACATCTGTTTCGGATAACTTGCATTCTCTCATGTCTCTTTGCACTACATCCTTCCATCTTCTTTCTAAGTTCATAGGAACTGCAATGTAGATTTCAAGATAAATTAAAAGTAAATATACAAATATACGCAATGAGTGTTCTTTAATAAAGTAAGGTTTTCCAATTTACAAACTTCAGTTCGTGGAAATAAAGTCAAAGCGTTAGTAGGATCAATAAAACGGTAGTTTTCGCTAGACAATAGAAATATTGCATCGAACCTGATAGAATAATGGGTTTATATGTATTTTAAATATAATAATGACCTTCGATGCCTAATACCTCGATTACTAAACATGCATGGAGAAAGAGCTTAAGTAAATTATGTGTTTAATAAATAACTGTCAATATTTTGTCCTATTATATTTCTTAACGAGTTGTCCAGTCTTCATCCGTACTCTTTGGCAGACCCTAGGCCATTTGGTCAACTATTTGCATTGGAAATTTATAATAATGTTAGAGAAACAATTGGCACCCTTTGATTGCGCCTCTGTAATAGAGTTTGCCCACTATATTGATTTTTACTGTTATCTTTTTGATTGAACTATGAGTTTTGCTGTTCATTGAGCGTGATTATTTTCGTTACATCGTGAGGAAACCGGTCTAATTCCAATAAGGTCTTGTTTTCCCTCTGGGTTGGAAGGTCAGATGGTAGTCGGTTTCGTAAGGCTATATGCCAAATCTTGGGATTAGGTGTCAAAGCGGACGCCGGGCTCTTTTAGGGCACAACCGGGAATAACGCTAGGAGGATGATGATTGAGCGTGCTTATTGCCCTTTAGTACAAATGTCAAGCAAAGACGCGCGCGGCAAATATTTATTAACTACTAGGTTCTGCCCGCGAATCCGTCCGCGTGTAACTCGTTTATATCATTTCCTGGATAAAAATATCCTTTCCCGGGATTGAATCTATATTTGTACCAAATTTCATCTCAATCGGTTAAGCGGTTTAAGTGTGAAAAGGTAACAGACAGACATACCGAGTTACTTTTGCATTTACAGGTAACTGGCATCTGACCGCGACTGTCCGCGTGGAACTCGTTTATATCGTAGCGCCATACAATTTTTCGGGATAAAAACTATGTGGCGACATGACGTCATTATTCTTCATGCCGCGAAGACACACACATTATGTGTAAATTGTATTGTATTTGTACTCCCTTTGTCTCTGTGTGTCTTTTGCGTAGTGAATAAATGTCTTCTTTCTTTCTTTCTTTCTTTTTTCTTTCATCTCATGTATAAACAAGTGACAGATAGATTTACATAGTAGGTATCGGTTGTTATATATGTAAAGAATAAAAAATAATAAGCTCAGGTCGTCACACACCTCACTACGTCCTTCCCCGGGAGTCAAACTATATCTATACAAAATTTCATCTCAATCGGTTCAGCGGTTTAAGCGTGAAATGGCAGACAGACAGACATACTTTCGCATTTATAATGTACTTACTAAAGTATTAGCATAGACATTAGTGTAATAATATTAGTATGATAGTATGGATGAAACGTTTATCGCTAGCGACACATCTTAAAAAAAAATTAAAAAAAACTGCCAAGTCCAATCAGAATCTAATCGCAGTTTGATAAGATAATACACGTCACCCGGACACAGTAGTCAAATGGAAGTAAACTATTCCAAAATTTAATCCTACTATTTAAATACATATAATTATTATAGTTTCGATGTTTGCTACGCAATCACGCTTAAAGGGCTCATCGGATTTGGATGAAATTTTGCAATAAGATAATTTATAGCTTGGTTTAAAATATAGGATAGTTTTTATCCCGTTTCAACGCAGCCGAAGGCGCGGGCGAAAGCTAGTCTTTAAAAATGGTTACATTGATTGGCCTCAAGGTTACTGGATTTGATATATACTAGGTTACTAGCTGATGCCCGCGGCTTCGCCCGCGTGGTTATAGGAAAATGTAACATATTGAAATTTCCCGTGGGAATTAGATGTTTTCCCGCTGGAAAAAGTAGCCTATGTCACTCTCCAGCTTCTACACTATCTCCATACAAAAATCAGATCAATACGACGCTCCGTTGCGACGTGAAAGAAGGACAAACATACAAACACATACACTTTCGCATTTATAATATTAAGTAAGGATAAGGATTGTATGGGGTATCTTAAAATACGTGTGTATTCTTCCAGAAAAATATACTGAAACAGTAAAGGAAGGACATTCGAATCGCTGTTAGTGAGATAACGCTGGAAATGCGTAAAAAAATAGAAAAAGGCATTTGCACTGCTACAAGAAGACACATGGTAAAGTACTTTCTATGCAAAAAGTTTGTTTTTTATTTTCGATTTAGAGATATACTGTGAATTTCCCTTCCTGTTTTTCATTCTAAAAAACATAATTCTTCTTTCACAATACCTACTTACCTTAATCTACGAAAAAAATACTGACGATGAAGCAGCGACCCATACCTACGTACCTACCGCAAGTACTTATCCTGTATAACCTAAAAGTGCCAGCCTTAATTTTCAGATCGTCTACGGGACAAAATATTTTTACCATTTCACTTTGTCTTTTTAGTCTCTGTTTACATCGACGTCTAGGGGCTTGTAAACAAAACCAAATTATGTGCCCCGTGGTCATTAAATTAGACGGACCACCCATGGTCCACAGAATAGAAATAGAGCGAATTCAGTGTTGTAAATAAGGCTTTATTTACAACACTGCGGTAACGGTATCTACGACGCTACCGGTTACGCTGACGATGACGGTAAAGAAGATCACTTTTTCCGATTCTGACTAAGGATTTATACAAGTACCTACTTGAGATTATTTAAGTAGTCCATGAAAAAGCAACTCTACCGCCCAAGGTGAAACATTCAAATTCCAACGACAGTTCATACAAAGTCAGCACACAGACAGACATTAATTAATCTCAAGTTTACCTGCAGTTCGATTTTGACCGCAGGCGCCATTTTGTTATAAATGCAAAACTAGGCACGCCGTCAATCACATCAGTAAGAGCTGATAAGTGTTGATATCAACACTGTTGATAGTTGTTGTTTTGTTGTTGATTCAACACCCAGTTGTTCTGCTACATATATATGAGTAGGCACCGCAGGCAAAACTGCCCTGGCTTGGATTATGATACCCGTGTCCGACTATGATCAAATCAAAATATTTATTCAGCATATTGGCCACAACCACCATTTCAAAAAGTACTTATATCTATATTATAAATATTAGGAGTAAGTAACTACATATTTCATTAAAATAACTAAACATATCAAAGTACAAAAACAAAGAGGGGGAAAAAATCATATTTCTTAGTTTTTTTTTTAAATAAACCTGATAGGTTAAACAGAGATGTATGAGCATTATGGAACGCCGTACGGACAAAACCCCTTCTTTATTTTTATTTATGAATTCATGTAAATATGAAACAAACGGTCATACATAAAGCATTGTTACTATTTTTTCTCTTTACTCTAGACCTAAAGTTTCCATTATTTACAAAAACATTTCTATACGATGTAGCGCGAGAAAAACAAGGCACCTATCTAGACTTAAATTTAAGTTTAGCCAAAACATTAATTACAATTTGTCTTACGGATTTATCAATTGCGTTAAATCATCCACGTCTAAATACTCTTATATCGAATGGCTTCAGAAGTTTAGAAATCGAAAATAGTACATACAATTTTCAGAATATTTAGTGTTCTGTTGACCGATAATGGGTCACAACAGGCTGCTAATAATAATTATTATTTTGCAAGCAGCCTACTCGGGTGACTACCTAAGCTGTGCTCGCTTTAGGCTCCGTTACGCACGCGACGCAACATTGAGCGGGATTTGCGAGCCGAGTCGGTTAGGATGCGTCTGGGCTAGTATTTACAGCGATTACCGACATCTCCTATTACTACCGGGCCGTAGATGCCTGAAATAAATGTTTTTTTTATTATTATTTGTATGTTTTTTCCATATCTCGGGACCATAGGTCCCGGACTTTTGGAAGGCATGCTTGGGGCCGAAGCCAACAGCGCGGCGGCCCTTTAAAACAAAAATAATAGTAATTTTATTATAATAATTCTCTTTATTCATATTTAGTCTTAGGCTAGGTTTTTAAAATAATTATCATCATCATCAAATCAGCCGAAAGACGTCAACTGCTGGACAAAGGCCTCCCCCAAAGAGTGCCAAAGCGACCGGTCCTGCGCCACCCGCATCCAGCGGACTCCCGCAACCTTTACCAGGTCATCGGTCCACCTTGTCGGGGGCCTACCCACGCCGCGCCTTCCGGTACGTGGTCACCACTCGAGAATCTTTCCACCCCAACGGCCATCGGTTCTACGTGCTATGTGCCCCGCCCACTGCCACTTAAGTTTAGCGATCCGGAGGGCCACATCGGTTACCTTGGTTCTGCTGCGGACAGCCTCATTTCTGATGCGATCACGCAGAGAAACTCCCAACATGGTCCTCTCTATGTCTTAAGACACTGCGGAATATTGGACGAAAAGATGTGCCGTAGCTTCCCGAACGCTGCCCAGCCGAGTCGGATTCGATTCTCGAAGTTGGACCTACCTAACTGGATAGTCTGTCCTAGGTATACATAATCGTCTACAACTTCGAGCGTAAAGTGTCCGATTGTAAAGGGAGTTGGTACTACATGGGCATTTGACATGATTTTCGTCTTATCCATGTTCATTTTTAGACGAACTCGCTCGGAAGCTTTACTGAGGTCATCGAGCATCGTACTTAAGTCCTCTATGGTCTCAGCCAAGACTACTATATCGTCAGCAAACCGAAGGTGAGTGATGTACTCGCCGTTGATGTTGATGCCTAGCCTTCTCCAGTCCAGAGTCTTGAAAACGTCCTCCAGTGCAGCGGTGAACAGTTTTAGAGAAATAACATCTCCTTGCCTGACTCCCCGCTGCAGCGGAATGGGTTTCGAGTTCTGGTCCTGGAGTCACTGACATAGTGGCGTTCTCGTACAACCAATTCAGCACTTCGATATAGCGATAGTCAACTTGGCACCGCTGGAGAGACTGTAGTACAGCCCAGGTTTCAATCGAATCGAAGGCTTTCTCGTAGTCCACGAACGCTAAGCAGAGGGGCAGGTTATACTCCTCGGTCTTCTGTATAACCTGACGAAGCGTGTGGATGTGGTCTACGGTACTAAAGCCTTTTCGGAAACCGGCTTGTTCGGGAGGCTGGAAGTCATCAAGCCTGCGTACGAGACGATTTGTAATTACCCTCGAAAACAGCTTATAGACATGGCTCACAAGTGAGATGGGTCTGTAAATCTTCAGCAGAGTGTGGTTACTCTTTTTGAAGAGCAGCACCACCACCCCTCTGTTCCATGTCTTTGGAGTTCTCCCTTCCAGTAACACGGAATCGAACAACTTCTGAAGGGCCGTAAGGACCGGTTTTTCACCCGCCTTCAGAAGTTCGGCTGTTATTCCGTCTTCACCGGGTGCTTTGTCGTTGTTCAGCTGTTAAAGAGCCATTACAATCTCATCACAATAATTATAGAAAAAGTAAATACAAAACTTACATACTAAAACATAAAATCATCATGAAAACCTAACCTATAGGGTGCCGGCGGCCGGCAGCAAGGCGGGGCCTCAGTCACCTGCAATCAAATTCACTAAAATAATAATATATTTCGCGACAGCGTCCCAAGACATCATCATCCTCACTCATCACCCCTGCCACCTCTCGCCTCTCGCCTAATGCGACGGACAAGATAATCTTACCCCGATACGTCACATTTCTTTAATTTGAGAAAATATTGGCTTTGTACTAGTTTATGTTTCACACATACGATTAGCAAAGTTCAATTGTTACTTTAATTTATAAATTTTTGTTGATTATAAGCCGCTTAAACTACTCAAATTGGAATAGTTTTAATACTTACTTTCCGTCGATGTGTGTATCGATAAGTAGAACACCACAAGGGGTGAGATGATATGACAGTTGTACATTATTCACTAAGCTTTTTTGACGGCCGAATGACAGGACAGAGACGTTCACCTTTGGGCGACATCGACAAAGAGAAGAAGCTCCTGACTATGCGCAGTGTCCAGAGGGGTAATCACGTAACGTTCCAAACGCGCGTTAGGACAATTTAACTGTCATTTCTCCATATAACTAATAAGTGACATTTTGATCTGACCTGACGCACGTACAATGCGTTACGTGATCGACCTGCAGGAGTACCGCCTTCTGTAACGTACTCTTGATCCAGCCATCTAGCGACAGACCCTTGAGGTGTTGGTCGAGACTCTTCGCTATTAGACCGGTCACAGAAACGACTATCGGGACGATGATCGTCGAATCAACATCCCACATGGCGGTTACCTCGTGAGCCAGGTCAAGGTACTTGCTGGCTTTGTCTTCCTCAGCCTTCACGGGGTTCTCATCATGGGGCATGGTGATTTCGACGAGCACTGCCTGGCGCTCCGATCGAGCTGTCAGCACGATATCAGATTGGCTAGATTATTTTAATGATCACGACTGCAAATAAGCATACTGCCTGCTTAATGGTAAATAGACACCGTTGAACTCCAGAGGACTATGCACGTTGCCAACCCTTTACTGATTGAAGGATTCAGACAGACAGCTATAGAAAAATGCAGGTTACTCTCCACAGTGAATCATTGGGAGCCCTGCCAACCGCACTACCACCACAGTAGTGTTGTTAATGATAGGTATGGTTGCAGTTTTCTGTAAGGTGAAGGTGCATCCCTAGTTGGGCTGCTTCGAATACGGGCCAGATGGCAACCCACTGTGCCCTACGCATAGTAATTGCTCAAAGGTTAGCTGGAAGAGATCCCTTATAGGCATAAGTTCGCCTTTGTTCTTTGATCTATTGTGTGAGATGTATATTCTTTAACCTGTTATTGTGTACAATACAGTGCTTACATACATACATACATAGTATAAGTTGAGACGGTATACGGTACGACGGGGTACGGTAGACGGTATTAAGTTTGCCTATCTCGCTCTACCTACCTTCCTCTCCTCAGGTTAGCTGGAAGAGATCCCTTATAGGGATAAGTTCGCCTTCGTACTTTGATCCATTGTGTATCAACCTTTAACCGGCTTTAACCTGACATTGTTGTTTTCCATCAATACCACACAATGTTGAAGCAAATCTTGACCTATTATCATGGAATACGGCATAGCGTCTCTAGAAATCACGTAGAACACAACTTCGTTATACGATTGTTCGTCAATGGTGATATTTAGCTTAACGCGACCGAAACACTTCACTTTACTCGAACCTATACCGGACAAGTGAAGTTCGCTTTTCTCGAATTCCGGTGCGTTTAACGTCGTGTAGCAGTCCATACGTAGTAAATTTACATCACTTCCTGAGTCGATCAACGATAACACGTTCTGTTTTAGAACTTCTACGGTCTTCATAGGCTTTTTAACTTTATTTAAGCCATTCGTACTATTTTCTTCCGATTTGACAGTTGTTGACAAACATTCTTCGTTCGCCATCATGCTTGTGTCAGTGCAGCCAACATGGCCGCCGTCCGTCATGACGTTCGTTTGGCCAACAAAATTCCGTCGCGCGCCGTTCGCAGCGCCACCTACGTAGCTTGAAGGCACTCTTTTCGCAATGCTGCCAACTTCACCGCTCGCTGCTGCGCTCACGTCGTTCCCAGCCGCACTGCGTGAAGTTGTCGCTTGTGACATTCTACAATGCGAAGCAATATGGCCGAATTGATTGCACTTGAAGCATTTCAATCCTTTGTCTTTATGCGGACAATCTGATGATGCATGATTCATTTCTCCACAGCTGTAACATCGTGTGAAAACTCGCCTGTTCGTCGTAGTGTTCGTCTTGTCAGCCTGCTTCGATCTATTTGTATCACGCGTTGAACTTGAACTGGACATGTTTTCTTTCAGTTGCTCGTAGATTTTTAGCTTCTCTTTGAGATCGTTGTAACTTGTAACGCCGTACAGCATAACTTTGTTAACTTCGTTGTCTTTAATACCTTCGACGATGTATTTAATGGCAACGTAGTCGGGCATCTTACCCCTTTTTCCTAATTCCTTCATGATGAACATATATTCCAGGCATGATTCATCACGTTTCTTATGTCGGGCGCTCATCATCTCGTGTATTGTTTTCACGTCTAATGTGTCTGGAAACTCTCTAGCAATACTCGTCTTTAGGTCGTCCCAAGTCTTGAACGTGCGCTCTGACCGCAACCACAACTGTGCCGTGCCGGTCAGCGAACGTCTCGCCATCAGAAGTTGCTGGACCGCCGTCCATCCAAATATCTCGGCGTTGTCCTCGACGTCGTGAATCCATCGGGCAGCAGGGTACGTCTTATCCTGCCCGCTGAATCGAGGAACCAGGCCTTCGGTTAAATGGAGGAAACCGCCGCCACCTGATGTCGGAGCTTCGTTCTCGTCATCGTCATGTTCACTGTTTCTCTTTGGAGGCATTTCGAGTTCTTATCGTCGTCGTCGTAACGGATAACGGTGATTTCTTTTCCACGTCGTTCTTCGTCTTAACTTCTTAATATTTTGAAATTTATCCAAATCCTCACTTCTAACACCAATTTGTGGGATTGGAGTGAACGGAAACCACTTTTTAAAGATCAAAATAGTTGTATTTTAGAAATAAAAGGAAATTACACCACCACGTCTTAGCGTTAATCCTAGCCTCACCTCGCCGTCCGTTTCTTCCTCAAAATCCACAGTCATCCATTCGCTCTCTCTTTCACACGCGTACATTCTTCTGATCATTCTTGCTCTGTCACTCATTCAACCTTACGTTCCATTCCACTCATCCTACATGTATATTCTTAAACCTGTTATTGTGTACAATAAAGTGCTAACATACATACGTATATAGTTATTACCATCCAGGGTCCTACCATACTAGGGAAGAGTCGAGAGGGGAGTCGAGACAGATTGGGAATCGCACAGGTCTAAGTGCATTTAGTGCACTTGGGTTCCGCTTATAGACAGGCGACGCGTGCAGCGGCGCGTCAGGCGAGTCTTCAGATGACTACGGAAAAACTCACACCTATACATAAGCACTCGTAAGCAACCGGTATTATGTTTGTGTTAAGGCGGCAGGGAGCCCGCCCCATCGCACGCAATTGGGTCATTATCAGATTTTGGTGCGCGTCTTTTCGGTGGACATTGCCAAAGTTAAGGGCTTTAAAGCCTAATTTTTGGTTGAACTCTGAATCCGCATAAACGGCGTTGCCTCTTCTAAAATTCTATGCGATAAAAACATATTATTTATAAACATAAGCCCTTAACTATTGCCCACTGAAAAGACGAGTTTTGTTTTACTGACTGACAATGACCCAATTTGAAACGGCATCAAAGGAATAGATAATTTTATTGCTTTCTTCTTAATTTAAATTCAGTTATAATAGTAATAAATATAGCGCAGCTAGCGCCTCAAAATGTGACAATAGTAGCAAATAAAAACAAAGAAAATAAGTTTCTGTCAAAAATATTTTTTTTGTACAAGCTTTTATTGCCGACTGTACTTTTCTGAATACCATTATCAACTACTCATTGAGACGATTCAAACGAGCCCAAACTCAACGGGGTTACGTCGGTTAAGTACTGAATTCCCATGGCCACCTTCTGTCTCCATCATCAGATCAGCTCGATGGTACCATAATATTAAATAAAAGCTTGTAAAAAACCATTAATTCGATTAAAAAGATTCCGGATGTGGCTTACTTTAATTTATTAATTGCAACCATTGTATTTACAGAACATACCCTACTAAACCTGGACTGACATATCCGTACCTACTACAGAATACTACTGATTTTAATATGTTAACACTTCAGTATTCAAGATAAACACACTTACCCTACTGATAGTTTAAATAAATAAATAATAAAATAAATATTAAGCGACAATCTTACACAAATCGACCTAGTCCCATAGTAAGCTCAATAAGGCTTGTGTTATGGGTACTAGACGACGATATATTTAATAGATAGAAATACTTAAAAACATAGAAAACATCCATGACTCAGAAACAAATATTCATGCTCATAACACAAATATTTGTCCTTACCGGGATTCGAACCCAGGACCTTCAGCTTCGTAGGCAGCGTCACTACCCACTAGACTAACCGGTCGTCAAAATATTGGCAATCTTTTTTTGTGAATTGTACGAAAGTAATAATAGGAACTGCATCTTCATAGGCGTCTGTCAGACGACTTTCTACAACCCCTATTTCCCGTCATTTTAATGATCCAAACATTTTACATCTGCAACAAATCCGACACAGCACCAAATCGGAATCTGACATTGACCTTTGCGTGCACCTTGACATCTAACAGCAACCGCATACAACTGAAATTCCCGCAGCAAACACACATTGATAACTATGTTGTAAGTGACATGCAAAGTTAGGCTGCATTTTAGAGCGCCTTTATATGTATGGGTTTAAGATTGGGATTTGTATGAATTACGTGTGTTTGTATTTGTGTTAGCACAAGAGCGGTGGGGAGCCTGTAAGCTGCATTGGACACCAATGGATTTATCGTTTGAGGTTCAGACAAGGAAAGCTGCTTTGTCTTTGAGACAACAGACAGACGCTGGACTACTGCGAGAACCGTAAAGAATTTTTATACCTTGTGTTATTGTTATCTTATTTGTATTGACGGCCTTGGAAACACATAGAGGAAAAGTCACATTGGAGTTTGAAATAAAATAAATGTTCGATAGCGTTCGAAATCGATATCTGGAGGCCGTTAGTGGTTTTAAACCGCGGACACCTCTGTTTCTTACCTGGGATTATTATTATTAGAAGAGCACTTAAATATCGATTTTGAACACATTCGGACACCTAAGCGCGTTAATTGAAAACGCAGGCCGCAACTTTTAACAAGCATTTAATTAAGGTGCAATGATATAAGTTACAGGTATTTCAAATCTTGCAAACAATTTTTCATCCACTTCCTGATATCCGATTCAACTGATATTTGGCATACTTATGTAACAATGCAATATGATGGTACCTCAGTGGTACAACTTTACTGCAGTATGGATATTTGCATACCTAAAACTATATGTAGTATTGTGTGACTGCCAAGTCACAAATTTTATTTAGCATTCAAATAAAGATTAATAAGCATGCCTACGAGTTGGCTCTACGAAATATCTCACAACTTTTTACGGTGGAAGAGTTTCGAGACTTGGCCTCTTTTTACATGGAAATTACAAAATACTTTCGTTTTTCCTTGATTTATACACTAAACACTGATCGTTATCTAAATTTGAAGCTTCTATGTCTGCTAGAAGTGCCTTAGAGTTTTGATGATCGGTCAGTCAGTGAGTGAGTGACAAAATTAAGAAACTTTGACTGGTTATAATTCTTAAATTACTGGTTCAAATTCCATGAAATTTGAAATATACAGTGTTTATACAATGCCTGCTTGGTTACTGAAAATTCAGGCTTCTAGTTTTATCCAGAACGAAGTTATAGGGGGGTCATAAATGGCCTGAAGTGCTCCGAGAAAAGGATGGTACGGCTGTGCCGCTGTTTTGCTCGACTTGGCGTGGGCACTGCCGTGCCTCCAGATACCCGTTCTTTATTGCACACCTCACACAACAAGAGCAGTTACAAAAGAAAACACAGAGTCACAGCTATACAGTACTTTCATAGTATCAGCCTTAAAAAGTTTTGAAATCTTTATTTTAGAACATTTTGAATTAATTTTAAGACGTTTCTATCAATACAAACTTTAGCTGGTATCAATAAGGACATCATCCATTAACAGAATGACTTCTTGAACAACTTCTCGCGCCACTCGATGTTCATAATTTTGACTAAGTTTGTTCCGAAGGCGGCTCCCAATTACTTTTCATGTTTAATTTCTCTGTGGGAATTGAGTTCTACTACTTTAAGATTAATTTTGTATGTTTCAATCATTTGTGTATGTATAAATTTCCTCCAATGAAGAAACATAAAAATAAAATAAAATGTTAGGTTGAGTGTTCCACTGACAAACAGGTTGCCCTAAGTACTTCACTGTTAAGGTATGGACCCAAGTCGTATGTATGCCAAATGTTTATTTATTATAGTACCGTTGTTATTTAACCCACTTTCAAATAAAAAGGTTTGCCATTCTGCTGACTTAGCTTGCATACTAGTATAAGTTAACCTCCAGATTCGTAATAACGCGGTAACATTTATGCAATATGCAAATTGATATGTCCTTGCCGTTTATAATATCTACTGTAAACATTGTTTGCGAAGGTGTATTATGGTCGCGTTTATATTAACCGTTAGTTCTAGTATATGACAATTAAAGCCGAAGATACTGGTAAATTAGAGAGGTATTCTAATGAAAAATTGTTCATAGATTAAGCAACGTCTCCGCGTCAGTCAGATTACGTGAAACAACTAAGGATTAAGGAACATCCGGACATACGAACGAATGTCGGCCCAAGCTGAAACAGACTTTCGTTCGCTTCGTTTGCTCGTTCAATAAGTTTTCTCTCGCTTCCATTAGTCGTATCGATAAGTAGTACCTGAACATTGCGAGACTTACAAAAATCGCAATGTATAATATAGATCGCGTTCAAAGATTGTATCATAATCTCTGCCAGCAGTATTTCCGGTCCAGTACGGGAATTACCCTGCAGCAGCGGGGCCGACGGGTCGTAAACACAATTGTTGCGACTTTAAATCAAACGGCGAGTCATTAGGGGCACGTGCGACTCCCGAGTTGGTGCGCGGCTCCACAACAAGCACGGGGACGATCATTTATACAATGTGTATTGCTTATACTTGATCAAACGAAATGTGCGGATACTAGACAAAAAAATATCGATAAAAAAATAAAAATAACTATTTAAAAAATTAAGGCGTTTTAAATTTTTTTCTGATGAAGATTTCCGAGTTTGGTTTTTAATTCATATCTTTGCGTCTAAACGGTGTAGTTTCTGTGTCTTGTTTTAAAGCTACAAAATGCAGCTAATCGACCAACCAAAAAATAATAATAATATCAAACATAAACCTACAAAAAAAAAGGTAATTAGTAGAAATTTGTGAAAAGGAACAGTCTTTTTTTTAAATTAGTGTCTGTAACTTTAAAACTAGCAGTTTGAGGTAGACTTTTTTGCACTTTTTTGGCTTTTTTTTTTTTTTTGGTAGGCTTTTTTTTTTTTTTTTTAATCGATGTTTTTTTGTCTAGTATCCGCACATTTCGTTTGATCAAGTATAAGCAATACACATTGTATATATTCTTGGAGCGCTCATGATCTAGTGCATGCATTCTCGCACCGTTGCGGGACTTGCGGGACAAGCTTGCTCGGTTTGAAGGGAAACTGAGCGCTCCCGTGCTTTGGAAGGGACGTTACCCAGTTAATCCTGTTTATGGTACCAGCTTCAACTTAGTTGTCGAAGCAACTAACCCCAAAATTGCATCCATTTCTTCCTAATAAATAGTCTTGATATACTTACTCTTCACTTACCTTCTTAGCATAGTAAGTAATTGCAACAGATTATCACCCGTATAAATCCGGAACGCAGTGGAAACGCCCCACAAAAATAATGAAAGTACAAGTGAACGGACACCCCATTGCTGTAATTATCCCGAGAAAGTTTGTTTGTTGTTAATTTATAGTCGTCGCTTGAGGCTGTGCAGACTGCGAACTACTGTCGCCGAATTCCTCCGGTAAACTTGGAGACTTACATTTGATATATTATATGAGCCACGTTTTCAGGTGATGGAAATTTCTCAGTTAAAATCTATTGAACAAGTCTGCAAATATATTTTCATCACACTTGCTCGAAAAGGGCTTCATAATGCGCAGACATACAGAGCTGTAATAGCCTGTGTTACGCCCACGGGCGTAATGGTTTTTTTTCTTAAATTGTATCTGTCACTCATGCGGCAGTTACAAAGCAAAGAGGTTTTATATCAAATACGATGTCTGAAAACGTATTTATAAGTAAATTTAAACTTAAAAAACTACTTAAACATGTTTAACTGGATTATTTACAGATTTAATATGTAGTTATTTAGTGTCTATGTAAAATGTTTTTAAGTGTTTACAAATCGTGGCTGTATACCGAAGGGTCTTTGCCATACGCGCTTCACGTCAAATTCAACAAAATGGACGACTGACATGTTGCAGTTTTTATTACGATTTGTATTCATTTCATCTAAAATGTATTTGTTTCCTCGCAAATGTGATGAAAAACATTGTGTATAACACGGGCGTAAGAACATTGCAAACTCGAGTCATCAAAAGCCCTCCGCCTTCGGCGTCGGGCTTCTGATAAACTCTGGTTCGCAATATTCCACTTACGCCCCTCGTTAAACAATGTACTATTTTCTCAGACATGCAATGAAATATTGACGTGCAATGAATGATTGAGGGATTCTTTATAATCGGCTTCGAGGTATTACGTTTAGGGCGCGGCGAGACGAGAGATCCATAATGGAATTTCATACAAAATTGGAGGCCTAGGAACAGTGGCCTTCTTTTGTTTCAATATCAATGCGTGACCTAACCTTAACATCGGCGAACCCAGTTATAAAAACAAATTGTGCTTTTACTTTTATTTCACTGCATGTTTGAGAAAATATAATTTTGATTCTAATTTTAGCATTACCGATACCCAAAGGTTGTCTGGAAGAGATCGCTCTTCAGCGATAAGACCGCCTGTTGTCTACCTCTACCTACATGTTATTGTATTGTTTCTCTTTTTAACTGCTTTGTTTGTGTGAGGTGTGCAATAAAGAGTATTTGTATTGTATTGTATTGTATTGTACCCTAACAACTAACTGTAACAGTTAATTCCCGATAACATCCGATACTATTAAACGAGAAATATTTGTATATTTGCATTCACATTCTCGAAAACGGTTCTAACGATTTCGATGAAAGGAATATGGGGGGGGGGCGGACCCACGGCAGCTCAATTGGCAGAGCGATGGACGGATTCCAGAGGTTGTGGGTTCAAATCCCGCTCGTGGCGAATAATTTTTCAATTTTCCGCTATGATCGAAATTAGCTATATATATCATGTCTGGAAAAAATAGTTTTCTCCGTATTTTCTCTGATTTTACCCGAGCAGAGCTCGGTTGCCCAGGGACTTAGTCTCTTAAATGACACAAAAGCACAGAATGAAAACCTTTCTGGCATCGTGGAAGTGTGCTCACGTAATTCCTCTCCCCAAAATCCCTAATGCTGTATTTTTTTTTCTTTCATTCAATACCGCCCTATTTCTATTCTGCCAGTTTTGTCAAAAATCATTGAACATTAGGTATGTTAATCGACGTCTTCTTTCACATCTTAACAGATTTTTTTTGTTTAATCCTTTCCAGTCCAGATTCCGCCCCGGGCATAGCACGGTCACCGACCGCTTTAGTTAACGTCACCGATGACATTCGTCGCAATATTGAATCCAAAAAGCTTACTGTCCTTGTTCTTGATTTTAGCAGTGCTTTTAATACGGTAGATTTTGATATTCTGTATTCTCCGCTCTCTTAACGTTCCTGAAACTCCCTTATCCTGGTTTCGCAGCTACCTCTTTAGAACAACACGTTTATTTCAGACCCAAAACGATCCATAGTGGGTTAGTATCGACAACATCTTACATACTATGTTAATTAAACAAACAAATCCAGAAAAATATCTTAAAACTAATTATTATTATTTGGCCCTCCCTATAACAACCTCCATCCAATACTTAGCGAGCGGACAGTCCAATCGCTCCCCCAACTCCATCAGGAGGCTGTTGCTGCTACTTTGCACTCTCCTTATCAACGAGGCTATTCTTTTACGCCTTATGGCAAAGAAATCGTCTGTGCGCGCCTCCGCGAACATACCCGACATAATATATCACCTTTACGCAGATGACCTACAGATTTCTGCAGCGGCTACTGTAGATGATATCTCCTCATTAATCTCGGAAGTCAATCGAAACCTTGAATACGCTGCTGCTATAAATTGCTGTCGAGAAATACTGCGTTTAGGTCCAATAGTCATACAAACTATTTTGTATGACAACAAAATAGTTTCTATAAAAGCAGCATTTTATTAGTAGCCTTAAATTTCCTCTTGGACAGTAAAAAAAACCCATATTTTTCTAAACTTTCAAGGTCCATTTTATTATCTTTTTATGATATTAATTATATTTTGTAACTTATACTTTATTAGTCCGTCCGTCTGTCTGTCACCAGGCTGTATCTCAAGAACCGCGATAGCTAGACAGTTGAAATTTTCACAGATGATGTATTTCTGTTGCCGCTGTAACAACAAATACTAAAAACAAAATAAAATAAATATTTAAGGGGCCCTCCAATACAGTAAACTTTTTTTTTTACTGTTTTTATAGATAATGGTACGGAACCCTTCGTGCGCGAGTCCGACTCGCACTTGGCTGGTTTTTTCTTT
This sequence comes from Epinotia ramella, assembly GCA_947578815.1. NCBI lineage: Eukaryota > Metazoa > Arthropoda > Insecta > Lepidoptera > Tortricidae > Epinotia > Epinotia ramella. The sequence goes on along the minus strand of OX388204.1, from coordinate 29,134,355 downwards.
TCTACCGGCAATAGCCTACACCAAAACTACAGGTTTAGATAGTTCAAAAACAGAAAAATTTCGGTTCATTGTCCGTAAAAATAGTTTTTGTCTTTACAATACAATACAATACAAATACTCTTTACAGTACATATGGTGCTACTTTCCCGCACTAGTGCGGTAAAGAGCACTTTCCGTGCATATGTCGAAACTTTAAAGAGCCATATGTACAGTAAAACGTTGTACGATACACGTGCGAATAGGTAATTCGCAACTCGTGTCGATTTAAAACACTCCCTTCGGTCGTGTTTTAATTTATCACCTCTCGTTGCGAATTTCCTATTTTCGGCACTTGTATCGTAAATAACTATTATTGCACACCGTAAAACATGAAACAAACAGACATAACAACTACGACGACGTCGACGACTTTAAGTACTAATGTTCGTAGTATTAAAAAATCGGCCAAGTGCATGTCGGGCAACTTGCTGTTCCGTAGTTGCCTGTCTGTCTTAGTTACATCGACACGCACTTGCCAACTAAATGGTGGCGTCGGCCGCATTTGTACGAAAGTTAGCCTTTCTAATAACATTTTCAGTTGGTCGACTATTACTCGTTAACTAGTTAGGCCTACTTAGGCGTGATAATTTTCCTTTTAAATTCATTATATGTATTAACTACCATGAATTTTCTCGCATCCCTAGTCGTAGCCATTTAGGGGACATGATTTGAACAAAAATTAGGGCTTTAAAGCCTATCATTATATCAATATCTCGCAAACGCATAACTGAGTTGAAAAATGGTTTTATGAAACCCATAATATTTTTCAACTAGCTATCCAACGTTCCCCCAAGCTATAGGTTTAACGAGAAAAAAAATTGACATCAGCACTTCACAATGTAGGGGAGGTACAGTCAGCATCACATAGTTAGTAGCAGCCAAGGTAGCCAAATATTTCGGTACACGTCTTTATTACTGTAAGAATAAGGGTGTGTTACGAAATATTTGGCTACTCTGGCTGCTACTACATGACGCTGACTGTACCTTAAAAAAAATCAGGATTTTATTCTACTGTTTTGACCCATGCCGAATTACAGTTTTCTATACTTGAAACCATAATTAGATTCCATAAAAATAACCTTACATTGCAATTAAAATGAAAATTAAAGCTAAAAGCTAGCTACGTCCATCATTTGGAAGAGTGTAAGTTAGCCAGTGTCGGTTATTTTTTCATTTGAATGGCAATTTTAAGGTAATTTTTGTGGAATCTAATTATGGTTTCAAGTATAGGTAGTTATAAGGTTTACTGAGCTAAGCTGAATATGGACAGACGGACGGACGGACATGGCGAAACTATAAGGGTTCCTTGTTGACTACGGAACCCTAAAAAATGGTGAAAATTGAACAAACTAAATTAACATTCAGATGTCTGTGGTAATAAAGCGGTGTTTAGCAAACAATGTGAAGTAATACCTCGTGAAATATTCCAATGAAAAATGTATTAAATCCGCGGCAAGAGATTACGATGAGGCCGAATCGGATATTAAGGAGGGTGGTTGCCCAGCGCGGGAGGTGCAGCGACACAATCTTCCAACTAACCCATACCCATGCTATCTATGCTACTCATACTGGTTTAAGAACTTTATTTTTCTCATAAAGAATTACAAATTCACTTAAATGAGAAAAAAAAAAAAAACATTTCCTGTAGTACATGCTTAAAACGAACGAGCAGACGTTGTTAATTTTATACATAGTTATTTGTTGCAGTAAGAGTACAGTAAGGAAAAAGGAAGTGGGTAGAACTATATTCTTTAGACGATTTATGCAGCGCGATCGTGCACATTTGCCACCGATAGCAATTCATGCGTAACATAACATAAATGATAACGAGCTACGAATAGACCCTGGTAAACATGAATACTAAAGCAACAAACAGGTTTCTAAAAAGAAATTCCTGATACCGTGACGAGAAGTTATATTTTCCTCTTTCTAATTAGCACAATGCAAGTGGGACCGGAGTCGGAGTCGCGGACTCAAGTGCGACGCGACTTGGCACCATGTATTGCCAACCTGATTGGTATCCTATCGTAATCACCAGGTTACTTTCAATTCGTAACTGTATCGTTTGTCCGAATGTACATTTCGGCAAAAAGCTAGTTTTCTTAAAGACCGCAAAGTTTTTGATTCTCTGTAAAACTTTGTAGAACCCATTCTTTATTTATACATTTATAAATATTATAAATGCGAAAGTTGGGCTGTTTAGATGTTTGTTACTCAATCACGCTTAAACGGCTCAACCGATTTGGATGAAATTTTGCACGAAGGTAGTTTATAGCCTGCATTAAAATATAGGGCAGTTTTTATCTCGGGTCCACGCAGACGAAGTTGCGGGCGGAAACTAGTTATTTATAAAATAAAAAAAAACTTTTATTGAATTTCGGTTGATAAAATGATGATGATGATGACGATGAGAACCCATTAGGTTAGGTTTGTTTTATAAAAATCAAGGATAAGTCATAGTATCGGAGAATTTTTTTTTATCGAAATGAAAATTCGGACAAACGATACAGTTGGCAAATAAAATATTGTGATTGCGATAGGTAGGTAACGCCCATGATTCGCTTAGCTTACGCTTCGTTCGCGCTGTACTACAGGCAACAGGCCGCGCGGGAAGCAAAGAATTTAATCTACAATGAAAGAAGTTGGAAGTTCTTTGTGCGTGTCACCTACCGCCCACCCTCTGGCGCGCTCTGATCTGTCACGCCGAGCGAAGTGTTAGGTTTGAGGCGACATTTATGACGCAACTTACTTACTGCATAAAGATGACTAAGAAACTGTAGTCATCCAACTCGTCGGCGAGTCCTATTACACGATAACAATACAGTATTCGTTTAACATAAATTTGACAATTATGTGCCAAAATATGAGTATCTCATTTATGAATTAAGATTTTAATTAATATATTACTGAATTCGGAAGAAATAGTACAGTACGTACAAAAATGCCAATGACAGAGATGACCCATTGCGATGTTAAAAATATGACAGGAGATTGAGAAACAAGTTTTTGTTTTCGTATTGACAATAAGTTAACTTCAAATCTCTATTAAACCTATCAAGAACTAGAATTTGATGAGTTGACAAGTATTGAATATTTTAAGAAAGAAAGAAAAATATTTATTCGTGACACACACAAAACGACAAACAAGTAAATATAAAAACTTACAATAATAATACAACAATAACACACAACAGTCAATCAATTGAAAAAAATAAAATAGAAAAAAAATATTAAAAGAGAGATGGCAAGGCTAGTGAGTATATATACAGGGAATTAAAAAAGGAAGCAGGCCAACAACTATAATTATATGCAGCTAGCGTCCATATAATTTTCTTCACGGAGCTGGTGTTTAAAAATATAAGTCTTGAGTTTAGCTCAAAAGCTATGTATATTTTGCAGGTTCCTTATCGGGGGTGGAATATTGTTCCAGCCAGTATTTTAGTGAACCTCGTTCAAATATTTTAATTTTTTAGTTATAGAAATACTAATGCTAATATGGGCGCGTAACTTGGCCCAAATTGGGGATTGCCCGGAGAACGATTGAATGAATCCTCACTTCACATAATGAACACACTATAACACATACAAAAACTACAAAAGTAAGTAGTAGCGTAACTTTGTCAAGGGGACTTTCAAGCCCATTAAATGTGACTTTAGTAAAATGACTTACTTGATTTAACGTCAAAATAACGGTTAAAGCATACCGCAACGGCCATTGCATCGTGTTCACCTTTCAATATGCTTAGACCAAGAAAAAAAAGACAGAGCATTACGTACGAACAACCTATCCCGGTTTTCAACCAAGCCAAATAAGCTTAGCACACGCTCACGCATACATATACAAACAAAATTGCACAAAAATCTTCGCACCGCACTTGTCGCAATGCTGTCAAGATCGCCTATTTTGAGTTTTCTGTAATTTAATTTGTTTATGTGTGCGTGAGCGTGTGCTAGGCTTTACTGGATTGTTCGGAATGCTCCGTTTATCTTTTCTTTTTGGTCAGAGTTCAATATGTTTCATGCTAACGTGGAAGAACGGGCGTGCAACACAGTGAACTAAAGTGATGTACCAAATTGAGGCTCAAAGTTTTAAATAATACATTTTTCCTCTATAAAAACCTAAAATAAAAGTTTTTTTAGGTAACGTTAGGTAGACCTAACACGTAGACGACACAGTCGTCGAGTCGTAGACGTAACAGATAAACAGGTTGGTGTCTCTTTAAGTACCGCGGTACCTGCGTCAAGAGACACCGCTCTTCACAAACACCAAACTTCGACACCTAACTCAGTATAATACGCCACATCCATTCCTAAATTTAGCTCATCGGTGTTCCTTTCCTTACAATTCAATATCATCCCTTTGTTGCTGGTTTCACTCTAATAAATGCCAGTCCCCAATTTTGGCGGGAATAATATTGTCACCTCAGAGTCAAAGCGCCTCTGGCTCCCGCGGGATAAAACTCGCACAATTTCATATCGCGTGGCACTGTTCACTTGAAAACGGAACCTTATCACATTACTTATTAAGTCGTTTTCAGCCTGCTGGAAAAAATGTAAGTAAGAGGTTTAAAAAAATACAACTGGTCTTTGCATTTAAGCTACTTGCCGGATGAAGATGAACTGTAGAAATTTTTATTTGAAAATGGTAAATTGGGTTTGAATGGCACTTATTTGCGTTTGCTCTTTAATGGGATTGTTTCGGGGGCATTCAAAATATTGTTGGGTATTTAGTTAGAATATAAGGTGAACGAACTTGACATCTTCAATCTTAATCTATTAGAGGTGTCAATTATTGGAATTAATGTGCAAGGCATGGGCACACTTACCTTAATGTACGTTGCAATTTATACAGGGTGTTAACGGGGTCATGATCCGGAATGACAAAAAGCGAATAAGATGATCATACTGAACAACCTTTCCCATGGGACCAACCACGAAATCGCAAAAAAAAAGAGCCAATTAAGAGTTAACTGTGAGTTAACTGCGATTTAATTGAGAGTTATGTATGGAATACCTGTTTTTTTTTTGCGATTTCGTGGTTGGTCCCATGGGAAAGGTTGTTCAGTATGATCATCTTATTCGCTTTTTGTCATTCCGGATCATGACCCCGTTAACACCCTGTATATGGTATAAAAAATGAATCGTGCTGTGTAGAAAAAAGCGTTAAAATTATTATATATTTACATAACTGCTTTATTAATAATCTGAAATAGGTCCTTAGTAGGTAATAACATTATATACACAATGATCATATACAAAAAAACTGTACAAGCGTACCTATCGGTTACAAACTTATATAGTAGATAGCAGTATTTTTGTTATTGTTTAAGTCTTTGTTTAAAATATATGTAGGTACCTATTTATAATATTATGACTGTATAAATCGGTAAATATAAATAATTTGACTTATTTTTCTATTACATAAAACATTAAATACGAATAAATTATCCATTCAAATTCAGAAATACAAAGTTCCACCGATTGGGCAGATTTAATCAGTGAATAAAAGCATTACAATACACTTTACCAGTAGATGGAGAAAATTGAGCCAGTCAAGGTACCGAAGTTGGCCGCTGAAACTCTTATACGAGTTAATTAAATATTTAGGCCCGGTGGCATCGAAGCCAAATTAAACTATGCTTAATTTAAGAATAAACCGTTTCGTCCACCGTCCGTAGGGTTATTCAGGTCATTGTAGCTTTGTTTGTCTGTGTAATATGTGGTGCATTATGTGAATGTAGGTGTAATGATGTGTTATCCGAATAAATTTATATTCTATTCTATTCATATATATATCGAGGGATAGAGAGGTCAGGCGTGTGTGAAGGCGGATCTGACATTACGGACCGTGTGTGCGTGTACTTGCAGGTATTCGCGAAATAAAAATCACACAATATAACTCAATCACTATACTCGTACTATTTGATTAAATTCACAAGACCGCCGAACCGACCTCACCGAAAATATAACAGGATTGCAATAATAAATCTCGATTAAAGAGCCAATGGGTTTGCAAGCGACCACCACGGGCGGGGCGCTGTCAACGAATGACGTCCCTCGCCGCCATGACACTTACAACTCCATTCGGGGTTACCCGCTCTTAAAATAAATCAACTTGATGTCAACAATTTCGACAACTACCCGCTTAAAGAAATAATGAAATTTCAACATTATTCACGATTACTCGATTAATTCAATTCCAATACAAATCACCGAAATAATAAATCGCGCGCCGTTAAATACATTTTATCATCATATCAGCCGAAAGACGTCCACTGCTGGATATAGGCCTCCCCCAAAGAGTGCCAAAGCGACCGGTCCTGCGCCACCCGCATCCAGCGGACTCCCGCAACCTTTACCAGGTCATCAGTCCACCTTGTTGGGGGCCTATTCACGCCGCGCCTTCCGGTACGTGGTCACCACTCGAGAAACTTTCCGCCCCAACGGCTATCGGTTCTACGTGCTATGTGCCACGCCCACTGCCACTTAAGTTTAGCGATCCGGAGGGCCACATCGGTTACCTTGGTTCTGCTGAAGACAGCCTCATTTCTGATGCGATCACGCAGAGAAACTCCCAACATGGTCCTCTCCATTGCCCTTTGAGTGATTTTGAGCCTTCTTATGAGGCCCATAGTAAGCGACCACGTTTCAGTGCCATATGTAATCACTGGCAACACACACTGGTCAAAGACTCTCGTCTTGAGATACTGCGGAATATTGGACGAAAAGATGTGCCGTAGCTTCCCCAACGCTGCCCAGCCGAGTCGGATTCGACGATTGACCTCTTTCTCGAAGTTGGACCTACCTAACTGGATAGTCTGTCCTAGGTATACATAATCGTCTACAACTTCGAGCGTAAAGTGTCCGATTGTAATGGGAGTTGGTACTACATGGGCATTTGACATGATCTTCTTCTTATCCGTGTTCATTCTTAGACCAACTCGCTCGGAAGCTTTACTGAGGTCATCGAGCATCGTACTTAAGTCCTCCATGGTCTCAGCCAAGACTACTATATCGTCAGCAAACCGAAGGTGAGTGATGTACTCGCCGTTGATGTTGATGCCTAGCCTTTCCATTTCAGAGTCTTGAAAATGTCCTCCAGTGCAGCGGTGAACAGTTTTGGAGAAATAACATCTCCTTGCCTGACTCCCCGCTGCAGTGGAATAGGTTTCGAGTTCTGGTCCTGAAGTCGGACTGACATAGTGGCGTTCTCGTACAAACACTTCAGCACTTCGATATAGCGACAGTCAACTTGGCACCGCTGGAGAGACTGTAGTACAGCCCAGGTTTCAATCGAATCGAAGGCTTTCTCGTACATTACACACACACACACATTGTACATTTGATATTAATACAATATACCTACATATTAGCCACCAGCAGGACCGGTCATTGTGGCACTCTTTTGGGGAGGCCTATGTCCAGCAGTGGACGGTTTCGGCTGATATGGTGATGACATATTTAGCCTAGATCCTAAAAAGATAAACTTTCTGTTTCGGGTTCTTACTTTAGGATAATTATATATAACTAATTAAATCAACTACATTGGATTCTAATAATAAGTCTTAGTTTACATTTATTTTTAGTTACTATTATTCGATATGTGTGTTTGTATATGTATCCATGTTTTTGTGCATTTATAAATTGTCACCAACATTAAACAGATAACACATATGAAAACAAAAAACGTTAATATTAAATAGTATTGTCCAACAAACTTAAACGTAGTAGTCTAGACAACTCAAATAAGTAGGTACATATAAAACACCCAAGATTCAGTAACAAATTCTCGTGCTCATCACACAAAGAAATGTCCTTGCCGAGATTCAAACCCGGGACTGCCGTTTCGTAGGCAGGGCTACCAGCTAGGCCAAAGTGGTCGTCAAACACAACATTACTCGTTCCACCACTAAATTTCAAATTATTCGTTCTTCCGGCCCTAAATTCTACGGTCCAATCAACGCTTTCATGCCCAATGCTATATTAATCCGTTATTTGGGGTTGAGACTGGAATATAATCATTTTAACTATAATTTTTCTGCTTTCTATTTTAATTTATATATTTATATGTAAGGTAACATTATATATGTAAGGTTGAATAATTTTTTTTTTGGTGTAACGAATGGTGGTTGTAATGTTATAATTTTTTATATTGTTTGACTTGTGCTATTTTCATATTGCATTAAATGATTATAATGCGACGTTACGTGATCGACCTGCAGGTAGACCTATTTAGATGTCAATTTTTATATGGGAAAATGACATTTGAAATGTCCTTACGGTCGTTCGAAACGTTACGTATTTGAGGATTAAAAAATCGTACCTTATAAGTAATGTTTTGAAGTGAAAACTTCATTAGCGGCGCTGTGCACTTTTTGTGATGGGGAAAAATTGTTAAACTCGCCACACACTGGTCACGTGGCCGTGAGATTCGTAAGACGTATGGATGGAAGTTGATTTTTAAACTTTGTAATGTTAAATAATTGTAATAGGTCTGAGTGTTAAATTTTTAATGTAATATAAATTGTAATTTTTGTGTACGATAGCGCAATAATTATGAATATTGTATTTTACCACATAAATACAACTTACTACGTACTTTTATACCTGATCGAAAAACTGTTACAATGTAATTGATTTTTCACTTCTACCGGCACTCCCGGAAAGCAACCCGGTCTTTTTTTTTAAGTTACATATAGGTAGGTACATAGTCTAGACCAATGAAACGGCTACGTTTTTTTAGCAGCTATCGCTATGTAGCTCTGTTTCATATTTTTGTTTGTTATAACTTTGAGGTGCTAAATAAACGTTTTTCTTCATCTTAAAATTTTCTTCGAAAGTCAACAGCTTTCGCTGCTTTCTAGTGTGTTTTTAAGTAAGTCTTTGGAGAAGATTCCAAAGTCTAACCGTTTTATATAACATGCAAAGTATTTCAAAGTAACTACCGCACGATATGAACCAACAATGCTGCCAACCTTCAAAATTCATATGATTAATGAGTCAGTGAGTCATGTAGCATCTACACCTATAGAGCAGGGGAGAGAGGGGCGACGTGCCACGTTATGGAAATTTAATTATTTTACACCGTAGACAATAAACGCGTTTGGGGAGGCGCGGGTAGTAAGGCAAAATTTATGGCACTAGTCTAATTCCTCGTGTGATCATACCACTGCATTTGAATTTTATTGGTCTGAATATCATTTTGTTTCCATGAATATAGAGGAAGCCGTGTTCCAGACGTTTGGGAGTAATTTGAGTTGCGTTTCTAAAATACTGGTCCTAAGCTGTTACCAGGATATTAATGGCTTTAACAAGAAACGGTGACTATACCACTTCTTTTTAGAAACACACAAACACGCAGGGGTTTTTTTTGTTATCATTATTTTAGGCAGCCCAACTGTTGTAGTACAGATCTTTCAGTAGACTGCAGCCATAATAATACCACTGCTTCCTTTGGAGCCATTTGGTTTTGTGTTCCCGGTGGCAGGGGCGCATCACTCCGTGAATTCGTAGCGCCGCTACAAGTAAGCCGGCCTGCCGGCCCCGGCCAGTATGTTAGCGCTGCTACGTGCTACGGCACGCACGCGTTCTATCGCAGCACGTTGCATGCGATAGAAAGGGATGGCGTCGTTTAGGCTCGTTCGGCGCACCTAAACAGGGGATTTGTTAACAGATAACCTTCTGCACGTAGTACTATTACTTATTATGTGCCAGTGGCGAGTACGGTCGAGGCCAAACTTCTTCAGTCAATGAATACTTGGTGTGATTTTACTGGAGTCATAAGCGGCCATAGGCAGGCATGCAGTGTTTGCTTAGCATGCTGTAGGCTTGTTTGCCATCATCGTGGAAAAGAGTCCTCACCCTAGAGGGTATGTATTTACCCCCTCCTTACACAGAAAAGTGGAATCTATTAAAACTATGAAAACTTAGGCCATAAGCATCGTTCGATTTGGAAAGAAATTATGCCGGAGACGAGCAATGAATAGCGATACATTGGCCTAAACCAAAACAAAGGCACGCAAAAAAAGATCCGTTTTACACCTACTGCGCGTGAATGAACTTTCTTGAAATGTCCAGATTTTATGATTTTATGGACTCACGCCACGCAAGATGGGCTTGAATAGGCGAACGATATTAACAATATAGAAGATAACAATGCTAGGGACATAAGCATGTAATGTATACAATACTAGAACGGAAAGAAAACCAAACTGCAATTAAACTGGATGCAAAAAAATACCTAGCCTTACACTAAGTGAGGAGAAAAAAGTCTTGAATATGCAAGCCTCATAAGACTGAAGAACCTTACAAAAGAATACGAGTTATGATTTTATTCCACATGATGAAGACTTCGGGTGCGTAACGATGTCTATATTTTTTTTTGAAATAATATTTGTCGCAATAACATTCTTTTCATATAATTCTTGAGTCGTATAACAACACTTAATATATTTACATGCTTACTAATATTATAAATGCGAAAGTGTGTGTGTTTGTACGTTTGTCCTTCTTTCACGTCGCAACGGAGCGTCGTATTGATGTGATTTTTGTATGGAGATAGTTTAGAAGCTGGAGAGTGACATACTTAGGCTACTTTTTCAGCGGGAAAACATCTAATTCCCACGGGAAAATTCAATATGTTACATTTTCCTATAACCACGCGGGCGAAGCCGCGGGCATCAGCTAGTACGATATAATTATCATTTTATATAATTATCATTTGATGTAATAACATTTAATATAACATACTTTACATATAACGCATATTTCCTATAATAAACAAATGATATAATGCTAATTCTTCTAATGCACAGTTAGCACAATATTTTTTGGTAGACTCTAAGGCAGGTCGGTGTAGGTACGACGACGAGCGAAGCGAGGAGGAGTGTTAGGTTGAACCGCGACCCTACAGCGCGAGCCGAGCGAGCGAAGCGAGCGTGCCGCGGCAGCGGCCGGCGAAGCGCCAGAACCGAACACTTTCTTACTACCTAATATATACTTAAGTACAAGTACAATTTGCAAACCGTTATGTTTGCTACATTTTCTTTTGATAATAATATTATTCTACTTGATAGTTATGATATATAACATGAAAATTATTCCATAGAATGATTATAAAAAATAAGTGTTATACTTACCCGATGATAGTTATACAAAATAAACACAATATATACAATGAGTGATTGAAAATGAAAATATATCAAATGTTGTTATAGCGAATAAAATTATATTATTTATTTTTATACCCATCATTACACACCCGAAGAATTCTCCCCAGGAAGATCGCCTAACCACGAAAACAGGCATATTAAATACTGGCTGCCGGTCAACTCTCCAAGTGACAGTATTTTGTTACACTCTGTTTTGTTGTGCAGTGAGCAGTGTTAATATGTTGGTTAAGTTTATGTAAATAATGAATTTCCTGTCTGTGTCCACAATTAAAAAACAGTGGTATTGGTGAATGTAATAGTTTATACCTGAGAAAATGTTTAGTCTGTAGTGGCATTTATAAAGTAATAGAGTCCGAATCACGTTAATCTTGTCAAGCAGCAAGTCATTCACCCACATGGATACCTACTGGAAAATACAAGTTGTCGTTGTTGCGAGTCATATTATGACCTCATGACATACAACCACAGAAGCACACATCTAAAGAGAATTAGTTTCGTTTAGTTTAGTTTATTTATTCCATTGTGATCATGTTCATTTTATACATTAAAAGACGTTAAATTTGGTCAAGTAGGTAGGTACATGATTCCCTGCTAGGGTGGACAATACAACACTGCGCGATAAATCGACGCAATGGAAGAAAGTGATTACGAATCAGAGGTACATCTCGACAGTATTTAAATACTTAAATACCTAATAACTTATATATAGTTACCTATCCACTTTATACAACATCATTTAAAGCTGTTCTTACTTCTTAAGACTTTACTAATTATATAGACTCATTATCATTAAGACTATCTCAAATGATATAGACTCATGGATCCCACAGTCAAACTGTGCAAACAGTTTTGTGGGACTTTATATTTAATTTTAAGTCATTGTAAAGTGCTTTACTTAAATAATAAATAAAAAATAAACATGTAGAATGATCTCGAAATAGCGAGCTGGAACTGATCTCCGAGAACACCTTCAACACAAGAAGACTTTATATTAAGCAGCGTGCATCATTGCACCAACGCTCATCCCCCGAGGAACTGTCCTTCCTCTACTTTTTTCCAATATTGGCTAAAGGCTGCATAGCCGGACGATTGTGGCCGACTGGTTGCGGCTGGTCGGTCTTCCCTTCCCATCCCAGAGCGTGTCACTCCCCACAAATTTGCGCCCCGTGGTATATCCGGCTCGTCCGGGTCAGGCTTGCTTCCTGGCTGGGTGTGGTGCCTATGTTCATGTTCATGTTAATGAGTTTTTAATTGATAAGAAAATATAAAATTTGCTACGTACCTACTGACATAAATCGAATTATGAATATTATACCAAATGTAATAATTTCATTACGTAATGGTAAACCTGTTTAATGGAAATTCATTGAAAATTTTTAATCACATTTTGTTGGCCTAAAAACATATTTTATGCCTTTGTTTTTTTTTGTCGCAAATAATAATTAATTTGGTATGCCACTAAATATTTACCCAATTTATAAGTTTCAATTGCCGTGCCCTAGCAGGGTTCATATTGCGAACTCTATGTGATCATTATCATGTAAAACCTATGTAAACCACATGAAGCAATAAATAAATTGATTTGAATCTTGGGCTGCTTCATGATACAATAGAAATAGCGCTATGATGAGGAGATATTTATAAGAAATACATAACCGAATCTTTAATTATTATTATAGCAATTAAACGTAAACAAAGCAGTTGGAAATCCCCGGGTGGCCGGGTTCCCAAGGCGACCCCGAAGAAGTTAGCGGGCCGGGTAATTAGATAAAGCGCCACCAAGCGGAAAAAAACCGAGACGGTTTCATACTTGGGATGGTGGAAGGAGAGAAAGAACCAGCTATAATCTATAAAATACATGTCATATTTTCGAACACAAGTCTGGGCCATAAAACGCTGAACTCATTCCCGCCACGCTACGCTCATAGTGCTACGCCGTAGCACAGAATAAATAATAGTACACACTACGTATAGAAAGTACTTTGTTAACAAATCCCCTGTTAGCGTAGTCATCACTGCGATAAAACGCATGCGTGCCCTAGCAGCGCTAATATACCGGCACGTACTTGTAGCGGCGCGACCAAATCACGGAATGAACGGCCCCTGGCCGTAGTCCGAGGCAGCCTTAAACTCTATATGTAGCGAAAAAACGCTGGTAGCCCTCTGACGCATGGGTGTCGTGATTAACACTGAATGCGTTATTAGATTACCGGTTTTTCTTCCAGTCTCGGTATTTTTAAACGCTTATTTCTAATGGCGTAATAAAGTCAGAAAAGGTGTAGCTTCTTTCGAAGAAGCTCGACTTGAACACCTGGACCAAAAGCGCCATTTACGGAAGACTCGACCCAAACCATCCTATACTTATACTTGCAATGACCAGGGCCAGTTATACTGCACACAATGTGACAGAACATTTAGAACTAAGTTCGGCTTTGCGAGCCATATACGTGCTCATCAGAGAAAATTGTTAGGGTCGCCGTCGTCGGATACGACAAGGACTATATATATACATTATATATTACATATTACATTATATACTATATGTACATTGAGGTTTACGAGGTAAGTCAACAGGCATTTTCTGGGTCTAGGCGAATGAAAGCCATGAACACGTAAAATAAATCAAAGGGTTGTACGAATTACTCATTACCGGGAGTATACACTTTTTATGCTTACCTACATATACCTACCAACCTAATCAAAATCAACGAAACAGTATCTATGCACTTTGTCGTAATTTTGATTGTCATGAATACTTAAACGTTATTAATGTTATTATGGTTAAATTATTGCTCTTTTTTTCTACTCTTCTAACGGAGTGACATACAGTCAGAGATTGAACAACAAAATTCTTGAGTTTAATAACAGGTCTTTTGGCTTATTGTTGCATAACGCGGTCACTCCGAAATCCGCGTAGCGAGGTGGCGCGACAATAATGTATTCAATTAATACAAATGTTAATTCCAAGCCTTTTGTGTTTGCCTAAGCGATTGCGTGGCTAATGAAATTAAGAGTTTATGCCGAGAATAATATAAAAAAAAAAACATAAATTATGTACCCTACCATACTAGAAATCAAAACATATAGGTCTCTAAATAGAATATTCTATTAAATTATAATAAATAAATATTCCTATTAGAATGAAAGCGCGATACACATTGAAGTTTAATTTAACTGCGATAAGTATAAAACTGATGCACGCCTATCAGCACGTGACCTTTATAGAGTTTATAGATATAGTATTTTTTACGTTTGCTTTAGTTTTTACTAAGTTATCTGATATTGTAAATAGTTTAATAACTATTAGTTCTCTTCGTGTATTTATATTTTAATGATAATAAGCTTATTACTATCAGCATCACTGACAACCGAAATGTGTTGCTGTTGATTTGGAAACGATACATTCGCTTACTCGAATGTTTTTTACTTATTTAACTGGCACTCCGTGGTAAATAAAGAAATGCGAAGTACAAATATATATATTATACAGCCGTTGTGCAGGCTACAGCTTCGCATAAACGCTATAATATAGCGATATTTAATAATAAAATGCTAATGCTTATATTTTTAATCCCCGCCGCAAAAAGAGGGATGTTATAAGTTTGACGAGTCAGTGTGTCTGTATATCCCTGTGTCTGTCTGTGTGTTTTGTGCCCAAAAACTGCTGTGATCGAGAAAGTTTTAGCTAGCTACGTTTCATCAAAATCGGATCAGCCAGTTTTGAGATATTGAACTTTGAAGTGTAAATGTCGGGGGTAATTCAACTTTTCCAAATTGTTAATTATAATGCTTAAAGCGATGCTGCTTTCATTATCGCAGGCATGGCCTCCCACCTCGAACAACGTATAATTATTACAAAAAAGAACTCATAGATGGCGACACAGGTACCGAGCGAAACATTTGAACCAGTAATCATGAAGGTAGAATGATTTTTACACCTTAATAAATTCAAAGAACCTTAATTATATCGCAAACATCCTTCCGTACATAAAATAAAGGTAATTTGTATAAGTTTAGTAAATGCAATAAAATTGGTACCAAATCCATGTAACTCGTACGATACGTGTGAGTTAAGTAAGTTTGCTACACGTATTATTGGGTACTGTCACTAGATGGCGCCATCACTGGTCGCGAAAGTTCTATGGAACCACAGGCTCCAAGCGTTTGGTTATGTATAATTTTGTCTTTTTTTAATATTGTCTCGAAAATACTACTTTTATATAAAAAAAAATCAAAAATACTCTATTCGTTGCCCGGGAAGTCAATGCCATCTGGTGATATCTCAATGTATTACTAAAACTATCAGGTAGGCTGACAGCGTCATAGCCGTGGTAGCTCGGATACTGCATCTACTGGTGTAGCTACGAGACTAAAATTGTATACAGAATTGCCTACATTAGGACGGTACGCTTTTGCTCTATGAGATTGGGTATCTGTACTTGTATTCTTTAATCTGTGTCGCAGGGGACCCAATTTGAAAATATCATCGAATTTATCTTGATTCAAGTGCTCCTATTTGCTTTAGCGTGTAGAGACGAGTGTGCACATAAAAAAACTTGATTTGAGGTAAAAAAATATGAAGGAATTCTAATTATAAATTATCTTGAGTCAAGAATTTTTCTCTGGGTCCAAAAAATCCACCTTAATTCAAGATTAGGTAAGTAAGTATATCTGTTTTATTCAAGATATTAGCGGTCATCCAAATTTATTTCTTGATTCAAGTATTTTGTTTCTACGTGTGTGGCAGCGACGCACAAACTAGATTCGTTTCATATTGGAGTGACATTTACAATAGTCGCTAAATAGCCCTCTAGGTCTAGTTTCAACCGTCTAAACCAACTCTTTCGCAAAGCAAAGCAATCACGACTCTGGATTACCCACAGGCAGATCCCAAGGCCAGCCCTACGTTCCCACATGGTTTAAATTGCAGCTGGCTTTGCTTCCACTTTCAAGAGGAACGTTTAACGATTGTAACCTCTGCTTTCTTACGCCCGTATTCATCTGCGCGGGCACACAAGGATATTAATTATTCATCGGATAGAACGAATAAACCAATTTCACGGTTCTTTGGGCGCGTATGATGGCTGGGTTTATACTGGGCGGTTCGCAACCTTTCCATTCTGTGCATGTGATTGAGGCATTTTATTAAACGCCATTATGAGATTGGTTTGCGTTTGCTATGATACAGATGTAGCTTTTAGCGTTAGGGTTTTGCAATTGGAGTATCTATTCAGATTTATAGGCTGATTGAAATAAAGCGCGACTAAGCAACGTTTCAGTGGCTTTGAGCTTGGTATGCTTTTTGAAATTCCATAGGCAAACATTAGACGCATATAAACTGTTTTTTTTTAATTCATACACCATTCTATATGATAGATCAGAGCGTAACTATGGAGTTTTATAGATAGACCTATTTTCGTCGTAAATCGCGAATTTAGAGAGCTTCACATTGTAGTTAAACAGTTTTTTTTTTAATATTTTGCAAAAGATCTATATCTATATCTCACGTATAATTAATAATCTTAATAAGTAACAAAGTACATTCAGTTAATGATTCTTTAAATGATTGTGAAATTCAAAATTGATAAATAATTTGTAGCCTGTTCTGAATATTATTTACGTGATTAATAATAACGTACGTACGTATACGTAATAATTGTATACTATAATTGTTAGGGTTCCGTAGACAACAAGGAACCCTTATAGTTTCGCCATGTCCGTCCGTCTGTCTGTATGTCCGTCTTCGGCTTAGCTCAGTAACGATTACAACTAGAAAACTGTAAATCGGCATGGGTATATAAATCAATGACGCCGACAAAACAGTCTGGAAAAAAAACAATTTTTAGGGTACCCTCCCCTACACCTAAAGCGGGGATGTATTTTTTTTCTTGTTAAACCCATGGTGTCGGATATTGTTGGATAGCTCGTTATGGGTTTCCTAAAACTATTTTTGAAATCAGTGATTCGTTTGCGAGATATTGGGCTTTTAAGCCCTAATTTTTGTTCGAGTCATGTGTCCCCCCCCCCTGCCGGCTAAATGGCTACTACTGGGGATGTGAAAAAAATTCTGGTAGTATTACATATAATGAATTTAGAAGGAAAACTATCACGGACAAGTAGGCATAAGTAGTTACCGAGTAATAGTCGACGAACTTAATGTGTACTTGGAAAGGCCGTACAGATACTACAAATTCAGCCGACGCAACCGCACCGCACGTCGATGTAACTAAGACAAGCAACTACGGAACCCTACACTGCGCGTGGCCCGACACGCACTTGGCCGGTTTTTATATGCTAGTATTAATGAATGCTACTTGCCATTTTGCTTTACTATTCAACAGTTAATGCATATTGTGATGTTTAAATAAAATTACTTTAGTTTTTAAGGATACAATTCCTGTACTCATTCAGGGTCCATGAACCTCTTTATATTGTAAAACCACTTTTATTTTATCATGGTGCAATAAATGGCAAGACTAAACTAATAAACTTAATTTTGAAGTCCATCTAAGTCACACATTATCCTCGCCCTGTATAAGTGCACAGCACTGCGCGTGTAAACCACGCGATCAAATTTGCCGCGTCAGCGCGCGCACTGCCCGGACGGATAATTACCAAGGCTCATCAGCTAAATGGGCAATCAGCTACGAATTATACTCATATGTATATTTAATTATAGTAAAGCCGTGACACGTCCGGTAACTATGCCTGAACATATTGTTAGGTATTTGGGCACCTTGTCCTTCTGGTTTGAAGAAAAAGTAACCCGAAGTAGGTTCATTATTTTTAAGGATTTTGACACCACACCACTTATAATACAATAAGACAATCAATCAGTTTATAAAACTTGATTCGTGAGACTATTTTTTATCGGGGTATTTTTCTTCGTATAAATAGATAACTAAATCATATGATACAATGCGATCACGGATTTGTTCTCTGTATTAAATGTTTTGATCATGTATGTAACTTTCACGTTAAATGAATGATTACGAATCAAAAATATTTAATAAAATAAATTGATTCGTGACAAAGTATAAATAAATAGGAAACGAAGCGTAGGCTTTGAAAGGTAATAGCAGTCGACCAATTTAACCCTTGGCATGCCTGGTGAACGAAAGTCACACTGTATGCCTGGTGGGTCTGACAAACCCGTAAATGTAAAAAAAAAATTACATATGAATTGTTTTTTTAACTTGTTGGTTTGTGTGTTTTTGGTTATTTTGTACATTATTTTTACTAGAAATAAATACAAGTCTTAATCCAAGAAACTCCATAAGAACTTATTACATAAATAAAAACATTTGATATTTCCATCAACAAAAATAGACTCTCATGTCAAAAAACATAAAAATTAAACTTATACCTAAGATCAACGTCAGTCTTAGGTTTATTTAAGGCACTGATATATCATTGTGACTATCTATAAAATATATACTCGTATGTATATAAAATATATACGAAAAATAACGTAAATGTACTTAGCGATAAAATGTTACGCCGTATGCCTGGTCGGGTTTCTCAGACCCGCGAGCACTTTACGCACGTCCAAATCGAAAGGGTGCTCGCGGCCGACTGCGGGAGCAGCGTCAAAACGTCGGGTAGTTCATGACGCGAAGCAACTCAGAAACGCGACGCGGTAAATTTAAAATTTCAAAAAATAACGACGGATTTTTAACAGCCCGGGTCTGTCAGACCCTACCAGGCATGCCAAGGGTTAACATAATATACTTGAAAAAGCGGCCTTTACTGTTTATCTGTCTGGCTGCCAACAGTGCCAACTACGGAATCCTAAACTACACTTGGCAACATACGTGCACTTGGCTGGATTTTATTTAACTGTGTAGTAGCTAATATTATGCTTCCTATGGGCCTCATAAGAAAGCTCAAAGTTACCCAAAGGGTAATAGAAGGCTATGTTGGGAGTTTCTCTGCGCGATCGAATCAGAAATGAGGCTATCGGCAGCAGAATCAAGGTAACCGATATAGCCCCCCGAATCGCTAAACTGAAGTGGCAGTGGGCAGGGCACATTGCACGTGGAACCGATGGCCGTTGGGGCTTCTCGAGTGGCGACCACGTACCGAAAGGCGCAGCGTGGGTAGGCCCCCCCACAAGATGGACTGATGACCTGGTAAAGGTCGCGGGAGTCCGCTGGATGCGGGTGGCGCAGGACCGGTCATTGTGGCAATCTTTTGGGGAGGCCTATGTCCAGCAGTGGGCGTCTTTTGGATGATATGATGTTGATGAACTAATATTTGGGCATTTATTTGTGTGATAGCACGAATATTTGTTCCTGAGTCATGGATGTTTTCTATGTATATAAGTATGTTTATCGTCGTCTAGTACCCATAGTACAAGCTTTGCTAGAACTATATTGGGAAAGCCATGGATGCTGTCTGCCGCCGTCTGCTTTGCTTAGTTTGGGACTAGGTAGTTTTGTGTAAGATTGCCGCCCCTAATGTTAAATATTGGTTGTAATAACTTGTATTGGGAAGCATTTGATACGTAGCGGCTCTGTCCTCACATTTGCTCAGCGTGGCAAAAGGATCAAATGACTGTCATTACCACTAAGCCCAGCAGCGCATAAGTCTCCGCCCTAGATTAATGACATAATATCGCGGCGGACAGCTGCATTATGGGGCTAATCTTCGTTGAACACCTATATTAGTGTTCTGACGCGCCATGAATTACCTGAAGATTCGATTCCTGATAATGTCTGGGTTATGCTAGGGATCATTCAACCCACGAGGAAGGGTCCCTCTCCTACTGGCGTAACCTGGTTTGTCTTTTGTTTATAGCGTAAGTAAAGTACACTTGAAGCATCATTTTAAATATATTCACTTTAGTTCATAAAACTTTAAAATACTGTTCGTGAAAAACGGACATTCATGTTCCATTTGAACTGAGCAAATCTCTTAATGTCATTTTAGTGCATGAGAGGCTTACCGAGGCATGACTGTCAGGAACGGCAAAAAGAAAGTTAAAAAAACCGGCCAAGGGCGTGTCGGGCCACGCGCAGTGTAGGGTTCCGTAGTTGCCTGTCTGGCTTAGTTACATCGACGTGCGGTGCGGTTGCATCGGCCGAATTTGTACGAAAATTGGTCTTTCCAAGTACACATTAAGTTGGTCGACTATTACTCGGTAACTACTTATGCCTACTTGTCTGTGATAGTTTTCCTTTTAAATTCATTATATGTACCACTACGAGTACCACGATTTTTTTCATATCCCCAGTAGTAGCCATTTAGCCAGCAGGGGGGGGGGAACACATGACTCAAACAAAAATTAGGGCTTTGAAGCTCAATATCTCGCAAACGAATCACTGATTTGAAAAATGATTTGGAATTTAGGGAACCTATAAAAGTTTTTAACGAGCTATCCAACGATACCCCACACTAATAGCCCCATTTTATTATGGGCACTAGAACACGATATAATTAATAGATATAAATGCTTAAATAGGTACATAGAAAAGATCACAGACCCAGAAATAAATATTCATTCTCATCACACAAATATTCTATTCCCTCTTGTTAAAACAGCAAACATATAAGTCGGATCTCAAATATATCCGGACTATATCAAACCAACGTCGGTTTCGCTCGATCGCTCGTCTTTGAATTACATGCACCGATGCGCAAGAGTTCACTCGATCGCTTCATCTGCTCCAAGATGCAATGCATGTGAATTATCTTGACTCTATTTTGATATTTGATGTCACTGTTTGCAGAATATTTTAGACCGCTGGCAACTCAGTTGAACAAGGAGGTCAATTTGGTTCCTCACTTTGTGCTTTTGAAGTAAGCCAGTCACAAATCGTACGCAATTCTTATTAAAAACTTTGCTTCTTTTTTCTGTTGTTCAATTTGATGATTGCTGCTAAGGAAATCGTGTTTATCATAGGATACCACCTTGCCTTCCTCTAACCGTAATAACAGTGTTGTTTGAAATCGCAGGTCACTGAAATTGGAAGAAAATTCTATTTTCATGCCCGTAATTACTATTTTAGTAGTTCAACACAACACCAATATTCCTATCGTAACTCCAAAACTAAATCGGACCACGGACAAAATGCCATTAATTAATTTTCTAGCGAAGCCATCCACTCTTTTACTTACCACCAAAGTTGGTCGGGGATTTGGGAACTAGCTCGTATAGGGCTTCCGAGCGGTGCAGAAAGTACCAAATTAATTGTACCAAATTACGGTGCTCATTTGGAATGGATTTTGCAATTTAATTTGCTGTGAAGTTAGATTAGTTGGGTGTTAGATGGGCTCGTTGGACACGGCTAATAATGTCACTGGCTGTTTTAAATGTTTCCTTGACTAATCAGTTTTGAACTGATTTCAAAATAAGTAGGTTCTTAAGCTCGGTCGATTTAAGTATTTGCTCTTAGGAGTACCTAGGAGGTAGTAGCCATCTCTACTTAAAAAAAACCCAAGTGTAATAATTTTATAATTATAATTTCGGTAAATCAGATTTTACATGGCAAGCATTTTTGAGTAAATGCACATTATTATGTGGCAACATTATTAAAAAACCTGGAGTAGCATAGCACGCATGGGGTAAATGGAATTTGGAGGGAAGAACGCCAGAGAGCACACTTTGATCGGGGACGAGCTGATGGAAAGACCACCAGAAGTAATCATCAAATAAGTAGATATGGTAGTGACTTGAGGCACAAAGAAGTTCCCGCGACCTTTACCTTATGTTATACATCAGTCTACCGACGCTGCATCTCTGCAACCGCCCCAACGGCCATCGGTTCTACGTGCATGTACCCCGCCTGCCACTCAATATAGCGATTCAGATGGCTATTATCGGTAACCTTCGGTCTGCTGCGGATGTCCTAATTCCTGATGCGATCACGCAGCAAAACCAACCTGCTTTTTTCATGGTTTTCTGTTATTCGCATACCTACGTATAAAAGTATCAATCTGTGTTTAAAGTTATACTTGTAGGAACGGTCAAAGCCACGTATTGATTGTCACAACGGGTGACGTGTTTCGAATCTTTGAGGAGTTCTTTTTCAGGATGAGTATTACAACATGGGCCGTGAGGCGGGTGGAGCGGGCGATGTGCGGGGCGATACAGCCGTGACAATTTTCGTGAGTTGTGGTTTAACTGTCATTATTAGTATAATTTGAAACATAACTCAGGAAAGTTTAAATTCATACAAGCGGGGCATATGGCGTTGCCTGGAGTTTGGCCAGGGAAAGATGAGCCTGAGATTGAATGGCAATGTTTTAAATGGCAACAGTAATATCATTGTCAAATGTGTCAAACGATTTAGATTAGTATGTAGCATATCATACTTGATATAGTAAATGGAAGTAACTGTTCCATAATAAATTGGACTGTTTTTGAATTTTTAGTAAATTTACATTGAAGAATATCATAAATTATGACTCGTCAAAATGGAAATGTTGGACTGCTTTTGTTTTTTTTTTTTTGCTAGCCTGTTGGAGTGTCTCACTGCTGGGCAAAGGCCTCCCCCCTGGATTTCCACTCGTCTTTGTCCCCCGCAATCCTTGGCCAAACACTTGAAAATGCGTCCAAGTCATCCCTCCATCTCCGCCTTGGCCTACCTCGCCGCCTGTGTCCGTCCTGTGGCCACCACCAGTAGCCGTATGAGCCCACTTTTGTGGATGCATACAGCAAACATGGCCGGCCCAGTTCCACTTAAGCAAGGCAGTTTTCTTGCCCACATCTGCTATTCTAGTTCTAGAGCGCAGTGTGGTATTTCGGACTCGATCAATTCTCTTGATGCCTAACACACTGCGCTCCATTGCACGCTGGCAAACCTTGAGTTTGGACTTTTGAGTTTCGGTCAGCGACCAAGACTGAGCTCCATAGGTTAAAATGGGCAGGAACCATACATGTCGATAAGCTTCCGTTTTAGACATAGTGGAAGGTATCCCTTCAACAGATATTTCATGGACCAGTAGCTCTTCCAGGAATGGTCAATGCTTTTGATTATTCTTCTTAAATAAAAACTACAATGAGATTTATTTATTTATTTATGCTCTTAAATCTATATAACAATCATGACTGATGCTTATCTAATTATAGGTAACCACAACTTGTATATAAGTGTCTTTTACCTGTGAACAATAGTGAACATGCAGTAAACTTATTGTTATAATTAATTACATTTACCGGTACGTTACATTAACTAATGCTAATACTTGATAGCTAAAATGATGTTAAATAGTTGATTACAATGATTACTACTTATATACAAATATTTTCTACAAATATTTTATTAAGTATTTTAAGGTATTTTATTTTAAAAGTATTTTTATTACTTAAGTATTTTTAAGACATAAGTGTATGTGATACTGTGACTGCGTACTTTGGGATATCCAGTGATCCAACATATTTATTTAATCACTTTCCTTTTAAACTGTAGGTACGATTTTATCGTTAAATATGTCAACTTCCGCAGAGCCTGGGATATGATTGTATAATTTTGCCATTCTCAAAAGGGCAGAATTACGACCTAAATTTGTTTTCCCGAATGGAATGCCAAACAGTTTGTACAGTTAAATAGTTTTATTTCATACTAGCTTCTGCCCGCGACTCCGTCCGCGTGGAACTCGTTTATATCGCAGCTCCATCATTTACCCCCCCATTTCACCCCCTTAGGGGATGATTACGGGGATAAAAACTATCCTATGTTACTCTCCATCCCTTCAACTATCTCCACTTAAAAAATCACGTCGATTCGTCGCTCCGTTTTGCCGTGAAAGACGGACAAACAAACAAACAAACACATACACTTTCGCATTTATAATATTAGTATGGATATGGATATAACTTTACTTCCTTCTGCTTGATCAGTTGCATTGTGAAAATTGAAAGTTTGTTGAAGTTATTATTTTATCGCGTATAGGTACATGGTGTTTTTTTATATTTCACGCTCTTTTCTAGGCTCATCTTTCCCTGGCCAGACTCTAGGAGTGTTCAAATATAGCATTTCCATACACACCTAACAGCTAGCGCCTCACCTTCGAACGCTTTGAACACACGGCCTAATCCCTGAGCACCTTGACAACTTGTAATGACGAGTGTATTAAATTGGGAACGCGAGTTTCAACTGTTTTCACGCCACCCACACACCCGCAACAATAACAAACGTCAGGTTTGTAGTTAAATAAATGCAGTGTCAAATGATAATGTTAATCCGTCACATGCAATGTGTCGCGCGCGTCCCACGGGGTTTATGGGGGTCCGGAGCAAACGGGTGGGTTGCACGCGCGGGCGCTAAACCACTAGAAAATATTTGTAACAATAGGGTATAAGCATCTTTTTTTTACGGTCTGTATTAAACGGGCATAGACTATGACTTCACAATCTTAAATTTTGCGTTTAAGTCTATATTTGTCATACAAAAAAAAACCATTTCTAATTTAATATTCTGTCTAACTGTTATGTAGTTTTATCGAAGAAAAAGTGAAGTTATCTTAAGATAAAACTAATACAATATATTAATGTACTTATATACCTACATATATATTTTAATATTTCTGTTGTATCATATTTCTACGTAGGTCCGTATCGATTCAGTGCAATTTATTGAAAATTGAAGTCCCATGCATATTCCTTAGGGACAATCTTAAGCAAATCAATGAAATCCCTAATGAAGCCAGGTTTATTCTACGTGAACGTACTGGGCAACGACTAATTACTTTAATATACGTAACAAAAAGTGAGGAGTTGGGCAGAAATAGTTATTTGTTACAAGGGTGCAAAGTTGTATTTTACCCGCGAGTGTTTCAACACACGAGAAGTAAAATACATTTGCACCCGTGTGTAACACAAAACTTTTCACCTCACTGTAGCGACGAAACTCACGCTCACGGTAGTAACATGCAAAACAACTTTAGTTAATTTAAATACCAATTTTTTTTTTTTTAACAGTAACAATAACGTAAGTTTGTAATATCAAGTAGAATGTTGGTCAAGTGCGAGTCGGATTTTAGATTTTCCATACATTTTGAGACCCAGCGCCTTATGAAGGCAACAAGCAATTCTTTAAAAGTTTTTAATTTTTTTTTTATTGTTTTTTAGTATTTGTTGTTATAGCGGCAACAGAAATACATCATCCGTGAAAATTTTGTATTATGAGCGCTTTGCGTTTTGTTATCTGTCAAAGGCTACTTAAACACGCTCCAAGGTCAAATTACTTTCCCCACTAGTGGATAAAATGCGTTTTTGCCCACTGGTTTTAAAGGATAGAAGACGGCTTTCCGAGGCAGTGAGGGAAAATTAATATTCGTGCTGTCTAGATACTTTAATTGCCAAAGAATCGGGTCCAGTTAATCTATGGCCCAATAATCCGCGTCCATTATCTTCGTCTCTTTTCATGCAAAATTAAAATTTTAACTTTAATGTCATTACCGAGTAATAGTGTCTGGACAGACATATTGGGAATAAATCTTCTGTTTTTGTTTAATTATATGATTATTTTATTTGGCACTGTTGACCCGCCATAGCAATAGAGAAGTGCTAATAAGACGAGTTCAATTAAGAAAGTAAAAAAAGCTATTGTGTTTTCAGTAAGAAAGGTGTAAAAAAACGCCGCGTCTCGGCCGCCCGTGCGCCGCGGCCCACAGCGGAATGCGTGCAAAAGGGGTGCAATGCTCGACACGTGTCGCGCTGATTGGGCCCCAGCGCCCGCGCAATTACACGCCGAATATACACGTAAGCTGATTTGGAAGGATTTGAGACGGGCTTTTTACTCCCTAGAAGTTACCTACAGTCAGTAGCCAACGGCACAATCAGGGGTCAGCTGACGGTGCAATTTCCTGTCGAGCGAAAAAAACTACCCTTCTTATTTTAGCGCGAGAGACATGGTTAAATTACACGATATGGCTATGAGCTCAATTTGACATCATCATCATTATATCAGCCAAAGGACGTCCACTACTGGACATAGGCCTCCCCCAAAGAGTGCCACAATGACCACTCCTATACGCCACCCGCATCTAGCGGACTCACGCGACATTCCCCAATCGACATATTGGTATTATATAAGTAACAAGTAGGTATGCTATGTGTGTTAGGGGACCGATTTTTGACTTTCAAACCCTCGAAATAAAAAACGAGCGGTAGAAAATATTCACACACGAAAATTTGTCACTATTATTTTCGCATGAACCCAATAATAGCTTTTTTTGAAATCATCACTCGAAAATTTATATTAAAGGAAAAAAATTAATGCTCCGAGTCTGATCACTCGAAAGCTAGTGATTGGCTATCTATACTTTTGAGTTTCGTTGTATGCAAAAAAATGATACTTACCGGTTTTTCAAATTTCAATTTTCAACATACCTAATATAGAGAATAGTACTTTATTGGATGTTGTGTATTTATAATATACTTAGTAAATTTATTAATTTTAAATAATATATATATTATGCGTTTCATAACAGAAAAAAAGCAAGTAGTGAGTAATACTAAACGAAACGCTTATTTTCCCGCCAATAGACTAACGATTTTTGTTTTCAACCACGAAATTCGGCAAGAAAATAAATATAATCGTACACCAGCCACTATCACTATCGAATCAGTGTACTTTATTTAAATTTATCTATCTTTTAATTTAATTGTCAGTCAAAAATTAAATTGGTACAAGTGCGTATTAACACCTACTTTCTACCGATAGAATTGAATGCGACTGGTCAATCATACCACTCGTTTTTCAATTTTCTATCGCTCGTAGTTCAAAAATAGCATTTCATAGTTTTTTACCGTTTTCGAGTGAAAGAGTCGAGCGCTCGAAAGTGAAAAATCGGTCCCCTGTGTCGTTTTGATAAATCACATGTACCCAATGGTACCAATATTAAAAGTCAGATAGATACGAGTAGCTTTCAGCCTAGCTGATTCCCGGCCAGGCTGATGTATGTAACACACTAAAATATCAAAAATACTTTGCTACCTTCCATCGACCATGGCTATCCATGACTATGGACTATTTATACGTAAATGGTATTTCATATTTACGATAAGATACTATAATAAACATAATTTAATTGTGAGTGACGGAAAGCCAACAACAAGATCGCGTATCATTACTAACAATGTACCTACATGTTTGCTTGTGTTATTAGAGGAAACAAGAAAAAATGTAATGCTCCAAGGCAGATTCGAATCGGCCAATACAGGCTCGTCGCCGCTGTCAACAAAAAAT
This sequence comes from Epinotia ramella, assembly GCA_947578815.1. Taxonomy (NCBI): domain Eukaryota; kingdom Metazoa; phylum Arthropoda; class Insecta; order Lepidoptera; family Tortricidae; genus Epinotia; species Epinotia ramella. The sequence continues at coordinate 29,106,949 of OX388204.1, read as the reverse complement.
GAGCTATCGGAACAATCCGTCTCGGTCACCGAATTCTTCAATCAGTTCCATCTTACAATGCCTCAGGGAGGCGTGCAGCGATATTTTCCTAGAAGACTGAGGATTCCTAACGGCACCAATCTCAAATTTTATTGAAAAATCGTCACTAACGATGCGCCATCCCATAATCCAGCTCGGATCATCAAATAAATAAACATCCTTTAATTGGAAATTTACACATTTCGTTAGCAGACGTTCATCTATATTGATTTATACTTTCACGATTCTCACACATTATTTATACTAAACGGGACTTAATCGCATATACTTAACTTATTTTATTTACCTCACTGAGGTCTCCCGACGTTTCGGATGTGTTGCAACATCCATGGTCACGGGATAACTGGCTTGAACGGGTATCAACATCTTCTTGCTGCGCGGATTTTCCGAACTACCCGCATTTGGTCTTTATTAACCACTTGTACACTAGGGTTGTCACCCTAATTACCCCACCCTATATTGTGAGTTAATTATACGCGATTAAGTCCCGTTTAGTATAAATAATGACAGATGTTCATCATCAGCATCATCATTATCCTGGCCGATTTTGACCACGACAACTGGAAAAATGGCTAACTGGAGAGTCGTTCGTGAGCTTCCAGGTGACTGACGTAGCCTATATTTGCAGAGAATGTGCGACCACATTCTCTACAGGTCAGCACCCCTCCGACAAAATTGTAGTGAAGGACCGCAGGTGGTCCGAGCCATTAACTCCTCCCGCTTAGTGTGCAGCCTACTTATAAAATGCCAATACATTCTTGAGAATATTATGTACAGACCTGGATATACCTCAATGTCATTGTGCATGCAAGGTTTCGTTACAACCCACCACGCAGTTTTAAAATGAGAGCGAATATAACTACGTTTGTATGGAGAATCGAGCTTACTGCGGACTCTTAAAGCCTGACATACATACAATTATAAAATTAACGAATGATTATTTAGGCGACATATTATACGAGGGCGACACTAAAAGTCTTTAGAACTGGCCACTTGTAATAATTATAATAAAAGTAATAAGTTGCTTGATTGCTCAGTTTTTGATTTTCTAAGAACTTTCAGTTTGACCCTCGTACTCACAAGTCGAGAATACAAACATACGGATACTGTCTGACAGTAAATCGGTACTACAAGCACTGAGCAGTGATAGCATCACATCTAGCTTGATATACGAATGCCAACAAATCCTCACAGAGGTGTGCGCAGATAAAAACAACGTTACTATACAATGGATCAAGGGGCACAGTGGCTCAAGAGGAAACGATGCAGCGGATGAACTGGCCAGAAAAGGCTCAGAAACAACGGCATACGGACCGGAGCCAATTATGCCCCTGCCACAAAGCTACATATATAATCAACTGGACCTATACACCAAAGACCTACACCAAAGATACTGGGAGGAGATAGACACATGCAGACAGACTAAAGAGATTTTGTCGAAACGCGACAACAAACTCACAACCGTACTACTGAGGATACAGAGAAGCCAACTACGCAAGATAGTTGGAATAATAACAGGACATAACACTCTGAACAGACACCTCTATAACTTAGGTATCACAGACAGCCCCATGTGCAGAGCGTGCATGGAAGCAGAAGAAACAACTAAACACATTCTACTGGACTGTAAGCAGGTAGAAGTATACAGGAAAAAACACCTAGGGTCTCCGGACACACTATTGAATGCAGTCAGCAACACCAAGGCACTCACAAACTTCCTGGAGGAGCTGGGGTGGTTAGAGTAGAGCTACCCCACCGATTCACGCAAAATAGGCACACTGGATGTCGACTTGCGAAAAAAAGCCCAGTAAAACTAACTAACTAACTAACTATACTCACAAACACAGATTCATTTGCCAAGTCATCACGTTGCCTCTACTTTTCGCAGATCGTAGTCGATCAAGCGAGCGAAGCGAACGAAGTTCTATGCTTCAGCTTGGGCTGAAAATCGATTTAATGTCCGGATGTCCCGCGTTCCCGTCGTTCTCCTCTACAGGTCTCATTTCTCAACCGATTTTCGTGAAATTTTGTGAGTAGGTTCGTTAGTTACACATATTGTCCCCATTAACTTTTTCGAAATCCAAAAAGAAAAGTTAAAAAAAATTCACAGAGCCACTAGTCATCATTTCGCATCCCCAATGTCCATCAACATTCTCCAATAAGTATAAATATATTGGACTGAATTAAAAGCAGACCAAGAGCGTAAGGTCACGATTTCATTAGCAGTATGAAAGGGTCTCCCGAGGGACCGGACCCTCCCTTTGTGCATCGGTGACCAGTGTAGGCCGACACTTGCTCAGCCGATTAGGAGTTTAGGCTACAGTTTAGCAAACTTATGACACGTACAGAAGGCCGCAGCTTTAATAAAATTACATACATACATAGATTCACAAATATTCTTCATTCCCAAATAGGGTAGGAACACATGAAACTAACGTTCCAGTGCCATTTTTAGCATAAATGTGGGTATAAAAGATCGACAGAATGTGACATCTCAGTGACAGGTTGCTAGCCCATCGCCCACAACACACACACCTGTTCCCTTAGTTCAGCTCTTACGATACCCACCGGAAGAAAGGGGTTGGTGATATTCTAACCCGACACAAAACGGTGGACACCATTACTTGGGCTCCCCTCCGTGAAGCTGATTTTCCATCGGAGGGGCTAGATGAGACGAGGCGAGACGAGAATCTAATGGCATATTTTCAATCCTTTCCAGTATTATAATATAGTTATTCGAACATTAGGGCTAATGCAAATTATATCGAACATTGGTAGATGTAATAAAATTTGCAAATAACGATATTAGGTTAAGTGGGGGGGACCTCATTACTTGTACCTATTGTATTTTTTATTTATTTATTTAATTCAAATAATTACACAGCGTATGTATGTACTTATACAAATCTTTGCCAAACTGCATGGCGGTTTGTTGGCGAATACACTATTTACACTTCCTTTATACCTACTTTGTAATCAAGAAAAAAAAATGTAATCTATTTACATAATATAATATATATATACTAAATCTCTAGCACAAACAACTCCAACCATACACTTGACATTGTTTGAGTTGGCCGAATCGCATCAAGGTACTATTACTACTTACTCCACTGGCTCAGCGACGAAGTGGATCCGACCTCCGATACGAGTTGGCGCCAGCGCACCCTATTCTGCGAGATCTCCTCCCAGTTTTCTGCGTGCAGGCCACTAAAGTCTTTCTCTACCTTGTCCTTCCAGCGATATTAAGGCCGACCAACCAACCGGTCTTCGACCGCTAGGCCGTCCTGCATCAAGGTCATCATTGGCCTCTACGACTTTATTAGACGATTCAAGCAGCACTTTGTGAATACCTAGTAGTCCTAGAAGAGTACTTTTTTAAATGGCTAAATATGTAGCTATGTGGGAGCGGCATTGTCTTCCGCAAAAGTGGCAGAATAATTGTGCATTAGATAATAATGGCGGGGGGTTTATTTGTTTTCCCCTTTTTCTACCTTCGAGAAGGTCAAAACATGCTTCATAATGTTGCATCCGTCCATGAGATCCGTTTGCCACTTAATCCTATCTTCCGCAGTGTGCTTTCAACATTGGTCATTAATTCCAAATTCTGTCATATCCTGCTTGGCACAATCCTTAAAGTCTACTAACACCTCTTTTGGCATTTGCAACGGGGCCAAGATACGGCGCGGAAGACGAATGGGTGACATACGATGCACATAGCTCAGCCATCTCAACCTTCTCTGTTTGAGCAGAGCGGTGAGACTCGGCAGCTGTGAGATTTCCAGCACCCTCTCATTTGTCACTCTGTCTTTCCAGCTGTAAAACGTATTAAGCCGGCGTTCCTGTCTTGCACACGATGCACAGGTTTTTGGTCCGTACATTACTGTACGCAAGCATGTTTGAATCACGATCATCTTAGTCCTTGTTGTGAGATGCCCGTCATTCCATACTCTTGTACGGAGCTTCCCGAACATTGTGGCCACTTTGCCGATACGCAAGTTCATCTCTGCGTCTAATGAGAGATTGTTCGACATGGTCGACCCCCAGGTAGCAAAACTGCTCGACTGCATCTAGGGGTTTGCCATCCAGTATAATCACTGGTAGCTCCGCACACCCCTGCGCTAGAACCACCGTCTTTTTGGCGTTAATGCTCATGGAGTGCAAGCATGTGAAAACTTGTCTATCATCACCTGGGGCGGGGGCTAGCACAACTGACGCCGCCCCGCAACGAGAGTCGAGAAAGATCTACTCTCCTCTTTCGAATTTGCACGGTGCGAGTGAAACAGGAGAAGCACAGTTGCGCGCGAAGCGACTTGTCAGCAAGTTGTGCTAGACGGGCTGGAGCTCCATCCAGCGGGGATCCCGCGACGAAAGCTGCGTCATCGGCGAAAAGATGGCTGTCAGCGTGATAGGTCTTCACGGTTACATTAAGACTTGAGAAGCGAGATGTTAAAGAGCTTCACATCAGCTCTAGTGTGAAGGTAAATACCCTACTGGTCATCGGCCAAAGCAGCTTTCAATAAAATTATGTTTTTTTTTATGGACTACCTTGAATGGTTACCACCTTGCGGTGGGTTGGCAACGACATTAGAATCATACATTCCACATACCATCAGGCAGGCCTGTATGCTTGTTTGACACCATCGTGGTATAAAAATGTACCGTCTAAAAACTTTATGAAGGTGTTGTATAGGCGGATTCGTTATAGGACACCTAATTGCATACGTATGGAATGCATTTTCAACTCGGGATAAAGGTCTAATTAATTAATATTATAGCCACCTTTTATTTTTTTATTATTTAACTCTTAAGTATTTTGTAAGTTTATTCAATTCTGTTACATAAAATATCTGTGGTAAAAGGTGCCCTGACAAGTTTCCTTGGCTTTAGAGTTGATTTGACTACACCCATTGACTGAAATCGATTTTGCATTTTACGCACGCGTTTGTATCCACTCGTGTCAATGCTTAAGGTTAACGAACACTTTTCGCCCCGTTACCCGACAGGTTCCGACACGTGTCACCTACCCACTGACGTTCACCCAGCGTCAACTTGAGCATGTTCACCACGCGCCGATAGGTTATACAGAGCCGAAGTGATGCCGCTGCCATTACGTAGTTGATAACTGTGCATTGCAATATGGAGTACAAAGAATACTGGAGATGAAGCGGTTCGGATCCGGAGTGGAAACATACTTAAATACATACAAAACAACTATACCTGAGACTCAAGAAAAAAGTACTCATGCGCTTCACATCCCTATCACCAGTTTCGTAGGTAGTTTACGAAATAGGATAAAGTCCTAAACTATCTAACACTCCCTAGGTGTAGCTGTTTTCCGCAATTGGCATGATGCATGCAAAACCAGGCATGACATTTGTCCCCCGAGCTCGCTTTTCACTCGTACACGTAACATGTCAAAACGTGTACACGCTACAGATTCGTATCAATACGGATTACCCTCATCTGGCATAATATTATTGGTCAGAAATACTCTTCGCGTAACATTGTATCGCAGAAACACTTTTAGTCGAATGGCAATTGTAATAGCATCTAAATCAGAAAATCCACCCTTCACACCAATCTCTTTAAACGGATCCACAACTATCCACAATCTAAAGAGTAAAATTTTTCAGATATTTAGAAAGACTTATCACCGCACACCAGATATAAAGTCCAGAATAGCAATGGCAAAATTAGCTTTTCAAAGCAAACTTCAAAAATATCAAAAGGAACGAAGATAAAATTTATAAAATTATACATTATGGAGCATTGTACGGAAGTAAGATATGGACCTTGACCCAGAAAGATGAGGAGATATTAAAAGCGTTCGAGATGCGGTGTTGGAGGTGAATGGAGAAAATTAGCTGGAGAGAGAGGGTAACCAATGAAGAAGTGCTGAATAGAGTGAGGCAAACGGCAGTTAATGAGAAACTAAGAAAATAGAAGTGGGAAGATGATAGGGCACCTCATACGGCACGACAAGTTCATACTCAATATAATTGAAGGAAAGACAGAGGGGAAGCGAGGCAGAGGAAGACCTAGAATAAACTACATAGAGGAGCTCAAAAAAAGAGTTGATGTTAGGTCGTATCGAGATGTCAAAGAGGTTGCCTGGGATCAGAATAGATGAAGGGCCTACTTTGAGCTACACCGACAAGAGCTTAGCTCTTAAATAAGCAGAAGAAGAGATACTGTAGCATAAAGGTCTTATTGACATTACTTTATATATTTATTTAAACTTTATTGCATAAACAAAAAGCACAAAAGGCGGACTTCATGCGTTAAGCCATTCTCTACCAGTCAACCGCGGGGCTTAACAGAAAAGCTTACCTATAGGTATAGGGCAGACGGTGACTACAAAAAAACAAATCAAAAGGATAGGTTGATCTAACTAATGAAAATACATTTCCTAATACTTACATAAATACAATAAAATATAACCCTGAGCAAAAAACTACGTCGTTAAACTAACGAAAGATATCGTCGAGAAAATGCTATTACTACGCAATACATTTCGCAGCATAATATTTAGAAGAAAAATATTTTTCCCGACTTTCGTTTCGCTTAATACTGTATTTTGTATAATTATTTGACGATTACAACCGTCACCGTCTGCCCTAAAGTCGTATAAAATCTAGTATAATATATTTTGTGTGTGCGTAGGCTCGTTTATATCGTAGCTCCATACAAACTTTTGCCCCCCATTTCGCCCTCTTAGGGGATGATTCCCGGGATAAAAAGTATTGTATGTGATAATCAACTTTAGCCATTTTTGCGTGATTGTTTAACAAAAATCAAAACTTTCGCATTTATAATAACAGTAGGATTTTAAGGAATAATCGAAATCTATATATCGAGTCAAACGGACCTCCAAGTCGTATAACGAGGCTCTGGCGACGCTGGTCGTGATAATCAACTGCCGCCATTGTCAACTATCGAAAGGGTTTATCAATTCGTAAATAAATTTACCCCCCGTTTTTTACCCTCTGGGGCAATGTTGACTGACCGTTTGCCCTTTTTATTCGACGGCGTAAAAGGGTATATTTTCATTTTATAAATGCAGTGTCCTTGGCTGTCTCACATTGGTTTAGTATTTTTTTTAATGTGACTTCATTGCGCACGGCCTGTTTGCATTTTAAACAGGATGTTGCTAGTCTGTATGTTAGAATGTTTTAAAAAATAGCTCTAACTTTATGCTTAAACTAGCTTCTAGCCGCTCCGTCCGCGTGGAACTCGTTTATATTCATATTCAAAATTAAAACATTTATTCGTGACAGAAAATAAACGAAATAAATTAAAATAAAACAATAATTTTGTCACGAAATGGTATGGTATATCGTAGCTCCCTACAAACTTTCATCCTGCATTTCACTTCCTGACGGGATGATTTCCGGGATAAAAACTGTCCTTTGTCCTTTCCAGGGACTCAAACTATCTCTATACCAAATTTCATCTAAATCGGTTTAAGCGTGAAGAGGTAACATTATTATTAGTATGGGTAGTATGAATAATGTTAAAAGGTGACTGATTGCATAAAGATACACTGTCATATAGGTTCAATAAATTATCTGCTTCGTTTCGATTTCACACATCGCAATTGCACCGTTAATCACCTCACCAAACACCCGCGTAATCAGAGCCGCGCATAAACGCTGATATGATTAGCCAGCCCGCAAAGGGCAGACGGGCTTGCGCTGCGTCTGAGGTTTCCACGTCTTGCACACAGTGCACTAAACAAATTTGGGCGGATTACATAATACGAGGGGCGTCTGAAAAGTTCTAAGCCTAAGATAGAAAAAAACAATTTACAAAAATGAACTCGTGTTTATTTTTCAATATAGTCTCCTCCTAAATCAATGCATTTTTTACATTTTTTATACAGTGCTTTTAGGCCATTAAAAAAATAATCTTTATTTTGCCCTTCAAAATGCTCCTGTACAGCCGCCTTCATCTCTTCGTCACTTCTAAATCGCTTTCCCCTCAACTCTTTCTTCAAATTATTGAATAGAAAATAATCGCTTGGGGCTAGATCTGGGCTGTAGGGTGGGTGGTCAATTTCCTCAAAACCAACTTCCTTCAGAGCACGCCTCGCAACATTAGCGGTGTGAACGGGTGCGTTGTCTTGCAAAAACAAAATGCCTTTCCTTAGTTTACCCCGCCTTTTCTCAACTATGGCTTGTCGCACCTGTCTTATTAGATTTGCATAATAAGTTCCGTTTATCGTAGAGCCTTTTTCTAAATAATCGATTAAAAGAATGCCATCACAGTCCCAAAATACCGTAGCCATTAACTTAGAGGCCGACTTTTGCACTTTAAATTTCTTCGGCGGCCTCTCACCCTTTTCAATCCACTGCATCGACTCAGACTTACACTCCGGATCATACTGTCTGATCCATGTTTCATCAACAGTTACTATTCGGGAACAAACTTCATCTAAATCATCTTCGCACAATTCTAAAAACGCCCGAGAAGTTTCCACAAGACGTACTTTATCTAAGGCCGTTAGCATTTTCGGTACCCAACGAGCACTGACTTTACTCATGTACAAATGTTCATGTAAAATTTCTCCGACTCTTTCTTTACTAATACCTAAGACCTCAGCTATTTGCCAAACCTTCATTCTTCTATCTTCTAATACCAGCTTTTTGACTTTTGCTACGTTTTCTTCGGTCACTACCGATATTGGCCGCCCTGAGCGGGGGTCGTCTTCGATCGATTCCCGTCCGAGTTTAAATAAGCGACTCCACTTTTTGACTGTGGCATAAGAAGGCCCAGAATCACCGTAAATAATAGCCATTTCCTCAAAAATACACTGCGGTGATTTGTCACTTTTTGTAAGGAATTTAATTACAGCACGGTGCTCGATTTTCGTAATATTCGTTGGTAATTCACACATGATGTACTTTTCCGTTGAATATCTCGAAACAGAATAATAAAAACGTGACATGTTATTTTTTAATAATTTGTTTTTAAATGGCCTTTCTAGTGGCCAGTATCATAAACGCATATATAACCTCGAAATACCTTAGGCTTAGAACTTTTCAGACGCCCCTCGTACATAGTTAAGGATTTAGTTCGTTGATAATTCAACTGGTAACAACGAGTCAGTCATGTCCACCATACTGATATTCAAAATACACTAGACATGGGAATACCATTCTTATAAAACGTGCATTTGGTTTTTGATTAAAGTATAATAATAATAATAAATGGTGCCGGTTAATGTACGGCCCGATAATCCGCGTCCATCTATCTTTATCTCTCTCTTTTTGTATTGGTTGAAAAGAAATAGAGATATAGTTGACGCCGATTATTGGGCCGGCACCGTCCCCACGCTGGCCCAGTGCGGGTTGGGGACTCCACATACACCTTTTGAATTTCTTCGCAGATGTATGCAGGTTTTCCTCACGATGTTTTTCACCGCAAAGCTAACGGTAAATATCAAATGACATTCCGTACATAAGTTCCGAAAAACTTATTGGTACGAGCCGGGATTCGAACCCACGACTGCTGCTTGACAGCCGCATGCCTGAACTACTAAGCTACCGTAGCTAAAAAGGATAATGGAGTATTAAACTATAATCTGGAGTAATGTTTTATTGGCTCCGCATCGTCAGTTGGGAAACCTCGGGACGGCCAAAGCATTTAAACTTAATATTTAAAAATATTGAGGAAAATTCTATAAGCTTTTAAGTTTATAATATGTAAGGGAGAGGATTAATCTCCGAAAATACTCGTCCTATTTCAATAAATCTTCATCAATTAATACATAGTATACAATCGACTTTCAAGAGGGACATCCCGTGATTTTGCCTTAGTACTCTGCATACGCGGGCGGGGCTGCGCGGCCAGCTAGTATTCAATAAAAGTAAACTAATTATCTGTATGATTAAATGAATAAAAGCACCTAAATATAACAACTGGATCTACGATATAATTCTGAATAAAATCATATTAATAATGACGAGGCCTTTTTGATGTGACATGTCATACGTACATTTGACGCCGTAATATTCTGGAATTTAATGGATTCATATTATATACAATAACTATTCAAAAATGTATGGTTACTAACAAGTATTGAATTTAATGTTTAGAGATAGTACATTTCGATGCTAGTGCGGAAAGTACACAAGTACCTATGTCATTACGTCACGAGTACCGAGATATGACAAGACTCGATAGGACGAGTGAAGAATGACATTTCCGCACGTGTATCGAACGACGTTTTTTAATATAGTTGCGAAAAAATAAGAAAAAACAACAAATAAGGAATTCGAAATTCTTATTTAATAAATATTACTTTACTAAATTTTTTATATAATGAATGGTACAATTTGTACAATTATTGAGTGGGAAAAGTGAAAAACACTAGTTCGCGAAAACCAACTTTCCGCACGCTAAACAGCTACGTAAAGTAGCACTTTTTGAGCAACTGTAGTAAAAATTATTTTTTGATAAATCAAGTTCTCATTTTCAACCCGTTTAACCGTCGGTACTTTGAATGATTATGATCGTTATAGCTGTGAAGATTGTTGTTAGAAGTTTGTTTATGATGTTTACATAGACATTGACATATTTTCACCCCTCACAACGCCCTGGAGCTGATTTCTGATCTGGCCGATAATTATCGCACACAAGAACATTAAATGATCCCCCAGCCGAAGATTCTATTACAGATACATAAGGATAATCCGTATTAGTTTTAACGAATCTGTCAATCAAATGCCAAAAGAAATAAATAGATTTTTTTATGGATACGATCCATGATATGTATTTTTAGTAAAGTATAAGCTTTACACAAAACTATTATTGTATGATCAAAGTTGCACAAGAAACTGGGACGTGATACTTTTTCGATACCAATTAAATTACGATTATTCAGTTTAGGTACCCTATCAAAATAGCAGACTTTAAAAACGGTGTGTAAAATGGGCAGCATTTTTTTAATAAGAAACTTAATCATTTGAATTGCGTTACGTATATAATAGCCCGCACTTTAGCACGAACAGTTGAACACCATGTAAACTAAAAATTCACTTTCGTTAGTCGAGAGCGTGCGACAATTTTCCACTCCCTGTGCATTGCAGTAAAACGAAAAGCCGAGCGTCCACATCATTGCACGTCGACAATGGCCAATTGACACAGGACAAAAAACTAAAAGTCTACAATTAGGGTTCTCACCGCTCCGCATTGTCCGCCACGCGTACGGAAGCAGCCATTTAAATTTCCATTAGCTTTCAATTCCCGTCATAATTGGTGACAGCCCTATTGTTAGGAGACACATTTTCGAACGATTATTAATTAGAGTTATTAGATTAAATTAGAGGGAAACTGGATGACGCAATTATTTGATTATCTTACATTTTCATATGAAAAAATAAAAAGGTTTTTTGTAAATTTTCTAAATATAATTTTGCATATATATTATAATAACCAATTAATTTCGGCACTTACTTATAAAATTGGTATATTTTGTAAGCCTTCAGACACGGACGGTAATTATCACTTTACATGCATAGGTACTAACGTTTTTGTTATAATTATAACCTCATACTTTTCCCCTTCTAATGAATAGTACCAATACTGACTCCAAAAAGCATATGGTACATAAAGTTAAGTACTCTCGTCTTGTGTAAAAATTCAAGGTAAATAAATAAGTGATGTCTATATTTTTTAACAGCCTGTTATTAAAACTGTCCATATTTTAAAAACGGCAAGGAGTACTATTTAATTTAAACCCAGTCAAATTACGACGTAATCGAGTTCACGGCAAACTTTAACCTCGCTAAAATATCGAAGGGGTTAGATAGCGTCCAAAATTAAAGCCATCGCCTCCAAAAGTTAAGACCTCAAGTGTCGATAAATACACAAAGGGGTAACTTAGCGTCGCACCCCTTTCTAATATTAGACGGGGTGTAATTCTTGTTAAAACACTCCAAATGTTAATAAAAACAAAGTGCTCTGAGGGGCTCCTTAAATTTAGCTATTTATCAAACCGCACTCTACGTTATTATAGTTTATTAAAATTATTAATAGGGAGTAATAATATATGTGTCTATGGAAATAAAAAGTCTGTATAAGTGTATTCAATACTAACTAGGAACAGAGAATTAGCAAAATATTTGATGGCTTATTTCGAAGGTAGCATTGATTCGATTTTTTTTTATATTCTGGCATACTTGTTTGATTTTGTGACATAGTGTGAAATAATATTATTACCGGTAGTCTGTTGTTATCCTACGAGGTAAGGATAGGTAAGGTAAGTCTAACGACACATTGTAGGTATGATGTCACGAGAAATCAAAAACAATCCCGAATACACTTGAACCGCATACGTTCCTTACAGATTCTTTATTCCTTACAGACCTCAGAGACACAAACAATCTGACGATATTGCTTTTGCTCTACGAGTATACGAGTAACACGCATCCGAAAACAAAAAGCTATGGTGTAAGGTTAACGTTCAATTAACTTTGCAATTTGAACGCTGGCCACACCGCTTCTGACAGCGGAACAAATGTGACGTCGCCTGTCAAATTAGTGACGGGCGGCCGTCGGCCATGCTGCTTTTTTGAATTTCGAACACATCCTCTGTTATTGAGCGTGCCCGCTCACTCGGAAACGGTGTTCGGTGAAATGACAATAACTGACATATATTAAAAATTGATTTAATTACCATACGCGTGTTTCGATGAAACGCTTTGATTGGAGTTGTTTTAGTAAAGAATAGTTCGCTTTCATACGTCATCATAGTAGGTACATTATAACTAATGCAGAACTAGTGACCAACGTCCCATGCTTAAGCCTCCACAAACCCAATTCATAGAAGCAAAAAAGTTACACATGCATTTCGTAACAGATTTTTGTGTAAGTATCAGCGGACGAAAAAAACTAAGTCTAACTAGCGCCGTAAAATGGCCCCACAGAAAGGGTGCCATGGTAGGCGAGGCTTCAGAACGATGCCAGGCAGCCGTTTAGTTCGATCATGGCTGCCGTGACAAACTGTTAAACAAACCAAATGTTCAATTTCAATAAATATGCCTTGTTGTGTTGTAAAATGGTGTGCGAGTCGTTCGGACAAACACAACAAAAAAGATGGGATACACAACAAGTAAGTACAGTGATACACATAAATTATTTTTATTTTATTGTTATGATCACATTTTGTGCAGGGATGGTATCATGCCAACAGACATCAATACTTTTTTAATAAGTTAAACACAGAATTAATAATTTGGTATTTTTATTTATCTAATACCTGGGCGACCGAGCCCCACTCGGGTGAAAATAGAGCAAACTAATTTTGCCGGATATGAGACCCAGCTAGGATACATTTTTCATCCCGGTAAACACTCACATTGCAAATTTCGTTGAAATCGTTGGCGCCGTTTACAAAATAAATAACCTTCAAATAAAAATACTAGTTTAACAATATAGGACTTTAGTTGACTCCATTAGTTGATTCCATTGCGATCATCATAGAAACCAGGGCAGTATTTTTTTGTACTTTTAGTAGCTAAAATAAAAAATATATTTCTTAAACTAAAAATATTACACGAACGTTAATGACAACTAAATAGCTTCTTGTTGCATGTAACCATTCAACAATTATTCGTTTTCGTTGTCACTGTCATATAGCTGTCGTCCGACGTGATGCACGACGACGGCTAATCACAGCAATGCATTCGTAAATTGACCAATCGCATTAATTTGTGTTGGGTAATAAGAAATAGGCTGATATTTTGCGTAGCTGTGATTGGATGCGCAGTTGACAATGCGTATACCGGGTTTTAGGCACGTATTTGGGTAGAAATTTGTAAGGAGCTCGCCTTTTATGATTTTTTCGTTCGCTGGTAAGTATACATTTTTCTATATTTGACAATGTTCTGGTGACCCAATTCTGTTATTAGAAATGGCGCCGGATTCGATTAACCTGAGTGTGGCAATAATACTTTCCTATGACATTTTCAATAACGTCGTACGCAGACGAAATTAAGAAATCTAATTTATATTTGTACATGCAAATATCACCTTGACAAATAAAGGCAGAAAAACTCCAGATTATTTATATTTTAGAAATCCTATTTATTATTAAAATGTTATTTACATTGCTCCCTTTTATAAACCAAGGGTTGCCAATATTTACTTTACTTTACATTGCTACTGCTATGGTTTACCAGACTTTTAACCGGCGAATTGCATCTTATTGAAAGTCGTATTCACGTTATTAATATAACTTTATTACAGAGCATGTACTTACGCGGATTGCACGCAAATCTATTTGCTGTAAAAAACTCGAGTTCGCCGCGGCGGGAAAGTTTTCCTTCTTCGGCGATATCGCAATATGTATTAACTGCCACAGATTAGAGTCAACTAGACTTGCAGCTGAGGTAGACATAAATATCCAAAAGTATATTTATTTATTTATTTTATTATATTTATTAATTTTATTTATATTTGTCTCGGGCAACGTATTGCCTTACATACTAACATATAGGTATGACAAATTATACAAAACTTATAAGTAGCACAATAACACGCTAAGACGGCGACGCGAGGCGCATGTTCTGGGTGTCAAATATATGAACAGCCAAGTTAAAGTTCATTCTTCAAAAACTTAAAAAAAAATGTAAACATACAATACAATACAATACAAATACTCTTTATTGCACACCTCACACAAACAAAGCAGTTAAAAAGAGAAACAATACAATAACACAACATAACTATATAAACTAACTTAAAACTGCCAAAGTCGGGTTAAATTGATTGGCCTACCTTTAGACTACCTACGAAGACTACTTCCCTTAGGAGACCGCACTATTCCCTTACTGCTACCGACTAGTACTTTTTTTTTGGCAAACAAGCACACGGCCTGCCTGATAAATAGATGCCATGTCGACTCCAAACGGGACCAAGTAGCTTATATTAAGGTCGAAACAATCGTTATATACAAAAAAAAAAGCAAGGGGACAATCATATACCTACAAAAACTAAGCGTAGCTTGTAGGTACTATGGGTACTAGATGACGATATTCATACTTATATAGAGAAATATATAATTAAATACATGGAAAACATCCATGACTCAGAAACAAATATTCTTGCTCATCACACAAATAAATGCCCTTACCGGGATTCGAACTCCGGCTTCGTAGGCAGGGTGACTACCAACTGGGGGCTACAAAGGTCGTCAATAAGTCAACCCCGTAAGAGCTAAATTTAGACGTATCTGGTATTCCGCTCTCAATTTACTCTTTGCCATATACCTTTTTAAAATGAGTAGAGTTAAGAGGTGAGCTTGTACGATGTAATTTAATTTCATGAGTGCCTGCTAGCGAATTATAATGAGCAAACTCACAAACTAGTTTGATAAGCTGTCATTATAGAGATTGCTTTTGAAATTTATTTTCTGCACTTCGTAATCTAACTTATAGAGTGACTAGCTTCCGCCCGCGACTTCGTCTGCGTAGACCCGGGATAAAAACTATCCTATATTTTAATCCAGGCTATAAACTATCTTCGTGCAAAAATTCATCCAAATCGGTTGAGCTGTTTAAGCGTGATTGAGTAACAAACATCCAAACATCTAAACATCTAAACATTTGCATTTATAATATTAGTAGGATAACATTTTATACTATAGCGTCATAACGAAAACGCAAAACACTTCAAAATCTATTGCAAAAGAGAAAGGTATGCCTCATATTGACCTGATCATCCTCATTCCCAGTTATACCCTAAAGAGGTCCGGGGTTAGAGCAGAGGGGTAGAGGGACAATCAGTCCTGGGCTGTTATTCGCTACGCGCCAATGCGGCTCACCCCGCCGACGGTCGCCCGTCTCGAAACTAGACCTCTACCTACGCTTAGTTACTACGCATCGCGGTGTCAAGATGTATTTATGGGTGAGCGTTGAGGTGAGTTTCAAACAGGTTACAAAATAGGGGGGCTGGTTGGGATTAGACCGGTTCCCTCACTAAGTTTTCCTTCATCCAGTTTCCTTTGTCTGTTTGTGGGGACTATTTTCAACTACGTTCCGATGTGTCTTCCGGGACACAAAGGGCACAGTACAGTCTCTTGTATCAATCAACCTCGATGGTGTGCTGATATATATATAGACGCAATGCCTACTATTCTTGCATTGCAAAAAGCCTTTATTTCCCCAATACTTAATAATTAAAAACAACTACTACTACTAGGTACATAAACTGAAAAAAAAATTAAATACGAAATAAATATCTTAATATGTATAATTATGTTAGTTTAATTATGCTGCTATGTGGAAACCATCCATTTCTGGACGAAGGCCTCCTCCCATTTGGGCCATTCTTCCCTTTTCTGAGCCTCACGGACCCAGAGGTTCTCGGCTATTGCCACGACGTCGTCTCTCCATCGGCGGACGCGCCGACCCCGCTCGACCCATCTGCTGTCGTTTAATCTGGCGACGTGACCAGCCCATTTCCATTTAAGTTTTGCGATCATTTCTGGGGCGTCAATGATTTTAGTTCGGGACCTAATATGGCCACATCTGATCCGGTCTCTCAGTTTGACGTTCATCATGCTTACCAGACGAAATGTGTCCATGTGAACAGTCGTCATCAAAAGTAGCTAGGCAAACGAAGACGTCAAAAGTATTTATTAAAAGGGAATAAGAACTTTTGACGTCGTCGTTTGCGTAGTTACTTTTGATGCTGACTGAACTTTGTTTTAACTCTGTAAAGGAATAATAATAATAAATTATTTATTTAGTACAATAAGTGGATATAATCTAATTAAGTTAATAACAACAAAACTTATATCTAGCAGGATTATTCGTACACAATATTAATACGCCAATGCGTCTAAAAGAAATGGTCTTAGGGGACTAATATACAAGTTTATTGCCTAAACTAGGTTACAGTTGTAATCTGTGTTTTAGGCATAGATGGCCTTTGTTTTACATATATATTGCCTGTCTAAACATGTTACCTCGCGTCAAGAAAACAAAACTATATTTAACAAAAAGAATGCTTGCGATTGCAGAACTATTTCACTATAGTAAGCAAATTTTCTGTCTCGTCGTAGGTCAGGGTTAGCAACCATGCTGTTATTTTAGTTTGGCATACTTTGCTATTTTGATCTATATGGATATTTGGACATTGCACGAAAATTATTTATTAGAATCTTAAATTGTAATTATTAATCTATTTAATGGAATTAGGCTGGGCCTTATAAAGTAGAAAAACATTGACTAAATACAAACAAAATATTATGAGAACAAAAAAAACAATTTAAAAATAAACTTAAAAAAGAAAGAAAGTAACATACATACTAAAAACCCAACTATAAACAGAATACACCATCTAAAAGGTCCGCCTGCGGCATGGTCCCCAATACGCTGGCCGCGTTACCTCTTTGTATGGCCAGAGAAATTCTCTGCGCGAGGTAAGCGCCGGCTCTGGGGTCCCCTGAGGTGTCGACCAGCCGCGACGACAGGGCCCTGATAAATGCTTTCATGTCAGACGACCAGGGTCCAAGTGTCTCCACTGCGAGCGCCGCAAACTCGTAGTCTTTTAATAAAGACGAATATTTGCGGCGCTTAAGAACTTGGGCCTGGTCGGCTGCACCACCGGCCTGGGAGCGGGTCACCTGGATATGGGACTGAGCGAATGTGTCGACACACGTAGCGTCCCACACCAGAGCCTTACCCAGCTTCCACGGCACCAAAGTGACTCCATCGGGGCGCTTGCCATCGTCTCTTGCCATACCCACGGGTTCTAAGGTCGCTGGTATAGAGACGGTGGCAAGCGAGCGACGGACTAGGTCATTAATGGTGCCGTGGCGATATAAACGACCGGCGCTTCTAAAGCAGCAGAGGCCATGTCGTCCCAGCTGGGCCCGACCCCTGCCACAGGCACACGTATGGGGAACACAGATTCTGGCGCCAAGTCTCAGGCATATTGCAATCCTTAGAGAGCTTGGATCCAGAACTGTGCCTATTTGACGGGATGGGAGAGCGCGGAGCCAGTGGCCTGATTCCGGTGAAGATACCGCCAGAATACGAGCGCGTTCGGAGTCGTCCGGACTGCTGGAAAGGAGATAAGCATGGGTTGCCAGCAGACGTGGAGAGTCCCATGCTTTCTGACTATGCCGATTCACTGGGATGTCCACTCCAGGGCACGAAACACACCAAGCTTCCCTGGCCGCCTTCAGGCTCGCTATCTCGTCATCAGGTAACTGAGGAAGTTTTAAAATGTTACTGACTAGAGATAGCGAACCATATGCGGAGGACAGGAAAGCCGGTAATGCCACGCTGGACGCGGAGCGAACACCTAGCCCTCCTAAACTTATGGGGAGAACCGCTTGGGTCCAAGGCAACGTGTCAAAATGTATATTTAGGCTTTTGGAGAGTGTTGCCTGGAGAGAACCGTCAATGCGTGATAAGATGGTAGGGAATTTCCAAATTGGGCAACTACGGAGTAAATACATAAATTTTGGGGTGAACAAACAGAATCGAATGATACAGAGGGCCATGTGGGGATTTATTTGAAATAGTAAATCGGATGTGTGATGAAATAAATTTAATTTGCAGTCAATAACAGGGTTGATTGATTCGTCAAATATAGGTGAGCCTAAAAGAGTGAGTGATGAATTTGAGAGGACGGAAATATTTGGCAGAACAGCATTAAAGTTTGTTAAAATTTCTATTTTCTTTTCTGATGAAAGGTGATTAGGTAAAAAGATTTCGCATTTAGTGAAATTTAAAGATAGGCCGATCTCTGAAAATTTGTTTATGATTAGCTGCAAGTCTTGTAGAACCGTCAACGCGTCTCCGCCAAGGGCTCCGTCGTCGAGGTACCACAGATTGAATTTTGAATTTAGATGAGAGATGATTGGGTGGATGATGAGACTGAAAATCGCAGGCCCAAGCGGATCTCCTTGCTGGCAACCCATGCTTGATAAAATGATTTGGTTTCCAAAAAGTAATGTAGTTGGTGCTCCATAGCATTGCCACACGTAGAGATAAAGTTCCGGAAGTTCTTTTTTCACTGCTGCTAACAGAGCACCGCGTTCCACCGAATTAAAGGCATTTTTGACATCAATTTTTACGAACACTTCAAAGTCCGGACGACTCAAAAAGGAACGCGCAGCGTGGACCGCTGCCTCACAGCCACCTTTGACTCCAAAGCCCAACTGCCGGGGCTTAAAGAAATCGGTCAACTTTTGATGAAATTTCCGGCAGCAGAGCTTCGAGGCTAAGCGTCTGAAGGTACAGCCGACGGCGATCGGGCGTATGCCGCCATCCTTTTTGGCTAGGGCTACAAGATTGGCGCCATAAAGGAGTGGGACGATCTCGGGATTGACGCGGCCTGAAAGCATCAGGTTTATCAAAGCCGTTACTTCCTTCAGTAGAGCCGATCTCGTGTCGCCCATGGAAAAGGTGGTTAAATCCTTTAGGTGCTGCGGCGACAGTCCATCCAGTCCACCAGCAGAGCCATTGGGGAACGAAGATATGGCACCAAGAACGGCATCTTCAGACACGAGGATCGTAGAAGCGTCAGTGGCTGGTGGATCTGGAAGCGAAGAGGCAGCGGAAGGAACTGGATGTTTCTCCCTCAAGGCGGCATGCGTTCCGGCTGAATGTGTAGCCAAATCATCATTGGAGAAAAGAAGGCGGGCAGCACCGCTCACATTTCCCTCAGAAATTTTATTTGCTATGGCTTTTATTTTAGAATTTTCTCGATTGTTTGTTGTATGGATAATTAATCGGGGATTTTGGGGATTAACAGTTAACTGTGAGACCGTTGAAGCATTTTTTTTAAGTTGAGATGTGAGTGAATCCTTGTTTGATTTGTCGGCGTGAAGAACAGCGTATGGAAAAGAAAAAAGGAGCTCCCAAGCTCGAAGGGAGTTTTCCGCGACGACTTTGGCTACACATTCTGTAAGGGAAGT
This sequence comes from Epinotia ramella, assembly GCA_947578815.1. NCBI lineage: Eukaryota > Metazoa > Arthropoda > Insecta > Lepidoptera > Tortricidae > Epinotia > Epinotia ramella. Next base: position 29,086,971 of record OX388204.1, on the reverse strand, counting down.
GGCAACTGAGATGCGCGCTCCGCGTGGGATTCTCTTTATAATTGGGATGTTCCTCTTCAACAGCCCCAGTCTTTCCGCCAGTGTTGCTGTGGGAGCAGGTGAAGAGCCCCTGTCACAATGCAAAGGCGTAGGCTGAGAGATACTTGGCAGCGGGGGATCGACCACCATACGCGTGCCATGTCGGCGAGCGGTATGGATAGCAAGCCCCCGCTGACCTTTGTACTGCTTAAGGTCGCTGCAAGCTGGACAACACAGCAACTCAGGCGGGTTTAGGCAGGGCTGCGAGGGCATACAGGTTAAAGTAAAACTTAAAACACTAATAAAGCTTGACAAATAACAACAAAACGAGTATAAAATATATAGTAAATATAGTGTCACTTCACCAATTGGCAATTGTCCTCTCAGCAAGGTTAAAGCGCAGGTTATGATTTACAGCAGCAAACTAATAAGAAATACTGATTTACACGCACTTGGGTAGCATTACACTAAATATTGAATAAAACGAGCACTATTCTTCAGGCAAAAGACTTGAATTGAAACATCTTGTTGTTGTTGTATAATGACAGCTGAGCTGTCATACCCGCCCGGCCGGGGCGCCTCCGCGCACATGCCGGCTCGGGCTGCGGTCCAACTGCGGCCTTCACAGAGGAAAGATGTTGTTAGCGCATTTTGAACTAAATGCGCTGAAAGATCCGTAAAAATCCGGTGAACTAGTGTCGTAAAAATATTTAAAATAGAGAAAATCAAAACAGATAAATGTTTCTCTGTTGCTAGGTAATGTTGCCTATAAAGTATGTAAGAAATGAATGTAATGTAATGTAAGAAAAATAAAACTTAAAAATCAATAAATTCATTATTACACACAATTGACGAAATGGCTCCATGAACATCTGGGGGCACGGTTGTGCCCCCGCCTAGAGGAGCCAAGCAAAGCGCAACGCAAGGGCACTACCGACCTTTTGTCGAAGCGGTTCGTCGTTTTTTTTTACCCTCGTAACTTGGGTTTGGATTATATGATTTCAATAGTAGACTTATTAAACGTATAAAGTTTCAGTATCATAGCTCTTATACTTAAGATTTTATTGATGTCTAAAAAACGAATATAGAATTTGTTGAGCGTGGCTGGTAGTGGTAGAGTTACGCCGTGTGGAGTAGGAAACTTGGCGCTTATTGCGATCTGATATCTTTTTCACGCTGAAAGCTGTATAAGCTATGAAGTCTTGGCATCACTTTACATGTAATGTTTTTGGTGGGATCGGTTTTACTCTGTAAAGGAATATTTGGACATTGCACGAAAATAATTTATTAGAACCTTACATTGTAATTATTTATAATTGGCTATTATGCTAATATTTGCATGCCGTTTAAGTCTGAATACTGTGACTCATGATATATTAACATCTTAACATCTCATGTACATATTCTTGCAAATAAACTTTACTTAACTTTCCTTTCACCGAAAAGCTACTATTAAATTTCAAATTATTTTTGCACAAAGGTATGTTGGAAAAATTCAATAATAATAATGCTAGGTGCTCGACCCAACGACCTCTACATTGAATGATTCAGATTTAGATTTATTTACGGCACGATAAAAATTAAAATATAAAGCATAAATGAAAAGTCACGTGACTTGCCGCTCCAGTAAAAATTTTAAAATTTCGCCATCAGATATATCGGAGAGGCCAAAGTGCTCAGAAATATCTGAACACGTCTCTAATGCCATCTGATGGTGACTGTACAACCCCACTATAAAAATAAACGTTTACATTTTCTTGAGAGTATTTTTTTTTTTTTTTAAACTACTAACCATGCTGGCGTTAACATAAACAGATCAATATACGTACTATTAACATATATTGGACTCGAACAATAACATTAAAGTTATACTCAAAGGAAAAATGGCTTTATTAAGATTATTTATTATGAATACTGGGTGAAATAGTATTCACCGTTCAAATTTTGGGAGATGGTTCGGTGGGTCATCTCTATCAAAATTGGATAATAAGTTGTATCCGAATTGCGAAAAAAAAACCAGCTGTTCCTACAAACGGCGTGAGCTCAGCCGCTAAAATGTATGGAACAGCTGGTTTTTTTTTTGCGATTTGTATACAACTTATTATGCAATTTTGATCGAGATGACCCACCGAATCATCTCCTAAAATTTGAACGGTGAATACTATTTCACCCTGTATATTTCTTGCTTTTCATTATATCTTACTAGGTATAGCGTTTATTCCCGGTTGTGCCCTAAAGGAGCCCGGGGTTCGCTTTGGCACCTAAAATCACTAGTTTTACGAAAGTGACCACGCCAAGCCACCTGGCCTTCCAACCCATAGGGAAAACTAGACCTTGATGGGATTAGACCGGTTTCCTCACAATATTTTCCTTCACCAAAAATAAAATAAAAAACTCGATTTTATTGAAAATGTGAGTTTAACGACGCGATTCCACATGACCTCATTCCACAAATGCAATTTTTTTCTTCTCGTCTCACGTCGGAGTAGCAGATACGCAATCGGTGACATAAATTAGGACGACGTGCCGCGAAATTAGCTGTAGGATACAATTTTAAAACGACCTATTTCGCTGCGGGGTTTTACGTACAAGGATAAATTTATCTGCGGATTTATGGGGTTGAAAAACGTTTCTGCGTTTTTGAGGCTGGTACTTTGTAATAAATGGAAATTTAGTCACTGAACATTAATTGATGCAAACCGTTTCACATAGTTTATACATGGCAGACAAGAAAGGGCTTTACCAAAGAAATAAGCTTACTGCGTTAACATCGATAATCACAAACACGAACCCTGTTCCTTTTACTGAATCCGTTTATTTTGTTGAGAGAAAGGAATGCTTTAAATTTTAGTGCAAAGACAAAATTGTCTTATTTATTTATTAATTAATGGAAAGTTTACATGTCAATAAAAACACACTTAGTCAAATATCCCGCCCATTTCATTTCGGGCACAAATGTGCCCATCGCCATTTATTGATTTAAACTTTCAGGATTCTCACATATTATTTTATCTGTTAGTGTCCAACTAATAACTAAAAACCAAGTGCGGGTAGTTCGGAAAACCCGTCGATATCTGCTCAAGCCAGTTGTCCCGTGACCGTGGATGTTATAATATGTAACACATGCGAAAAGTCGTGAACCTCAGAGAGGTAAATAAATAAGTAAAATATATCATCATCCTCCTAGCGTTATTCCCGGAAAAGCCCCTAAAGGAGCCCGGGGTCCGCTTTGACACCTTATCCCAAGATTTGGCACAGGCACTAGTTTTACGAAAACGACTGCCATCTGACCTTCCAACCCAGAGGGAAAACTAGACCTTATAGGGATTAGACCGGTTTCCTCACGATGTTTTCCTTCACCGAAAAGCTAACGGTAAATATTCCGTACATAAGTTCCGAAAAACTCATTGGTACGAGCCGGGATTCGAATCCACGACCGCCGCTTGACAGCCGCATGCCTGAACCACTAGGCAAATAAGTAAAATATATACGCGATTAATATTTGATTACGACGATGAAGATGATGATGATTATGATGATATTTATTTGTTGTAACACAGAAAGTAATGAAGTTAAATAACTACTAACTACAGAAATATGCCGAAATGAACGCCACACAACACAGCATACCATAACAATATAATATGCCGCAGATTTTTAGGGCACCCTGATAGAAATTGTGTCTCTGTAGAGGTAGATGGGCAGGCTCAGGTTTGGTTCGTTGACTATTATTTGCTTGAAATTTCATTCAGTCCGTACCCCCCGCGTTGTATGAAATCGGATTTGCCCTGGATCGCCGGAGGCAGAGGGAAATGGACAATGTTGAACAGTTTTGAGGATATTTGCGAAATAGGTATTCTAAAGTGAAAGCAGGACTAAAAAATTAAATGTGCTCCAAGCTTCTCAAAGACACGCTTTAGTGCGTCCCTTACACAAAAATGGCAAATTAATAAAGTTCATTGAAGGTTTTTTGGCCATATTGCACATCATTAGAAAGAGGAAAGACTAAGAAACTTTTTTAAAGAATTTTAAGAACATTATCAATTTTAGTTTTTTTTTTTAATTGTAAATCAAAGTTACCCAAGAGGAAATTCTTGCATCTTAATTTTTTTTTGAGGGTTAATAAAAAAATGAGTAGACGTTACTTGCAAATAATTTTGACTTTGATAGAGCCGTACAGCATTACACATTACAATTAAATAAAAAAATAGGCTCTACCACTTTCTTTTTTTTTATTCAAGTTAAAACGCGTAAGAAAATAGAAAATTTCAAAATTATGTTAAAATAATACATAAAAAATACCAGTGGACACAATTTTTTTTTCGGAGGCCGGAAAACATAGTTAATGACTCAACGTACCTGCCGTTTTAATTTGGCAAACGATGGAGCATTAACCCTGTATTTTGGCTGGTCGAAATTAGTACGGGTTCACGTACTACGCTCATCTTCATCATTATAATTATTTGTGAGTTAGACTCTCATCTGATGGATGTAGCTCGCGTATCTGCTACAAGATGCCATGACAGAGGATCGTCTATGGATGTAAGTAGCTTTCCACTAAATCATCATCTCTATTATTAAAGATCTTTACATCCCGGTCCCTGTCACTGCTTGGTTGGGGACCATTTGAGATAGGTAGGTATACATTATGGATTCATGACCTGGTAAAGGTCGCGGGAGTCCGCTGAATGCGGGTGGTGCAGGGTCGGTCACATTGGCACTCTTAGGGGGAGCAGTGGCCGTCATTCGGCTGATATGATGATGATGATGATATTTACAGTACCATCCATCGCCTTCGACACAGATCACCTGCCAAACACAACATCAACCTGCAGAGCAAAAAAAAGATTATAATAGTGTTGTTGCTTAGAGCGCTTAGAAGTTTACCTTAATTATAAAATCATTCACGCATTTAGTATTATTACACAAAAAAAGTATGTACAGTCAAAACTTTAATTTGGGACCCAGTTTAGGTTGACAATCCCATCAAATTGTATAGGAATACAAATGATATTTTTGTGAAAAGGGTCCTAAATTAGAGAACGCGACCGTACGACCGTTCGTCTATCAGACCCGTGCGTCAGGTGCACTGTCAAACAAAGGGTATGCACAAAAAGTGTGACGGCTCGCTAACGCACGTTCTGTGTCGCTAATTGGCTTGGCGACTATACTCAGTCTCTTTCAATTGCCAAAAATCGAAAGAAAAAATTGAATGTTTTCTGATTTTTCCGATTGCTTAGTTTTGTCATGTTGCGCCAGGAGTTACATAAAATCTACCGCGAAACGTTTTCGCTGTAGAGCGAAATATAAATGTGCTTGATGAGACATAAACTTTACAATAAAAAGTGAGGTACATATTTATTAAGCTGACACTCTCGTGGACTGTTGACAGCTGGACTTTCCCGATGACTATCAAATTTCGCGAGTAGAATCAACACAATTCACTTAGCATTACAAATTCAAAATCTGAGCTATAATACATTTGCAGCCGATGGGACGGTCTACGGGATTTGAATGCTCAAGCAGCTCAAATTACCATAAGCTGCTGTCTTGAAGTTTTCACTGAATTATTTGCTAGACATCGATCTTGGCAAGATACTGGAATTTCGGAGTCTACCTACATACTCGTAGGTTCGTAATTACAAAAAGTCGAAGAAAATTGCTTATTTACCTGAGCTACTTTGGCACTGATCGTTTCAGTCTAAGACCAACCTAATGATCAAAAGAACAAATTACGTTTGGTATTTGGATGACGGAATCCTGGGAGACGATGTAGACTGTCACTGTATTATCTGATTTACTCGTATCAGATATTAAAACAAATTTCGAAAATATTGGTTTAGAATTAAGGTTTAGCAAATGTGAACTCTTTATTCAGAAATACGGTTTGGATGATTTTAAATTCAAATTAAATTATCTGACACCCAGCATAAAAATAACAGACAGAAAGTCTTGCCTCCCGGGTTCTCCCATCTTTGAAGAATCTTTACCTGATTATATTAATAACACTATTTCTAATTTCCAAAAACATGCAAATTGTTTACTCGAAATGAGTCCTCATTATGCTTTTAAAGTTTTGCCTTTTTGTCCCTAAATTCACTTACTTATGTGTCCGCTGCTGCCCTTTTTGGAAACATCAAAATTTGCTTTCACCAGTAGACAATTTAGTCAAAATTAGTTTAGAAATGATTTTAAATATTCACCTCAATGAACATCATCTTGGTTACAAGCATCCCTCCCTATTCGGTTTGACGGCTTAGGGATCCGCAAAATCTCGAGTGTTGCTTCCCCAGCCTTTTTGTCGTCCACCCATAGCACGTCACGTCTCGTAGGTAATATCCTAAGGGCTTTGCCCACAAACTATGGATAAGTTCGGCTTTGTACTTTGATCTATTGTGTGACATGTATATTCTTTAACCTGTTATTGTGTACAATAAAGTGCTTACATACATACGTGTGGGCTTGGAGTTTGCCAAGAATGATTTTAAAATTGCTTGCTTTGAGTGACTCGTGTGACAGATTTGGCCTAGTTATAAGCGTCGCCAAAACTCAGGTACTTAAGCAACTACCCCGAGGTTGCAATGCTGACACAGCGCAAATTACTTTGGGCAGTTCAGTGCTAAAGGGAGTGACCAGCTTTAAGAACCTGGGCAGCCAAATCCGAAGTGATAATCGCCTAGCCTCAGAGATCCCACTACGCATAGCCAAAGCTGCTGCCAACTTTGGCAAATTTAACCAACGTGTTTGGAAATCAACACAACAAGGCTGTCTGCTGAGTGCTGGTGCTTGAACTAGGGAGATACCAGAAAGCTTGACACCTTCCACATGCGTTGCTTACGATGCATTCTCCGCATTCGGTGGCAGGATTGTGTGACCAACATGGACGTCTTACGTAGATGTAACATGCCCGACATGGAGGCCATACTGATGAAAAGCCAGTTGAGATGGAGTGGTCACGAGTCCATGACAGATTGTCACTCCCGAAATCTGTCTTCTACTCCGAGCTCAAGGATGGAAAGCGTAATCGTGGAAGGCAATTTCTGCGCTACAAGGACGTATTGAAACGTCATCTCAAAGCCTGCAACATACCTGCTGAGGGCTGGAAGGAGGTCGCTTCTAGAGACCGGAATGGCGTAAAGTCAGAAAAGGTGTAGCTTCTTTTGAAGTAGCTCGACTGAACACCTGGACCAAAAGCGCCATTTACGGAAGAGTCGACCCAGCCCATATATTACAATGACCAGGGCCAGCTATACTGCGCACACAATGTGACCGAACATTTAAGACCAAGATCGGCTTGGCGAGCCATATCCGTGCTCATCAGAGAAAACTGTAAGGGTCTCCGTCGTCGGATACGACAAGGAGGACGATACATATATATATGTAGCCGAAGCGATATAATTACGAGTAAACAAGCCAACGACGCTGAATGAAGTTCTCCGTGTCCTCTCCAAGTCGCACTTCTCAACAGATTCTCGTGTTTTTTTTGGAGAAGGTTCTATAATTATGAGCGAAAGAAATATACTTAGTAACATTTTGGTCGATTCAGTTCTTCGAAAAATGTTTTTTTTTGAAGACAAGCTTGCGAGTTCTGGAGCTCGGAACAGAGCTACGGAAACGAGCCTATTGTAATGGATTGTAAAGATTTGCCAATAGGTACAAACGCTTTCAAGTACATACAAATGAGGACAGTGAAGAATAAAGGATGTGGTAAATTCCTGTTGTGAAGTTGTTTGTGCAAAGTGAAAAAGAAATGCGCTTTTATTTCTTTTTCATTTTATTTATTTGCATTAGGCCTTACAGCGTCTCACAGACTAGCATATGATACATGTCAATAAACAAAAGTTATACAGGGTGTATCAAAAATGTTGTGTGAACCGAGCAAGGATAAATATTCGGTAGAGCGCATTGCGAATCCAAATATGCATTTGTTTATGTTTTTTTATTTTTTTATTACATCGCTTATGAATGACAACATTCCCCGCAAGGATCAAGGGTGGGAGCGTTATTTCATTTTAAACCGCTGCGCGCACAGCTGTGTTATGAAAACGGGTCAACAACTCTCGTCATAATTTCGAAAGCCTTCACGCATAAAATGTTGCGCATAAAAGTCTTTTGTCATTAATAATTCTGCGCATAATACTTGTCATAACTGTACTATGTCATATTTTGTTTAACCATAATGTTGATCAGCATACAAGTTTTAGTCATTATATTGAAGATCATAATTATTTTTAGTCAAAGGAATAGCTATGCTTAACTTATGACAATAGGATTATGACTGATACGCAAAGAAAAACAAGTTATTATATTAGTTGATTAGCATTTAATTAGGTTAGGGAGCTAGAAAAGGGGGGTTCTGGCGGCAAGGCCCCCCGCAGAATAAAAATAAACAATCGCAACAACTGTATTTTTGGTAGGTTAGGTTATGGTTATCTTGCTTCCCTTAGAGCGGAAATAGGCACCCGGCGAAGCGGGGTGGCGTCGATACGCTGGCGGTTAGGTTAAAATATTTGCCGGGTGTTTGTTTAAAAAAAAAGAAAGTTGGATTAAGTTTAGGTTACAGACAATTTATTAAAAAGATGAACAGGTTTAAAAAGGTTTGTCTTAAACCTATGACTTGAAAACTTTATGCGCAAACATATTATGGCGATTGATATTTATGCTTGAAGCTTTTATGCACAATAGATTTATGACATTTGCTATTTATGCTCTCAAATATTATGGCAAAAAAAAGGTATGCGAACTTATGACTATTGTCGTTTATGCGTAATGATGATTATGACACAAGTAGTTATGCCTATCGGCCTTCTGGCTACAAATATTATGCAACCCGATATGGACCCTATGAAAACAAATGTTTTGTGTTTTTATTTTTGACACGCAGGTGACAGCTTTTACGTTTTTGATGTGTATGACATCAAAAACGTTAAAGCAAGCAAGAAATGTAAAAAAAACAAAGACTGTAATGTAAACGAAAACAAACATGTCAATGTAAACAAAAACAACTAAAAAAAAAAGGAATGCATTTTGCAATAGCAATACGCTACCGAACATGCCCTTGATTGGTTCACATCCCATTATTGATACACCCTGTATAACACAATAACACGTTAAGACGGCCACGCGTGGCGCATTTTACATAATCTCTACAATAATCTGTGTTTAAATCGTAGTATTGGACTTAATCTCAACTTAAGCTTTAATCTCAACCTACTTGATGTGATGGAACATCTTATGTTGATGGTACAAAGTCATGAGTATTATCACAGATTAAGTATTATGTATGTTTGCGTGTCTTTTTGAAGTCAGTTGGTAACTAGTACGCGACATCACACGAGCACGCAGCCGTAATCAAGAAGTTGCCACAATCAAGCCACGCCCGCGGCGGCGCTAACTTTAATCCCGCCACTATTTTCAACTTGGTGATTGCCTGCTTTAAGATACAGATGGATTGACAAATGTATTATGCAAATAAGGCTGTGGAGTTAAATTAGGTAGGTACTGTATAAGCTTAATGAAGACATAGTAACTTGTAATGATTTCTAGTAAAATTTCGGTAATAAAAAATTGTGGTAAAAAGAACTATGAAATCATGCGCATTAGGTTAAGTCTTATTTCGTCCCTAATGATATGATTAATAAAAACATTACCTATTTGTAATTAACCACTGAACGAAGTCTTTTCTCGTGATATAGTTGTTTAGTTGTTATACCGTTTATATCTGCGAAATTCTTAAGGGGCTACCCGAGGTTTTCATCGATTTTTGACAAGTTTTGAATCGTATCCCCTACTTTTGCACTACAGATAGAATTATAAATCAAACGGCTATCGGTTTTTCAATCTTTTATCTCCATTTTTATACGCCGGATTTTTAAACAAATGAATACTTAATTTTGTATGATTTTTTTCACTATTGTCTAAAAAAACACTTATTTCGTATCTCTATTGACGTGAAAGATCTAACATATACGAAATCTACATATTTGGGTTCGTCTGTGACGTCTCTAAAAACTGGTCCAGGGTTTTCATTTAAAACCAATGAACACGAAACTTATGGCCAGAAAACCAGATTTTTGTCCTAAAATTGTTCAACTTTGATGCCAAATATCTCGCAAACAATAAACTTTGAAGTAAATATGGGATACTATTTGCTTAAAGCCGTTGTTGTTAATATAAAAAGCTACAAAAACATTAGAAAACTAAGGGATTCAGATCGAAGGTCATTGGCGTATGGGAGCCCCTTAATGTGTTATGTTTTACTTTGAGTCATTACCAAGCCACACATTATAATTATTTATGAATATATGAACCCGGATTTTTAAAGTGAAATCTTCTTTAGCTGGGCACTTTTTGGGATGGGGAAAAATTGTTAAACTCGCCACAGGTCACGTGACCGCGTAGGGTGTACCCTTTTTTTTGCAAATTACAATCATTCGAGTTTTTACTTCTGCCGGCACTCCCGCCAGTGCAACCAGGTCTTTTTTTGGATCAGTAAACGTATACCTACACTGGTATTTGTCTGTTACTGTGTCAACATAGTAACTTGCAGAAAAGGTAAATTTAAATTAACCTCAGGAATTCATTCCACGAGTGCGTGACAGTGTAAATCTGTACCCACGTATTACCATTCAAAATTCCCATGCAAAAAGTCACTAAATACACGCAAAGGTCACAACAGTCCCTTTATTTCAATTCTTACCCCGTTGTCGAGGGGCCTGTCCCTCGGGCGGGGTCAGGGCGACCGGTTATCGCGCGTTAATAAACTTGTCGGAGGGACTGATTAGCTCGCTAAGCTGATTTAGGGAATAGTTTCCGGGTACATTGCGAACGAATAAAAACGACAATAAATATTTTTCCGTAAAGTTTTGGAAAAGGCGATAAATATACAGATATAATGTATAATGGCGTTAATGACAAAATTACTCGGATTTGAATCAGGATTCGGATTAGATTACATTCAGTTAACTGTCAGGAGATACGTAAAACAAATCAATGTAATTGCGCCATAAAGGGTCGATTGGTTATGCCATGAGAACTTGTTGATACCATATAATATATTTTTTCATCGGCATATTGTACACTAGATACAATTCCTAATAATAGCATAAGGAATGCTATATAAAAAAAAAGACCGAGTTGTACTTTGGGAGTGCCGGCAGAAGTGAAACCTTGAATATTTTGACATTTCGAATCGACGAATACCGTAGCAACAGAAGTAAACTATTTCACTTGCAAATTAGCGCGTGAGAACTTATTGTGTGTCGGCCGAACGGGTAAGCGCCGCATCGCCACTACGACATCGGTCCCCCCCCGCCCCCAAGCCTCGTCCCGAATCTCTCACCATTTACGGTCGCACGTACGGCCTGTCGCGAGTTTATAGTACATTACGTATCTAGGGCGGTGAATTCGTGAATGCCCCAGACCGCAGGTGTTTGTGGCCCGAACCGAAGGCGAGGGCCATAAAGATGCGATCTGGGGCTTTACAAATTACCGCCCGTGGTGCGTACACAATTTTAAGTCTTCTCCTGGGTGTGAAGGGAGATATGCCGCTGCGCCCGTGGGCGGTAAATCTGACTTACCGCCCGGAGTAACGTTAAAAAAATTAACAATCATTTTGTAAGTGCTAATAAGAGCGTGCATCGAGATGAGCTTTGTTTCGTAACTCGTAAGCTATTGAAACTTTAAGAGCTGCGCGTAACGGAACGTATAACCCTACGGATTCACTACTGTCATGTCACTATTTTTCAATTTCCCCGTGGTGAGTACACAATTTTACGCCTTCACCTGGCCACAATGCGAGTTTTGCCGTACGCGCAGTGTGCGGTTAAACTCGCATTATGGCCAGGTGTGACGTAAAAAAATTTTCCGCATCCCAAAAAGTGCACAGCGCCGCTAAAGAAGTTTCACTTCAAAAATGTTAATATAAAAATCACGGACGCGTCATTGCTGTGTGGTTTTGATCTGGTAGTGGGACGCGTCGCATCGCAGCTCGCACCGGACCAGCGCCGATGCCCCGCCGCTCGCCCCGCACCGTTCCCCAACGTCGCCGCCGCCAACCAATTCGTTTTTGCCATTGCCAAATATTTTTCAAAGCTTTATCTCTTTAGGAATAACGTCTTAATTCTAACTATTCGAATTTGCAAGAACAGCGGACGGCGGCGGCGAACAAAATACCAGTTTATTTTTGCCGTTGCCAAATATTTTTCAAAGCTTTATCTTACGAGAACAATATTTCTTTGCTATTCCGCTAAAAAAAACGTGCTGGTCTATCAGTGAAGATAAGATGCAACTATTTGCGTATAAACATGCAAAAAATTACAGCAAACCACCACCAATATTGACAAAAACCTCGGACACGTGTTTCGCCTCTCTACGAGGCATCATCAGGAGATGCTGGCAGGAGATGTTGCTTGCGCCACGTCCACTGAGCAAAACCTCATTTTTTTGTTTCGTAGAGAGGCGAAACACGTGTCCGAGGTTTTTGTCAATATTGGTGGTGGTTTGCTGTAATTTTTTGCATGTTTATACGCAAATAGTTGCATCTTATCTTCACTGATAGACCAGCACGTTTTTTTTTTAGCGGAATAGCAAAGAAATATTGTACTCGTAATATATCATGGACTTCCGCAAAGTAACTCCTGATTCAATAAATTAAAGCTTTATCTCTTTAGGAATAACGTCCAAATTCGAACTATTCGAATTTGCTCAATAGCAAAACGGTGAAGGACGCCTGGACAAAATTACAAATTCATTTGCAGAATATGCTATTGCAAAAAGTGTTTAACGGCTTTATACTCTTACGAATAGCGTTCAGTTTTGAATGAAGTCGAATCGGCTAGCAGCAAAAAGTGACTTCCTTCACATCTGACGTCACAAAAATCTGTATATCTTTTTTTTTATTTAGCAATTTTTCACCATCCCAAAAAGTGCTCAGCGCCGCTAAAGAAGTTTTCAATTCAAAATATATATAAAGATCAAAATTATCTTAATACTAGTACCCACTATTTTTGTGACGTCACTGTAAGGTGGTAGACATCGCAAGCGGGGTTCTGCCTTTTCGGCGAAATATGTTTCGCAGAATTTCACATGGCAACCAACTTTTCGCAGAATTTTCATTTGGCAAACCAATTGTTGGCATAACTTAACTTCGCAGTTTTCTCATTTAGCAAAATTTTTATATTGCTAAATTTTACTTCGACAAACTTTTATGTGGCAAATTATTATGAAGCAAATGATTTGCTTAGGCAAATAACAAATCGTCAAATGACGTTTGGGCAACCAAAAACATGGCACCATTTAGAGCGCTTTAAAGGTCATAGAAATACTGAGGCGCGGAGCACTATTCTGGACGCGGATTATCAGGGCAGACAAAAATGGCTTGTCATAAGCGGACTGTCTTAGGTCGGTTAGGTTAGGGTTCACTTGTGTCCCTCAGACCAGAAATAGTGCGCGGGGTGGCGTCGACTCGCTGGAGATTATCAGTCCGCACAGATAAAACTATGGCACTCTAGTTCTTAGTTCGTTCGTTTGACGAATACATAAAAAAAACTTATAATATAATATAATAATCTTAAAAAAATCCCAGGTAATAATTTATCAAATCAATAGTTGCGAAATGATATCAGTGCTAAAAGTATGTTATGCCAATCAATACATTTGACGAATACATAAATGACGTATTAAAAAAATCCCAGGTAATAATTTGCCTAACAATAATTTATCAAATCATTCGTTGGGAAATGATATCAGTGCGAAACTTTGAGTTGGGAAATAAAATTTCGACCAAATAAAAATATGGGAAAAATAGTTTGGGAGTTAAACATTTGCCAAATAATTTTCGCCGAAACATTAGAAACCATCGCAACCATGTACTTACATAAAAAAAAAAAACGAAAAAGCAACTCGACAAAAAAAAAAACGATATAATTATGAATCAACGAAACTGCTCACAAAATTTCCGAGAATCGGTTGACAAATGCGACCTGTAGATAAACGAGATCAGAGGGACAGACTACGGACACCGGACAGAAAAACGATTTTCGGTCCAAGCTGAAGCATAGAACTTCATTCGCTTCACTCGGTCGTTCGATTACCAATACAACTGACAACTTTCATACGATCAGGTTTAACAAATGGAGCGTGAAAGAATAATTCTGGCTTTCTTGTAGGCAAAATGAAAGCCAAGCCCAAGTAATCTCTTTCATGACAGATATTACTGTACTTACTTAAAATCTCAAACAAAAGAACGCAAAAGATATTCTTGTGTCTTTAACAATACCGTTAATCCGCAAGGAACACGCCATAATTGAGCGTGCGTCTGTGCCCGGCCATCGGAGCCTGAGAATAAAGAGGTTCAGATGTGAACATCTTTTTGAGCCGTCCAATTACGGGCCAGATAATGGGGGCGAGCTTCTTTCAAGTCCACACGGCGATTATTACGGCCAAATGACCGTCTTAAGGTGAGGTGTCGTTCATGAGATGAAGCGGTAAGTCCAAACGGTATCTTTAAAACTTGGATTGTTTTATAAAATACCAGCCTTAATCAGCGAGTTCTTCCGCGTGAACTCCCGTATCAACTTACAAACATCAGAATATATTAAAAGAGCTTGAGTTTTTAAGTCAAGCTATTTTAAAATATAACACTTTGAAGGGGATTAAAACCCGTGATTCTAACTGGGTTTGGCTACCCGGAATCCAATCCAATCTCTGGTGTTTACTAATGTTTTATAAAAATAAATCAAAAAACTATTTTCGTCTGTCGGTTACGCATACTAAAATTGTATCTGGGGAATTTGAGTGAAATACAAATGTATGCAAATATACACGAAAGATATTTTCTTATATATTTTTACCATAGTAATTAAATATTTATTAACAGAAATAACTCTGAAACTAATACGAAACATGGAAAACGAAAATATATAAAAACCATAGTAACTAAACTAAACATAAAAAATAATATCGAGGCAAGTGTCCAGGAATTGTGCAATGTTGCGATAACCATCGTTATTCAAAGTACTTACATAATTATTTGGGGGTTACCACTGACAGATTGTTTGCCTTCATTTAATTTTCAACTTTTATCTCATACAAATTAAGTAGTTATTTCTAAATCGGTAGACGTGGGTAACAGTATTCTGAAAATTGCTTTATTTGTATGACATTAAAGTTGAAAATTAAATGAAGGCAAACTATCTGTCAGTGGTTAACTAACAGTAATCGTACTGTACCTTAATATTAAAACCGCTTGTCGCATATAGCTTGAATAATTCAAGGTGTGTGGGGAGGAAATAGAACCCCGTATTGCCATCGCTATGGGAGCTCATCTCTCGATATAGAAAATTGATAAGAGAACCTTTTTAGTTCGGGAAAACGGTCCCAGTTAAAATGAGCCTGCGGTACTTTCTTTTTATTTTACAAAGTGTCAAGTATAGTTTCCTGAAAAAGCACAGACAATTTGATTGAGATGCGAAAATAAAGTTAACGGATAAAGTTTTGATAAGGTTGTATTGTCGTGTGCAAGTACTTAGTAGTTGTTGAACACATGTTTTTTTCATTAAAGTTACTTAATGTTATAGACAAAATACCTTTACCGTTAAATCGGAGAAAATAATGGAATCGAAATTAAGTAGTATCCATTTAGGGATTACCAGATTCAGGTCTATGAAGCTTAATCAATGAATAATTATTATTGTATGAAGAATAATCTTACTATAATACTTTTTACTATCTTAACTAAGCAAAAAAAACACAAGTACGCAATTGTGCTTTTTCGGCTTCTAGATTGTTTAGTAACATTAGCATAACCTGTGTACATGTGTTTTTCTTTCTTAGTCATCGTAATGCAATACTGTCACAAAAAACATAAGTACGCACTTATGATATTTCTTATTAGAAACGATATGTTATTTTTATTTATTCTAAGAGGCAGTAACTGTTTTTTATAAATAACTTATTAAAATAAATAGATAATCGAATAATAAACATTGTATAAAAATTCTACAGTGTTATTTTATTCATAAACAAAAGTTTCAACTTTGTACTTTGAATTAATCCTATTTTAGCAGGAGTGCAAAGTTTTTCGGCTTTTTCTCGAAACATACTTTTTGTCACTTAAGGTTTTTTTCCTTTTGGCGGCAGTATTAAAGTGGCGTCCTGCATATATATACCTATTTTAATACATAAGCTGATTCACGCTTTTATTCTCAAAAGGGCTAAGCAGTTAAATGTTCCATTGATACTTTAAGCACAAATGTTGGTATAAAAGTATAAAGGATCGACAAAATGTGATATATATATAGTGATAGATTGCTAGCCCATCGCCCACAACACAGTTTAACCCTGCCTACCTTTTTAATATACTTAATAATTTAAACCAGTCCATCACGGTCATTCTCAAATGTTAGTAGCTGCTAGTAAGCTAAGTTTTATGTCGGACATAAAGCATTCGTCCCATTCTGGCCAATATGCGAGTGCAAGAGGGACAAATGCTTTATGTCGGACAGAAAACCTAGTGTGCTAGGGGGGCAGATATATCTATAACGCGTCGCTTTATGAACATTTTATGCGGAGAGCAGACGCAGGCACAAATCTGAAGAATGACAAACTAAAAGCATAGATGCAATATTTTCATCCTTGCTTTCATTTGAAAGAATCGCATGTAGAATAGGCCACGAAAGTAATTCAAAATTAATATTATTTATAATCTATAGTTCAAAATTCCTGTTGCTAACTGTCAAAATAAACTTTCGCGCCTAAACGGATCTACAGTTCCTGTGACGTCACTCGTGTGTGTCACTCGCCAAAGTTTGTCCGTGGTTCGTCCCTAGAGGTAGATGTCATAGAGTTGACTTAGTTTTGACCTTTGACAGGAGTGACGTCACCAGAACGCTAATTGTTGGATTAAAACACGTTCCGTTTCACATTACTTCAAATCGTAATTATTGTTTGAAATTATTAATTTTACGTTTTTTCAATATTTTGGTGACAAAATAATGGTAAATATAATAGCTGCATCTTCCCTATTGTAATTTCGCACAAACAAGCCCCACATATGCGAGTGTGTGACACATGCTAACCAGAATAAGACGTCTGTTAATCCCAAGTCACAATGCTACCGCCATTATATGCACGCAATCTAAGTTGCAGCCGCCCTGTTTACCCCGACTGTTTGTGTGGGCCGATTGAGTTTCAGCTCCGTGGGGTTTCGTTTTTGGGAACGCTAGTTTGCTTTGCTACATGCTGCAAATGAGGAGAATTTTAAGTCTGGTCTAAAACACTTTCAATGAATGAACGAGAGAGCGAAGGGAATGAATTTCTCTGCTTGAGCTTGGGCCAAAATTCTCCACCTTTTCCTCTGCAGGTCGCATTTCTCAAACGATTCTCGTGACTTTTTTCGAGCAGTTAGTTAATTGCGTGGTTTTATTTTGTCGATTCACTCTTCAGAAATTAAAACAATGTTCTTTGGAATAAACACAGAATTGTTAGTTCTAACTCACACAGCTCAATAATGATAAACCTTTAACGAACTAGTGAATTTATTATTAGTGATAATATCGGAAACTTTTGAACCTTGACTTTATTCTTCGCATGAGGTGTGAGTGACCAGCGTCGTGAAGAGGCGCCAAAATAAACTGAACAGCATATTTTTCATAATTGCCTAAATGGTCGTTGAGATAGTCGAGGAGAAGAAGATGGAAGAGAGTCAAAGGGCACTAATTTTTAGGGTTCCGTACCCAAAGGGTAAAATAGAACCCTATTACTAAGACTCCGCTGTCCGTCCGTCTGTCTGTCTGTCTGTCTGGCTCTCCGTCTATCACCAGGGTATATCCCATGAACCGTGATAGTCAGACAGTTGAAATTTTCACAGATGATGTACTTTTATTGCCGCTATAACAAAAAAAACTAAATAAGATAATAAAAAAGGTGGATTTTCATGCTAATTTCAGCAAAAATCCTACCAACATATGGTCATATTGCCGAACTGTTATAAAATGCCCTGAACGGCTAGTAACCCTTAGTATGCCAATGTCAAAAAAGTCCTCGAAGGTTTAGATGTAAGTTTGAAACCGTTCTGGACGGATACAGAACAAGGCATATAAAAGGCTAACACGCTGAGTGCGGTACAAGCCTATTTAGACTATTATGTTTGGACAATTTCAAAATGAGCGTGAGTTTTAGAAATGAGGTCTCGCATTCAACGTGTTAACACGGGTGAACTGGCATCTATAGGTTTACTGTTGAAGACATTTTTATACCATGGAACTTACCAATTCCATAAAAAATCTTAATCCTCTCTTTGTCATTTCACCCCACGCGTTAGTAACAAACAAACAAACAGGGTGTGAGTTACACTAGTCTGGGATTGGCATTATCATAATACTGGCTTTAAGTTAAAGCTGGGGCGAGCCGCGTGGGAATCGTCATATGTTTCGCGGAACTTTTTAATTAATTAAATAATTTAAAGTGTTATCGATATACGACGTAAAACTGAGAACTTCGTAAAAAAAAACCATAAGTTATCAACTTTTTATGTTTTTGACACCTGGGAATGAATATAGGATTCGAATGCGTTTTGCCTTTGATATATGAAATGATTGTGTAATCATTATTGAAGCAACACGAACAAGATATATATTATTTTATTGATAAAATATGGATACCAGCCCCCCTAGCACACTAGGTTTTATGTCCGACATAAAGCATTTGTCCCTCTTGCACTCGCATATTGGCCAGAATGGGACGAATGCTTTATGTCCGACATAAAACCTAGTGTGCTAGGGGGGCAGAAAATATGCCTGAAACACACTGTCGCGTCATGCGGTGGCGTTCAATAATAAACTTGACAGTTATTGTCAGATTTACTTTTAACCACCACCACACGGCCGTGCCAGTCTGTGACAGGCATACAAACTATAGTTTGCTCCTCTATTTCATCAAAATACATATCACTAATAAAATTGTAGCCTCAGAAAAAATGTTGTCAATTGAAGGACGACATTTGGACACCCCGTCACATCAATACTTTTAACCGCTATTTCATTAATCAATTACCACTAACACGTTCCATTTGAATAAACCGAACACAACTGGACTCATTCGACGTACAAATTATAATTGGAGCGGTGCTCGCTTTTTGAGCAAGCGACGTGAGTCGAATACCGACGTAACGAAATAACGACAACGATATAACGATATTAGCAGCTGCATCACGTAAGCGTTGCAACGGTTAACAGTTTATCAACGAGTTGTTAATTCCGTTGGGAAGTGTTTTATTTTGTTTTAATTCTACGGGTTTTGAATTTTAATGCGGGTCTTTTTGATGGTGGTGTTTGGGTGTTGCTTTTGATTTTAAATACATTTCTTAAATA
Organism: Epinotia ramella; assembly: GCA_947578815.1. Lineage (NCBI taxonomy): Eukaryota > Metazoa > Arthropoda > Insecta > Lepidoptera > Tortricidae > Epinotia > Epinotia ramella. Next base: position 29,067,583 of record OX388204.1, on the reverse strand, counting down.
AATGCATAGGTAGATGTATACGTAACTTAAAAACTAGAGTAAGGCCGCGTTGCACCTACTTTTGATTACAGATCGATTACGTTAAATATGGCGCCGGCAGCTGTCAAACCATATAAACTTGACCACCTTGACCACCTTGACTTGAGTCAAACGGGGAGTGCTCCGAGGAATTGTTCGGATTAATCCCTGCCGCCTTATGTAACCTGTTTTTCAATAAATAAATAATGGTTGGCAGTCCTCAACTGTGCGCTTCTCCAGAAACTTCCTGCCTCGCACAGCTAAACTGTGGAATGGATTGTCGCCTGCGGTATTTCCGGACCGATACGACCTTCAAACCTTCAAGAAAAGAGCGTAGTCCCATCTTAAAGGCCGGCAACGCACTCACAACACCTCTGGTGTTGCAAGTGTCCATGAGCGGCGGTAATCGCTTACCATCAGGTGATCCGTCTGCTCGTTTGCCTCCTATATCATTAAAAAAAAAAAAAAAGCATACCTTCAGCTTTTAACGAACACCGCTTACAATGACATAGGGTTTGGTGCAACCCACCCTTAGTATCTAAGTTGCGTAATATTTTATCACTATATTATGTTATACTTATATGCCTATTCCTATGCCTAATTGGACGTAGTTACGCGAAAACGTTCCAATCCACAGCGACCCCATTTTGAGATAAACGCAATTTTGTGTTTTAGCGGTACACTTTTTCCCTGTAATTATTTCAGGCAAATACTATTGGTTTTACTGTGGAATGCCAAACTGGTTATTGAATGATATGCATATTTTTTGTAAATACATAATACAAGGGGCATATAAATAGGTAAAACGAGTTTGAAACGTTTTTGCTAAATTTAATTTTGTATGAACCTTGTTAAATAGCAATTATGCATAAACGTTCCAAAACGAATTTTAGTGTATAATTATTTTATAAATATGTCTTAAATAAATTTAATATGTAAAATAATAAATAACAATGAGGAACATACAAAAGCAACAAAAAAAAAATGAAAATGTATTACAAAAAAAATAGGACGTGATCTTTTGAGCTTAGAACCTATGCCAAAAATTAGCTGATATGGTTCCAAAAGTTATCAAAAACTTATATTAAACATTCAATCATCGTCGTATTCTATGATCTCGAAGTCCGGAACTCCACCAAACCCATCAACATCATCAGTAGCTTCTTCAGAACTTTTAAGCGTTCTATAAAATTGAAGGCAATCCTCAGGTATGTAGTGGTACATGGATTGTAAGTCCACTAATTTCGCTGGAGCAATCGGTTTGCCATTAGGCCACAATAAACAAAAATCAGATTCTTTTATGTATTGCAGTTCTCGCTTTATTCTTTTATCAATTTTCAACTTAAAGATCACGTCCTATTTTTTTTTGTAATACATTTGCAATTATTTTTTTGTTTATTTTGAATGTTCCTCATTGTTATTTATTATTTTACATATTTAATTTATTTTAGATATATTTATAAAAACACTTAAATTCGTTTTGGAGCGTTTATGCATAATTGCTATTTAACAAGGTTCATACAAAATTAAATTTAGCAAAAACGTTTCAAACTCGTTTTTAACATATTTATATGACCCTTGTATTATGTATTTACAAAAAATATGCATATCATTCAATAACCAGTTTGGCATTCCACAGTAAAACCAATAGTATTTGCCTGAAATAATTAAGTACAGGCAAAAAAGTGTACCGCTAAAACACAAAATTGCGTTTATCTCAAAATGGGGTCGCTGTGGGTTGGAACGTTTTCGCGTAACTACGTCCAAATATACCATAGTTATTTATTTTGGTAAAAAATATTTTTTTCTCTCGAACATATTTAATAGCAAAAATGGATCAAGTATGGATGGTAGTATATTATGTGGATCGTTTATAGCAAAAAATTAGAAAATAATATATTATAATAAAACGTTCTAATTTATTTAGAACAGTCTTCGCAGCTTAAAAAAACAGTATGGATTAATCTAAAAGTTTTCAAATTACATGGAACATTTTTGCAGAAATTAAAAATGTATAAAGATTTTGCAAAAACGTTCCAACCCACATGGATCATTTAAGAAACAATTAAATGTGCGTTTTATGAATTTAGTATAATGTTCCAAGACGAGTGGAACATTATAACGATATGTTATTCTATTAAGAGTTTTTAACAATATGTTTCAGTATGCATGTAATGTTTTTACTTTATTTTGAGTACACGTCCTTGGCATTATGGTGGGTTGGAACATTTGGGTCAAACTTTATTGATGAAACTAACCTAAAAATACTAGCATCTTTGTGTGCACATGATGTAATATGTCAAAAATGGTACCCTGGTTATGGTAACTCATTTTCGAGTGACTTGTGGGTTGGAACGTTTTCGCGTAACTACGTCCAATTCGTCGTAACATGAGAACAGAAAACATAACTTGACGGCAACGACGGTGGATTTCAAAACGTAGGCTCAACCAAAATCTAAGTCAATGACGATGGAGTTGGAAGATGATCATATAATGTCTAATTTACTCCTGACAATTCCACCTGACAGGGGGGTGGGAAATTAAACTTATAGCGGCTCATTTTTTTCTGCTTTTACTGTTCCAGGTTTATTGACATGAAATCGACTTATGCTAGGCATTAAATGAAAGCCTTCGTTTCTATCATGAAAATAATTATACATTACACCAATTCACCACATTCGTTATCCGTTACCGCTCACCCTTCACATCTCCCAGAATTTGTTTTGCTGTCTTTGTTTGTTTTATGTCACTCAATGTTTAATGTCTCGACTTAGTTTTAGTTTTTTGGTTCTAATTTTAGCAACTTATTGCATCTTCCGCTTATATAAAGAAATCTTTTTCAATATTTGTTACCTCCTTAGCACCTCATATATGTTTTTGATGTTTGAAATCTTTCTGTGCACACTTTATTAAGAGTTATAGGCCAGATCTATTTATTATGCCTTATTTATATGTCTCATAATGTCTGTAACTAGTTTTTGTGAGCCTCATAATAAATGAATAAATAAATAAAATACTGTCACACATTTCAGAATTATTATTAGGTATTCACTACAGAAGTTAAAATAAAGATGTGAAGAATAATGAATGTGTTCTATACAGTAGTAAAAAATCGCGTTGTGAAGCGATGCGAATATGAGAAAACGATTTCCTGTACATAAATTGTAAAAAAAGCCAACGTGGTGAGAAGAATTGCGAATAAAAATAAAACAATTTGTGTAAAGCCTAGCATAATTCATGTAAATAAACACATGATTCTACAAATAGCCTTATACAGTGTAGTAAGTGACTACCAGAATTTCGTTACCACTTAAAATTGATTGGAGAGAAGACGATCAAAGATACAGCCAAAAGCATTAGATATAGACTAATAAGAGAAGCAACGGAGTGTCACTTCCTTCATATTTGAAGCCGCCTGGCTGGTGTAGAACTTCAACCTTACAGAAAATGACTACTACCTACTAGTTCTGCAGGCGTGTATTGTTGTGTTCCTGGTGGTGAGTATAATGTCGCCAGAGCTCCTGAGGATGTGTTGTGTTGGGAGTAAGGGACCTGTCTGACAAATGTCTCTCTGTGTCCTCACAGTGGATCCGCAAATTAATAAAGAAAGAAAGAAAGAAAAACATTTATTCGTGACACACACAAAACGACAAACATTTAATAAAAATACAAATGAACACGTCACGAATTGTTCCCAACTCAGTAACAAACATAAATCTATCTCATCAGGAGTTTCAGCTGTCCATAGGCTACAGTGATCGTTTACCATCAGTAGAACCGTCAACTTGTTTCCGACCATTGTGATATAAAATATCTTATGAAAATGACATTGAAATTCGGCGCACAGTATAGCAGTTTTATATTGAGATCGTCAAAGTGAGGCTTCATGAATTAAATATATCATCACACCCGATTCAAAATGGCCGACAATGGTTGTTAACGAGGTGTTCCAAATCAAACAAAATGCAGCTGATTGCGATATGGGGATGTTGCGGTCGCTAACTAGCGCATTTACCCCACTCCTTGCATGTTGAATTATTATGAGTCTATTCTGGCTGTATAGGTATGGTAATAATTTACACTTGTGTACAATGTCATGTACAGTCGAAGTCCAAGTTTAAACACTAAATAAATTTTAGAAATAACATTTATTTTACAATGTTAAAACAGTATCTAATCTTGAATTTAAGGGCCCCAAGTCATAGCCATGCGTATTTAGAAAGAAAGAAGATACAATCAAATATTAATGTTAAAAAGGAAGTTAATTTAGTATCTTTAGATTACAATTTGACTTAACTTCTATATAAGTACCTATATTTACTAATATATGTATATATATATATATATATATACACACTGTCCGAGCTGAGGTGGCTGCCTCTGAGAACGGTGTCCATAAGGCTGGCCACATTTCTTCGTGGCATGGGTAATTCCTATCCGTTATCCGAGGACGTAGCCAGCCTTATGGTCACATTTGTTGCTACACTAAATTGGTATAATTGTATTGAGACAAATTAACAAACTTTATTCAGTGTATCATCCTATGTAACATTTAATGTATCCATATTAATATAAATGCGAAAGTGCGTCTGTCTGTCTGTCTGTTTCCTCTCCACGCTTAAACCGCTGAACCGATTTAAATGAAATTTGATAAAGACATAGTCTGAGTCCCGGGGAAGGATATAGGATATTTTTATCCCGGAAATCATCCCCTAAGGAAGTGAAATAAACGAGTTCCACGCGGACGGAATTGCGGGCAGAAGCTAGTGGCAAATAAATGAAATAAAAAAATGCTGTCAACCATTTTTTTCTTAATAGCATTATGAGCTTGTGGGCATCTGACCCCGTTTTATGGTCGGCCTTATCACGCAGTGTCCAGTCTTGGGTGTCTGCCCCGCTGTTCTCCTCTACAGGCCCCGTATCATGGTCGGCCTTATCACGCGATAAGTAACAAGATAGGAGCGTCGTCTCGTTCTATCTAACGGTGTCAGTCAGTGACGGACGCTCTATCCTGTCACTTATCCTGTGATAAGGCCGACCATGATACGGGGTCTGGACTCCACGGACCGAGAGTTTCTACCGCGAAGGCCACAAATATGAGGCTGGTTATCAGGCGAACATATTTATGGCGCTTCGCGAACGTGGGTTGCGTCTCAGATAAGCGGCTGTCTCATCTGCCATGGAGAAAGCGTCATGCCATCGTCCCTTGCCGTCGTCACGGTCCAGGCTGGGAGATTCCAAAACGGTATATTATATATTTTAAATTGATATCATTATAGAAAGTAAAAAGTCGAGATAGATTGACCTAATTTCTTGATTCTTTAGGACTGGCATCGCAGAGGCAAAGGCAACAACTATGGGACTAGGTAAGGTAAGTATTTGTGTAACATTGTCCCCTAATATTTATTTATGTACCAATAACTACATAGGTATTTAATGGACTTGAAGTAGCCGATAACATGCGAAAAACTGAAAGATACATTCTGTTTTTAGTCTACTATTCGTTGACACATGTTGATTACATTCTGTGAGTTGACCGAGATCAGTAAATAACAAGAACAATATGCAGTAAATGTTTACCATGCAGAAACGTTCGCTAACGAAATTCCAAATTTCGATCAAAGTGACTTTGATCGAAGTTCAGAACAATGTGCCTTAATGGGCACCCTTATAATCGGAATCGAGCCAAATTTCAAGAGCATTTCCAAAAAGCCGAAATACCCTAATGTGTTTGAGTGAAACTGCACCTCGCAGCGAATTTGTATTAATTAAATGGATCTCAGGCCGTCTGCATAGTTGTCTGTTTGTCTTTAACTCGCAAAACTCCGCTTAGCTCGATCTGGTCGTGTAATTGGAATCCGATCCTGGAATTGCTAAGTGATATTGATAGTCCTTGGTTCAGAATATCCAGATTAGATGTATTAATATAATGAACCTAATGAAATGCCTAAATGTAAATAACGTTGTATTGTGTTATTCTGATTAATACTCAAAATTACTAGAAATATTTAAAGAAACCCGATAATTTGTCTCTAGTTATCAACACAACGGATACTCAAACCAAAACAAGACAAGCGTTCAAAGGCTAAAGAGCCTGCTTGGCGCTACGCAAACTAAGCTACGTTAGCCTAGTGGTTCAGGCATGAGGCTGTCAAGCGGAGGTCATCGGTTCGAATTGGTACGCCAATGAGTTTTTCAGAACTTTTGTACGGATTATTTACCGTTCGCTTTACGGTGAAGGAAAACATCGTGGGAGCCGGTCTAATCCCAATAAGGTCTAGTTTTTCCTCTGAGTTGGAAGGCAGTTGCTTTAGAAATTTCAGAATAAGGATGGTTTTGGACAAATGACTTGTATTATAAGTACAGTTCGGTTGTTCAGGCTAGGATCGCCATGTGCTAATATGGGGAAAGAGTAAATGGCACGTATCCAATAATTATAGCAGGGTGAAGAGTGTTTTATAAAATCCTTTATTCAATGTAATACCGACGCTTATAAAGCTACTACGGCATCACTATAAATTCACATTTATTTAATATTTTCAAGGAAACGTAAATTTTCATTCTTTGACATGTTTATTATAATAATATATAATTATATACGTTAAGTTGCGCTGATACAAGAAATATGCGTCTATGTTGCAGTAAACTATACTCTAAATCGGTCAATCACCATATTACAGACTGTACGGATATATTCTATCTTCCCAAATGCCAACCATCATTCGCCGGCTGATCGTGGGAACATACTCCACAGGCAGTGATCCACTCAGAATCAAAAAGACTTAACATACTACCATCCCTTACGGCATATAACATAATGTTAAATGAAAGCCGTATTATATGCAGAGCATACAGTCGCCCACGGGTCATTCCATATTCACCGGCTACCGTGCGTAGCATCGCAATGCCTGCCTATGTGCTGTATATTGGCTATGTACTGGCCATTAGGTATAATAAGGCTTATTGGCCATTCGATATGTGATGGTTAACATTGTGTAAGGTTTCAGAGAGTTTGTCAATCAAATATAAACTCTGTAGCGCCTACGTTAGAGTGTAAATTAAGGCTACATTCACGAGTTAAGCCGGATTCATACTTACTTCACGTATCGAGTCATGACGCGACAGAACGATATCAGTTTCATACATTAAGTACGGCTTACTCTTCTCACTGATCTGATGCGGTCTAACGTGACGGATCTTTTGTGTTATTCATCTGAGCGCATCAGAGAGCACCTTGTTTTGCGCCTCATAATAACACTGCGTGGAACTCGTTTATATCGTAGCTCCATACAAACGCTCACCTCTCATTTGATTTCCGGGATAAAAACTACCTATCTGCATATCATTTTATCTCAATCGGTTCAGCGGTTTAAGCGTGAAGAGGTAACAGACAGACAGACAGGCACACTTTCGCATTTATAATATTACTATGGACATGGATTAGCTCTATGCGCGGCTCCGCCTGTTTGTGATTCCCCGTCCTCCCCGTAGAAGTTGGTTTACTAAAACTATTGTAACCTCCTTCCTTAGGGCTTAAACTTTCTTCATGCCAATTTTTATTAAATATTATTCGGGATATTATTAAACTTGCCAAAAAAGGAGTAATTTCCCAATCGAATGTAAATAATATATGTCGCATGCACACTTCTACGCGCGCCAAACTAACGAGTGAGAGCGAGAACGCGAAACAAATTGAAATGTGATTGGAAACAGATTAACCTAATTGGGGCATTGAGCGTTGATGGTGCACTTAGGCGCTTATGGATAGGACCTGCGTCCGAAAGCGTAAGCGCTTCCATAGTCACCTGGCAATCTGCGGATCGCACCATACCGCTCGCGTAGCGTATCTATAACAAAACAGGGCTTTTGCGCTGCAAGGGATGGTAGCGTTAGGAGACTCCTGGCCGAAGAGTGGTATGTGGTGGCGGTTCCGTCTGGGGCAACCTACCGAGTCATACTCCTTTGCCCTCAAAGTTGGCATCGAAGTTGCAATCGTGTGTTTGTTTCTCGTTTGTACATATCTTTCCGTGTTTGCATTGGCATTTGTATTCTTTTCTGTCTCCACCTCAACGCCAAAAATACGTTTTTTAAATTAATAAAACAAAAATACTGGCACATTACTTAAACATAAACTTTTATTAAAATCACAGTGTTAAAAACTACGTGCACCATTTTTACAAAATAATTACGGACCCGAAGTCCTGTAGGCCTAACTACATGCGATGACAAAATTGCACTCCGTGACGAAAAGGGACGAATATACATGTGACATGTGGCAGAAAGAGAGAGGGAGAGTGTAGGTTGTAGCAATTGCACAAGCGGTTGCACTGGCTGTAGCGTCCGCAAATAAGTCAGTTTTAATTTAAATTAGTAGCATGTGTATCAGTGTGTCTGTCTGTGGCATCGTAACTCTCACTTTGTTGTGTCAGAGGTGTATTGTACATTTTCAATTCGTATAATTTTTAATTTTAATGTTTTTGCTCAAATGAAAAAATATATATCTGACCGTTGCAGTTTTTCTTTAGCTAAGTAGTGTCTATTATACGATATCTGTAATATAGTCCAGTCAATGAACTGACTGATTGCGGATCACTTCTGGATAAGATTAGCTCAGGATAGGGACGGGTGGCGTACTCGAAGAGAGGCCTATGCTCAGCAGTGGGCGATTACGGGCTGACAATGATTATGATGAATGAACTGACAAGTTGTATGGAAAATGTGACAATTTTGGATATAATTTACAATAACAGATTTTTTCTATGTAACTGATATATCAACCAAATAGTTACCAAGAGAAAAAAACCAAAAAAATTTTAAAATTGCTTTGGAAAAGTCAGAACAAATAATTAATAAATGTTTTTATCTTTATATTGGTTCATTTACAGCTCTTCAATATTCAGGATATATCATAGAAAAAAAAACACAACGCGTGCTTCATTTAAATCTATATATTTACATTACGGGTGGAAAGTTTTTTGTATTATTGAATAAAGTATCGTAAAATAGCGTTAAAAATAAAATAAAAAAGGGCTATTATAAATTTAGGTTTTTTAAAACCGTATTATTCCTAGAGTAATAGGTTACTATGATAATTTGTCACTAATGAGTATAAACTAGCACATTTAAATTCTACGTCGGGAAAAATGCTCTGATAAACAACGACATCGTGACTGATCACCAACTGGTGCTTTAGTAGTTTTCGAAATGTTTGTGAAACTGGGTAAATCAAAAAAAAAAAATACTGGGCTATGTTTAGGCACATTTTTTTTGTGAAATGAAGCATACAAGAGTTGATCGTGTTCTATAGCACCAATAAATTAATAATATATAAATTAATAAAACATTTTTTTGGGATAATCTTACACGAATCGACCTTTTCCCAAACTAAGCAAAGCATGTACTTAATAATACTTTGTAAATAAGTAAATAAAAACGTTCTTAAAAATACTAAAAATAAGTATATTAAAGATACACCGCGTTCAGAAACAGAAACTTCATGTTTTACAAACAACATCACTCAAAAACTCGTCCCATTCACGGTCCGAAACTGCTAACGCTACAACACACGTGTGGCGTAAACGAGCCGGCCTTATAATGAATAGCCGTCGCCTGCCACCATATTTCAACGAATTAACAAATGACCTCCTGTCAGAGTGAGCGCGGGCCTCGATTTTTCTGCACACCGTAGGAGGACTAGGCTAGGCATGATGTAGGTGCGGTGGGCTGGCCTGCCGAATTAATGGGCTGTGCCTATAGGTGCCGTGGCTTGCAGCTCAGACTTGGCTGTTGGGAGTGAGCCTTGCTTGGATCAATAATGTCTTTTGTAAAGACCTCTAGATGTGAATATTTATTGCTTATCACTTCTAATAAAATAAATGACAATATTTGTATACTGGTACATTGTAAACCTTACCTTGTTGTTGTTACCTTTATTTATTGATTATACTTTTGTAATATGTTTTTCTTATGTTGTGGTGCAATATAGAATATTATTATTATTTGTATGTTTTTTCCATATCTCAGGACCATGGGGTCCCGGACTTTTGGAAGGCATGCGTGGGGCCGAAGCCAACAGTGCAGAAGCCGTTTAAAACAAATATAATATAAAGCGAGGGATACACAGTTATTATTATTATTTTTATTATAAATCAATTGCGGGGATGTTTACAAAAACAACATAATTAAGTGACAAAATTTACGAAATCGACTTGTGGGTATGATTATGTCCGTCTGTGAAGGGCTACAATTGTGCAGTAGACATTGTTTAATTAGAATCCCATTTACGCAAAATTACCTCCTTATACCTGTAAAATGGAATTATTCAGCGATACGGAACTTATAGTAAAATAATCATTACATTATCTTATACATTTACATATAATTTAGATGGAACACACATTTGCTAATACATTTTGTTACGTAAATTCAATAACTATTTAAATTAAATAAAAAAAAATTGCACAAAAATAACATAATAGGGATGATGACTAAGATTTTTTTGTGACGTCATTCGAACCAGTTTTTGGAGAGGAACAAATGTTTGTATGGGAGCAACTACGAGAGATACTAAGATTGACCTCGCTGGCGGCAGCGCGAAACGCTTCATACTGTGTGTCTATACAAGTGTGACGTCACATTTGTATATTTGTACTATTCGTAGTATGGAAAATCAGGTAAATTGTTGTTTCGGTCGCGAAATACTGCGTTTAAGTACATAGTTGTCATACAATTTTGTTTTTAGAAAAGCGTAAGGATACTATTGGTAGCTTTTAATTTACTCTTTGACAATAAAAAAAAAACATATTTTTTCTAAACCTTTAAGGTTCATATCTTTTTATGATTTTAATTATATATATTTGATGGTTTACTATCCATTTAGCATCACTATGTTATCAATTTGAACATGAGGCATCATGCCTATTGCTAATAATTTTATAATAACAGCATAAGTGTGAAGTTTTGAAAAGTGTAAGTGCCATATGCCTAAATAATATATTACGAGAATATCGTTTTTTTCGCTTCCTGTAAAATTGTCAAAAATCTAGTTATGTTGTTTATGTAAACATTCCTTCAATTATACATGGTGAAACATAAGTCGTAAACAGATTTTTTTGTTTCTATCGCAGTATTTTAAGGCGAAATTCATTGAATTAACTCTAGAAGCAAACAATTAAACTTTATTGATAATAAATTTAAATAGAAAAAACACAAACCTTATGGTCACACCATTCAACAAGACTTAGTCTGTAGCTTAAAGTAACAGTTTAACGTAGCACAAGGGTGACTATGAGACTCAGTAATTTTTTTTTTTTTTAATTAACGAATTAACAAACAACGTTTACATATTTTTGCTTGTTGTCACGTCCACATGTTTAAACTAAAGTTAAACAGTAAGAAACACATATTTCTGTTCACGACTTAGGATTCACCCTGTATGTATTAAGTTAATTATTAGTACATGATAGTACCTACATTACTCGCCGAGGTGGTAAAATCAAGAAAGTTTTAGATCGCAAGTATTGGATGCCTTAGCCGATTGCAAGGGTGGTAACTGGTATTTTCAGCACGCATAGCGTCACAGGACAGGTGTAATGATATGATTTGAACTTGCATTGTTTTACAGAGATTCTTTTTCTTTTTATGAGGTTCACCGGTTCAATGGGCAAATTATGCACGACGGTAAAGTGATTAGGACAGGCTTTTGCCGTCAAACATTACCATGAACGCATTTCAGAAGAGTTGAATAAAAATACCTGTATTAAATTAATAAGTAGTCTTCATCAGTTACATGGAAGTACGCAACTGTAGACTGAGTAGGTATTAGTTTTGAACGGACGAGCTTAAGCTCTTAAGTAATTAAATGTAACTTTTAAAAGTTACATTTAATTACTATGAAGCTGGCAATTGCCATCCCAGCCGAGACGAACAAATCTGCTTTCCTCAATAATGGGTGATGGAAAAATACAAAATTTAGTTGCTGAACTTGAAAGTTTAACCTTTCCCGCATTTTTTTTACAGAATAGCAAGGTTAGTTTTAAAAACCGTAACCTATTTTAGTAGCTAAGAAAAAAGTCGTAATATATACAAAAAATAATTTTGGGAAAAAAAAATCTGTACAAGTGCAAGTCAGACTCGCGCACCCAGGGTTCCGTACATACTTTCACATAACATAACCCCGTCAGGTCTTTCGTACCCGCCTATTAATTTTGCAAAAATCTTAACGCATAGCAGAAGTTACCGTGTGATGAGTAAAGCGCCATTGCCATACTAACTTGCGGGACGAAAGAATTCGGTATGTATGTTAATTTTCCGCGATATTTATTTGTCACGTGAACCGATTTATATGTTTTATTTCAGTTAAGAGATGGTGTTCTGAGAATATAGAATAGGAATTTGAAGGTCATTAAATTACAAACATACATAGTCCAGAACTGATGGTAGTGTTAACTGAAAATTAATTACTGTTTTATTGTTATATTTTTTCGGTAGATGGTAGAAGATAGTTTCGGGGGTAGAAGGGGGTAGAGAATAGTACTTTTTTCAACATTTTCCTTCATAAATCGTAATTTCGATACTGTAAAAAAAAATAGCTTTAGAATGCCCATCTAAAGCTCTTTCAGATTTTGAAATTGCCTCCTCCTCCTTTGAAAATATAAATTTGAAATGCCATACCAGGATAAGCTAAGTGAATCTGCCCCCAGCGAGTTTTGGCTTGTAATGTTTTTCGATGATGTGGCTTTTTATTCGTAACATGTATGCAAAATTTGAGCCCCCAAAAGTTTATAGATTAAAAAGATAAAAAAACGAAATATGATCTTTTTTCAAAATTTTGTTTCTAGCCAGCCGATTTTGACATGCGTCACGTATAATATGCATACAGTAGAGACAATTATATGACATCAATTATAGGATATATTGCGATACAAAAAAGAACAAAAATACCATTACTTTTTTCAAAATAAATAAAATTACTTTCACGTCAGCGACACCTCCAAATTTTTCACCTCTTTAATGAGTTACAAAATAAATGTATTTACCCAATTTTATCTGTGGTAGAACGAGGTTTTTTTAATATCATACATCACTATACATTTTCTGTACCCGCTCGTTAAAACTATAATCGTTTAAAAACTCTTTTTAACGAACACGATCTTTTTTTTTTTAATCTATAAGTTTTTGGGGGCTCAAATTTTGCATACTTGTTACCACTACAAAGCCACATCATCGAAAAAAATTACAAGCCAAAACTCGCTGGGGGCAGATTCACTTAGCTTATCCTGGCATGGCCTTTTTCTTTTCCATACACGTGCGTTACGCTGGTTTACAACTACTGAAATTCGTTGTGACAGACAGACGGGTAGACGGACAGACGGACGAAGTCGCAGCACCATAAGGATTCCTTTTTTACCTTTTTGGTACGGAACCCTAAACTTGACATCGTTTATCACCATTAAAACTCCTACGATTTTATTTGTATATCTAGCCTCTATTAAAACAAAATACGAATGTCTCAAATAAACAATCACAATATCCTCATCTGCATATTTACGAACGCCCAGAGCGTTGTAGCGCCTTAATAATTGCCCTTCATTGTTACTGCGATTTGAATATTGTAAAGACTAAATTGCCATGCATATAGAGTGGCACCACTGAATAATATCCAAGGGATCATTGTTATTTAGTGCAGAGAATAACAAAGTTGATGTTTTAGGGTGCTGATTATGCATGTAGTTTTTGTGAAGGAAAGTGTGTGTTATTCAAATAATTTCAGGCTGTAAACATCTTCTATTTAAGGTAAGTGATTTACAATAACTTTATAGACACATTGTTATGTTTCTCAATTTAAAAATGGTAAATACACTAGAACAATTTTAATGCAAAACAAAGGACACATCTCAAAAAAATATATTAATGCACTGGCGTAGCACACCGAGAATGTGTTTCCGGATTCTTGGCCATTGAGTTTACCACTCGCAAAGATGGATAGACCATAAGCAACTTATTTAATAACTAGCTTCCGCCCGCGACTTCGTCTGCGTGGATCCGGGATAAAAACTATCCTATATTTTAATCCGGGCTATAAACTATCTTCGTGCAAAGTTTCATCCAAATCGCTTGAGCCGTTTAAGCGTGATTGCATGAGTAACAAACATCCAAACTTTCGCATTTATTTATTATATTTTTATTTATAATATTAGTAGGATTATTTTAAAGTCACATTTCAAATAAAACAAAATTAACTATGTGTTTCACGGACACGAACCTGTGTCTAACGATGCACAAGCGCAGAGTCCTGGCGCTACGCTAACGCACTCACGATCTTGTGTGTGAAATATCAAAATATACAAAGCCAATACTTTGAAATAGACATAGAAAAATGTTTATTCAGATGAAGCACACGTTACAGAACAAAAAGAGTTGAAAGAATACATAATGTCGATTATTTTGTCAAATTAAAGACATGTGACGTGTCAGGGTCAAGATTATCTTCGCTGTAACATGAGGCGTGAGGTGACCGGTGTGGTGAGAGCTGAGATGACCAGTGAGTTGAAGGCGTACGACGTCGTCACAATATATACAATTGTTTTAGAGAATTGCACTCCTGTTGGTGCTGCACTGTACCCGGGCTAGTAGGAAAGTGCAATGTTTGCGCATTATGGCCGCGAAACCATCGACCCACGTCTCCGCGAACATGCCCGATGCGCTACAGTAACGTAACATACCCATCAGTATCCTGAACGTGTTTGTATATTTAGCAAGCAAGTCACATGTCCGCAGTGTAAAATTCACCCACAGACTGCACATGTGAGAGGACTGGTCACGCTTTAAATGAAATCACCCTAGCTGGTTGCCACCAATGTTGTTGGTTAGAAAGTGGTACAGAATATTTTCTTGAAATAAACAACATTTTTAAAGTAACGCTTCATTACTCTACTAACTATTACGAATAACACTTGTCGTTAAAATATGTTTATTCTTATTTATTTACTCCATCATGATAAAGCGAAAAATACAAGGTCCAAAATAAAACAAAATGTGCGCAGGCCAGCAGTCCAGCAGGTCGATCACGTAACGCATTGTACGTATGTTAGGTAGATATAAATGTAAAATTTTATATGGAAAAATGACAGTTAGACTGTCCTAACGCGCGTTGGAAACGTTACGTGACTACCCCTCTGCATGTCTAGCAGTTGACATATTTCGGCTGTTTGATGATAAAATATAATGTTAGTTATTTTGTTTTATTAAATAGTTTTTTGAAAAATATCTGTATAACTGTTAGTTAAAGCGGACCTCGGGCTCTTTCAGGGCACAACCGGGAATAACGCTAGGAGGATGATGATGATCGGTATAACTGTTAGTTCTAGTTGCCTAGTCTGTTAGTTCTCAAATGAGACCTAATTTGCATCTCTAGGAACAGTCATTAGGCAGACAATGGTTAAATTACATTGTGCACTCATGACACGCCCTTCAACATGTAAAAGCGGGAATAAAATAGGCATTGAGGTTGGTTTGTCGATAAAATTGATCGCACCTACCTACTTAGGGCCCCCCCACATTACAGCGTCTTGCGAACGTTTTTCATACAAAAACAAGATACCCAAAGCAATTAGGGACAGCCCAATTAGAATCTTTAAGCGTAAGTTATTGACGCATAGGCGGGCGCCTACGCCGTAGGCGCTTTACGCTAATAGTAAGTGGGAAAACCACGAAATCGGCTACGAGCGTAGCGCGTAGCAATTGTTGGCAGAATGTGTAAAAGCTCCAACTCCGACGACTTAACACCCTGTAGATCACATTTATTAGCAATGGATAATAGTCTGACGTGTATTTTCATTACCGCGCGCTGAGGTCGCCACCTCACCACACAGTGGTCTAAGTAGCTCAAGACCCTGTTTAAATACAAAATAAGTTATTGCCAAAATGAACACAACGTGCGTTTTTTCACGTGCAAATAACGTTGGTAAAACATATAACTATATGAAAACCGGCATTTTTATCAGAGCTGAATGTTTGATCTGAATAATTTTTAAAGTCCCTATACATTATAAAGCTAATAAATATGAATGCAATTTATTTTTTGCGATTAACCTCGCCCACTCGCGACCCTCTGTAATTATCAATCGGCACGCTCTTGCCACGCGTCCGTTAGTTAGCCATTATTTTCCTTTGTGTCACTTTATTAGACCATTCTACCAATTTAAGTTGTAATAGAAATTATTAGGTGTCGTGTGTCTATTAACCCTTCTTCACCCTATTTGAGTTGGCTGATGAAGCTGTAAGATCTTATGTGTATTTGGTGTGATCTATGAATAAATACATATTAGGGGACAATCTTTCACAAATCGTATTAGCCTCACAGCAAGCTCTGTATGGCTTGTGTTAATTAATAGATATAAATAATTCAATACAAAGAAAACATTCAAGACTCAGAAACCGATATTCATGCTTATCACACAAATATTTGCCCTTACCGGGATTCGAACCCAGTACCTCCAGCTTCGTAGGCAACGTCCACTACCCACTAAGCAAACCGGTATTAAAAAAAAACAACAGAAACAATGAAGTAAAAAAAAATATCTTTTGTGACTGAAAATAACAACATGCATATACTCGTAATTATACATTTTATTAGGGTTCCGGAGCCAGAATGGCAAAAACGGAACCCTTATAGTTTCGCTATGTCCGTCCGTCCGTCCGTCCGTCCGTCCGTCCGCAGCTTAGCTCAGAGGCTCTTGGTACTAGAAAGCTGTTACTTGGCATGAATATACATATTAGTCATGCCGACAAAGTGGTAAAATAAAATCTTGAAAAACATTTTTTTTTAGGGTACCTCCCCTACATGTAAAGTGGGGATGATTTTTTTTATTCTCGTCTACCCCATAGTGTGGGGTGTCGTTGGATAGGTCTTTTAAAAATATTGCGGGTTTGTGAAAACAATTTTTCGATTAAACGATCCGTTTGTTAAATATTAAGCCTTAAAGTGCTAATTTTTGTTAGACTCCAGTGTCCCCACCCCCTGCTTAGCTAAATGGTTGTTTTGGGATATGTGAAAAAATTCATGGTAGTAGTACATATAACGAAGTTAAAAGGAAAACTATCACAGCTAAGTAGGCTTTACACGTTTACGAGTAATAGTCGACCAACTTATAAAATGTACTTCAAGAAGTAATAGTTTCGTACAAATTCAATTGTAACTTATTATTATATATAATGGTACGGAACCCTTCGTGCGCGAGTCCGACTCGCACTTGGCCGGGTTTTTCTTGATTGAATTGATTGGCACTTTATCTCAATTTTCATGTCTAGGGCATAGATGACACAGTTTTTGCAAGAAAGCGTATCAAATGATTTACATATTTACTTACTCACATACACATTATTTCCACTATTCTCTGTTTAGATTACATCTTGAATTAAACTTTTGACACCTTTTCTTATAAAGCTCTTCAATTATTTTATCTGTATGTTGACATTAGTGACGACCGGTTAGCCTAGTGGGTAGTAACGCTGCCTACGAAGCTGAAGGTCCTGGGTTCGAATCCCGGTACGGGCAAGTATTTGTGTTATTAGCATGAATATTTATTTCTGAAGTCTTGGATGTTTTCTATGTATTTAAGTATTTCTCTCTATTCAATATATCGTCATCTAGTACGTACCCATAACACAAGCCTTATTGAGCTTACAATGGTATTAGGTCGATTTGTGTAAGATTGTCCCTTAATATTTATTTATTTGTATCACTCTGGCCCGTAATAAATGCCGTTCAGCACCTGAAACGTTCTCTTTTTACGTTTCCGCTTCGTGGACTCCACGGTTAAAGCGACGGAGAAGAAAAACGGACCGTCCACTGTGAAGTCTTCCCTCCGGACAAAGGGCGTGTCGGGGGGGTTGCGCTCCATTTCAGGCATCACTTGCGGGGTTTCATGGAGACCCACTGTGGACATAAGAGTAGTATTTGGGGTTTCAGTAAACCGTTAAAGAAGGTCCAGAGGGGTAAACGGGTAATTTTCGAACGAGCGTTAGGACAAATCAACTTCCCATATAAAAAAATACAAATAGATCTACATAACGTACGCGTAAAGCGTTAAGTGACCAACTAGCCCTGCAGAGCAGGAATTTACCAGGATTCGAACCCTGCTTGTACAACAAGGTATATCTCTCATACCCTGAAAGTAGGTCATTGTTTATCTAAACAGCAGGTTGAAAATGAGGCATGGGTTGGCCTAGGGCGGAAAAAAAATAAAAAAAGCAATGACAGTAACCTGTACAGCCACAGTTTCAGAAAATTGTACTGATTTTAAAACTTGTTGACAATCATGCGATATTTTTTTAAATATTGATAATAAATTAATTATTGTATGACTATTATTGCTATTTGAAGACAATTGAATATTTTATAAGTGTTCGTAGTTCAATGTAACCGCGTCAGAACAGCGTCCCAAAGTCATATCAAAAAAATAACAATGGCAGAAACCTATAGAAATAGAAATATAAATATTTATTTGCTATTAAATGTGGTATACATATCGAGGGTTGCCTGGTGAAACCCATTAAGTGCGAGAAACCTAGTTTCGAAAAAAACGATGTTAAAGGTTTATGGTCATCAAAAACTAATTGCTGATAAATAAATTTGTAGTTTTATAATTTACTAGCTTCTGCCCGCGACTCCGTCCGCGTGGAAATCGTTTATATCGCAGCTCCATGCAAACTTCAACCCCCCATTTCATCCCCTTAGGAGGTGATTTCCAGGATGAAAACTATCCTATGTCCTGCCCCGGGCTTCAAAATATCTCCATACCAAATTTCATCGCAATCGGTTCAGCGGTTTAAGCGTGAAGAGGTAACAGACAGACAGACAGACAGACAGACAGACAGACACACTTTCGCATTTATAATATTAGTATGGATTCGTGTAGGTAATTTTATCCACTTTAAGTTAATTTGCGTTTAAGTTATGTAACTCATTTACTTTTGTAGTAAGAAAATGTTTTTTACCTACGGGTCTCGACTTATTGGGTTTATGCAAAAAGTAAAAAGCCGTTAATCTTACTTAAAAGTTTTAATACTTGTATAAAAAAACTTAAAAAAAAAGTTTTACAAGTGAGAACTGTATTACTCTTCATCTGAACCATTAGGTGCTTTTCCGGCAAATGTTTTTAGGCTTCTTATCCATCCATGATACTCCTCAGGTATAATTTGTTTCCTGCACATAATCTCTAAATCTTTTTTTTTAGCAATGCTTATAGGTAACTGACTACTGTATCTTGGCTCTATCTCTTCTGGCCATGGCATTGCAACTGATGGTGGGTTAGACTGTGTCTTAGCTCTTGTTCTAGGTGTATTTGGCTTTTGTTTCGAAACATCTAACTGACGAAAATCCTCAGACATGTCGTAATTAAAGTAACATTAAAATCTCCTTTTATGTACCGAATCCTTTTAATTTTCAGCCAGTTCACGGCCTCATTCGTGGTATCTTTGTTTTTATTATGCATTATAGCAGCACTTAGTTTTTTTAAGTCTAACATCTCGGAATATTTAAACTCTTTCACTTTATAGCTATCGACTTCAATTTTTTTCTTTCCTTCGCCAGTGGTAACGATTTTAGTTTTTTTAGTTCTAGCAAATCTAAAGACATTTTTCCAGTCAGAAACGCTATTGATTGATAAGTTTTTCGATGCATGTTCAATAGCTGCATGCATTGAATCCACTTCCATGTGGCTATGCCCACTTTCGAGAAACTTTTGCTCAATAGTTTGTAGGTGATCTATCTTTTGTACTGCCCAGAGTAAGAGAGCGGAAATGTATTGGTTGCGGTTCTGGCCGCTGCACGTGTCAGAGAAAATGCTTAATTCGGTCACTGTTTTAGGCAATTCCGTTAAGTAGTAGAAAAGACAACTGCCTATTTTACAACTGCCTTTATTACCATTTATCTCGCTCCAGCAGAGACAGTAAGCATTGTTTGGGAGACTGGCTTCGTAAATGGTAAAATTGAAAAGCACTAATTTTCTCATGTAATATAGTAGACTTTCCCCGCCAGTAGGTATTTGCAAAACTGCTTGTAAGTCCATAGTTATTGACATGAATGTTTTGTCTACATTAGCACGAGCTTTATCTGCGTCTTTAGCGTTTTGACAGACCGTCTTTCGATGTATATGCTGTTGGTAGTTATCTTCTAGCTCTTCTTTCGACAGAGATTTTTCGTACTTTGAGCAAACGTTACAGAGATCTTTTTTCGGGCTGAAAAAGCTGTAATTATATTCTTCATTAAAAATGTTACGGTACTTTGACTCTGAAACCGGCTTTTTATTAGTCTCTTTACATGAATCTACATACAATCTGTACATGTTAATAACTGATTTAGCGTCAGGGTACAGGTATTTCTTCTTACTATCTTTACGGCAGTAATGAGAATCCATTACAGGAAAGCTCGCTATGTTATCCTGGACCCGTTTAACATCTTCTATTTTAGTTTTGTTTGGCGGGCTTTTCTTGCCACGTTTATCATCCTCGACATACAATCCTAATGAATCCTTTTTATTCACTGCATCAGAGATGACATCTACACTAATGCACAATGTAGCCATGAAAAACTTTTGACAAACTTGGATTTCGTCATCGTTTTTTTGGAAGAAACATTTTTTACTATATGAACGCTCCTTTTTATTAGATGTCTTCTGTACTTTTCGAGTTTTAACAGGCTGAATTTTTATGCAAGAAAGAATAAAGTTCTTTTTTGCTACAAAATCCATACTGTAGTAATGACGGCAGAGACTGTTACGTTCTTCTTCGCAAAACTTTTCAGTACATTTGAATTGGCATTACATTCAATAGGCTTTGGAACTTTAGCAGGACGCTTAATGCCTTGGGTCACATAAGGTAGCCCTTCCATTTTTCGCTTTTTGGCGATATTTATTTTCCATTCAGATGGCTTGGCTTGCTTACGTCGCTTCAAGGGTTTGACACGGCTCCAAACTCTGTCTAATATATTGTCTACAACTAAGTAAACAGTGTCTTCCACTTGTGAACGAACATTCGAACTTTCAGGGGTCATACGGTCATTGCAGCTAGAGCCAGTTGGTTGTAATACTTTTAATGGATCATCCTCTGAATCTGGAACATATGAAGGAGCTCTTTCTATGCATTCATCCTCTCCAGAAAAACAAACGTTGTTGAATATGCAGTTGTTTGCAAGTTGTTTGCATGGGCTGGGAGTTTCAGCAATAATAATATCACGGCCCGAATCATTTTGCTGAGGTGTATCGTTTTCTGAATCTGAATCTGGAACATAATCTGCTGCTAAATGGTCACCTCCCATAGAAATCCAAACTCGATCTAAAACTTCATCAATCAGCACCATAAAAAAGTCTGCCTGTTTTGAGAAGGCATTCGGACTTTCAGGGAAAAAATCAGAGTCGGAATCTATTTGTTTTTGAGAATAATACTTAGGATCTGGCACGTAAGTGGGATCTTCATCCGAAAAGTCATTGCCAAATAAATTAGATTCGTCACCTGGAAAAAAAAACTTTCTTGTAGAAAATAAATTAAGTTACAGATTAACATAGTAAACGAATGAATGATATTTTTTTTGTATTATTTTCAAAAGACTTACTTGAGTCTGCCGTACTACTATCATCGATGTCAATATTGTGCATTTGGGCGGCGATATCAATTTGCGATTCATCAAGGTCAGAGGAGTCATTGTCTGAAAATGAATAAAATAATGTATGAGTACCAAAAACACCATAACTAAAATCATTTACTGGAAGTAACGGGATTATCGGGTAAGTACAAATAAGAACATACATAACACATAATTATAATTATTGATCTTATCTATACGTACAGATATAGCTCGACAAAAGAGTAGAAATTAAGTCCCTCTTTTCTTAGATTGATTTTAAAGGGATGACACTACAGTGTTCCCACTTTTTAACTTCTACTCTTTTCTGCCAAGCTATAATTAGCGGACTGTTTTGTACTTTTACAAATACGGCCATAACTTACGTGTTTAATGGACTATGTACTTTTACCGATCTTTAAACCATGTAATCTTACCATCTTTATTGTTTTGCAGGTAACAGCTTATGTTTTCATTTGCCGTTAAAACACTAGGTCCAGCCATAGAAAATCTGTTATTAGAAGCACATGTGCCCGCTGGAACACAAATAAATATTATTTAATCATTTAATCGAACATAATTAATTATAACTACCTCTTATTTTTATTATTTTGTACCGTAAGCATTACTCATAGTCACGAAGTTTGATTAATATTTAGTGCTAAAACCCGATAAGTTCGCTCAAAGTGCTCTAAATGAAACAACGACAATGTGGTCAAACCCGATAAGTAGTAATAATTTGTGATTGATATTATAAGCCTCATTCACTTTACCTACAGTTCCAATTTCAAAAACACATTTTTTCGACTTATCGGGTTTGACCACGCAACACTCGCTTCGTAACTTATTAACGGTTATAATATTATAGCTTAGAATGGTTAAATTTATTGTTATTTAAACACAATACTATAAACACAATGTATTCCATTCAGACGATTAGGTCATAATTATAACATGATTAAGTAATCTCATTTCGTACAACAATTCATGTATTTTAAGGTTAGATAATTAGATTTTACCTGTTTCTAGCTTATTACTGCAGGCTAGTTGCACAAATTTTCTGCTTCGGTCACCCATCGCACAACTTTTAACACGTACACAAGCTTCAATAATACAATACACCACTTTTAACAGCTATTTTCAATTAAAATTATTTTGTAACGACGAAGCGCTGCGCTTGCGAGCGTGCGATTCGCGTAACTAGTCACTACCTGTCGAGGCGGCGCATGACCTTGCTATCGTCAAAATCTTATTGGGTTCTTCCCCGAACAACTTTTTAAAGAAATTTGTTAAAGGCTCGTTCGAGAATCCGATAACTAAACTAACACAAATATTTTTAAATGAAAACTTACTATAAGTTTGTTTATTGGGTTACTCTTTTAAGTAGTTAGTACGTTTAATAAATAATATTGTAAAAGTAGAATCCGATAAATGATTTTAACGTATTTTAATTCTTAGTAAAATTGTCTTAAGGATTGAATTGTAATGAGGTAAGACCGGATAAGTAATAGTAACTGGTTCTACGTTGTGTGTTTAGTTTAATTTAGAGTAAATATCTCTGCACTAAATACCTATAAATGTGCCTTGTGTGGTTATTCCACTAAGTAATACTAAAAACTGAAGCCTTAAATGTACTTGTAGTATTTAGTTAGTAGTACTTATTGGGTTAACAACTCGGCAAATTTCCGTGATACATGTCAAATCCGCTTATCCGATATTGCCATTAGATTGAGCGATATCGAATTAATCTAAAACTGCTTTTACATCAAAATCTCACTTTTCGGCACTTAATGGGTTTCACCAGGCAACCCTCGATATGGTGTTACAATGATACATTATAGAGCCGTACACATTAGACTTTAAAAAGCCATGCAAATTTGAGTTATATTAAAATTAAGATTATGAACATTATTATTTAAAAAATTGACATTTATTAATAAAAATTGTTACAATGTCGTTTTAAGAAAAAGTCAATTATTACATAAAAAGTCATTCAGTGTGTAGTAACACTTTTCAACAAGAAAAGAGAATAGTTTTTTTTTAAATGTGATTGGTAGTTTTTTAAGCTCATCATATACTTCCATAAAATTGTTTTGCTTTTTGAAGCTCGTTGATAATTATGATGGTTTTCATTCTTTATTACTATTTTGAAGTGGTTATATCGAAAGAATAATTTTAAATATTGTTTAGATGAAAAATTACATTATTGAATGCGTTTACATATACCAAAAGCGCGTCCGGGAAATGGTCCACACACTAACATTATTAAATACTGTCAACAGTTCCCACCCAAATGGTCCATACACAAACGCTTTTAAAATGGGTTCTATAGGATCTGACTGATTTAGGAAATATTTAAATTTTGTCTTTCAATTCATTTCCTCGTAAGTAATCTAAAATGAAAAGCAGTGTTTAAATCGGGGAAAGCCACCCATTTGAGCCTCGAACTATTGGCGCTCGAACGAAGTGAGAGAGAAGTGAGAGAGAAAATATCTCATCAGGAATGGGTGGCTTCCAACCCTCGGTTAACAATCTACTATTATGACGAGCATGAATATTTGTTTTGGACTCTTGGATGTTTTCTATGTATTTACGTGATTAATTAAAAAATGTATATAGATTACATAAAACGTCGTCTAGCACTCATATTCATATAAGCGTTATTGAGCTTTCTATTGTCCTCTAAGGGTTTTTTTACTTTTATTAATTAATAATCTAACAGTTATATTGACAACCCAATCGTCGGCACAAAACTGACAAACATATTCAGACACATACAATACATAGGTACATTACGTCACAAAACGGTCAGATTTTATGTGATTTAAATACAACTTAAGGTGGCTCGCTTTCCATACAAAACGTTATTTGACATTCGCAGGCTAACGACGTGGTATTTTAAGAAAATTATGTAACAAACTTTCATTAATTAGGTTTCCATTTACGGAAAATTACCCTTCTCCCAGAATAAACTTGTAAAAATTAGAATAGTTCGGGGCGTGATGCTTTGAGAAAACTATATTTGACAAATTATTCTAGTTTAAATACAAGTTTATTCTAGAAAAGGGGTGATTTCGCGCTAATGGAAAGTCAATTTATGAAAGTTTGATACATAAGCTTCTTAAAATATCACGCCGTTAGCCTGCGAATGTCAAATAACGTTTTGAATGGAAAGCGAACCACTTTAACTTAGGTTTGACAGTGCAAGTTAATAATCCAACATCCCCTTTTGATAGGTCCTAAACGTGTGAAACATGACGTGGGATTGCAGGTTAGAGTAAGAAAATATTTGACGAGAGAGCAAACTTTGTCTTAAGAGTATGTAATATTATCCAAAATAACAATTTGTTACGCACGATTCAACAAATGAATGTATGTAGATATATTTAAAGTCACCCAAAGGGCAATGGAGAGGGCCATGTTGGGAGTTTCTCTGCGTGATCGCATCAGAAATGAGGCTGTCCGCAGCAGAACCAAGGTAACCGATATAGCCCTCCGGATCGCTAAACTTAAGTGGCAGTGGGCGGGGCACATAGCACGTAGAACAGATGGCCGTTGGGGCGGAAAGGTTCTCGAGTCGCGACCACGTACCGGATGGCGCGGCGTGGGTAGGCCCCCGACAAGGTGGACTGATGACCTGGTAAAGGTTGCGGGAGTCCGCTGGATGCGGGTGGCGCAGGACCGGTCGCTTTGGCACTCTTTGGGGGAGGCCTATGTCCAGCAGTGGACCTCTTTCGGCTGATATGATGATGATGATATCTAAATACTGTGCACAATGACAGGTTACAACAAAACACATGTCTCAAAAGCCAAATAAATCTATGAAAAATATACTGGGTGTCGTGTAATCGTTTCAATTGTGTATATTTCGCTCGCTTGCTTTTACGCGCAGCGAGCTGACGATGACGTATCAGAACATGTGCAGTATTTTGGGGTTCTAACATTGTCGGCTTTATAGTTAGTTAGTGGTAGAATTCTCGGTACTGGAAATATTAGCAGCAATATATCAATACCAAAAAAAATCCCCGTTTTGCCAATAGGGGTGTAGACTCGAAAATTATTATTACTTCAAATGAAAGAAGGCAAAGAAATATGCCTAATGTAGAAAATCCCATTCAGATATCTCAAAGAATTACGAAGTTACAACCGTTTTAATATTGCTTGTTAGAGAGAGAAAACGCAAACAGTGTGTGACGTCACAATATGCGAGACTGTCGCAGAGCAGGCCGGCAGGCCGCGTCGACGGCGGCGCCGAACAAGAGGGGGCACGGCACGTTGCCGTCTATTAGTGACGTCACAATCTACAAACGCCATCGTTTCGTATGAAATTGCGTTTTGCGAAAAAGGGACGGAACATAACCCTTCTCAAAACTTTGGACTCTTATAACTTTGTGATTATTTAAAACCTTGCGTTGATTTTTTCTCCATTTGACTACATTTTTAATACTGTTTCGAGTAAATAGGACATTATTGATTATTTTATTTAGTGTCTACACCCCTATTGCAGATTTGGAGCTCGCGCTGATCCACCTAGACCATGACACTCCAGCGGTACCTTGGACGTCGACCTTCCGTACGGCCTCGACATGCTCTCTAGACTTTGCGATCCTTCTCAATTCTCTCCAGGTGACCAAGCTAACGGAGTCTGTGAGCTTTTATCTCTCCTAAGATGTTAGGTTCAGCCATCGATATCGAACTACCTTAATTTGAATGCATACCGTACTTATTCTGGAGGGGGCCTTCTTCGGTCTCCATAAATATCTTTTGCTTCGCTTTACTCAAGTACATGGTGGTGTCAGCATCTTCATCTTTCAAGATGCCGTTAAGGCCTCTGTTGTTCATATTGGTTGTCAGATTCAGACCAACCTATAAATATGGTTAATTGTTTAAGTTTGAATATTCTAGTTTAATATAATTATTTTGAACAGTATCTGCTTAAAATCACGTTAAGTAATGTCCCTTGTCCCTTCATGTGTTAAACATAGATATAAAATTAGATTGAATTTTTTATTTAGCTATATTATTTACAAGATTAACCATATGAACTGAACTTTAACTATGTGTACCTAAACTATATATACATATTTCCCCCAAATGACTGCCACTAGGCAGAGTGCCCATAAGATATATCAGAGGCTTGAAGTCCAGCTTTTGTACTTTTTGTGCAATAGAGTTTATTCAAATAAATATTCTCCAGTCAAACACTGTTTTTTGTTGATGAATAAAATGTCCTTTCTATATCGCATTATGAATATCATCATCATCATATCAGCCGAAAGACGTCCACTGCTGGACATAGGCCTCCCCCAAAGAGTGCCAAAGTGACTGGTCCTGCGCCACCCGCATTATGAATATACTTACGCACATATTTTTCACAAAAATTCACTGTTTACGGTAGTCAGTGTAGAATGGGACACGAAAGGTATGCGAGTTATCTATATATATATATATATAAAATATAAAAGAAGACTTCCTGACTGATCATCAACGCAAAGCCGAAACTACTGGGACTAGAAACTTGAAATTTACAATAGAACTTCCTTTTATGTCGTAGGCAAGGGATTATACGGGATTTTTGAAAATTCCATCCCTAAGGGGGTTAAAAAGGGGTACAAAGTTTGTAAGGGAGAAATTTTTTTTTGAGCGAGAGAGAACACTGTAAAAAGATTACTTTTTAAAATACAAATAAAAAACTTTCAGCGTTTTGGAGAAAATTCCACCCCTAAGGGGGTGAATATGGGGTGCAAACTTCGCGTGGAAAACTTTATTTTTGAGCTAGAGACACAAAACTTTGTAGGAAGATTACTTATTAGAGTACAAATAAAGTTATATCGGCGTTTTTTGAAATTCATCCACTATAGTGGTTAAAAAGGGGTTCAAATTTTGTATGGAGAGCAAGTTATTTTTGAAGTTAGGGAATTCTTCGGTTCTATTTGGTAAGCCATTAATTAGTAGAAATATATAAATCAAACAGCTACCAGAAAGTTAGAACGGCGACCCTTACAGAACCGAACAGCTACCAGAAATGTAGGTTAGGTTAGTTTAGAACTGCGATGCTCACAGAACTGAAAATAAATTAATGTTAAATTAAAACAGCGATTTTTTTTATAAGAAGTCAGTTTTGGCTAATGAATATAATTTATTATTTAAAACCGCTAAATGGGCACTGGGGTTGGAGATGAAAAGTTCTACGTCTCTTTGCATTAATAAATAATAATAATTTTGCGTTCAAAATTTCAGGCAGCCCGGACGTGAGTAAAACTACTGAACGGATTTAGGCAGACATTTCCAATAATGTATCTAAGTAGACATCAAAAAATTATATTTTCCTTTAATGAAAAAAAAAAAAAAAAAATTAAGCAAGAAACGTCTGTTGATGATACTTATATTTTTTTTTTAACAGACAATAATTTAGATTTAGCAATTTAAACTCTCATCGCACCTTTTACGCTTAAACTCTTATCTTATTTTAGATGAGGCGTAGAGATATGGCATAATTTTATCTCGGAAATCATCCTTTAAGACAGTAGAAGTTTGTTTTGGGACATCAATAATTAAGCTTGCAACTAAAATAATTTAATAGCATTTTTTTTAAGACGAAAACAAGTTCTACGCGGACGAAGTCGCAGGCAACAGCTAGTTCAGTTATATATCTCTTTTTGATATACCTAGTAGTGTATATAGTCATATACTCTAAACTCTTTCATAACTTTTTTGTTCTGGTTTCCCCATTGAAAACTTTCATGCACCTGGCGGTGATACCATGTAGTATTTACTGCAAACGCTTTTGAGTGTGTCCATGACACAATCATCCTCTATATAAACCTTATAAAAAAAAAACAACATTACCCGTTTCAAATATGGCGTCCAATCAACACATGTCTTTATTTTGAATTTTGGGATCTCCACCTTAACAAATTTCCATTGCATCCTGCCATCGATATCGTGTAGGAACTTGGGATTTCGTGACATGGTGTCCAGAAGTTGAACAATGCTAGAATTCCGGTATGGCAAAATTAAGGTCATGTACATACCACGTTGCGATAAATGTAATGAAATTGCCTAAAACAAAGAAGGTTTTGATGAGATGGATGTGAAGTAAACGCCACGATATTTTACTACAGATTCTGATTTCTTACTAACATTTAAATCTAGGAATTGCTTAGCATTTCCACTTACCAGACAGGGGCAGAAAGTAATTGTAATATAAATGACAAATTACAATTATACAATGTTAATTTCAATTAACACTTAAAAATTCAAGGAAATAGTAATTGCATTTTCAATTATAAAATGTAATTTGTAATGCAATTAATAAATTTCATTTTGTAATTATAATTTGTACTGCATTAGGTACATCGTAAAATTACAAATTACATTTATTTAATAAAACATTTTTCAATATTGAACGAGTGAGCGAAGCGAGCAACATGTCCGTTTGTCCAGATTTCCGGCTAGTCGTGCACACAGGTCGCATTTCTCAACCAATTCTCGTAAAATTTTGTGAGCAGGTTCGGTCATTCAATCGTAAATACATTATTTTTGGCCTTTAAAGTTTGTCACTCTTTAGTACCACCCAGGGGACACGTGCAGGGTTGTGGTAGGTAGCTCCTGCGGACGCGAGTAACAGTTGTCCCCCCTTTGTCAAGTGAGTGGGCAACTCGACTGTTAGAAGTTCCTAAGCCGCCCGAAGGCCTCTAACTCGGCTTAACGACTACTGTCACAGACAGCAGCCAGGATAAACTTATAGTAAAAATATATAAGAAAATGTTAATAGATAACTTATACTCTTGAACAAATCTCTTTCTTATCTTATTGTATGGTAAAGGTGCCGTCTGATTCTAAAATTCGATAAGGCAATTTAAAATCTTAAAATAATAAGATTAAAGCCTGATCGCTAGAAATGTAGCATAGCTTTCTAAAGAAATAAACAGTTCAAATTTTTTTTTTTTTTTTTAACTGCTTAGCGTGCCTTCCAAAGCACGGAAGCGCTCATTTATATACTAACCACTCAAACATCAGGCGGTCACCCATCCAAAGACTGACCGATGCCATCTTTGCTTTACCTGCGTTATCGTTTCCGACTAGCAGGCGCCGCTAGGCTATGAGCGTCCATTTTAAATGAAATATTTTGACGAATCAGTATTTCGAAAAAAAATTACGAAATGAGTTCAATTTTAATAAACTTTGACATTTTGAAAGCTCACGGAGCTTCTAGATTTTACAAGATTTTATTTAACTTGCATATCTCACACAGATGGAGCAGTTACAAAAGAAAACACAAAGATACACAGGGAGACAAGAGGTTTTAAAACAACAGGCGGTTTTATCGCTAAAAGCGATCTCTTCCAGACAACCTTTGAGTAGTGGAGAAATGAATAGTTTTACTTAGTATAGCTAGTGCCACGAGAGTCGAGGTGAATGATTACACACACCACACAGCTACATGAAGTACTGCTTGCAAAAAAAGTGAACAAATGAAATGAATGAGTGAATGTAAATAAAAATAAGGCAATTTACGATTAATGTTATATTCATATACCTACGCATATGTGACCTTCATTTATTCATATAACCCATTTATTTAAATAAATCTATTTGAATCGGTATCTATATATATTTTTTTTTATAAAATAGATCAAAATACATATTTTATTTCCTGTTTTTTTAGAATTCGATGAATTTTTGTAAATAATATTTCACAAAATAGTTTAAGGAAACTTTTTGGTTTATCTTGAAATTCACAAAAAAATAACAGTTAGCCTCCATTATACCCGGCACCTAGTCCTTAACCCTTAATTTGGCAGTGTATGAAATAATCAACAATTTTTTTGGGCACCTTTTTCCATTTTTTTCAAGACCTACTTTTTGTGCTCTGTTCAGTGCAGCCAAGACTGGAACGCACGATTTTTTTTTTATTTGCCAAATTAAGGGTTAATACAGTCAAATCTTTTCATGACATTACCTTATATTTTCCTCCTACGTCGTCCAAAAATAAGCATTGTGTGGTCGCTTGCATCATTTGCACGTGCAGCGTCTGGTTCCCGTTACGAAACTGCTTATTTTGCGAAGATTTTTCTTCAAAAGGGGTTTCCCAAACGCCCTAAAATATAAATTCCGTTACTCAAAAAATATTTTCTCACTCAAAAGTTGGTGTACCGAAATGATCAAAGCACACACGATGCACAACTTACGATGTCATATAAGTATCGCACGGTATACACATTGGCTTTATATGCTTTCGGGCGGCCGGTGTCAAAGATAAGAAAATGGTTTAAGATATTGATTAAAAGGCATCTCCTCCAAATGAGCATCATCATCAGCATCATATTTATAAGCCAAGCTCTTGTCTATGGAATAAACATCATTCTTTTCAATTCTCTAGCAATTATATCGTACTCTTACACTTCCATATATGCTCCCACTATTTTTAACAAAAGTCCTACTGGAAACCGCTTCTTAGGGCTCCTTGGTAGAGCTTCTTATTCCCAATATTCGTACCTACGTATTGTTTCATTAATAACACCTGCATATGTGTAGGTACTTACTTTATAATGAAAGCCATTAACGAGCAGAATAGAAGAATTTGCATCGATATCATTCAACTCCAAGATGTCTCGTATACGCATGTATGTTTTGCTACTGAACTGCAAACAATTATGTAGGTTTTAGTCCAAGTATAACAAGCAAGCAAGAAAAGCAAGCAGAAAGACTTAACCATCATAATACGCTTTCTCTTTTATTTAAGGTAGTTGAGCGCCATTGTCCTCTAAAATTGAAGGTAAAATTAGTTATAGTGGTGATTTTTGGCTAGTTTTATTCAACTGTAAACTTATCATAAATGGGTCATACACTAATTTAGGTGATCGTATGTTCCATGGCGTGGATCTATGTCACGGAAAATACGCAAACAACAACATCACACAACACCACAGAGCATTAACAGTTTGCTTAAGTTTGGCTATCATTAACATTCTGCTTAACTTTGGCTATCCAAAGTTAAGCAGACTATTAACGATTGACCACAAGTATGACCCGAATATAACAAGAATCAATCGATAAAAAACTTACTTCTCTGTTCACATAGTCGACGGCATCCCGTGGGTAGTCGTATCCGATCTTTGAAACCGTGACACCGTAAGCCTGCGCGCCCAGAAGGAACTGGTCGTCTATTTCGTCCGTGTAGTTCACATAGATCTTGTTCAGCATAGTCAAGTCGGTCTCCAGTAGAGGAGACATAGCGGGAAAAAGGCCTGAGTAACAGGATTTTGTCTAAAAAGTCAGACATTCCAATTTGATCCAGTAATATTAGGGGTTTCACCTCTGAATGAGAGAGAGCCTGGAAACTCGTATCCACCTTCATTTTGGCATTCTAATTCATCTTCAGGTCATCGTGAAGACCCGTGACCGTTGTTTTTATGATCATGAATACCTTACGACGCATACACTAGATTTTAAAAGACTTTTTAGACAACTTTCATAACGTCAAATGAAGGTGTTCCAGACTGTTCCAGCTTATACGCTGTAAATATAAATGTATACTCATTCCGAGATTGGGTCCTTTTATTTGCTAAAGTGACTGGATGAATTGTAATTAAATATGTGCATTTTTAATCTTTTCTTTTGAGAAAGCTAAAATGCAGGGGTAAACTCAATAATGAACTAAGGGTACACCTTATTGTAATTGATTCTTTAAAAATTACAGCCTTATTCCGTCTAATATTAAAAAGTCAGTAATCCATAAACAGATTATTTGCATCAGAGGAATAGAGAAAAAAATCCATTGCTTATATCTCCTTAGCCAAGAGTTAGAGAAGAACCATGAAAAATGGCGCACTCTCGTGTCGGAGGTCAAGATTCGTCTTGGGTCGCTGAGCCAATGGAGTTTATAAGTAAGTTTTTTCTGCCTATCACTGAATGATGGCAGTTTAACTTTTACAGCGTACTTCGTATTAAAACTGTTGTAAAAGTATAGTTTTTTTTAATACTACGACTGTAGCAAACAACCATACGGCTTGTCCTGCCATATGAATTTTGCATATTTTCACAAAAAATGTATAAATACGTACTTACCTCACTAAGCGTGTGAATATCGAGAATTGATATAATTTCGTGTCTAGTGGTCGACGCAGCCGTGGCTGCTAGCTTGCAGAGAGGCAGGCGGAAAGCAAACGATGACACCACTGTGTTTTTACCCAATCTGTCTCTCATGATTTTCTGCAAATAATACATCATGCCAGTTTAGAAAGGATGGATCATATACACCGTGCCAAGCTCGTGCCGTGCTCGGGCTCGACTAAATAATGTGTTCGTCTCAGTCACTAATTTCGCCGCTTCACTATTGGCATTTTGTTTTTTACGCTATTTGGTAGGATGTAACCGTTTGCCGGATGGCGCACGGGCGAATATATAGGCAACTTGGTGACCGACTGACTCAACACGTTGTACTGTAAATCATTATTTAATGGCGGTGGTTTGTTGATGTGTGGTCAGCGTCTGTCGCATTCTGATGAGGCATTAACAAATTTTACAATATTTAAATACTGAAGGACACTGAAGCCTTAGTTTGTATGTGTGTATAATATATATATAAATATACGCAGTATGCCAAGCGTATCAGTGTAATTATGACAACAATAAATATCCTATATTAATATTTTCTGCGCTCAAAATAACGTGACCATATTTATGTTCTTGATTAAATAATAAAATTACACTAAAATATTCACAGCCAGAAAGCTAAGGGCATAGGGCAACGGTCTCGATGTAGTTTCGGTACGTATTTAAATATTGGATTAATATACCTACACAAATACAACAAATTAGCAGCGTAAAATGAATGTAAAATCAATTCACTGAAATTAATGTCTGATGGGACACATTCCCACATCAATGTCTTTTCCTTTCAAATTTTAAAAGACAGAGCCATGAAACTGTGAAATGTTGCGGATATTTTTTGACTTTGAAACATTGCATGACCCTGTTTTGGATACCGTGAAGATTATTAAGTCCCTTGGGTAAATGATCTTGGGAGTATTGTAATAACACACATTGTAGGACTGGTAGTCCTGCGTAATAATCTAGTGTTATAATGCCCGGATTATAAACCAAAATTTACTTACTAAGTCAAGTTCATTCAACTTGTGAGGCATTGTAAACGCTGTTTCTGTGCGCCGCGGGTCCCATATTGCACATAACATCAGTGCTATTCTGACTGGAACGATACACAAAAACACATTTCGTATGTATTTTGAAATCAAAGTTGCAAGAAGCGGACTCTAATGACGATATTCGGATTTCCAATGAATTGATGAAAAATCTTCATTTATTTTAAGACTAGTAATAATCTTCACGGATGCGGGTGGCGCAGTACCGGTTATTGTGGCACTCTTTGGGGGAGCCCTATATCCAGCCGTGGACGTCTTCCGGCTGATATGATGATGATGAATAATCGTCAAATTACTTGACTGATTCAACAAGTCAGAAGGACAAGGAGAAGGTAACAAAGGATCTTGAGATTAAAAAAAAAGAACGAACAGTAGGTATATATTTTTTTGTGAAATATCTTTAAAATGCATTAATTTGGTAAGTACGTGTATAAAATCCTACCGACGTGTGGTGTTTTGTAACTTTTTACACGTATATTGATATACATTGTTGATGTTACGACAACACACGTTCACGCTCGTTCACTGTGATAATTGAATGAGGAAAATAAAACCGGTCAAGTGCGAGTCGACGCTCGCGCACGAGGGTCGTAATGAAAGATGAACTTTATTTTGAGGCATGTCTCGAGTATTGTGAGCTCTCGTCGCATGGTGTTCACTGGCGTCAGGATGTCCCTTCAAACTTACATTCAAACAGTATTTTTGTGCGTCATAGTTTCAGTTGAGTCTTGTCAAACTACTCTTTAGGTTTTTGGTTTGCTTTATCTTAAAACTGTGGTATTTTCCTGAGTATTTGATATTATTTTAACTTGTTACCTCCACGTATTCTTAAAAAAAAAGAGTCCTGACTGACAAACGTTTTAAAGACCGGAACCCTAAAAAAATGGGCTCAGGAACAGAAAATGCTAACATGTAGAAATTTTCTTGAAACGTCTGCATAAAATTGATTAAAATAAAAGCAAATATAGCTACCAAAACTAACTGGATCCATCTCCGCGTTCGCGCCCGCAATATTTTGTAAGAGCTGTAAACCGGTTTTATTGTCCAACAAAACAAAATGCTACATCGATAAGCTCTCCGCACAGTATCGTAAAATCGTGATGACTTTGTAGAGTTATGTAAAATATCACAATTGGGGAACAATAGATGACTGCTGTCAGAAAATTGGAATGTGAAATTGTTTACTGAATATAATTCATGTGTTCGAAGCGAGTCATAGATAGGCCTTCGAAAAGTTACACAATTTGAAAATCGAATGCTGCAGGTCGATCACGTAACGCACTGTATACGCGCGTCAGGTAGATGTAAATGTCACTTTTTGTGAGGGAATATGACAGTTGAGTTTGTCCTATCGCTCGTTCGAATCGAATCGTTACGTGATCAGTGATCACCCCTCTGGTGATATCAATTTTTCCTCCCAAACCCCCTGTAAGGTTTACGTGTGTAAATGTGACACATCTAAATATCGATCGTAAGAGTACCAAATACAAATGGATACGATATCCTTTTGTATTTGGTAAGTACCCTTACGATGGATTATTATTACATAGATTATAGACCGAGTTATTGAAAAATATAAAAGTATGCCGCTTTGGGTTCCAAGCGGAGCACGCTCGACAGATCCACTTAGCATCTGCATCTCAGATGCAACTGAGACTAGACTGATCAGCAAAGGATAGGAAGATAAGATAAGGTAAGAAAAGCCGGGAGTGTAAAGAAGATAATGTAACCAAGATCGTCCCGAAGGCTTTGACGGCGAATCAAATAAGTCGCCGGGAGAGAATGGTAATAAAATTGAACCGAGCGCCTGGCCAGATGTAGCTACGGATTTATCGCTTGAAAAAGCGCGGAGTGCACAGGGCTATAAAAAAGACAACATTCGTTTTTCGCTTAATTTCGGCCCTCGTAAATCGACTCTCATTACCGCTACAATTTTTTACCGCCGTCAGGAAATTGATAGTCAATACGACGTCATTGATTCCTGCGTATATTCTTATGTTCTAGCTATAAGTTTGAACCTTCTGCTCTAGGTTATCTTAACCATAAATTATTTAGTTCCATGTACTAAGCTGTCAATAAATGAATGTTGTATTGTTCTGAAGAGTTTTAAAATTAAATTATACTTACGATTGGGGACATAAATAGTTAATTTATAAATTAAAGGTTTAATAAGGATACAGTTAAATAAATGAGTTTATTCTACGCAATTAAGTCCCGCTTCGAGACAATAATACTGAAACTCAAACTCAAAATATTTATTGCACATATTACAAGTAATACAGTTTATTTTCCGAAAGTATTGGGATAAAATCCTAGTTTTATTTCCTTTTGTCTAGTACAGTCTTCAATCCCTTTCAACATCATGCAGACGCATGCTTGCAAATTGTTTTTTTAGTAAGTATATTTTTTATACTGCAACGCTATTTTCCGAAAGTAGAATGTGGACTATTGTTGGTATTGGGAAAATAACAATAACAGTAACAGTAGGTAATTTGTAGGTATGATAAACGACCACCACTGTAATCACAACATTCGTACTATTTCACTTTATACAGGCATGTAAAATAAGGTTTTTCAGGTGTTGCCAAGTAAAAAAAAAAAAAAAAAATTATAAAAACGCGGTTTCCTGCACGAAGTTTGCTTTAAGAATATAGTTTATATCTACCTTCCGCCCGCTGTGTCGCCGGCCGAGTGAGTCGTCTTCGCTCGCTTACACATTCGCCGGGCTGCATCCAATATGTTTCCCGGAATATTGTCCTTAACAGCTCCATTATATCTCGATAGATTGTGCGGGAGCTTCATCTTGTACGGATGAATATTTTGTTTGAACTTACTCTGCGTTATTATATTGCTTCAGGCTTCCGTGCTTCGCATTATTTTCCCTGTAAGATATTTATGTTCTTGTTCATAGGCAGTGATTGCGGTGAACAATGAGTACAAACATAGTACAAGTCATAAACCCAATATGTACTTGGCAAGGTATCTTTAAATTCGCACGTTCACTCAACCAGCCCATGTTTTTTTCTCATGTTAAAATTGAGGTTACTCGAAAGCAAATTCAAGCATTCTAACATGCTTGAATTTGTTGTCAATCCGTGCACTTTCGATTTTTTACTGGATGATTTATGCTTAAAAATGATGATACACATAACTAAATAAATATATGTATATAAGTATATGTCGCCGTAAGGTTGTGAACACCGTCAGTTTATAATCTTACGCTCAAAATTATACGGCGTTCATAATCTGACGGTAACATACCTATATAACTCTAATTTAGTAAATCCCGCACATTGTAGTGCTACACCAACTACTTTACAAACAAATTCAATCTATCCAGATATTTTTGCGTCCCATGTATCACATACTCGAGTAGATTACTGCATAATAATTAAATTTAAGATTTTCACCTCTTCTCAAAGTCTGTATTTAACTTCATCTGTATCTATGAATGTACTAATTCAAAACTTGTAAATCTATAAATGTTCGAAGATTTTCACCCACTTTCATTTCTTGTATCTATTTGAAACTGCAAGTATGTAAATAAATAAATATAATAAATATATATTAGGGGACAATCTTCAAAGCATGTATTCTATTCTATTCTACAATTTAGTATCAACAAAACATTGCACGTAGAACCGATGGCCATTGGGGCGGAAAGGTTCTCGAGTGGCGACCACGTACTGGACTGGAAGGCGCAGCGTGGGTAGACCCACAAGGTGGACTGATGACCTAAATGTCGCGGGAGTCCGCTGGATGCGGGTGGCGCAGGACCGGTCATTCTGGGGGAGGCCTCTGTCCAGCAGTGGACGTCTCACGGCTGATATGATGATGATAATGAAATTAATCTGATGATGGAACCAACAGGTAACCTGAGGATGGAACTCTTTCATGGAAAATAATAAACCTTTGCGTAAAACCTTGACTGTGCACGGGTTGACAACAATAGGTATTATGTATTGATCTTTTATTTTAAGGGTTGTATTGTACTCAAACTAAAACTGATGTATAAATAAATATATATTTCATAAAGATATTCTCTCTCTCTCAAGCGACAAACTGTAACTTTAAATTAAAACAGACGACGCGCCGCGCTTTCCCACACCCAAAGCAAACCCACGCCCACACGTCTACGCCAACAACATTACAATAATTGATTAACTAAACGAAAAGAGAAATAATCGCGATTCAGCGTTTCAGCAACTAAGGCGGGCTACATACGGCACTTTTCTGCCCGCTACGTGGAAAATAAATGCGGTATATCAGTAAACCAATTCTGAAACGATGTTTTGACGTACCTACTCGTACAAGTATGAGAATCATCAAACGCTTAGTCTTTGATGTGTGAGCGCGAAGCACTGAGAATCTGATCGGATTGCCAAATAGGTCCGCTATGGTGTTACAATTAAGAACTACCTGACGCACAAATGCGTTTCGTAATCAACCAGCTGATGGAGTTAAAGAGGCTTGTGACTGTAGCCGACGATTAATACTTTCAATATGACTATTTATTGTTCTCACACCAGTCCACGATAGGACGCCTTTATATCTTAATGCTACCAAGTCGGATCTGCACACTTTAAGTAAAATCTCTCATGTTTTTTCAGAATACCGATGGTGTTAAATAAAATCCAAATCCTTTCGCCTCCGCGGTCGTCCTAAACCTCCGCCGTGCCAGGAAAAATGATTTATAAAAGCCAGCAGATCCCACCTCCCTGTTGCACCCCAAGTTAACCCTATCGCCCCGTCCTTATCTCCTCGAGTCCAATTTCACAGGCCGGTGACTGCTCCTGCAGGAGCTCGGTAATGCCTCCATTGATTAAGAAGTCTGAATATTCATTCAATTATTATGCCGACGAGGTTTTCTGATGAAATCCTCGTGTTGGTTTACGCTTGACGATTTTGTTTTTATTATGTGTTAAAGGAGAGCTTGGGAAAGGTTTGGGGTTAAATAAACTTTAATGGGCTTACCGACCATGATTTTGCCTCACGCTCTGAAAATTTAAACATTACTTATTATATTTCTGGGTTATAAATTAGGTACCTTGTTTTACCGACAATATTGTTCCATCGAATGTATGTTTCGCAGAACTTTCACTTCAGTGAAAACTATATTTTTCAGAATCAGTAAATTTTTCAGGAATGTTATTAAACAAATCTAACTTAATGGATTCTACACAATGACCTTTTAAGTTTGCCTAAAAAGTTAACGGTTTCTGAGTAATAGAAATTCGATGAAACGAAAATTCAGCGAAACCATGCATTTGGTGAAATGTTTGTCGGTGAAATAAGGAGACACCATATTTTTGACAAAAAAGTCAGAAGTATTTATTTGCCAGAATACAGTACCGGAAGGTCTTACATAATTGAACATGACAGTGTATTCAGCCTGCATGCAGGCGTGCAAATATTTTTCTGAGAGACTGACTTTGCGTAACATTGTCGCGTTACATACGTTTTGGATTATTAAATGTACTTACTGAAATTACGTAGTACAATACACAGCAAGCATCAATTGTAACAAATACGAAATCTATTGATTAAGATACAAATCTTAAAATAAAAACAGTACTTATTACTACTACAAGTCATAACGATTTAAAGGCGGTACCTAGGTGTTTGAACACGATACTTCCTAATCTATAAGAGGGAAATACAAGGCTTTTCTTAATTTGTTTACTTGTTTGCCAATTCGTAAACTCTTTGCCTGAGATACAGGATATAAGTCTAGTTCAGGCGCATTTAATCAATTCCCCTAATATGTAACAGTGCAAGCACAATACCATACATTGCAAAATAGCAATAAGTTTTTTTCATTAATTTTCAAATTCTTTCTAGGGCAACTTACTTAAATACATACATCTCAAATGTAGTGACCAAACATTTTCATTGGCCAGGCAAAATGCTATCTTATGTGTTTTAAAGACAGGGAAAACCTTTAAGCATGTCGTCTCTAACGTTAAACTATGTTTTCACGGTAGCGTCCAGTTGTAACGGTTCATTTACATTTCCCATGCCAGAGCAGTAAAGTTCTCTGTGTAGGAACGCCGCCTTTCTTTGTTTTTGCGTTGCTCTCCGGTCAAACCCTATCCCCTGCTTTTTGGCAAAGTTATTAGGTTTTTTTGGACTAAAGGAAAATAAAAATATGTTCTGACCAAACATTTTATTTCAGTTTGGTAGTAAACTAAAAACCAATTTGCTCTCATTGCATTATATTACTTACATGAAAAGTTTGCGTTATAGGTATTACAAAAGTTTATACGTTTGTTTATAATAATTACATACAATAATCCAATAATAATTACAATACATGTATATATTACTTAATATGTTTCTTCTATCAATTACTAGTAAAAAACATAAAACATGAATTAGTAGGTATCATTATGATCAAACTTTTTTTTAAGTTGTAGATTTTTTTGTATGTATACATTTTCTTAACAAAATATGCTTTTATCTCAAAACTGTCATTGTGTGGGTTGGTTCCTGTTTGCATAACTACGTCCAATTAAAAACGTTTTTTTAAGTATTTTCAGATAAGGTTAAAGTCCCAGTGCTCTACTCTTCTCCAATACTTGGCACAAATCTTAATTTATAGCATTAAAAGTGAAAAGCAGGTAATTTAGACCTTTGCGTTAAGCATTTGGATTTTCACTTTTAATCCCAAGCATTTTAACACCATTCTCATTGTCTAGGTCGATTTGTGTAAGATTGTCCCCTAATATTTCTTTATTTATTTTATTTATTTATTTCTTCTCTTCTCTATTTCAAAAGTAGCGCAAAACACACATACTTTCCTAAAGTTTAATAAAAAAATAGAGTTTATCACAAATCTAAATTGCGTCAAGAACAACATTACCTCTACGACCCGTGCCCGCTTCAAATCAACGCTCCGAAAAAAATCCTGAATTTAAAGAGACGGGAATTGGAGCAATTCCGTGCCGGCATGCAAGAGCGAGCAAACTTATTAGCCGGGCGGGTTATCGGTGATCTTTCTTTACTTTTTGCAGGTGATCAAGCGTTGGATTGATGGGACGGCGATTGGCGCCGGTGCGCCGGTGCGCGGGACTGGATTGCGCAGGGCTTGAGTTCAGGCGAAGTTGACACACCAGCGTTACTGATGCCTAGCAATACAAAGTTTCCAAAGTTGCGAAATCTCTTTTACGGAAAGTTCTCAGTACCAAATTTAAATTTAAAAACACTAAATACATGTCAAGTGCTCTATAGGTAAATACATTATCAGCTGTTTTATTCGCCTGCGTACAGAATTATAGGTTGTTACTAATGATACATTCATGTCAGATTCTCATCGGGCAAAAATAGTTTCTCGTGAAGGTTCCGGATTTTTTTGAGAACTTTTCTGATAGGTATTTTGAAAATGTCTGAAAGTTTTTCATGGTTACTGACGCCGTGATAAAGATAATAAAAAAATAGTAGGTACTGCGAGACAATGTTAAATATTAATAATTTGCAATCCCATTACTCAGGTTACCAAGATCAGGATTTAGGAGTTACTGTCAATATTCTTATCGGCTCGTTCTGTGAAAGGATACTACCCTTCTAGCAGCAACGCGCCGAACAATACCCTTGCGCTTAAAGCCGTCGCATTGATTATATAGCGTATATAAATATGTTGTTTTAGATAACATATTGTGTCGCCGTTTGACTGATTCTTGGCGCAAT
The DNA here is from genome assembly GCA_947578815.1 of Epinotia ramella. NCBI lineage: Eukaryota > Metazoa > Arthropoda > Insecta > Lepidoptera > Tortricidae > Epinotia > Epinotia ramella. Next base: position 29,026,090 of record OX388204.1, on the reverse strand, counting down.
TGGCGCAATTGGCTTGGGGTAAGTATGTTGTTTGTGTCTTAAACAGGTATAATCCTTACCATAGAAACAACAGCCAAAAAATCGGATTGTATATGTAATTTTTTAAAATAAAGAATAATAATAATAATAAATTTAAGGGGACAATCTTACACAAATCGACCTAATCCTATAGTACTTAAGCTCAGTAAGACTTGTGTTATGGGTATTAGACGACGATATATATAAAAGATATAAATACTTAAATACATAGAAAACATCCATGACTCAAAAACAAATGTTCATGCTCATCACACAAATATTTGCCCTTACCGTGATTCGAACCCAGGACCTTCAGCTTCGTAGGCAGCGTCACTACCCGTGAGTCTCTGACATATTTCAATATATAAATACTAGCTTCCACCCGCAACTTCGTCTGCGTGGACTCGGGATAAAAACTATCCTTTATTTTAATCCAGGCTGTAAACTATCTTCGTGCAAAATTATTGATGTCGACGTGCACAACTTCCTCGATTTTCATGTCGTTATTAAGTGTGCAGGTTAAACCCAATTTTTTTTGTCAGCGGAAAAATAGCGTCAAAACACTCGGATTGATTGAGACTAGCGATCCGAACATAAAAATGCAATGACTGGTTGAATTCAAAATAGATTTGAAGTTGTCACCTTTTTGGAGGTTTAATATAGGGCAAAATACGGCCAAAATATAAGGTAGTCATAAAAAAAAACCGGCCAAGTGCAAGTCAGACTCGCGCACCGAGGGTTCCGTACAAACCTATAACAAGCAAAAGTTGTAGTATGTTTTATCGCTTCATCTGCCTCAAAAGGTAAAGTAGCAATACTGTAACATCTAGAATGTATTAACTCTACATCCATAGAAGTCATACGACCGACAGCCATATTACCTACTCAGTTTTAAATTATGCTTCTTATATTGCTATTTCTTATGATTGCGTGGACATAAAAGTTTCGTTTTGCTGCAGTTGAAAGGTATTATAGACCTGAGTATTTGATATGAATTTCAATTTAATACCTCTACGCGTTTACGAGGAAAAAGGTAGTAAGTTTAAAATTATGAAAAATATTTTTTGTATGATTTTACTAAAAATGTCTACTTTTCGTAATTTTTCCTTTGTCTGTGTTATTATTCATTCTATATGAAGTTTCTTCAGGTTTCAAGTTTGTGTGTTAACGGGAAGTACCCTTTAGGTTTTGAGTTTTTTGCGAGTACTCAGTTTCAAAATATGCGACTTAAATTGCTATTTCTTTTGATTGCGTTAACATTTTGGTTTTGCTACATCGGAAAGCTCCTTTAGCTCTGAGTAGTTGACATGAATTTCAATTTAATAACTCCACACCTTTACGAGGAAAAAGGTATTATGTTTAAAATTAAAAAAAAATATTTTTTGTATGATTTAACTAAAAATGACGTTGCTTCGTGCCAAATTTTAAGTTTCTGAGTTCACGGGAAGTACCCTATAGGTTTTGCGAGTTTCGAAAAACTCTAAACTTTGCAGTATAAACGACTGTATCTTTTGATTGCGTTGCCTTTTAAGTTTGATTTTTTCACAGCTCTAAGGAACAATAGACCTGAGTATTTGATATAAATTTCAGCTTGATACCTGCACGCGTTCCTGAGAAAAATGGTCTTGACAGACAGACAGACAGACGGACAACAAAGTGATCCTATAAGGGTTCCGTTTTTTCCTTTTGAGGTACGGAACCCTAAAAACACCGGAGCAACAACGCTGAGCAATGAAATCGTATAATAAATCGATAAAGAAAGACCAAAAGCTAAGTTATAATTATGTTCCTCCTGTGAATCTTTGATAAATTTAAACACCGTAATTTTATATTTATTTATATAAAAAAAACATGCACATCACATATGTAAAGCTACTTAAATAGAAATTAGGAATATACAATTAGAAAAACGTTTCAAAACCTTGCCCTTTAGGCAGGGTTCCCATCACACAGGCAGCATTCCCGCGCTGAATAGCAATCGCTATTCTTTGAGCGAGAAAGCTGCCTGCGCGAGGGTCACCAGTTGCGTCCCTCAACCGCTTGCTGATCTCCTTGTGGAGCTCGCGCGCGCTTTCCCCAAGGGCCGAGTGTCTCGACGCCAAATGCGATAGACAGCTATACTGCCCAACCTTGGATCGCTCTCGGGCATCCATCCGCCACTGCCCCGGCTTGTTTGGACGTAACTGGCAAGTAAAGCTCTGGTTTCCTAAGATAGCGGTGACGTCATATAGCGGCCGTATTATTACGTCTGTAGTAACGACATCTGGATAGTTCCACGGCCGAGTACGCCGTCAGCCACCAACATCAACGTATGCAGGAGAGAAATGGACGACCTAGATTTAGCTTTACTAATTTACTTACGATGCCAACGTAACAGCGCAAGTAGCGTCCCACACCAGTGCACGGGCCATCCACCAGGGGATCAACGGCCTTCCGCCCGGACGCTTGCCTTCATCCCGTGCAATCCGAGGCTCAAGATCAAGATGATGATCGAAGCTCAAGATGTCGTTGAGTACAGCTTGACGGGACAAGCGGCCGGCGCTTGAGGAGCAGGCGAGAAATTTAGTTACAGTCCTAAATCATAAAATTTTTGTATAATTTTGGATAAATCTGCCAGGACGGATTGAGACTTACCGCTAAAAGTGCCATCGTCTAGGTACCATACGTTTAGGTCGGAAGAAGGACTCTGGATGATTGGGTTGATGGCGAGACTAAACAGGGCCGGACGTAGGGGATCCCCCTGCTGGTAGCCTACGGCTGAAAGGATTTCGTTGTCTTAGTGAAGTAACTTGGATGGATAATGAACATTGTGACAGGAAAAAACATGACAGGAAAAAAAAAAACGTGTGTGTATTTGTCATATCATCTGACATATAGGTAGGTTTGACATTTGTCATTTATGTTGTCTTAGACATTATTATTTTGCAAGTGAATTTGAATAAATAAAATAATACTCGTATAACTACAAGGAACATCGTATCGTTGTACAAACTAAGGCGATTATGATAATACTCGAATATTGCGATCCCGCCGTAATAGCAAAGCCGTCCAATGAAATTGTCGTGTTTTCTTCCTCAAAAATCAGCAGTGCCAACGAATTGAATATTGTGGAAATACATTGTCAGAATATTTATAATATCAACTCGGAATCTGCAAGCATGAGGCAAATTGTGTTATTGTGATCAATTCAAGAAGAAATATAGTCACCCGATTGGATACAGTTCTTCAAGATACCTAATAACTACACTTAAACTGTTGCCATAACCATGTTTTTAACTGATTCACTAGCAAGAATTGCTACGCGCTACGCTCATTACGACACGAGTCATTGTTTCAGCGGATCCCGTGGTTTTCCGCCGTATGTAGTGGAAAGCGCCTACGGTGAGTCAAATGAAGAAGAAGAAGTAGGTAGCAAATATTTGTAATATATCATCGGACTTATAACTGGTTACTGCCACTCCCCGTGTTGTAATCCACGCGGCGAAGCCGACGTGGGTGAAGTGTCATCTCCACAGACACTGCATCGCCTGGGACGCACATGAAGATACACAGGGTTGCCCAAGACCTGTGCCTCTCTCGACCTCACCGACTGGGTCCGCGGGAACGACAAGTCGATACGCGCGGAGTCGGGTCAGTTGCAGGTGCATGACGGCTGGCACCGAGCCCGGTTTGTTTCAAGTTTTGCATGTTGTAATATATAAATCCAGATAAAATAGCAACGTATTTCATGGCATATAAATGTGCATTTACAAGCCATAAAAATAAAATAATAGATATTGTTTATTTTTATATTTGATGATGCAATTGTATGACGTAATTACACATAAAATTACATTCTTGTGGTACAAAACATACAAATGAAGTAATTGTTTCATTTTCTTAACCTACCTACTCTCAAGCTAAGGAATTCACTAGATCAGACATATTGCACGTGCACGAGGGTTCTGTACCGTACTCGCAAGTTTTGCATGTCTAGTTTAACGTGAGCTTCCGTCGCGAATTGTTTACCAGCGTTTTGGTGCCCGCTTACGCTGGTTATACAAATTATGAATGCGATATACCTAGTTATAAATTGACTTTACATTGACTTATCAATACAATAGCACATATTTCATATATCATAATGTACCCTGGAGAGAGGGCGCCACAGTGCCACTGTTTACTTCGTATCTGTGTATATTGTTGATTTAAAAATATAAATAGTGCATTTAGGAGGTAAAAATTAAGAAAAGTGGAAGGACAAATAACTAAATCACGACATATATTGTGGACAAAGTGCAAAAACAAGTGAATAAACAATAAAAGGTGAAATAACTTTCGTGCAAAGAACTGCTGTTGTGAGTGTTTTTACCTAAGTTTTCGAGGAATAAACATTTGCAGACAATGAACAATGTCATAAACGTGTACAAAGTTATCAAATAAAAGTGTTATAGACGTTTATCGCAACCAAAATATAAAAAAATATCCAAATACCGACAGATGACTTGGCAGAAATAACTATTTCGCGAGTAAAATTAATTTTAACGCCATCTGTTGGCACTTAAGCGCGACACATCAACTACAATCGAACTTCTAAACAGGGACTTACTGCAACTTGCACTCCACTCAGCGCAGTTCGGGAAACAATCACAAGAGGGCGCTTGTACGCGAACATTACAAAACATTTAATATTCAGCTGCCTTAAAGTTCTCATCTAAACATGGACGACATAATGCGCTTACTGACCCAAATTCAAAATGATCTCACTGAGCAAAAAAACACAATTGTCACAAATGGTGAGAAAGTAACTGAAGCCGTAACGTCAAATTTTAATAGTATTTTAGATGAAAAGCTAAAAACACTGGAAGAAAAATATGACCACCTTAAGGAAAAGCAAGAAAATCAAGAAAAACGACTCTACTTTCTTGAAAAACAAGCAAGGCAAAGAAATATTGTCTTTTTCGGACTAGAGGAAACTGAGACCTCGTATGCTAGTTTGGAACGTATTGTGACAGACTTCGTAAAGCAGCATTTCTCCCTAGAGCTTGACCGAAGAGACATTCAAGAAGTAAGAAGAATAGGGAAGAAAGGGGAAAGAATGAGACCAATCACCGCTACGTTCACTACACTAGGTACAAAAATAGACATATTCAAACAAAGAAGCGCCTTGAAAGATACTGCTTACTACATCAAAGAAGATTACCCTTTGTACGTGTTGGAAAAAAGAAGACAACTACAAGAACAAGTACGAGCCGAAAGAGAGAAAGGCAACTCCGCCACAATAAAATATGACAAACTTATTATACACAGCAATACGAACGCTACCAGTAAAAACAAAAGAATGCTCTCATTGTCCCCTGAAGGCAACAACTCGACACAGGGCGAAAACAAACGATCGCAAGCTAGCAAGAAAAATAAAACTCAGGCGCCGTTCAGAAGGACGTCAAGTTTATCGGAAGGAGTACTTAAACCTGGAATCTTGAACTACTTGACCAGCTCTAAAAACTCAAGTAACACTCCGAAACAACAACAAGACGACGAAAGCACTAACATATAGCAATTAGCCCCTCCCTCTCACCTAGATCACTTACCACACATACTACAACAAAAAACAGGAAACGATATACATCTTCCAAGCCGGTTGGTCACCGTGGAAGAATACGACCAAAACCCTCCAAAAAAGAGAGTAAACAAGAGTGAAACCCTAAAAATAGCAACCTACAATGTTAGAACCCTCTCTACCACCGAAAAATACGTAGAATTAATGTACGCTATTCGGAATCTAAACATAGACATACTCGGCTTAGCCGAAATAAGAAGAATGGGATGCAAAATTGAAGAGCACAACGATTACATATTCTGCCATGTGGGTGAAACGCCCGGATTACATGGTGTAGGTTTTCTCATAAAAAAAGAATATAAATTAAATATTATAAATTTTAGCGGCCTATCTGAAAGAGTCGCTTTTCTAAAACTAAAATTCAACGACACAGAGCTATCAGTAATACAAGCATATGCTCCAACACAAAATTCAAATGAGGAAGAGTTGGAAAACTTTTACCAAACTCTACAAAAAGCACATAAGCTCTCAGAAGGCTGTAACAAAATTTTGGTGATAGGAGATTTCAACGCAAAAATAGGTCAACCAAAAAACAACGAAACGCTAATCATGGGCAAATACGGTTACGGAAAAAGAAATGAAAGAGGTGAAAAGCTCATCCAGTTTGCACTTGAATTCAAGCTTTCAATCATGAACTCGTATTTCAAAAAGAAGAGCAGTCGAAGATGGACGTGGATATCGCCTGACCAAAAAAAGAAGAATGAAATAGATTTTATAATGTCAAATTCTCCGAAAAGTATTACTAATATAGAAGTCATTAACAACGTAGAGTTTCCGTCAGACCACCGAATAGTAAGAGCAACATTATCCCTGAAAAATGTAAAAAAGAACAGAAAACACTATAAGAACTCAACAAAATCACTGGATACAGAAGACGAAATAAAAACATTCCTTTCTAATCTCGGGAAAAATATTGATGCCATACCGAGCAGCTATAAAGAAAATATTCAGAGCTTTTATGACGCTATAGAGAACTGCATTAAAAATAGCTTAAAAATAGAAACTACGCAACAAGATGAGGAGCACAGTTACTACTTTTTCAGCGAAACTACAAAACTTCTGATTAAAAGACGTAGCGAGCTTTTGAAAACTGAAAATAAAAATAGCGAGCAGAAAAAAGAACTCTCGTCTTTATTTAAACAAACAAGTAAGTGTATAAGAAATGACTTTAACCTGCACAAGAAAAAGACCATAGAGACTAACTTAATCCAATACAGAAGCGCTAAACGAGCTTTTAAACAACTTTACACTCACTCCGACTGGATTCAGACCCTTAATCGCGGACCGAATCAAGCTACGACGAGAAAGGATGTAATATCATGTGCTACGGAATTCTACAGAGACCTCTATGCTACCACAACATACGACGCGTTACCACCAACAGAAACGGAGAGCACCGAAACAAATACAAACGAGGCTATCAAAATACGGGAAGAAGAAGTCCTAAAACACATTAAAAAACTAAAGCAGGAAAAAAGCCCTGGGCCGGATGGCTTAAGAAATGAGAGTCTCAAAATCGGGGCACCACTACTGACTAAACCACTCACGTGCATATTTAATATGGTCCTAAACACAGGGCAAGCTCCTAAACAATGGTACAGCTCGGACATCATACTCTTGTATAAAAAAGGAAACCCTCTGGACATAGCCAATTACCGCCCTATAAGTCTGTTGTCTACTGTCTACAAACTATTCAGCTCTATCATACAAGACAAAATCAATCCCCAAATAGACAGCATGCAACCAGTGGAACAAGCAGGATTTCGCTCCGGATTTTCGACCATGGACCACATCCATACTATGGAACAAGTTGTAGAGAAATATAGTGAGTTTAATAAAACTCTATATATGTGTTTTATCGATTACACAAAAGCTTTCGATAGCATACATCATAACTTTATTTGGAAAACTCTAAGATCATGCAAAATAAGCCCAGAAATAACTAGAATCTTAAAAAACATCTACTCAAACAATGTAAGCAGAGTCAAGCTAGAAACCAGAGGCAATGAGTTTAAAATAGGCCGAGGCGTTAGGCAAGGCGACCCACTGTCTCCCAAGCTTTTTATAGCCGTCCTGCAAAACATATTCGCCGAACTGAAATGGGCAACAGAAGGAATCAAAATAAATAACACACGACTTCACCACCTCAGATTTGCAGACGACATTGTAGTTTTTGCTGAAACCCATCAAAAGCTGGAAAAAATGATACACGAGCTTAATATAGAGAGCAAAAAAGCTGGTCTGCACATGAACCTAAATAAAACTAAAATAATGACGAACAGCACTAAAAGTTCCATTTTACTAGACGACGTCGAATTAGAATACGTGGACAGCTACATATACTTAGGTAAACAGGTATCATTTTCCAAGACGAGCATCGAAGAGGAGGTCAATAGGCGAATTACCTGTAGTTGGAATAAATATTGGGCGCACAAAGATATACTGAAAGGAGACTACAATCTAAGCATGAAAAAAACTGTGATGGATACCTGTATTCTACCCTGCTTGACCTACGGGTCCCAGACTTGGGCCTATACAAAAAACATTAAAAACAAAATAATCCGTTGTCAACGAGCCATGGAACGAAGCATCCTAAACCTTAGAAAAATAAATAAAATAAAAAGTCATACAATTAGAAAAAAGACAAAATTGACAGACGCATTACACCATTCCTTAAAACTTAAATGGCGATGGGCCGGACACGTAGCAAGATGCACCGACCAGCGCTGGACCCTCGCCGCTACCAAATGGGCCGGTCCGACTGGGAAAAGAAAAGTCGGACATCCACGACAAAGATGGGCGGACGATATTGCAAAAGTAACCGGCAAAAACTGGCTATCAGTAGCCCAGGACAGAACGAGGTGGAAGAATCTGGAGGAGGCCTATACCCTACAACAGGGGTCCCTATAAATTAAGTAAAATATAAATAAAATATATGTAAGTTATGTATAAGATATATGGGAAATAAAAAGGCTTTATTATTATTATTATTATAATGTACCCTAAGAAACTACCACAGATATAGATATAGATAGATCACGCAAATGGGCATTTTCAATAAAACGTGTAACCAATAATTAGCGTGAGTTGTTAAATAAAAATTGACTCAGTGCATATACACGTTAATTAAATGCGATAAAAGTTCATTGTCACATCATTTGTATTGAAAAGTACATGCATTTATGCATGTACTTCGCGTGTCAGAATTCGGACTCCGAGTTGGCACTCCGACTTACATTCCGCGCGCGTCTGTTGTGGTAGCCGGTTGTCCGTGAATATTAAGAAAATACCTTATTGCAGAATCGATTTTCCGCGGACAACGGGGAATTCAGATCACTAATTCGCCCGTGTGACGTCAAAGTAGGTAGAAAAAAGTGACACGATCGGTTTTCATACAGATTGAGGTGTTTAAGTTATCTAGTGTATATCTATATCTATGGAAACTACTCAGAATACGAAACTGTCAAAAAGTTTCTGTCATTTTTCAAAAATATGTTTTGACGATTTTGCTTGCTCTGTGGAGGTCGGCGACTGATTTCAATTCATAATGTCACCAAAGAAAAAAAAACCAAGGTTAGTGACCTGCCGCTGTAAAGTTATATGGTGTGCGTGAAATGTAGTAGTGTGTGTCACTAGGGAAAATTACGATAATGTTGCGCCGCCTAGTGTTATTTTAGTGTCGCGTATGTAGCTTCATACGACTTGTTTCGCCTTAAAAGGTCGTGGGCCCAGAATACCAAATTTTCTGTTGCCAAGTTGACCGGACTAGAAAATTTTTCGTCATGGAAATTCACAATGAAATTGCTATTAGTTCGCGAAAAATGTTTTACATTTACCTCAACACTTCCGAAGAAAGATGATGCTGCACAGATAGAGAAGGCATTTACAATAATATGTCTACACCTGGACACTCATCTCTATCCGTATGTACATTTATTTAATCGTATGGCATCTATTATTTTTGCCTTTAAAGTTTGTCACTCTTTAGTACCACCAAGGGGACACGTGCAGGGTTGTGGTAGGTAGCTCCTGCGGACGCGAGTAACAGTTAACCCCCCTTTGTCAAGTGAGTGGGCAACTCGACTGTTAGAAGTTTTTAAGCCGCCCAAAGGCCTCTAACTCGGCTTAACGACTACTGTCATAGACAGCAACCAGGATCAACTGCTTAGCGTGCCTTCCAAAGCACGGAAACGCTCATTTAATATTAACCACTCAAACATCAGGCGGTCACCCATCCAAAGACTGACCGCTGCCATCTTTGCTTAACCTGCGTTATCGTTTCCGACTCGCAGGGGCCACCAGGTTATGAGCGCTTCAAGTTTGAGCGCTTACGTATGTACAGAATCTTTCCCATGCAAAAGAAGTGTGGGATGCGTTGGCAGCCATTTTCGAAGATAGAGGTATTAATAGACGCATAACTCTCTCTCTCGGATGAGAAGCTGGAGAATCACCGTTCAGATGCATGATTATGTAGCTGCTGTCATGAGTCACGCTCAAAAGCTAAAGGAAATTAATCAAAGCTTCGATGACGATTTGGTTGCTGTGGTACTTTTGAGAGGTTTGCCTGATGTTTATCGTCCGTTACGGATGGCACTAGAGCACTCAGGAATGAAACTTACCTCTAAAAATGTTCTGCAAAAGCTTTTACAAGAAGACTGCGCTCAGAGCTCTTCGAATGATTCCTCGTCTCTCAACTCGGCATTAGTAGCAAATAAACAAGCTCAGCATTCAGTATTAAAGCTCAAGTGCTTTGAATATGGAAAAAAAAGTTACAAGAAGTCCGACTGCCCGAAGCTGATAAAGGAATTGGATGGTGAAGGTGTATCAACGGTTTCTTCGAAGTCGTAGAAAGTTGTGCTATACTGTTCGCTGTCAGTGCACAGTTCCTTCAGCCCCTCGACGTTTTATCTGGATAGTGGTGCCTCGACCCACATGAGTTTTCAGAAGGACTGGTTTAGAGACTTTAAGGTTACTGATGATAAGAATGTTGTGACATGTGCGAATGATTACAACATGTCAAGCGAAGGTAAGGTGACATTATGGTAAGTCTGAAAGGAGTTTTGTTACCTATTAAAGATTGTTCCTTTGTACCTGATTTGAGAGTTAATCTTTTGTCAATAAATAGATAGATACCTAGATCATTTATTGAAATATAAAAAAAAATACATGTCAGTTTTGCTTATTTCTATTCTATGCTATACTATACATTATTATTAGGTCTTAGGACTCTTAGGTAATATTACAAAAAAATAGATTACATCATAAATTCAACAGTTTTGTAGATGGGTCAGTGACTTGTTGCACTGGACGAATTCGTCAACACTGTAGCACGCCATGTCCAACAATATTTGTTTAAGTTTTTTCTCGAACATCGAGTCTGAAGTAGATTTTAACAGTTCGTCTAGAGCATTGTAAAGTTTTATGGCTACTATGTGTAAGGATTTCCGAGACTTTGCTAGACGTCGCGGAGGTACGCATAGGAGGTGGCGCCTACGCGTTACGGTCTGTAGTTTTTCGAAGTTAGTGGGGATCCGTTCGAGATTGTGTCGTATGTACTTGCATGCTTCAAGTACATATACAGCGGGTAACGTCAGGATTTAGCTGCTTAAACAACTCCTTAGCATAATAGTCAGAGGGTTTTTTAGCCATGATACGGATCGCACGCGTTTGTAGTTTAAACACTTTTTCGCGTTCCGCACATGTTGCCCATAGGTCTACACCATAGACTAATATTGAATGAAATTACCCAAAGTATGCTGTTTTAAGATAATCTTCAGAGACGCTGTGGGTAAGTCTGGACAAGGCTAAACATGCTGAAGAGAGAGAATATCTTAGTTGGTACAGAACGGTTCGAAAGTGATTTTTGATTCTGGTGGTTGTAGGATGTTTCACCAATCGATAGGCGAGATTACGAGTAAACTTGTGGTTACTGCTAGCAAAGTCTCAGGTATCTATAAGTTCGATGACTGTTCCTATTGTAGAAGGGGCTTTGGCTACGGTTTAACTGCAAGCTGAGAACTTGTTGGCGCTTTGGCATCGGTGGCTTGGGCATATAAATTTGAAGGGTTTACGCAAGCTACCTAACATCGAGATTGGAGGCAAAAGAGTAATGGAACCATGTGTTGCTTGTATTAGAGGTAAGGCACATACTTTTCCAAAGGCTGAAGCAAGACGAGCTCCATGTCGAGAGTCCCATGTCGGAACGCTCGTATGGGGTAGGAGGTACAAGTCAGACCGTAGACAAGGACGAGAATGCAATTATATGTGAAATAGATCATCAATCTACGTCAGTGACAGAAGATTCTTATGAAGATGCGTTGAAACTGCTTATACAGCGGATCCAGCGGAACTGAATGAATCTAACACTGAAGATCGTAATGGAGAAGCCTATGCGGCTGATGAGCAAATCATGCGATACCTTCTAAGAAATAGGATACGTAGCGAACAAAGTGGGCTATATTGCTACAATAATGTGTTGCTACGTGTTTTTGTGAAATAAACATTTCTTATTCTTATTCTTCGTGCGATTTAGAGGAAGAACCACGGTCGTACAAAGAAGTCCTACAAAGACATGACAGCCATGAGTGGCAAGCAGCGATGGAACGGGAGTTGGAATCCATGAGGGAGCACGATTTTTGGAAGGTGGTTGAGAAACCTTCTGGAGCAAAGTTGTGGGGAACGAGTGGATCTACAAATAAAAGAACGATGCTGACGGATACCTGACGTACAAAGCCAGACTCGTCGCAAAAGGCTTCACGCGGAAGGCATGTAGATTAATTTGACACATTTTCACCCGTTGTGAGAAGATCAACCCTGAGGTTGTTGCTGGCGTTGGCTGCTGAAAACGATTTACAAGTACATCACTTCGACGTAAATACAGCGTTTCTTAACGGGGATTTACATGAACAGGTTTATAATGTTTATATGCAATTACCGGAAGGTTACGTCGAAGAAGGCCGGAAATCAAAAGTATGTTTATTGCAAAAGGCAATATACGGCCTTAAACAAGCTAGTCGTTCATGGAACGAAAAAGTAAATGACTTTTTTTGTCAATGTCGTTTACACGTTCTGACATCGACAGTTGTTTATATTTTGAAGACGACATTTATATATATATGTCTCTATGTGGATGATTTTATAATATTTTTTTCAAAATATTAACGGAAAAGTCGAATTGTTGAATGGATTGAGACAATACTTCCATATCAAGGATTTAGGAGAAGCTCGACAGTGCCTAGGCATGGGTTTAGAACGAGGAACACGAGGTAAGTTATTCTTTCATCAAAGGAAGTTTGTGGAAAGCGTTCAAAATTATCATGGAATTGGATCCATGTAAACCAGTGAAAACCCCGCTGGAACTGGATTTGCATAAAGTTTTGGCAGATGGGGTGGTGATGAGTTGAATAGCCAAGAACAATTACGATACCAGTCGTTGGTTGGTGCATTGAATTATCTAACCTGCAACACGAGGCCCGACATCTCCGCAGCAGTGAGCTTCTTAGCTCAATATAATTCATGTTGCCGGACTGTACACATGAAGGCGGCTAAGCGTGTTTTACGTTACATTAAAGGAACGTGGGACTTAGGCCTTACGTTTCGAAAGTCGAAAAGGTGAACGTAACGATTATTTAATTACAGGTTACGTAGACGCTGACTGGGGAGGCGACATAAAATACAGAAAGTCGTTTTCTGGATTCATGTTTAAAGTGGGACCGAATATGATATCCTGGGAGTGCAGAAAGCAGAAATGCGTCTCACTTTCTTCTACTGAGAGTGAATACGTCGCTTTATCAGAAGCATCCAAGGAAGCAGTATATCTTCAGAGGTTAGTGAGACAAGTAGTCAAAAGTGAGGGTTCTCAGAGAGTCAAGGTGTTCGTTGACAACCAGAGCGCCATCACATTGGCTTACAATCTTGTTGCCCACAGGCGGACGAAGCACATCAACATTCGATACAATTTCATCCGCCATTGCGTCAATCAAGGGCTAATTCAGTTGGAGTACATCTCAACTGAAGATAACTTGGCCGATGTCCTTACAAAGCCATTGCCCCGCGTTAAGTTTGAAAGATGTGTGTCTAGTTTAGGTTTACACCGGGGCAATTGATGCTGTGTGTGTGTTCTGATGATGAACGGTAGCTTGAGAGGAAGTGTTAAGTAGATGGTTGCTATGCTACCTATCTTGTTTTGTGGTTACTATGTACAATCAACCGTCTATCAGCTGTTTAGCCTCAGAATAAATATTACTCCAAGACACTGCGACTCTTTAATTATAGTCTATATTTAAAATAAGTGAGGGGTGATACCATCTAAACCTGACGCCGACCCTTTGGGGAAGGATGCAAGAGCTGCCTCCCTGTAGCGCGGAGAAAAATCGAAGGATCTGATGGAGGATCAACAAAAAAAGTGGTCAAAGGGCCTGGGGGATGCTTTGATTGTAAGTATTGTAACGCGGCTGCGGTTTCGGGAGTGTCGGGGGCGATGGTATCATTAGTGATGAGAAGCCGTGCCGCCCCTTTGAGATCACCATCCTGCAATTTCTCTTCAACCTTTTTGCACAAGTTATACTGTTTACCTCTAGTTTAAAAAGGCCGTGAGAGAAATATTGGTGTTGTTAACGTCTGGAACATGTAAAATTTTGAAAGGCTGAGTTAACAAGTCATGCCACGATTGGAGGTTATTGTTTTGTACACAATTGTTTATTGTAGCTGTTAGCACTTCGGCTACAGCGGACCTGGCACCACGCGGAATGCGTTTGACTAGAGGCGTCGAATGCTTTAGTTGTCCGAGAACGGTTTGAAGAGGAATAGCATGGTAGGGTGATGTCGTAGATGAGCTTATGCTATGAGTATTCGGAACAGTTGAGATAGGATGAACGCAAACCTGATGGGTACGCGATTGATGAATGTGTAAGCCTCGTGTTGATGTAAAATCTCTTTACATACTACACAACATTCCATTCTACAAAATAGAAAATACAAAAAGAGAATTAACAAACTACCACACGCATACGAACATAAGTTGCTTAACTAGAAAATAAACTACCTAAGAATACAATTAGATTAAAAGAAAATAAACAACGCTGATTCACCACACACTAGGAAGGAGTCACTTGGCGATACAATGTTTCTGATGATCAACATAACTAGTAGAAACTTACGCATGATGATCATTGTTAGTGTAGTTACTGAGACTCGCAATTTGATTATTTTATTATGTCGTCTATGTAGTGTGTAATCTGAGTTGACAGAAATAGGTACCTACATATATATTATGTAGGTATATTTTTTTGTGTTCCCCGCTTGAAGCAGTATCGCCAAATAGCAAAAATAACCGCTCGATCAAAAAAAACAGCTTAAGCGTTAAAAGACCCAAGAATAACAAGGTTAAATCCGTATGTTATCGCTGTCCACTTCTCGATCTGAATTTCAATAAAGTTCGGCTTTGGCGGAAAATGTATGGTTATCCCCCGTACAGGTGTAGACTTTACGTAACTTCGGAGCATGTGGAAGGGTCAATACTTTATGAGGATTTAAATAATGTTTGATAATGCAACCTGGGATAGTAATTCACTTTTGCGAACAGTAAAGCATACATAAAAGCTATGGCTACTTGTTTACCGACTTCTAAAAAGGAGGAGATTCTCAATTCGTTATTTTTTATCATTGTCCCCGATTACTGTTTGTTCGTTTGAAAGGGTGTCCTTCCCAGGTGGTTCCATGGTAATAAGATAAGATCTGATCTAAGGACCCTGGAGAACTCGAGGGATCTCTTAAAATAGGCAAAGAACTGAATTGAAGTTGGGTAAAAATTTGTTTTTAAAGTAAAATATTTATATTCACTCGATGCCCAACAGCGCCTTTAGAAAAGAAAATACAATTTAAATATACCTAGACATAAAAATTGGCACATTGTCAATGACTATTTAACCGAGGTTACAATAGTCGAAATATCATTTTTCTTTTGAATGCTAAACTGGCTCTATTACTATTAATGTTGACACGTTGTGAATGGAACCCGTAACAATGTTCATTCGTATTATTTTATTCATAAACTTCTATTCAAAATACATTATTTGAAATGCCGTTGAAATTAGTTTGTTATTATTTGGTACTTTGATATTTATATTTCTGAGAAACGTTTCTTTAAGTTTTATATATAATTAACCAACTGCTCATCACAGTAACTAAAAGTCACATACCGAACATGATTAAAAAAGAAAACCCGTCTCATAAAATACAAGAAAGATCCTAAATATAATAATCTTCATCAAAAACTGTCACAATAACGAAACACTGGCCTATGTCCGTTCGAAAACCTTAAACAATAAATCCATTGGCGTCCGAAGGGGCTTAGTTCCCCTTAGCTGGCCTCTTTGACAATTTCTTGGTCCTATCTTTTCGCCTCACTGGCGACTTTATCTCCGAGTCTATTGGGCTCGATGGAAAATGTATGGCCGGTCTTAATGCTCGCCTTTGTGCACACTTATTTGTTTTTGCTAAGATATTTTATTTCGACTTATTTATTGGTTGGGTTCAGATTGGGGCGGAGTTGGATGGTTAGGCGTGAAATGTGATATGCTTAACAAGTTGACCTGTGGTCGAATATTTATTATATACTAGCTTCTGCCCGCGACTCCGTCCGCGTGGAACTCGTTTATATCGTAGCTCCATACAAACTTTCACCCCTCCACTTCATCCCCTTCCCCAGGACTCAAACTATCTCTATACCAAATTTCATCCAAATCGATTCAGCGGTTTAAGCGTGAAGAGGTAACAGATAGACAGACAGACACACTTTCGCATTTATAATAGTAGTATGGATTATGTAAAAAACTGTACTGTACATAGTCGATTTAAAGGCAAAAAACTGTACTCTTACGTCAATTTAAATCACCTTAAAGTTAAAGATCCAACTGCATCTTACGTATATTTTAATTTAGAAATAATTTCACGACTAATATTGGTATCTCATCTTATCTACTGTTCCTTTGATAGAAATAGAACAACATATAATAGGCATGATGCCTATGCTCATGTTCAAATTGATAACGTAGTGATGCTAAATGGATAGTAAACCATCAAAATATCGTAATAAAGTATATTTTATATAAGTAATACTTATAATTAAAATCATAAAAAGATATGAACCTTGAAAGTTTAGAAAAATTATGCATTTTTTTTATTGTCCAAGAGTACATTTAAAGCTGCCAATAGAATCCTTACGCTTTTATAGAAACAAAATTGTAAAACAACTATGTACTTAAACGTAGTATTTCGCGACCGAAACAACAACAACTACTTTGTACAATTGTGACGTCATACTTGTGTGTCAGTATGAAGCGTTTTGCGCTGCCGAAAAAAAATTTGAGACAACGATTGACGTCGCTGGCGTCAATCTTTGTCTCAAAATTTTTTTTTTGCTCCTATACAATCATTTGTTCCTCTCCAAAAACTGGTTCGAATGACATCATAAAAAAATCTTAGTCATCATCCCTATTCTTTTCGTATTTAATAATCATTAATATAATAAAAAGTTCAAACGAATCTCATAATAATTTGTTTGTCGGACTTTTTAGTATGTAAAACAGCAATGATATTGCTCTGGAGTAAATAGTAATTGATTAGGAAATATTTAATATTACATAATTCATATAATATAGTAAGTAACAAAACGGTTGGTTTGGTCTGAACCCGCCATAATATCAGTAAATGACTTAAGTAAATAATTGCAGGAATAGAGAAAGGAAACAATTTTTTTTACATAATTTGTATAATAATTAAGCTTTGGCGTCTCAGTTCGTGCCCTTGAATCGTGTGCAATCTTTTGACATCAGGCAGTCCCCTGGTATATAATCTATTCACTATTCCCTGCTGTAAGATGTACGAGTACCTAGGCATGAAAAGAAGTGGAATCAATATAATCAAGCGTAAATATCCCTCAGGTTGTCCAGGCCTGCATTTAGTTGGTGGTGCCTAGTTAAAGTACACCATATTCGTAGGATTTTATCAACACTTACGACTTTATGAAAATAAGGCTCCCTGAATAGGTCCCTCCCCTGTCATGAATAGAATGACCAGGGAATGTACTAATGGTAATGAACGTTTGATTTACAAAATGGATCTTTGGTTACTCTTTGATGTTGCACTTTAGTATCAAGTCATAAGGGTCATATTAGTTTGTCTTGGATTTGTATAGGCCAGTGACGGGTGATTAGTAGCCTTTTATGGAATTGGGCTTATGTTTTGTGGTATAGGCTACTAGTAATAAAGCCAAGGGAATACCTGTTTAGCGGGTTTTATTGCTGAAATGCACTAAGAGGGTAATAGTTATGGACGATCCAAAGAATAGGAAGTGAAGATCAATCACCTCTTACCTAAAAGACAAAGTTTGCTTATAAAAATCTAGTGGCTCACACTGCTTGCTAAATCATCCAAACTAGGTTGATATTTACTTCTTGTTATTACGAAATATTACAGCTCATAATCCGTAACTCGAGTTTTGCCAGCGAGCCACAGATCGCAGAATATTGGGTGTACAGCCAATGGATTGCATCTGGAACACAATCCTACACTAAAAAAATTAAAGAATTGACGTAGCTCCGTAGGCGGCCAAGTTGAAGTGGGACTGAGCTGGTCACATCTGCTAGAGAAATGAGCCAAGAAGACTTCAGGGTGAGCCCACGATTCAAAACAGAAACGCGGTAGGCGTCGTCGGTGATGGTGGCATAGCTTGGCCTGATCCTGGCCAGACATTACTCATGACCACGAATAATAGAAATAGAAGAGGCTTCTCCCAAACAGTGAGGCACAACGGGCTCGACACAAAAATATATATTACAGAAAAAAAACAAGACCTGTTCCATGTGAGAAGTATTTGAAATTATATAGATTACTTCTGGCATTTGTTATGTCATCTTTTTGATCTGTTAATCAATTAGTTTACTGAAACGGCAAAAAATAATGATATGTCTTTAGAAGACCTACAGCATTTGTTCACAAAAAATGAGTCACGCTTAAAAAGATACCCAAAATTTCACGCATGTCAAACTCGCGAATGAAGTAAATGATTAAAAACCACAATCTGCGTGAATGTCGCGCTAGATCCGTCAAAAGTATAATCTTTTTGATTAACAACTTCCCCCAACATTTAAGCTAAGGGCATGATTCCTTATCTCATTTCATTATGCCCCTGTTCACACTAAGTTACAAAAAATAAATGTAATTTATATTCGGAAATAAACTGAACGGTTTTACAAGTGTGACTACGAGAGTTTTATATTAAAAACATTCAAATACAAGATTAAATCCACCGTCTTTGGAAAGATGGAACTTAAATTTCGAGGACAGGGACGAGTTTAGGACAAAATGCAGAAATATTGCAAATGGCGTTAAATATCAATAATAACAAAATAGTAGGTATAAATTATTTATTATCCATACAAGACTACACAGCGTTCATGAACTTGGAAAATTCTCCCCTTTTACCTGCAAAGCTAAATATCTTATTCATTTTAATTTAATTTTCATAGCGTCTTTTTAATTGGATGACCCAAAGAAAATATTTCCTCGGAAATTTTGGGCCTCTTTTTTTATTGTTACTTAACTTGCATTACCGTTTTTTTACCAAGAAAGATATAATTTTTACTTCTTTAAGCTATCCTGTCAGCGCCGTTTGCGCTCACACTATGAGCATTTGTTTGCAAAAAACTGAAATCTAATATTTTTTCGTTAATTATTTGCTTTTCTATTATTCTTTTTTTTATTATTTTACGATAATGTCTGGTTATCATCAATTTTTTTGGGTTTCATTTATGCTACTTTAAGTTTGTAAGTACCACAATATGAACTAGTATATAAAATTTATTAGGGTATTCTGGATTTAAAATTAATCATACATGAAATTCCGGTCTAAATCCAGCTGGATTGAAGGAACGAATGAATGAATGAATCAAAGTTATTGAGAGATTTCTCTTCGCAAGTTATTACTCCGTCATGAACGCAGTGACGTTTTAGGTTTAAGTCTAAATAAAATATAAAATGTGGGACTGTACTTTTTGCGTATTTTATTATCTTATTTTACTTATTTACATACTTTATTCACTCAAATAAATAACGAATATAACATACTTAAATGGAAAGTATGTATATATATGTAAGATATTCAAGTACTGAACCTGATTGTGAGTCTTTGAAATGTCATTTGGTTGGATGTAATCCATTCCTTATTTTTCTTTCTGCAACAAATTAAAATTGCCTAAATGTTTGTCATAATGACTACAGTTATTTAAGTATTTTACAAAGTTTTAATCGAATCTATCAGACGAAGGAAATATCACAATGGACATTGGAACATTTTTAAATATGAAAATAAATTCATTAGATGCTAAACAAAAAAACAATTAACATTTAAAACGGATCCAGAAAGTACTTAGTAACAAGCAGAGAGTAAAAATGGCGGTCCAACTAGAAGATAAACGAAAGAAGTACATTTCCATGTTAATTTACCGCTCCAGAAAACGTTAATCCCAACGTCGCATTAAAGTATTAGGAGAAATTAAAAAAGAAACTTCCCGAGTTGGCAATTTGACGTGTATTTCGATTTAAAAACTCTCAAACAATTTACATGATGAATAAGGAATCGTCGCGTTATCTGCCAACTTAGAGGCGCTTAATGATGTGCCGTTTCCGGGAACGTTTGGGCCTATTAAAAAAATCGTATTGAATTGAAATCAGTTTTATATTTGTCGCGTATCTACGCTCATTCATAACACAGGTCTAAGCTAGAGCATAGGCTCTGACTAGATTTGGCGCGTCAAATACTTGGCAGTAATGATTTTTATTTTTTCTTTTGCACATTATCTTAATGAGTTTATCTCATATAATTATGATCGCAGTTATAATGGTGTACTCAATATTGGACATAAACGATTGTTCTTCTAGTTTGACTTGTTTCGATAATATCCAAATTCCATTTAAGCCGTCATTTCAAAGATAAATAAAATCCGTTTCGACGTAACCTCAGGCCAAAGATAGTTACATAAACAAGCGAAACCGTTAACTTTGGGCCCAAGAGCCCCTTACATAATGCAAATGACTATCGTAATGCGTAATAGACGGCCGGGGAGGAATTACCTTATCGGCGGAGCCATGCATCACATACAGCTGAATTAGCTGCAGCCGCAAAATTAAACGCTTTGCAATTTAACTAAACCTATTTAGGGTTAACGCAGAGTAGATTGTTCTCTAGGGAGCACAATAATTCAGAATATAATGTTTAAATTATTAAAATTAATGTTTGAATTTATTTATTGAAAAAGGTTAACTATTATTTTGAAACATTTGGAGCCAATCTTCTGGTGGATCACGTAACCCATTGCACGCGCGTGAGGTAGATCAATATGTAACTTTTTGTAAGGGAATATGACAGTTGAGTGGTCCTCACGTGCGTTCGAAACGTTACGTGATCACCCCTCTGGTCGACAGAAAATGATTGTTATATTATATTGAAGCTGAAGGTCCTGGGTTTGAATCCCGGTAAGGGCAAATATTTCTGTGATGAGCATGAATATTTGCTTCTGAGTCATGGAAGTTTTCTATGTATTTAAGTATTTATATCTATTATATATATATATCGTGCTCTAGTACCCATAACACAAGCCTTACTGAGCTTACTATGGGACTAGGTCGATTTGTGTAAGATTGTCCCCTAATATTTATTTATTTATTGATAAATGTTTCAATGTTTTTAAATTGAAGTTAAGTACCTATTCACTATAAGTAATCTTTTTTAAGGTTCCGTACCTCAAAAGGAAAAAACGGAACCCTTATAGGATCACTTTTTTGTCCGTCTGTCTGTCTGTCAAGACCATTTTTCTCAGGAACGCGTGGAGGTATCAAGCTGAAGTTTATATCAAATACTCAGGTCTCATTGTCCCTTGGAGCAAATCAAACTTAAAAGGCAACGCAATCAAAAGATACAGTCGTTTATAAATGCTGCAAATTTTTAGAGTTTTTCGACACTTGCAAAACCTACGGGGTACTTCCCGTGAACTCAGAAACTTGAAATTTGGCACGAAGCAACGTCATATAGCACAGACAAAGGAAAAATTACGAAAAGTAGACATTTTTAGTACTCATACAAAAATATATATTTTTTTTTTTAATTTTAATACCTTTTTCCTCGTAAACGTGTGGAGGTATAAAATTGAAATTCATGTCAAATACTCAGTTCTATAATACCTTTCAGCTGTAACAAAACGAAACTTTTATGTCCACGCAATCATAAGAAATAGCAATATAAGTCGCATAATTTAAAACTGAGTAGGTAATCTCAAGGGTATCAAAACCTAAAGGTACTTCCCGTGAACTCAGTTTAATTTTATATCAACCCAATAAAAAGAAACAGCAATTTAAGTAATCCGCTTATTTTGGCGTTCGCAACTACTTGCAAGGGATTCAAAGCCTAAAAGATGATTCCAGTCGGTTAAATTTGGTATGTAGTAACTTCATAGCACAGATAAATGTAAAATTGCAATTGCTTTAATGTTAAATGTGGTACTATTCATACCTTTTTCAGTCACCATTTACAGATCTTGTTCAAATTTTTCAAATGTATCAGTTAATTAGTATTTTTGTAAAAGATGTGCGTAAAAACTTTGTAAATAAACAACTTTGATAAAAGAAGTTTTGTCAGGCTGCTACAAATCTAGTGTAGGTATTTTAGTTAAATTGTAAAATAAATGATGTGGTATAATATTTTTTTTCTTCTTAGGATTACTAAATTGATAAGGTGACCAGTTAAATTCATGCTCCCCCAGATTTCCACATTGTAATGTTATGGATTCCATTTTCATTTAGTAATAAACAAAATACAACTTTTGCTTGTTATAGGTTTGTACGGAACCCTCGGTGCGCGAGTCCGACTCGCACGTGGCCGGTTTTTTGAAACTAAGGAGTAAAAATCAATTTTATATCAAGTATATACGCTCCATTTGAGTTCATATTTTTAGTTTCCATCTAATTCAACCAAGTCACCTAGACCATTTTTCACAAATGAATATTTTCTTCATACCCAATCCCTACGGCAACTCGCGTATTCATTAAAGCTTACTCATTGATTCCCATAATCGGTGTGCAATCATCAAATCATTGATTCGATCATCGAATCACGCGTAGCCCAATTGCCGGGTATCAATATGGAAATTGCTTTACGGCCTAACTGTCTGTTGCGGCGCTATCGCTACCGGGATATTGGGAATGCAACCTGACGTGGACATAGGTGCACCTTCATCACGTAGTGTCTGCGAATGTCTTTGAATTGGATCCATTTTGCAACTAAGGTTTCATTATTGATGCGTTTTTACTCTAATACCAGAGAAAGCGCCGCACAAATTGCATAAATGTGCACATTATTTTTAAACGTCTACAGGGTGGGCCCTGTAACAGGAGCAAAAAGTGGAATGGTAAATTATGAGCTTGTGAGTAAATATATCCAAGAGTTTATAATTGAATAAAATAAATTTGTTGTTCTTTAAAATAAGTTTACGTGTATTTTTACTCTTCTGGGGTGACATAAGTAGTTTTTTTTTACTTTAAGAACACAAGAATCACAATAATATTTTTCAAAAACAAAAATGCAAAAACTATTACGACTCATTACATGATGTTACCTCAAAATCTGCATTGAATGTTGCCTATGATGGTAACTTTCAGGAATCATACCTTTGCAATTTTCTTTGCATTTTCTTGCACGACTTGTGGGTAACGCAACTTTCGAAAGCACTTTTAACCATTTATCCGTGTAGTTATCTATGACATGATGTCTTCTAAAAGTTATGTTGCCAACTGTCTTGACAGAGCTTATTTCAATAAGGTAAAGTCTCGAATTAAAGCTTTCGTGAGACATGTCCAAAATACTCAGCACTAATAATAATAACTCACGTATGTTTGCACGACAATGCGAACACTCACAGTGAAGAAGAACTCCCGAAGAGTTCGAAACGTGTCGCCTGACGTGAAATTGAATACGTTAGTTTATCCGTGAATTCTGTATGTAGTATAAGGTATAGTTTCCTATTTGGTTTGGTGGTATTTAAGTTGGCAGTCGCCTCCGCGAAAAGTAGTGCCTTCGCAATACTTGAAATTAGGTAGCAAGTGTACCCTTGGATCATAAAAGGAATGTACCATTCACGATATTGGCACAATATTTAATGCGCTATACAAACTTTCACGATTCTGACACATTATTTTTACTAACGGGACTTAATCGCGTAGCAGTGAAGACCCGTTTAGTAAAAATAATGCGCCAACATTTTTAAACTGTATGTATGTAACGCAAGTGTTTTTTTGTAATCCAAACTGAACTCGCTTCAAAAGCAACATTTTAGCAAGTTTCTTATTAAAAAGCAAATTTTTACTTTGGGTGCTACACTATCGACCCCGGATATTGGCAGAGCCGCCATTTCCGCCCGCCATCGCTGACGTATGTCGAATGCCGCTAGGGTAAGCGCTCCGAACAGCGGACAGGCGTTACGATAAAAAAAAAGTGACAGAGATGTAGGGACGACATGAAAACTCATGAAAACAAGTAGAGACGAGACAGACCTTGCCAGTGATGGCGGGACGAGCTTAGACTCTTATTTAAAGGATTGGTCAGGCTCCTCAGGATCGGGAGGTCTGGATACCTTTGCCCAGCAGTCGGAACAGACTCCTAAAACTTATTAATAATAAATTCAATGTCAGGTTGGCAGAGTTGTTGAGGAAACCATGTGTTTACAGCGAGTGACTTGTTTTCGTCTTTAAAACCACAAAAAGAACCCTCAAACATCTAATCTTGTCAGTATACTTCCAAAACCAGATAACTGACAGAAGATGTTCTAAGAAAATGCTTGATGCTTGATGTACGTAGTTAGAAAATGTTTCATAACTTTCAAGTTCTTAAATAAATAGTAAACTTAAAATGATAAAACGCTTTAAAACGGCAATATTGAGAAGAAAAATATGAACACGCTCCCAAAAAACTATAAATGTCAGTCACATAAAAATACTTCAGTTCCTAAATCCATATCCATACTAATTTTATAAATGCGAAAGTGTGTGTGTTTGTTTGTTTGTTTGTCCGTCTTTCACGGCAAAACGGAGCGACGATTTTACGTGATTTTTTAAGTGGAGATAGTTGAAGGGATGGAGAGTGACATAGGCTACTTTTTGTCTGTTTCTAACCTTCCTCTTCCCTAAAATGGGGGGTGAAAGTTTGTATGGAGCTACGATATAAACGAGTTCCACGCGGACGGAGTCGCGGGCAGAAGCTAGTACTATAATACTTCTTCTATTTTCAGTTGAAGTCAATGACACACGATTAAATTCGTCAAACTGTTTATAAAGCGTACCAAAAAATAGCCATACGACTAAATAATTCACTAATTACCATTCCTACTGTGCCATGAGGTAAAACAATGTAAATAATTAAAGTCATAAATACATTATTCTAACATTGGTAACTTTACCCTTAAAAATGAGGCAACATGCCATTGACACGTATGAAATATTTTTATAACGATTTTCATCCGAGATTAAAAGGGTATTTTTAAAAAGCTTATGTAGGTATACAGGCAAAAAATAACATTCAGAATTCAGTTTCGGGTATGTCTTTCTCTCTCTCGTAAAATCTTTTCTATTTGGCATTTGAGCTTTTCCTTTTTTTTAAAGACTAAATGGCTGTAGTTTTAAATAAAATAAAATAAATAAATAATAGGGGACAATCTTACACAAATCAACCTAGTCCCAAACTAAGCAAAGCTTGTACTATGGGTACTAGACGACGATAAACATACTTATATATTTAAATAAATACTTAAATACATAGAACACATCCATGACTCAGGAACAATTATTCGTGCTCATCACACAAACAAATGCCCTTACCGGGATTTGAACCCAGGACCACTAACAACTAAGCTAAAGCGGTCGTCAAACGGACGTCAAAAAACTTTTAAACGGTCAACAAACTTATTTTAACTAAAATGTCGTTAACATTCGTATATTATCTTTATTTGTCACTTTGACATTTGTATTCATAAGAACAGGACAAAAGACATTTTATTTAGCAGATGCATTTTAAGTTTTATGAATAAGACGGTAACTCGCGAGGTCTTCAGAGGCTCTAGTATAAGTTTTACCGAAACAAAACGTTACGACCGCGTTTGTGTTTAGCTGATGTCAAATCCCATACAAATTGAGGGTAAAACGCAAACGCGATCGTAACGTTTTGTTTCGGTAAAACTTATACTAGAGCCTCAGCTCACAGAGCCGACACAGTCGCCAAAATAAGAAGACCATGCGCTGATATTGATTAATTGCCTCTGTGATTCCATTTTGTCAAAAATATGCAAACCCGTCAAACCATAGCCGCGAGAATCGCTACCGAAGGTACGAATATTAATAATGATTACTCATAAAAATAAAAAGGCAACGTAATAAACATCGATTTCTAATTTTATTAACGGTTGTATTTCCGGCACAAGTATGAATAACGCAAACCAATATGATACGTAAGTATTTTTATAATAATCACTCTAGAATATACAATTAAAAATGATGCACTAAGTTCAATACAAAATGTCTGGCGTTTTATACTGTACAATGCTGATCCACTGTGTTTTTTTAAGCAATCACATAGGTACTCGTACTAAATACGCATAAGATGCCCATCAAAACACGACAATTCCACCCGCATAAGGTCGGAAAATTGCATACGAAAGGGTGAGCAGTGAACAAATTTATGGAGTGCTGCCCGGGCGGACAAAAGATACATTTACATAGCAAATTGAAGGCCAGCAACGGACGGCTTTGTGGAAGTCAAATTGGTGTTGTTGGTGATCCGTGGCGACCGATCGCTTGGCTTGTTACGACTGGAAAGGATGCCGTAGCGTAACTGGCCAGTACTTAGTGAATGCAATAGGTACAAGCCTCCGCTTTTCACTCGAGGGGGAAAAATCATACTTTATTTATAGGTTGACGACATGTATTTCATTTATACATACATATAACGTAACGTAAGCTTTGATATGTACATGGGATCCAGTGTATATTTGATACATTTTAATAACAGCTCGTATAACGATGGATTCATGTTATTCCATCCACGATATTTGACAGAAGCTCCTTCTTTCATGTATTTGCCTTTGTGGAAGTTTTGGAATATATTCAAAAGCATTAAGAACTTGATGTGCAGTGTGTTTAAAAGTTCCATGTAAAATGTATCCATCTTCTTCGATCTTGAGCATAATTATTATTTAATATCTAGATGTAAATTTTTACGACATTTATTTTGTCCTAGATAGTAATTCCTGAACAGTGTTACATATCGTATTTCATACATAAACGTATCTTTTACACTGAGAGTCGCGGTTTACAAAAATCAAAGGTAGTACCAGTTTGTTCCATCGAAATACAATAAGTAACCATAGAAGTATAACTGGCGCTTAAAACTTGCCCCATAAATTCTAGTGCTGAAGGCGGAGCGAATATAATAATCCTTCCAGTGACAAATCGGCTTTCCGTTGACGTTTTGATTGGTTAACGAAACATAAGACATTTTAGTTTTAAAATGGTGGTAGACGGGCTGTAATTCAACTTTATTATTATAGTAAATAGTAAATAAACTTATTAAAACTAGAAATAATATTATACTTAAATAATTTATTAGATAAAAACGAAAACAAACTTGAGTGGCATAAAAATATTTTTAACGAAATATAATTAAACTAAAGGTGGTGTATTCTGTTTATAGTTGTTTTTTTAGTATGTATGTTACTTTCTTTCTTTATTAGTTTATTTTAAAATTGTGTTTTTTTTCTCATATTATGTTTGTATTTTAGTCAATGTTTTTCTACTTTATAATTAACACCTAATTAAATTTATTTTTAGAGCCAAAAAAAAAAAATCTAAACTAAACATATTATAAAATTATAAACTAAACCTATAAAAAGTAAATGGCCCCCAGGTTGGTTATGGTGCCCAGAAGCCTGGCAGCGTTGCCTCTTTGGATATTGCTAGGCTAATCCCTTGGCCAAAATAGCTGCCAGCCCTCTGGTCACCGGATGTTTGAATGGAATATAATGTACTTAAATACATAGAAAACATTCAAGAATCAGAAACGAATATTCATGCTCATCACACAAATATTTGCCCTTACCCCGGATTTGAATCCAGTACTACTCCAGGCAAAATACGGTTTTGAAAAACATTAATTTATAATAGCGTTTTTTTTGTTCATTTCATTTTAAAATGTTATTCTAAGATGATTAATTCAAGAATCCGACAAACTTTTACACCCGGAAGTAATTATGTAGATTTAAATGAAGCATGCATTGTCTTTTTTTGTACGATTTATGTTGAATATTTTAGAGCAAATGTAAATGAACCAAAATAAAGACAAAATTATTTATTAATATTTTTCTGACTTTTCAGAAGCTAGTTAGTTTATTGTTTTTTTGATGTCTGAATTTTTTTCTGATTTTGTCGCTGGATAACTATTTAATTGATAATATATCCGTTAAACATTAAAAATAAGCTATTATAAATAATTTCCAATTTTGACTTTTTTTCCATACGAGTTGTCAGTTCATTGACTGGACTATACCTTCAACTTCGTAGGCAGAGTCACTAAATTTACACTTACGTTCGGCATGTGTAGATGCAAGTGTACCTATGAAAAAGATGAAAATGTGATTAGAAACGAAAGCGACCCACAAAAAAGAACTTCCGTTTTCTTGTAGTCACTCGATGACTTCCCAAGCAATAATGTAAAAAAATCTGACAATAAAACATCCATTAAATCCATAAAGTGCTTACCACCCCACAAGTTATTGCAAATCCATCTCCTGGGGTGCATCTGAGAGGCACTTTATTACAATTTATGCCCCCTGTAAACTGAGGGATATGGATACTGATATTAATGATCTTGGGTTTATACTGGGTAGTAATAATGACATCATGTTGTAGGAGCTGGCCTATAGTGTAATTTATAAAGGATTTTTTAAGTAGAAAACCTACAAAACGAATACACATACTTTTTAGGTAACTGTTACTTAACACTTAAAAAAGAAATCTCGCTCGGTAATGTTAGCTCCACAATACTGAGCCATTTGTCAAAACGGCAAATTATTAAAAAAAAGCCAAGCATGAAGTTTTCAATAATAACAATAATCATTCTTTATTTCGGATAACTAACGAGGATCAAAACAACAGAGACATAATAAAGTAATACAGCTATCAATAAAATAGAATAAACTTGACAATAAATCATTTACTTTAAAAACAAAGTTTTAACCGACTTCAATTTAGTACTCCGCCAAATAAGTCACGAGAACATTTCTACATTTATTTTCCAATTTACTGCATGAACTGATTTCCGAGAGCAAATGCGTTGATTATTAGAGAAAAAAACCCTATCGCTGTATGTGCCCCGATAATATTTGAAGACTTCCGTCGATTCCACAAGGATCAACTTTGGCACTTCATTAGTTGCTATTTCAACGGAATCTTATCAGAATCTGTGACGTACTTTTGTACTTATAAGTACATAATTGAGGAATTCCATAATCATCATCTGTGGTCTTCATCATCAATTCCACTCCACCAAATTTATGATTTCCGGGTGTAAATACACGAGTTATAATAGACAATACCAAAATCACTACACGCGTGCCAAATATAATTGAAGAGTTCCCTCAATTCCTCATTGATCCTATCATCCATCTGATAAAAAAAAAAAAAAATAGGACCCACCTGGAAGCATATACAAACAAAATAAAAATAAAAAATTACAACCGAATTGAGAACCTCCTCCTTTTTTTTGAAATCGGTTAAAAACAGATAAATACCTACTTGTCGTATGTCACGCAACCGGTTGATATTTTTTATTCTTGGCTATTTTAGTTCCTACATTTGGGTGTCAATATGCATCAATCCTATTAGAAAGTCAGAAAATTTATTTGCTTCAACCAACGTGACATACGCTTTAACTAATTGATGTATTAAACTTCATAAAGCTGTTTCTTCTTCGATCACGTTACTCTAACTAACCTAAAGATGTCCAACTTTCAAAACGGCTAACGTAATGGAAGTCAAGAATGTGAACTCTATGATATGTATTGAACGGTTCGAAAGTGGTTAGAACATGCATTTTGCACAGCATATAATTTTTGACATTTCGCAAGTACCTAGGATTTTTTTACTATAAAGTTGTAAACTGGCGAACCTTTTCATTCCTCAACGATACTTAGGAACTAATTTTAAACACATGATTTACAATGTTATTTTAGGAAATTCGTGTTAATAGAATTTAATTTATCAAATCGACCCATAGCGAAACGTCCATTTACCTTTTAACATCAATGCGTATTTCGCTATGGGATATACCGAGAATTCATTTATTTAAACACTCTAGCCCTCATTCATTAATTCAGAGAAAGATGATTAATAAATTTCTGCTGTTTCCTCTAATAGGAGGCAAAAGATCTTACAAAGTATCCACTCCGAGCACCATTCATCCAAGTTGTGATTAAAAGAACTTTTCGGGCAGTTCTTCATTATCTAAATTCGGTCCATCCCCGTCACATTTCATTATTTTCAACATGTTTCGCCCGCTTGTGTAACGTATCAGAACAAGCCCAAACTCGATGCGGCGGATTATAACCTAAGAACCTTCACATTTTCACCAATATAAGAGGTTACAAAATAAGTGAGATTGCATAGCTTTGTGCGGGTGTTAAGGTCATTTCGCCGGTTAGCGACCACCTAATTTAATGTGCCGGTGGGCGACCACTTAAGCTGAGTTGGTGAAGTGTTAGGATATTTTCTCGGTTTTTTAGTAGATTTCTATTTTATAACAACAAAAAAATGCATGTACAAGTAATTGTCTCAATAGGATGTGTAGAATTGATGTTATCTTCAATAGAAAAAACCTTCTCCTTCAGGTGGTCGCTAACCGAAGGTGGTCGCGTAACCAGCGAAATGACCCTACTTTATAAACGTAAATTGTCTCACGAATTGCCTCCTGGACAGATGTTTTTACAGCGTAAAAATGTATCTCGAGTTCAAATACTTAGGTTTCAGATTTTACATTTGTTAGTTATTCAATGCCTCTTTATAATATTTATATTTTATTCAATGCCTCCTGCCTTGTGTTTGTTTGTACCATTTATTAATTTATTGACATTTTTATCTGTATTTTGATATTCGTTATTTTATTTTTATTTTTTTAATCAATAACTAAATAATTTGCACGCCTGCATGCAGGCTGGATACACCGAACTTGAAAATATTGTACACCATCCGTCAACTGTATGATCAGCAAATTTAAACGATTTGTATTTGTAAGTTTGTATATAGGGGATAAACTCCGGAACTGCTCATCCGATTCCAAAAATTCTACCTTCCATGTGCAGAATATACCTTCAGATCCATACCAATTTTATAAATGCGAAAGTGTGTCTATCTGTCTGTTCCTCTTCACGCTTAAACCGCTGCACTGATTGAAATGAAATTTGGTACGGAAAGAGTTTAAGTTATATAGAAGGACAGAGGATAGTTTTTATCCCGGTAATTACGGTAAAATGGGGAAAGAAAGTTTGTAAGGAGATAGGTGCGGAGTCGCGGGCAGAAGTAGGACATATTTTATCCTGCGACTCCGCATAGTATTTCTGTAACACACGGGTGGAGAAGCGGCGGCAGGTAGTCCTCACAAAGAGCACCCGCTCTATAAAATTAGATTATTGAATCGAGCCACGATAAAATATGATGGCGCGGAAATTACTGATAAAAGCTAATTGAATAGGGTAAAGCCTCCTGTTAAAATTGATATCGTATAGTGTTGCTAAATGTATAGTACTTACCATAAAATTATGGTAATGATGTATAGTACAAAATATAATTAAACTCATAAAAAGATAAGAAAACTATAACATGTCCAAAAGTAAATGTAAAGCTACAAATAGAATCAAAATTGTACGTCAATTCCATAGTTATCGTGTAATAGTCAGGCTAGGCTCAGTGGTAAGAAATAGACCCAAGTGGTCTCAAGGTATGGGTTGAAATTAGACCGCCCTCGGAGGTAAGCAATTGTCAAAATTTATAAGAAATACAGAGCGCCAGACAATTACCAATACTCAAGCTGAATGAACATACTTAAATAAAACCAGTCCTTAGTAAATATAGAGAAGTATATTTCCACACACTTTTTTTTTTATAAGGGCACTGTTACACTGTATCTATAAAAGTCTTGCTTTATCATCAGATTTCACTATAAATGTCTATGACACGTGGTGTCTAAAGTTCATGAAACAAAAGTATTAATACATTACCAGCTGTTACAGTTACTCAACTATTTAACCGCATTTCGGATAAGCCGCACTGCTTCCCCAGCACCACAGTCGCGATGGTCCGCAACACACCGGGTAGGTATACCACGCACCCAATGGCGACAGGTTAGCAGGCAGGCCTTCCTTCACACACATGTGGAAGTCTGTACTCGTAGTACAGCACGATATACATTGCAGAGTTAAAGAGGAACTATTCCCCAGGTACAAAAGTTATTAAACGGTCAACATGGACCAGGTATACCGTTTAATCCGCTACATACCAAGAAGTAATCCTACTGTTGTATCACATGGTTGGACCCTGACACTGAAACCCTGTGAACAAAAATGTTCCAGATATAAACTTGGAATTTGTGATTGAGCTTTTTAGAGACACTTTCGTTTTCTTTTTATTTAAATAAAGAGTTTAAAGACTTACCGCGACATAGCGGGTTTACGGTTAAGATTCTAAAACTGCCACATGGACAGGTGTGGGCGTTGATTCCGCTGTGGACAAAATACACGACGTATTATTATGTGAGACTAATAATATACGGGATACAACCCTTTTATTAGGTTGGAAGAACGGATAAAACTGGGCACAAAGCTTACCATTGGTGCTGTGTGTCGGCGGGGCTTCAATGGAAATTTATCCCTCACATTCTGTAGAAGTTGGTTCGATGGCCAGAGACTGGAAACAGAAACGAAAGATAGGAAACATGATCGGCCAGGTGGAACAAAGCCACTTTAGGACAATTTCGCTTACCCGACATCGATACTCTCACTTAGAAGCGCATTATCGGCAACCAGCTAATGAAACAAATACCAAATAATGCCTGCAGACACGACCTATCTTCCTAGAGGTCATCTGGTGAAAATAATCCGTTTCACATACGTTCCAAATTCCGATAAAAATAAGTAATATATAATTTACTTAGGATTCACTCGTAAGAGTCGGCAGAACTCATCGAACCGCAGGTTATGCTTATTTTGGGCGTGGAACCACCAAAATAGCAAGAAAAGAAAATATATGAGTCAATAGGAAGACAACTACGAAACGACATACACCTGTAATGGAACGCAATTGATTTAAGGAGGCAACACCGTGATATAATAGTTTCTCTACGCGAAAACAACATTACCTAATTCCCAAAATGTAATCATTGCAAATAATTTAGATATTCTTTCAATTATGCTTTATGATTATTTAATAAATATTAAATATATTAATAGAGGACCTATCTTGTTTTGGAGGACTCCATTCTTATCCACACGTATACCGCTCTCGGCGTATCTGTGGTACTCAGCTGTCAACACCGACAGACGTCATGTCATAATATTTATTTAG
Source organism: Epinotia ramella (assembly GCA_947578815.1). Classification (NCBI taxonomy): domain Eukaryota; kingdom Metazoa; phylum Arthropoda; class Insecta; order Lepidoptera; family Tortricidae; genus Epinotia; species Epinotia ramella. The sequence goes on along the minus strand of OX388204.1, from coordinate 28,992,765 downwards.
GAGAACTACTGTTTTTCTTTACTTATTAGCTTTATTGTTAAAGTTTGGATAATCCAAACGATGCAGAATGAAAAAGGTATCAATAATGAAGCCATCGAGGTATGACAATAGCCACGGCAACGCAAAAGTGCAGTGAAAATTACCACTTGGAAGTGACAAGAATATACAATCAGGTTTGTACTCTTGCATTCCCTCTCCAAACGATTTTAAATACAAAAATAGGATCACAATCGATCGTACCAACCACTATTTACATTTATAGTTATTGTTATATCAATTGGCTGCTACCAGACTCAGTGATTTAAATTGAAACTATCCTTGGTGACACTCAAATGTTACAGTACCCCTTTCGTTGGGAAAAAAAATTTTTCGTTAAAATTAAATTAAAGTAAAATTTTTTTTTTTAAGTCTGTCTTTTAGGACATAATTCTAGCTCCTAGATTCTAAGTGTACTAGAAAAGAACTTATGTAAATAACGAGTTTACTAGCCTTACTTATTAGTTATGGGTGTACTAGAGAAGAACTTATGGAAATAACGAGTTTACTAGCCTAACTTATTAGTTACGGGTGTACACCTTACAGCCTTACTCATCTATGCGCGCTTTAATACTAACTTACTCGGATATCCATCTACTTCTAAAACTACACGTATGAATCCTTAACTTGTACACATAAACTTATTCCCTATGAAAGTAGTATTGGAATGGCCATCTGTATCTAGCCATTTCCTGGATACTAGATTTGCATCTATTTGCCTAAAACTGGAAGTAAGTATTGGTTAACTTCTTACAGTAAAGAAAGTCCTTAAAAGGTTTGAAATCAACTCTACAATTAGGTATCGAGTTTTATTCATTGTGACTAAGGTAAAATAAGTGTCCCTAATAGACAACCTATTTAAAAAAAAACATGTTTTTCTTCAAAACAAGTAGGAGATATGTTTGGTCCGTACGTAACTAAACATATATTTAAGGATATCATGGTCCGTGAACACAACGAGAACTATGTTAAAAGAATGAGTGAGATAAACCACTACATCTCATAGGTGACTAAGTCGCAACTTTTGAAGGCGACTGTCAAATAGAATAAAAGATGTTGTCATACTGACAAAGAATATCATGTATGTAAGTAAAATACGATAAAATTCGGTAAGTATGAAAGACGCTACCCTTTTCACGAGGATGGGGCGGCTTCGCCGGGTCGAACTATATCTTTTATATGGAAGTTTCCAAGTATTTTACCATCTAGATTCTTTAAAGTATATACTAAAGGTCCCCGTTTTTTATGAATAACGCATTTCTCAAAACGAGGAGCTAGCTTCGCGGAGAAGTGCTTAGCAGCATTTGATAAAGGAAAACAACGTTTATAGGCAATCTGTCCTTCTTGAAGTTCTAAAGGACGTTTCCTTAGATTATAGTAACGTGCGTTTCGTTCATGAGACGAAAGCATATAACCACGTACTTTTTGAAATATTGACTTCAAGTCCTTTAGTTTATCAGAGAAATTATTAACGACATCAGTAGTCAGAGTGTCTCTGTCAACCGGGTCATTAGAGTTATAAAAAGATCCTTCTAGTATCATCTCTCGACCGTAAGTCAAGAAGTAAGGCGTAAATTTGGTAACCTCGTGAACAGCAGTGTTCAGAGCACATTGGACCTCAGCTACGTTCTTATCCCAATTACGGTGATCTGAACGCACGTAGGATGCTATGACTCTGACAATTTCTCTGTTTACCCTCTCAGTTTGACACACCTGTGGATGATACCTAGGGTTGTAGAAAAGATGAGGTACACCGTATTTTACTATTAACTCCCGAAAATCTTTCGAAGTAAATTGTGCACCGTTGTCACAGTAGATATATTTTGGTACTCCGTGAACCAAGAAAATACCCTTTTCCATACATTTTACTATTGCTTTCGCAGTTATATTACGGAGTGGAAATATAGTTACGTATTTACTGAAGTAGTCAGTACAGACGAACAAATATTGATTCCTCAGATAGGATTGTGGAAATGGTCCTAAAATGTCACAAGAAATGGCTTCTCCGGGTGCTGAGATACGTCGAGGATTACCCATAAGACCGGGACGAGCAACATTGACAGGTTTGTATGTTTTGCAAGTTTCACAAGCCTCCACGTAATCCTTTGCATCCTGATATATTGTAGGCCAATAATAGAGACTAGAAATTTTAGCATGAGTTTTAGCTACACCAAAATGGCCAGCAGTGACATCATCATGGCACTTCAAAAGTATTTCATTTCTGTTCTCATAAGGCACTACCAGCTTCCAGTCGAATTGAGCTGTCAGACGGTATTTATTCTTTGAGAACCGGAAGAGTCTATCATTTTCTATTTTAAAATTGGGAAACAATGATGGTTTATCCGTAACCCTTTTATACAACTCTAAATACCAGGGGTCCTGTGTAGAAAGTATGTCAATGGCGTCTATCGTAATCCGAGACAAACAATCAGGTATAATATTGTCTTTACCTTTCCGGTGAATCAGTTCGAATTCAAATTGACTAAGACGACAAGCCCATCGATTTAAACGACCCGTCGGGTTTTTTAAGTTCGAGAACCATTTCAGAGAAGCATGGTCAGTAATTATATAGCATTTACGACCCTCTACGTATGCTCGGTACTGTTCGAGCGCGAACAGAAGAGCCAATAATTCCCGTTCAGTGGCTGAAAAATTAATTTCAGATTTGCTTAAGGTACGACTACAATACGCAACCGGATGGTCAACGTCATTATGACGTTGAGTCAAAACCGCTCCGATGGCATATGACGAAGCATCGGCATGAATATAGAAAGGTTCATTGAAATCGGGACACTTTAAAATAGGCGCCGAGACAAGGGCAGATTTGAGAGTGTCGAAGGCTTCACTTGCTTCCTCCGACCAAACAAACTTTACTTTTTTACTAGTAAGACGTGATAAAGGTCGAGCAATCTTTGAAAAATTATTGATGAAACGACGGTACCATCCACACATACCTAGAAAACGTTTTATGCCTTTAGCATCTTCAGGTATGGGAAAATTCAAAATAACGTCAATTTTAGAAGGATCGGTACGCAGACCATATCTATCCACCACATATCCGAGATACTTTAGCTCAGTTCTGAAAAACAGAGATTTATTCATGTTGATGGTTAGATTAGCTGCTTTTAATTTCTCAAATACTTCCTTAAGAAGTCGCAGATGCTCGTCAAAGTCGGACGAACAGATAATAATATCGTCTACATAGCAGAAAACTTTATTGTCATAGTCAGCAGTAAAAAGTGAGTCCATGAGACGTTGCATGGTAGCGGAAGCTCCCACGAGACCAAAACACATACGCTTATAGTGGAATAATCCCTTCCCGGGAACGGTGAATGCTGTTATTTCTCTAGAGTTCTCACTTAGAGGTATTTGGTGATAAGCAGCGCTAAGGTCCAAAGACGTAAGGTACTTAGCGTCTCGTAAGTTATCTAAAATGTAATTTACGTACGGTAAAGGATACGCGTCAGATTTAGAAACAGCATTAATCTTTCTACTATCCAGACAAAGTCTCAGATCGCCGTTGGGTTTCTCAACCATAACCACAGGAGAATTCCAAGGAGAATATGAGGGTTCGACAATCCCTTCCTTAAGCATGCGGTCAAGTTCTTTTTCCAACGCGGACTGTTTAGTAGGACTAAGTCTGTAATACTTTTGTTTAATAGGGCTAGCGTCGCCAGTATTAATAACATGTTCTATTAAGTGAGTTTTTCCAAGACCAACTTTATCGGTATTTATTTTATCAAAGAGCATTGTAATATCCTCTACTTGAGCCTTTTGATCCGATGTCAAAGACTCGAAATCATTTAAACCCGATTCACTAGGTACTGCAGAAAGACTGTCAATATATTCAGTAGCCGTTATACCTGAGATAAGTTCAGGAGCTAGTTTAAATGTTTTCCAAAATGTTATTCCCAGAATAATAGGAGTGGTTATCTCTGGTTGAATATTAAAATGTACAATTTGTATGTTGTTATTGAAATTAACAGGCAAAGACATATACTGAGTGCAAAGTAATTCATTGCCATTGGCTACTCGGAGTCTTAAAGGAGTTTTATGAGTACGGATAGGTATTCCAATCGAGGCAAAAATTGCATGGCTATGAGATCCTAGGAAGCACGTACTTGCACCTGTATCCATGAGCGCTTTACATTTTAAATCCAGAATATTCAAAAGTATATATAGTCGATCATCTCCCTTTGGAGGATTAAAGTAGGTTGTTTTTTCAGAGAGCGAGGGAGTAGAAAGTTCAGATGTTGTATTAGAAGAAACAACCCTTTTTAGTTTTTTGAAATGGTGTTACACTTTGGACAGTCCGGCGTACGGACATCCTTCTCACCACACTTAAAACAAACAATCTCTCGCGATCTCTTGCAATGTCGAGTTGAATGATTTGAACCACCGCAGCGAAAACAAACCTGCTTAGATGTAGCTGGTTCAACAGACGCTACATAAGACTTGGAGTTTGGGTAAGAACCAGTAGGTTTTTGAAATTTACTCTGCGAAACATATTTACGTTCCGCTAACGGTTTATGGTTGAAAGAACCAGAATCAGGTTTGGAAGAAGACGGCTCTCGAAATTGATCCGCTCTAACTTTAGCTAACTCAATCCGCTTGCACAAAGAAGTCAATTGTGATATGGTGGTAACGTCTTGTAACGCCAATTCCCTGCTATAATCAGGTCGGATGTTGCGAGTGAGGATGTCCAATTTTTCTTCTTCGGACACCTTTTTGTTCAGTCTCTCGAACATACCTAACACCACAGAAACAAACGACACAATAGACTCATCCCTAGCTTGAGTGCGGGAACGAATTTCTTGGAGCAGCTTGAAGTCTAAATCCGGGATATCAAAATCCTCACGAAGAGCTGTGACTACGTCATAGTATGAGGTGAATTGTTCACGCCTAGATCGAAACCACGATAACGCTGGTCCATCCAGAATTTCCGGAAAGCCGCGGAAAACGCTCTGTTCCGAAATCTGCCTAGCGACACGCAATTCCTCTAAACGCCTTAAAAATAAACGGGCGCACGAGTTGCCGTTATATTTAAGATTCAACGTATTGATATTAAACTGTTTTTCAGTTTTATAAATGATCTTTTTAATCACTTGGGCTGGAACGTTATTCGAGCTGACGTCACTGTCGTCACCATCGGAATCTGACCCACTGGCGACCTGCAAGCGATCCATAATAGCGTTCAAAGTAACTTTAAGAAGTTGAACGTCCTCTTTGTCCGCTGGTAAACGCGAAACACGACAAAGAAGATATTTGCAACGTGCAAGTAAACGAGATTTAGCAGAAAGTGTTGGAATATCCTGCAATGCCCTTTCGATCTCTTCCACTTTCCGTTGAACTATCGATGTTTCCACTGAGGCGTCAAAATTTCCAGAAAGGTCTAACTTCACACCGCCCTTTTGAGTAAGGTCGGCAGTTTGCACAAGAACCTGTTGTAGGCTACTACGACGAGACACGGGGTTCACCTTACATCCCCTAATAATAAGTTCATGAGATATTTCGTCCTTCTTCAGATAAGAAATACTGCAGCCGGCTTGTATAAAATCCATTATTATTATTTTTATTTTTTTTTTAAGTCCAAAAATAAAACAAATTTAATTATTTTATTCTTGTCCAGAACTAAAATAAAAGTTTAGTATTTTGGTAAGTTTAGACCAATCACATAAATTCCAAATTCATTTACAAATGGTCCTAGTCCATATCAAAACGAATGATCTCCAGAGATATGTATAACACAGAAAAGTATTTATCAATACCATGTACTTTTATCAATAAATTAAGTACACACTTATATAATGCATAAATCAGATTATTTATGCTGTTTAGAAATAGTTACCGTTTGGTTATACTTAACTAAGTAAATTTCTTATATTAGAATTGCAGCTTAAATACAAAATGTTTTAGTAATACTCACCTTAACAAGGCAATAACCGCAATGGGCAAAGTTTGAACACACTAGTGTTTTAAATTTAAAATTTAAACATGCACATATTTTTTTTTAAATGTCTCCATGTGAAGACCTTAAAAGTAATTTGATAAACTTTTATGAAAATGTTTATGTTTGTGAGTATGTCCACCTACTATTCATATAACGTTTACAAATATTATTCTAAAACACAGTGTTAAATGTCTCAGTTTGAAGACATTACTTTAGAATTTAAGTAGTTAAAAATATTAGTTTAGTAAGTAACCGCACTTACTATTCATGTTAAGTTAGCCAATACCACCCTAACCTACACACAACACAACTCAAAGTAATATGGTATCAACGCCAGTAAGATAATAGCTAGAGTTACCAAAAGAAAGTTTGGTATCCCCATAGTTTATTTTGTACCTGAAATATTCACCTTATAAACAAATTTATTTAAGCATGTCATTCATCCGAGGCCCCACGTTGGGCGCCACTTGTAATAGTCAGGCTAGGCTCAGTGGTAAGAAATAGACCCAAGTGGTCTCAAGGTATGGGTTGAAATTAGACCGCCCTCGGAGGTAAGCAATTGTCAAAATTTATAAGAAATACAGAGCGCCAGACAATTACCAATACTCAAGCTGAATGAACATACTTAAATAAAACCAGTCCTTAGTAAATATAGAGAAGTATATTTCCACACACTTTTTTTTTTATAAGGGCACTGTTACACTGTATCTATAAAAGTCTTGCTTTATCATCAGATTTCACTATAAATGTCTATGACACGTGGTGTCTAAAGTTCATGAAACAAAAGTATTAATACATTACCAGCTGTTACAGTTACTCAACTATTTAACCGCATTTCGGATAAGCCGCACTGCTTCCCCAGCACCACAGTCGCGATGGTCCGCAACACACCGGGTAGGTATACCACGCACCCAATGGCGACAGGTTAGCAGGCAGGCCTTCCTTCACACACATGTGGAAGTCTGTACTCGTAGTACAGCACGATATACATTGCAGAGTTAAAGAGGAACTATTCCCCAGGTACAAAAGTTATTAAACGGTCAACATGGACCAGGTATACCGTTTAATCCGCTACATACCAAGAAGTAATCCTACTGTTGTATCACATGGTTGGACCCTGACACTGAAACCCTGTGAACAAAAATGTTCCAGATATAAACTTGGAATTTGTGATTGAGCTTTTTAGAGACACTTTCGTTTTCTTTTTATTTAAATAAAGAGTTTAAAGACTTACCGCGACATAGCGGGTTTACGGTTAAGATTCTAAAACTGCCACATGGACAGGTGTGGGCGTTGATTCCGCTGTGGACAAAATACACGACGTATTATTATGTGAGACTAATAATATACGGGATACAACCCTTTTATTAGGTTGGAAGAACGGATAAAACTGGGCACAAAGCTTACCATTGGTGCTGTGTGTCGGCGGGGCTTCAATGGAAATTTATCCCTCACATTCTGTAGAAGTTGGTTCGATGGCCAGAGACTGGAAACAGAAACGAAAGATAGGAAACATGATCGGCCAGGTGGAACAAAGCCACTTTAGGACAATTTCGCTTACCCGACATCGATACTCTCACTTAGAAGCGCATTATCGGCAACCAGCTAATGAAACAAATACCAAATAATGCCTGCAGACACGACCTATCTTCCTAGAGGTCATCTGGTGAAAATAATCCGTTTCACATACGTTCCAAATTCCGATAAAAATAAGTAATATATAATTTACTTAGGATTCACTCGTAAGAGTCGGCAGAACTCATCGAACCGCAGGTTATGCTTATTTTGGGCGTGGAACCACCAAAATAGCAAGAAAAGAAAATATATGAGTCAATAGGAAGACAACTACGAAACGACATACACCTGTAATGGAACGCAATTGATTTAAGGAGGCAACACCGTGATATAATAGTTTCTCTACGCGAAAACAACATTACCTAATTCCCAAAATGTAATCATTGCAAATAATTTAGATATTCTTTCAATTATGCTTTATGATTATTTAATAAATATTAAATATATTAATAGAGGACCTATCTTGTTTTGGAGGACTCCATTCTTATCCACACGTATACCGCTCTCGGCGTATCTGTGGTACTCAGCTGTCAACACCGACAGACGTCATGTCATAATATTTATTTAGGAGAACTACTGTTTTTCTTTACTTATTAGCTTTATTGTTAAAGTTTGGATAATCCAAACGATGCAGAATGAAAAAGGTATCAATAATGAAGCCATCGAGGTATGACAATAGCCACGGCAACGCAAAAGTGCAGTGAAAATTACCACTTGGAAGTGACAAGAATATACAATCAGGTTTGTACTCTTGCATTCCCTCTCCAAACGATTTTAAATACAAAAATAGGATCACAATCGATCGTACCAACCACTATTTACATTTATAGTTATTGTTATATCAATTGGCTGCTACCAGACTCAGTGATTTAAATTGAAACTATCCTTGGTGACACTCAAATGTTACAATCGTACAATTCTTTTTGACCTAAACGCAGTATTTCGCGACTAAAGCAGTAACTTACTTCATTTTCCATACAACGATTAGTACAAATAGCAAACTGTGACGTCATATTTCTATGTCAATTAGTATGAAGCGTTTCCGTTCAGCTGCCGCCGGCGAGGTCCGTCTTTGACTCATATTTTTTTGGTATATTTGTTCTTTATTTGTAGTTGCTCCCATACAAATATTTGTTCCTCTCTGAAAACTGGTCCGAATGGCATCGTAATAAAATCTAAGGTCACAAGCCTATTACCAGCTGCGCCTTACGAAAAGATGTTACACTGTATGCACTTCAAAGGTCCTTAAGTCATTCGTCCTCTGGACAGTAGTGCCCAATTTAGAGGCATTCGAGTAAAAAATAATTGTTAAAGATACACCGTCTCAGTCCTCGCCTGCACAGCTCGCGGGTGCGGGTATGACGATAACGGGGCGCGCGCGGCATGTGGGCGCCGGGGTAAGCCTACCGCCCGTCGCCCGCGCCCTATTGGCAATTTGTGGGGCAAAGCTGCTGACATTAATTCAATTTTTATTTTACAAAAACGTGCTATACGCAATATTTATAATTTAGGATCACGCATTTCTCTGAAAGATAGGTTTAAAGAAATCAATGTTCTCACCGTTGCCTCACAATATATCTATGAAAATATAATGTATATTCGTAAAAATCTTGACATGTATAAATTAAATAGTGATGTTCATAATTGGACGTATTTATGCACAAGGGAACCAACCCACACAATGATAGTTTTGAGAAAAAGAGGTTTTTGTTAAAAAAGTGTATACAAAAAAAAACCTCATGTTTTTTGGCAAAGTTGGATTGCCAAGCGTTGTAACATGGTATTGTTGATATTTTTTTACTTAAACATGCCGTGAAATTGTAGTTTTAAGTGTAGTTTTGTCTTGAAAAGGCAATGGTTCCTTTTAGCAAAAATATGTAAGTGAGGGTTGGTACCTTGTTGATTTAATAGGGACTATAAACAGGTATACAAAAAAAATATATACGCTAGTTTGAATGTACTTTATCAACACAATGTTTACAATACAAAAGTTATAAAAAATCTGAAATATTATTCTTTAATCTAATCCTTCTCAAACATCAACGCTTTATTTAAAAAAATAAGCGAAAGATTTTATCACAAAGCCTTCTTAGTTCTCGCTAGTTTCATCTTCCACTTCAAAGGCAGGTTCACCCGAAAAGCCCTCCAGATCATCGTCGATGCTTTCGTCGGGAATTAACAGAACGTAAAACTCGTGATGGACCTGTGGAATCAGATGAAGAAGGCTCTTCAGGTCTTTAACTTTGCGTCGGCAACACGCTTTCCTGATGGCCAAAGTGGTTCCATTAACTGCTTGGTAATAATTGATGATGCCCTTCCCCGAGTACTTTTTTCATAATATCTACTTCCTTAAATTCTTCAATGAAGTTAGATCTCATGTAAATTTGAAACATTTCATGTTTTCTAAGCTCTATTTCTTTTGTGGGCAACCATGACACTTTCGTTCCATCTGTACTTATCTTTTTCTATTTGTAATATTTTTCTCCAACATAAATGAGGACAAAAAATATTTCGGATCCATGCGGTGGTGTACTGTCATGGCATTTTTTTTCGTGCAAGTTTTTATTATATTCATATAATCTTCCGGCGTATAAATTATTTGTAGCCATTTTAAAGCATTCACTATTTTTCGGAAATCCGTATCATTTGGAAGAAAGCTGTGTCCCAATCCCAATTCTAGATATCGTAAATTAATCTGTTCAAGCATTGGATGTTCATTTAAGATCGCTTTAAGCATCAACACAAGCTTTATATTCCGATTTTGGCCGCTACATGAATCGCTCCATAAAATAAGACGTTCCCATTAATGTTGGAGAAAATATTACCAATAGAAAAAAATTTACAGAAGTTGGAAGAGTTTTTAAGAGTTTAAGGAAGTAGATATTAGGAAAAAATTTAATATTCGGGGAAGGGTCTCATCAAGTATTGCCAAGCAATTAATGGAACCACTTTGGCCATCAGGAAAGCCTGTTGCCGACGCAAAGTTAAATACCTGAAGAGCCTTCTTCATCTGATTCCACAGGGCCATCACAATTTTTACGTTCCGTTAATTCTCGATGATCGATGATTAATTCTCGAATTCGAGGATGATCTGGAAGGCTTTTACGGGTGAACCTGACTTTGAAGTGGAAGATGAAACTAGCGAGTAACTAAGAAAGCTTTGTGATAAAATCTTTCTCTTAAATTTTTAATTAAGTAAAGCGTTTGATGTTTGGGGAGGATTAGATTAGAGAATAATATTTCAAACATTTGCAGACCTTTTGTATTGTAAACATTTTGTTAATAAAGTACATTCAAACTAGTGTGTATATTTTTTTATTAACTCTACAAGGTACCAACCCTCACTTAAATGTTTTTGCTAAAAGGAACCATTGCACTTTTAAGAGAAAACTACACTTAAAACTACATATTCTTGACATGATATCAACAACAAAATATCAACAATACCATGTTGTAACGCTTGGCAATCCAACTTTGCTAAAAATATGGAAAAAAAATGTATAGGTACACTTTTTACAAAAACCTCTTTTTCTCAAAACTATTATTGTGTGGGTTGGTTTCCTTGTGCATAAATACGTCAAATTATGTCAGATCGTACGACTTTGATCTTTAAAGCCTTTTGCATGTAACTCACATTTGGGTAATGTGTAGGTTGGTTCCATTTGGTACAAGTACGTCCAATTTCGATTATGCAAACCAGATTCAATGAAGTTGGTTCCTTACTTTATATAAACTAGATTATTTTAACCAGGAACCGTGTGATGTGGATCTTTGTTGAAAGTGTTAACTTTTGCAGTTTTTATTATGCAAACAAGAACCAACCCGCATGGACTCTTATGAAGTAAATGAAACGATACTGTAACGGTGAACCACGTGACATGGATCTTTTCAAATAAATATAATGTAATATTAGCAAGTTACTATACAGCTTGGATCTTTTTAAAGTTTTATGAAACAATGATAATGTGGTTTGATAACTTTGTCAACGGAATCTTTTCATATGTCGAATGATCTTACGACTTTGATCTTTATGTAGGGGGTATAAGGCACATTTTTAAAGCCTTCTGCATACTTAACTCAATTTTGGGTGATGTGTGGGTTGGTTCCCTTCTGCATAAATACGTCCAATTATAACACTAGAAATAAGAATAAATTAGCCATTCCCGGATACCGTCTCTGCAAAGTGAATATGTCGTTTATGGGGAACTGTGTACGATTTTACAATAAGTTACCTTCTGATATACTGAAATTGTCAATGAATAGATTTAAGTTCAGCGTTAAGCGCCATCTTATAGAGAAATCTTATTATACTTTAAAAGAATTTATAGATGACAAAGAAGCATTTATATGTAAAATAGCTTAAGTTGAGTAGTTAAGTTAAAACATGACGTGTAAAGAGCTAGCTTAAGCCTATTTACAAAATAAATATTTTGATTTGATTTGATTTGTCTTGCCCCTTTATCGTCATACCCCTCCACCCGTGCACCGCGGAGGCGAGTACTGTGATAAACGGTTTGACTTTAGGTCTAACTCGAATACAGAGCTAGAGGTAACTAATATGAATAAATATTGAGGAAGAATCGTACTCTTATCAAAATTGTCTCATAGTAAGATAATGTAGGCAGGTGTTATGAAGACGACGATATGTTTAATATATAGAAATACATTACTTAAAAATATATAATAAAAAATATCCAAGACTCAAAAACAGTCATGCTTATTAGACAAACAATTAATATTTTCGTTATTAATGTTTGGTAAATAATGTTCATTATCTAGTGGCCAAATAAAGGTATCGCAAAGTCAAATAAGATTCCACTACCTCTAGCTTCAGAAACTTTTAACTCCCAGGATATATACATGCAGAACAAACGACTCAGTCTAACCTACACCTATCTTATTGAAGCCTTCATTGTAATTACAACTTTATCTAGACGCCGCAAAAACGCATTTGCAGTCACTATTTCCCTCAGATCCGAGGTTGCGTTAATTAGGCCAAGGTTCGAGGCAAAGTTAGCGAAACAATTTACATCAGGACACCGGCTGAGCCGTTTCCGGTGCGCTTCATTACCATAACTGATTAAATCGCGGACAAAGTTGGACCACAGGTGGCCGCAACTTGCAGATATGTTATAGTTTTGTTTGTCCAGTGTGAAAGGCCTGCTTTATTTGGACAGTAATTAGACATTGCAGAGGAGAAATGTGAAAATTGGTGTCTGAGATTTATTTATTTAACTGTAAAATCTAAGAAACTAATACATAGGTATTCACCAACCATTATCGATTATTTTGTACTTGGAAGAACTTAGTTTTTACAAGCTTTTATTTGAGTTTGGGCTCGTTAGAATCGTCTAAATGAGTAGTTGATGATGGTATACAGAAAAGTACAGTCGGTGTTGTTTATACGAAATACATAAATAAGTCGGAAAAAATCTACGAAGTCGTCCTCTTCCAACTGTTCCTCTCTACATTTCTAAACCGTCTACGAAATAGCGAGCTTTTAAAAGAACCACGCCTCAAATTTGATGTGTTGGAAAAATTTAAATTTAAATAAATTGTATTTAATATTTACCATGAAGAAAAAACTTTTATTGAGTTTTCAACACATGAAGAAGCGGAGCGTTATAAGTATATTTTTTATTTTTAAGTTTAGGTCTTGTTTCTCTTTTAGAAGAAAACAGATCCATAAAGAAGAGAATACTTGACCCAGATACCATTTAGAATTTTCTTTCCAGTTCGTCACGTCTTCTTTATAAATAAAAAAAGGACGCCATGTAAAAATCTCGATCTGGAATGGAATATTTGACACACTTATTTTCTTGTCAGCATAAGGAATAGGTATTATAACAAAAAAACCAAAATAAAACATTCTGTAATAAAACCTCATGTAGGTATATTTTTAAAACGCGCTCATTATGTAGGTCTTCCACTTATGATACCTAATCCTTAGGTAAGATTACTGCTACTTCAAAAAATTCAAAATATTTATTCAGCAAATAAGCCACGAAGGCATAAGTCAAAGGGCTCCCTTAAGGCACAACCGGGAACAAATATAGGAGGATAATGATCTAATTAGTTATGTAGTGTTGGCTTATTAGACCGCATGGGACTCATTCATTCAGGCTCCATACAAATTTTTCCACCATTTCTCCCCTTTAGGGGATGATTTCTGGAATAAAAACTATCCTAAGGCCCCGGTATTCAAACTATCTCTATACCAAATTTCATCCAAATCGGTTCAGCGGTTTAATCGTGAAGAGGTAACAGACAGACAAAATGACAGACAGATACATTTTCGCATTTATAATATTAGAATGGATAGTACAGTATGGATGTTTCTTACCAAAAATGCTGAAACAGACCACCTCTGAATCACCTCGATGTACAGTCAAGTAAAAAAATAAGGGTGCATACTACTTACTCATAAATATGTCCCATAGCTCTTATGTCAGCGGATTAAGGTTTCGGTACATAAATATTTATGAGAGGATTAAATCGATACATATTTTTTGCACTTGACTGTACCACAACAATATTAAATAAATAAACCCCTTATAACATTCCCGCCAGGCATAGAGAAAACTGTCCTATATAACAAGGTAAGCTTAATTAAAACATTGACTTTTAGATCAGGAACTAATTACAAAAGCTACATAAAATAATCATTTCGCTATCCTGTGGTTAAAGTCCGTTATCTGCAGATAAAGCGACCGTCCGGGGAACCGGTACAAATGGCTGCAAGTACCGAGTCTTATCGGAATCGCTTTACTTAACTATCTTGAACTTAGTAAAGGAGTTCTTACTATACCTGAGATCTTTATTTCTACTTGCAGTTATTGCAGAATTAACCTCCGGTCAGAATTCCACCTGCAATATTAGATAGAAAATTAATCCCATATTGATATCTCTATCACTGATTTTTAAAGACAACGAGAAGAATGTGGAGGCTTGTATTATCGCCTTTACCTTGTTTACCATCATCATAATCATAATCAGCCTATACATACCACTTTCCATGTATCGGTTTTTTTTTACCGGATTAATAGTCAAGTAGTCCTGCAGGTCGATCACGTAACGCATTGTAGGTACGTCAGGTAGATCCAAATGTCAATTTGACTGTCCCAAAATGACAGTTGGACTGTCCCAAAATGACAGTGGGACTGTCCCAAACGCGCTTTGATCTTGCGCGTTCAATACGTTCCGTGGTTACCCCCTAGATTACCCCCTACATTCAAACTAAAAAAGATACACCGAACATACATTATCTCGGTATCATATTAGTATAGCTGGATTGGATTTTTTGTTGTCAAGTTCAAAATATAACCGTTTGCGACAATTTTCAACAGTTTTCATCAATATTGTTCAACGCTTCTAAATCTCTCACAATGCAGTACAATGCAGTAAAATTGCACTAAAGACACTCAAAGTAACGAACATCATTCAACTTCTCCGACGGATGCGCCAAAAAGTCCGGCAAAGTTGTAACTTCAATTGCGCGACGCTCCAATCATGGCCGCAGTAAGCGGTTCCCATTTCCGACACTAGATGGCGCAGATACTAAATTCCTTGATGGTTCGTATCTGAGCGCAATCACCCTTTTGTGCGACTATTGGGGCGTTTTCATACTTCGTATCGCGGTTCTGCCTTATAATAGAAATTGCACTTTACGTCGAGAGTTAAACGATTCCTTTTTAGTTGAATAACTTGTCAATGTACGATGTTTTCTAAGTAAACGCACGATTGTCACGAAAATTCGAAACGCTGGTCCTTCCGGCCTTTTTGTTGAACTAAAAATGCTTTGTAGCAGGGCACGTGATTCTTTTCAAGCAATAATGAAAGTTTGATTCGAATGAGATTTGGTACAAGTTTGGAATCCGATGGAATTCAGATCAAAGGCTGTTAAAGAAACGTTCAGGTAAATGCCAATTCGGCTCATTGGATGAAATTGGCTCAGGTATTTCATTTTGAACACAATAATAAAAAGTTTTCTTTGTCAGCACTTATTATCTAAAGCTATGTCGGTGAAGAAAATGAGAAAACGTTATTTTCAGTGCTATGAAAATATTTTATTTATAGAAAACGGTCTCATTAGTAAGTAGAGAGAGAAAAATATGGTTTACTTACCTTACTTTACCTAGACATCACTTTTGGCGAGATTTAGGAGACTAACATTTGTTTTTTTTTTAGGAAGATTACACAGCTCCAATTAAATTAAATCGCCAATGTGAAATAAAATATGTACGTAATACAGAGTTTTATGATCTAGTTGTGGACATTGCTAAAGTTAACACTTTCACTGACAGGAGCCTAGCGGGCGCCTACGCCGTAGTTGATTTCCGCTACATACGGGGAAAACCACAGGCAGTGAAAGTGTTAAGGGATAAGGAGAGTATTAGGGCGAGCATGAATATTTGTTTCTGAGTCTTGGAAGATTTCTATGTATTTAAGTATCTATATATATTATATATATCGTCGTCTAGTACCCATAACACAAGCCTTAATGAGCTTTCTATGGGACTAGGTCGATTTGTGTAAGATTGTCCCCTAATATTTATATTTATAAAAAGCGAATTTTTGGTAGCATGCTTAAGCGACAACCATTTGTCAATTTGCTTATTTTATTAGCTTATTTATTTATTTATTTACTTAATCTTTATTGCACAAAAGAACAACTTATCGTACAAAAGGCGAACTTAATGCCGTAAGCATTCTCTACCAGTCAACCTTTGGGCAAAGCAGACAAATTGTAAATGGATTCTGGAAAACGGCTTAAAGGTTTTTTTTTGTGTAAATCTCATAGCGAATTATGGGAGCGAAAAATGGGTCTAATTAGGTCTCATTTCATTTCCGTACAAAATTGTTTTCTTCGTGTTTTAACAAAAAACGCCCGGTTTTCCAGGCACTGATATTAAAAACAATAATTATGCATTGTTATACCTTTATAACGAAACAAATTATTTAATTAAATATTTTTTGTTTCGTGTTATTTTTAACGAGGAAGTTACCCCGATCATATTTTAAACTATATGACACAGAGAGAAAGAAAATAATGGAAAAATAAACCATCTTTGTCTGTAGCCCCCGACAGGATATATTCTTTCTTTCTGTGTCATATAGTTTAATTATGCAATGGTAGATCTTCTGCGGTTTTGACATTATGAATATTTTGTTGTTATTGCATTCCACAGTGTTCAATCCCTACAAATGTTATAAATGTGAAAGTGGGTCTGTCTGTTTGTTACCTCTTCACGCTTAAACCGCTGAACCGATTTAGATGAAATTAGATACAGAGATAGTTTGAGTATCGGGGAAGGACAAAGAAAAGTTTTTATTCCGAAAATCAGTCCCTAGGGGGTGAAAGTTTGTATGAAGCTACGATATAAACGAGTTTCACGCGGACGGAGCCGTGGGCAGAAGCAAGTGAACAATAAAACATGCATACATACAAATTGGTTTATAATTGATTATTTACAGTGATTTAGTGATGAGGCGCGTCAGAAGTAACCACTACTTTATTATAATTTGCGGTTCTATTTTTTTTTTTTTTTTTTTTTTTTTTTTTTTAAAAAAAAAAAAAAAAAAAAAAAAAAAAAAGGGCAAATATTTGTGTGATGAGCATGAATATTTGTTTCTGAGTCATGGAAGTTTTCTATGTATTTAAGTATTTATATCTATTATATATATCGTCGTCTAGTACCCATAACACAAGCCTTAATGAGCTTACTATGGGACTAGGTCGATTTGTGTAAGATTCTCCCCTAATATTTATTATTATTATTATTGTATAGTAGTCATTTGAAACAATCATAATAATCTCAAACGGTTATTCATTCATCATTTAAGTTGAAGATTTAGAAAAAAAAAACAAAATAATTGGAGCGACTGCCGTTATCCTCAATGAAGCCGAAATCATTTTGAATTACGATGATTTTCTCGAACCAAGAGAAATTTATAAATCTTAGTCCAAGAATATTTCGCTTAGTTAGAGAAAATTAAACATTTTCCTAATTAACTATAATCATTAACTTTTCGTAAGACATGTACACTATGGACCTTTAGTTATCTGAACATAAATGATTTTTATTATTATTATTTAAAAAAGGCCCACGAGGCATTCTACAGGATGCTGGTGGCATTACCTCGCTGAATTGCAATGCTGATGCATTGCTGGCATTAAAGTTCTTTATGACTCATGATAAATTAGTGCTTATTAACATATATCGTTATCGCGGGAGCAAATATTAATTTGTTAAAGAAGTAGTAAGACAGACTGTCCATTTAGTAAAAACAGACTTTTCTGCCTAGACATTATATGATAAGCCTGCAAGAAAATAATAATAAAAATCCATGTTTTAATTTAATACAACTTTATTTACTTTTTGTTGATCTTAAGTGATTTTCGTAATATACGACAAAAAAATTCTCTATGTTTTCTAATATTAATCTGCGGCGTCGTGCAGTAAATATCCATTTTATCTGGCTAAATGGTCTTTCCACTGCCGCTGTTGTAATGGGTGCATATTTAAAACGACAAATGTCTAAAGTGACTGATGAGGTTGCGTACCTAATAGGTAATCTTTTTAAGTACTAATCAAGTCAAGTACGGAGGTAAGATAATATATATATATAGCATTGATATTCTATAAAATAATTATACATTTTAAGGCCGTAGGTATAAACGTTTCTCTATAAGAATGTCATTTCTGTTTTTGACTGTTTTTATAATCTTTCAGTACTGTCAAATCGTATTTGCTGCCGCGATAACGATATATATCGGCATAAGAGCAATCTTTAAATTTATAAATTTTCGTATTATTCTTTTCGTATTAATGCTTATATATGTTATAAAGTGACCAAAATGCCATACGATAAATAATAAAATGCATTTGACAACCACTTGACAAAGGTGAAGTTAACCACAGATTTATGTGAATGAATTTAGGGCTCTTCCTCATTTGGTGGTGCGGAGGCAGTAAGCTGTACGTAGTCGGTAATAGTACATTACTTACCAAGGGCTGTACAAGAAAGAAAGCCCGAAACCGCAGGTATTTGTGACCCGAGCCGCAGGCGAGGGGTGTTAATATGCGATAGAGGGCTTTCTTGTACCTGCCCGTGGCGAGTACACAATTTTACGTCTTCACCTGGCCATAATGCGAGTTTTATGGCCAGGTGTGACGTAAAGATTATTTACTGCCCGATAAGTGCTTCCTGATTGGCGCGGGATCACAGAATAAATTATAATACTACGTACAGAAGGATTCTGTAAACAAATCCCCTGTTTAGGTATACTGAACGAACCTAAACGTGGCCATCCCTTTCTAACGCATGCAAGCGCTGCGATAGAACGCGTGTGTGCCGTAGCAGCGCTAACGTGCCCCCTTGGGCCGGTAGGGTACCGATACTTGTAGCGGGGTGACCAAGTCACAGAGTGAGCTGTCTCTGGCGGAATTCGCAGAATGCAGTATGCATGATCAGCTGGTCGATCACGTAACGCATTGTACGCGCGTCAGGTAGATCTAAATGTCACTTTTTATATGGAAAAATGACAGACTGTCCTAATGCGCGTTCGGAACGTTATGTGATTATCCCTCAGGGTTCCTGAAAGTCGGATGGTTTTACACCAGAGTTTAACTGGGGACCACATGTAGACCAAGTATGTAAAAAACTTAGGTCTATATTGTCAAAACTATGTATTATTAAACATAAAGTCCCTTACAACACACTTAGACTTCTATACATGTCCCTGGCTGATTCTGTCATAGGTTATGGTATAGAAAGCTATGGAAGAACCTATAAAACCTATTTAAATAATATAATCCAGATACGTCTACTGAAAACAATCGTACCAGTTAAAGTTAAATATAAATATAGGAAAAATTACGAAAATCTATTTAATCATTGTAAGGTGTTAAATGTATTCGAAAAGGTGGAACTAGCAATCATAACACAGTACAATAATAATATAACCAATTTAAAGAAAAAAACCGTCTTCACACAAAAAATTTAAGATTAGTAGTTAAGACTGTAATTTAACCCCTACTTTTTTATTGAAATAAACAGTTCAAATTTTTTTTTTATTTTTTTTTTTAAATAAGGATAAAAAGCTTATAAAAAAAAGCCGGGTATACTACTAATAAATCCACGGTTTTAACGCGTATTAAATGT
This sequence comes from Epinotia ramella, assembly GCA_947578815.1. NCBI lineage: Eukaryota > Metazoa > Arthropoda > Insecta > Lepidoptera > Tortricidae > Epinotia > Epinotia ramella. Next base: position 28,973,039 of record OX388204.1, on the reverse strand, counting down.
CACTACGGGCGCCATGTTTCGAACTCTCCGGGAGTTCTTCAGGATGAGTGTTTTCGCGAAAAATTTGTAAGTTTTTGTTTTCTTAGCTGCAAAAACAGCCTTAAGGTGCTTGTACATATTATTTGAGGATACTGCATTTACTTATAGATCACTCATATAAATAAATTGTATGGCGTTCAATTATCAAATTGAAACTGAATTCCAGAATCTCGCAAAAAAGCAAAACCGCCAGATACAAAATGAAATGCAACGCACACATGCACCGCTAGGGCTGTCTACTGTGCCTACATCTAGACCTAGTATCAGCCGTTACTGTGTCTGATAGCTGCCGCGTTCAGTGCCACAGCGCCGTCGACCCACGCAACACGCGGTCCGAGGTGACAACCCTAACTTTTTACAACTTTCGAACGCGTTCGAATTTCAAATTTGAATTGCGTTCCGTTATTAGTTGGTGGCGCGTTCGAGATTTAGAATATCAAACTTTTTTAGTGCGTTTATGAGGATAGGTCTAAGCTAGAGTAGAAGCTAACTCAGTTGGTTGTGAAAGTTAGATCGTGTTAGGTTTGTAGAACTTATTTATTGTAGGGTTTGTATCGGTGTCTAATTAATCGTTTAGTCGTAGTTCACTTAATTTAAGGTGTATTGACTATTAGCTGTGTGAAACTGCTGTGTTGCTGTTTAGGTAAGTTTGCTTACGTACAAACAATTATAATCTATTATCATCAGGTATCTGTTCAGACTTGAATATAGGTACCTGTCCTTTTAATGTCCTCCAAAAATCGTCATATGATCCAAATAATTGTTTTATTGCAAACTTGCATATTTAATTACAGTTTTTTTACTAAAAGGCCATAACGGTTGAGGTATGTAAAGTTTAAACTTTAGCCAAGCGTCGGTGCTACGCCGTAGACTCGTAGAGGCTCGTAGCTGCTACGCGTTTGAAGGGGCACCCGCGTAGCGAGTAACACAACTTTTCAAGTTTCTGAAGTACTTGGCTTAATGTTTGCGTTGCCATAATTTAATAAGCATGACTTTGACTACATACGTTATAAGGCTATAGCTTAAGTAGAAAAATAACGAATGCTAAGTAGGCACTTAAACTTATGTTTACAATTGAGTAGGTACTTTCCTGGTAAAAAAAAAATCTCTAGTCCGACAATTAGAATAAAAAAAAAAATAAAATTAACACGTATCAATTTTTTGTCAATCAACCAAAAACATATGAAGATATCTTCATAGCCCGTTAAAGTTACGCATATTATGCTAAAAAGTGTACCATAATGTGACGTCACGCGGAACTTTAATGGGCTATATCATCATGATTATTTGTTTGTTTGATAAAAAACATACGTGTCCAATTTTTTTTTGAAAATCTAATTGAACGACTAAATCGACTTTTTCGACATAAAGAAATATAACCACCGCATTTCAGAAGAGTAAAGCTACGTAACGTCACATTTCTCTAACCCATTCAACAATTTCATTGCGCTACGCTCATAGCCGATAATATGATAAAAACATTGTATGGAGAGGTAAGCACGAGCAGAGTGTTATTATGATTTATGCAAAAGGCATCAACTAGATTTTTATACAAATAAATTTAATTTATCTGTGTCTCATTAATGTCTCAGAAAAATATAGAAACATATAGGGTTCCTAAATATAATACATCAATCGTGATGTTATGCGAAACGTTGTAGTATACCCAAAAATGTATAAGACGGCAATGGATTACCGTCAGACATCCACATTAATATTATCTGTGCAAGAAAAATAGTTTTTATTCATAGATTTTAGAATTAACATATTATTCGATAATTTATTTTCGACCTCTCGTAGTTATGGTTCATAATTTGTCGAAACTTACATACAAAGTGGCATGTAGTTTGCTACAGCGACACAACGGTCACGCGACATTTATTATTGATCTCTTCAAATTCCTCTAACTAAATTAGGTTTAAGCAGCTCATAAATGAATGAATTCATTGCATTATATTATCTCTCTTAAGTTTTTAAAATAAAATAGAAATTATACATTTACAATAACAAATAACAAAGTAAATATTAAAGCTTAACTGAAACTTAAGTCTATATAGGGTCGCCGTGGTATCGTACCGAAGTCGCTACCAGCATTTCCTCACTGTAAAGCAATACTAAACCGCTGAGCAAGGAAACTGCCAGCCCTTTGGTCGTGGAATACTGTCAGTATTCCATTTACACAGCATCAGCAGTATTATATTGCGGTTTGCAAGCAGCACTGAATTCGTACCGCCCCGCATGCACACATCTCGTGCCAATCAGGAATCATTTAATGTCACCTTAGTGCCCTTCTTTCTTCAAATTACTGGAAGGCATTGTCACTAACAGCTACCTTTCAGCTCACAGATGAGAGGGAACAGGCATTATGAATGAAAGATGTTTATTTCGGGTCTTCCTCGAGTGGCCTCGGTCCTCTGATTCCAGTTCCCATTTAGTTTGGTCGATCTTAAAGAACAACTATGTCTCGTTTTGCGCTGTCCTTAAAACGAAGCAATGGTCGTCCTACTGGTCGTTTAGCGTGGGCTATTTTGCTCAGGAGAGTTATATGCACAGCATCAAGACATCGCATATGAAAGTTGTTCTATTTCCGCTCCTGTTTAGGCCCTGGGCAAAAGTATCCATAATGCAGGTTGGTTCCATCTTCTGTTGTTCCGACGAAAACAGCGTGCTGCTTTACGCCCTACATCACCGTGTGCAACGTTTACTTGTCAAATATGCGGTCGTATTGGCCTTACGAGAAATATGCGTAAAAGCCGCACCACCATAACATAGACGCTTCTTAATTCATCTTATCATAGATGTACAAGGCCAATGATGATGATGACATTTTGGGAAGCCTATCCACGCTGCGCCTTTCGGTACGTGGTCGTCACTCGAGAACCTTTCCGCCCTAACGGCCATCGGTTCTACGCAATGCGCCCACTGCCGCTTAAGAGTCCGCAGTAAGCTCGATTCTCCATACAAACGTAGTTACGCTCTTATTTTAAAACTACGTGTTGAATTGTAACTAAACTGCATATACAATTACATGAGGTATCTATGTTTGTAATTAGTTTATGTAGCTTCAGATACCATAGTAAAAATTGCAGCGAATTTAAGTTTTTCATACAAAACTTGATTTTGCTTTATTTCGTTTGTTTTATAAACTGGAACCATATATATAAACTAATTACAAACATATACTTCATGTCATTGCATATGCAAAGTTTTGTCTCAATCCACGACGTTGTTTTAAAATGAGAGCGTAACTACGTTTGTATGGGAAGGTGAAATTTGGCCGAGCTTACTGCGGACTCTTTAGTTTAGCGATTCGGAGGGCAAAGGTCCTGGTAAAGGTCGCGGGTGGCGCAGGACAGGTCATTGTGGCACTCTTTGGGGGAGGCCTATGTCCAGCAGTGGACGTCTTTCGGGTGATATGATGACGATGATGATTTTGATAAAAGCTTCAATAAGATGAGAAAGTAAGAGCTCCTAAAGACTTCTGTGAGTTTTATGACATAATTTTCCTCGAACCAACACTCAATAAACTTTTTTTGTTTTACAAAACGTTGCGCTACGCGCTACGCTCGTAGCCGATCCTGTGGTTTTCCTGGTATGTAGCGGAAAACGACTACGGCGTAGGCGCCCGCTAGGCGGGTTCCTGGCAGTGAAAGTGTTAAGTCATTGTGCATGAGAAAATGAGTAATTGTTACAACCTTCTACAATAAAAGAAAGGTAAATTTTAAATGAGGAATGCTCACAACTACGTGTTGTGTTGTAACAAATAGGTATTTTAATTAAGCCGTGCGTTACGCAGTGGGCTTGTTGTAGAAACTGGTTTAATTTGAGACATTTGAGCTCGCAAGTCGTATTTTCAACTTCAACTTAAGGTATTTTTGTACCGGCGAGACGGGGTGTAAAACAAATAAATAACTTGATGCCGAAAGTGTTCTCGCTCCGTCTTGCCTGTGGAGAACCATCATTTTGCTTCTATACACGTACATTCGTCACCATTAGTACCCAAAGTTAAAATACTGTCACTACATGTGAGTTCCTATTATTGACTCTTTCTATCCGCTTTCAAAGTAGAATATGTGAGTATAGCTCTTGGTTCTCCTTATAAATAAAATATAACTACATCAATAAGAGTCTGTGGCAGTAACAAGCGTTATATTGTAACACCACAAGCATTCTGTAATCAAATAAAAAAAACCTCTGCGCCCACTCTCAACGTGGCAAAAGTATATACCATTATAAAGCCGTGTTTACACCCGCGCTAATGAATATTGACTTTGATTGAAATGCAAACGCGCCGCGCCGTGCGTAGGGTGCGCTCAAGTGCACTTTTGTCCTGTATACAGAATGAGACGGATAATGCAGATTTAAATTGGAGTTAAGGTACTTTTTCTTTAAGTTCATTGGAGAGCTCATGGCTGATTGACCGCCTTTACGATTGCACTGGCTGCGCGGGTTAAGAAACATTAACGGCCGTATTCATACGTTCTACAAGCCTATTTTAACTAAAATGACGTTAAAATTCGTTTGTCCTTATCTGACACTTTGACGTCTGTGTTCGTCCGTAAGGGACGAAGCACATTTTATTTAGCAGAGGCATTGTAAGTTTTGTGAATAAGCGGGTTAGTGTTTAGTACTTAACGGAACGCTCTCGTGTTTTGAAAGGTACGTTTGGTCATTGATCCTGGTTTTTGTTTACACCAGCAGGCGTTACGTCGACTTATAGGTTTCCGGGTGGCTTGTGAACTTTTAACAGATAGTTCACCCACTTTCTTGAAGAAATCTATTCCCTTAAAGGTCTAGTTTCCGTTTGGGTTGGAAGGAAGATAAATAGACAGATAAAGCATTTATTTCAACAAAATCATAACAAAATATATTCAAGAAGGTCTGATGGCAGTCAATTTCGCGATGTCAGTATTTTTGTCCGTTTATAACCTGGAAATGTAATCTAGCCTCCTGTAACATGTCAAAATTATCAAACTCCTTCGTCCAGTATTGCTACATATAGGTACGTCCTGTGTAGTTTTCTTGCGGTAATTATTATTTATTTATTTATTTAAATCAGGCAACAAGGCCCATATTACAAATACCTTAAAGACTTACATACATATCAATATAAACTTATTAATAACTACAAAACAAATACACAACAAACTATACAAATTATGACGGGACGGTTTCGAAAACATAACAGAAACCGTAAATAAATCTTCGACGTTTCTCTTTCCTCATATACTTACTCTTAAATAGGTTTAATGGACTTTTATCCTACAAATTTATTTATTTATTTATATAGGAAGATCATCAGCTTAAATACTACACAGTAGCTTAAAACAGTAGTGACAGTGAGCTAATAATAGATCCTCACTGATATAGCGTAATAAATATTTAAAAAATAAGTGAGCGAAACGAAAACACAGCGCTTTTGCGTCTTGGTACAACAGCTGCATAATTAAGTACATATTTCTAAATAGACTAAAAAGAGTTACCTAAACTATTTCCCTACTTCTACCGAAAAATTGTCGAGATAAGCGTGGTCCCACTGAAGGATCTTTTGCACTGAATAAGTCCACGTCAAACCTCACACATCATTTAAGCCGTAAAAAAACATATTATGTGCTAATATTATAAATGCGAAAGTTTGGATGTTTAGATGGTTGGAGGTTTAAATGTTTAGATGTTTGGATGTTTGTTACTCAATCTTAAACGGCTTAACCGATTTGGATGAAATTTTGCAAGAAGATAGTTTATAGCCTGGATTAAAATATAGAGTAGTTTTTATCCCGGGTCCAAGCATACGAAGTCGCGGGCGGAAGCTAGTGAATAAAATACCTCGGAATTAAATTTGGTACTTTAATGCATATATTATAAGTACGTACCCTACCATTATACATTAATACATTATTCCTTAAACGACGGAATACCTGGCTTCTATGGATACTTATTATTATATACGACACCAGTACAAATAAAATGTTGTCTATTCTTCACCTTTAAGCACGGTTTCAACTTTAAGCTAACTTTTATATTAAAATGAGGTAAATCTCGTCGTTACGACCCCTAATGGAATAATAAAAAATATATAATACCTTCATCTGCCACCCTTTCAATAAGCCAATGTTTCAACCACTTAAATAGCTCAGAAAGCACTGTCAATGTAAAGCCAAACAGAGCTGAGCAAACGGTCGAAGACATCAAGTAATGGATTTGTTTAAAATATTACCGGCGAGTCTTATTAAACCTCGCCGTATAAAAATATTTGCCCAGCTTTTAGAGTAATTACATAATTTCTCTGTTCTCTCCGGCGTGCCGCCTCGCTGCGGCGGATTCAGAGCCAATGTTAGTATTGTTAAGGTTTTACATTAACGTTTGTTAGCTTATGTTTGCTAAATTTAAAAGCAAGTTTAGCAATGTAGTCCCTGGGCGACCGAACGCTGCTCGGGTAAAAATACAGAAGATACGGAGAAAACTAATTTTCCCAGATATGAGACCCAGCTAGATCGACCTTTCGCCCCCATAAGCCTCTGTTTTTACTTCTTCGATAGAGCCGTTTTTGAAAATGTGTTTCCAAATATATTTATAAATATTGCTCCTTTAATAGTATAGGATAGGATATCACGCTCTATTTCGTTGACATAACAACGTTTTTTAACCCTTGGCATGCCTGGTGAACGAAAGTCACACTGTATGCCTGGTGGGTCTGACAAACCCGTAAATGTAAAAAAAAAAATTACATATGAATTGTTTTTTTAACTTGTTGGTTTGTGTGTTTTTGGTTATTTTGTACATTATTTTTACTAGAAATAAATACAAGTCTTAATCCAAGAAACTCCATAAGAACTTATTACATAAATCATTTGATATTTCCATCAAAAAAAATAGACTCTCATGTCAAAAAACATAAAAATTAAACTTATACCTAAGATCAACGTCAGTCTTAGGTTTATTTAAGGCACTGATATATCATTGTGACTATCTATAAAATATATACTCGTATGTATATAAAATATATACGAAAAATAACGTAAATGTACTTAGCGATAAAATGTTACGCCGTATGCCTGGTCGGGTTTCTCAGGCCCGCGAGCACTTTACGCACGTCCAAATCGAAAGGGTGCTCGCGGCCGACTGCGGGAGCAGCGTCAAAACGTCGGGTAGTTCATGACGCAAAGCTACTCAGAAACGCGACGCGGTAAATTTAAAATTTCAAAAAATAACGACGGATTTTTAACAGCCCGGGTCTGTCAGACCCTACCAGGCATGCCAAGGGTTAATGTCTTATCTCGCCGAATTCTCTTGTTAATCACTATGACGGCAGTGCATGTCCTTAATCCTTTCTTTAAAAATTTCGAGAACTTGGCTAGCAAAGTTCCCATTGAAAAATATGTAGGTATTTTTCGTTAGTTACAGCAAAGAATAGGTATGCAGCGCGCACACACTCCAATGCAATTTACATCAGCGAGCGAAACGTATTGGAAACACATTGCTATAAACAAACTTGTACACTAAAATATGAATTCCATAAAAAACATTCCATATAAAAAAGAGGCCAAGTCTCGAAAATCTTCCACCGTAAAAAGTTGTGAGATATTTCGTAGAGCCAAGTCTCAGACATTCTTATTAATCTTTATTTGTTAACTAAGTAAATGAAAAAGCAATAATGGGACTTCTTGCTTTTTAATTTTTTGTCCCATTCTCTGCAAATGTAACTTTGTATGGGATAACTTGGTTTCTCTAGAAAACTAGACATAATATTTTAGTTTTTCCTTGATTTATACACTAAACACCAATTTCATTCTAAATTTGAACCTTCTTTGTCTGCTAGAAGTGCCTTAGACTTTAGATGATAAGTCAGTCAATGAGTAAGTGACAAAATTAAGAAACTTTGACTAGTTATAATTTTTAAACTACTGGTTCAAATTGAATGAAATTTGAATTAAACCGTGTTTATAACAATGCCTGCTTGGTTATTGAAAATTCAGGCTCTTGGTTTTATCCACAACGAAGTTATAGGGGGGTCGAAAATGGCCTGTACTGCTTCGAGAAAAGGATGGTACGGCCGTGCCGCTGTTTTGCTCAACTTGGCGGGGCACTGCCGTGCCCCCAGATTTAAAATAGTTAATTGTGAACTTATTGTTTTTCTGCCCAATATGTTTAAATTATTTTCTTTGCTGATTGTTGTAAAAAAAGCGCTCGTGAACAATATTCTTCAGGTAGAAACGCTTTCGTTTACAGCCGGGCACAAGTCTACACAATTAATCAGCTGCTTTAGCACTACATTTTCAATTCGGCAAAAACGTTCGTGTAAATAAACTTGGGTTCGGGTGAATTTATGGGCGTTGAACCCTTCGGTTTGAATTAGTTTTTGCACCGTCCCTGCCCTGCCACTAGTGTCTTGAGGTCTGGGCTGTGGGGCCACAGAACGCGATGGCGTCACTAATAAAGCAACGGTGTACTTGTATTTTCACCATTTTCTAAGCAAGTTATATAGCGATTTTATCAACTAAGCTTAAGGGGCTCCCATACGCCAATGACCTTCGATCTGAATCCCTTAGTTTTCTAATGTTTTTTGTAGCTTATTATATGAACAACGGCTTTAAGCAATAAAGTATCCCATATTTACTTCAAAGTTCATTGTTTTTGCGATATTTGGCATCAAAGTTGAACAATTTTAGGCCAAAAAACTGGTTTTTTAGCCATAACTTTTGTGTTTATTAGATTAAAATGAAAACCCTGGACTAGTTTTTAGAGACGTCACAGAAGGACCCAAATATGTAGATTTCGTATATGTTAGATCTTTCATGTCAATAGAGATACGAAATAAGTGTTTTTTTAGACAATATTTAAAAAAATCATATAAAATTAAGTATTTCATTTGTTTCAAAATCCGGTAAACCAAAATGGAGATAAAAAATTGAAGAACCGATAACCGTTTGATTTATAATTCTATCTGTAGTGCAAAAGTAGGAGATACGATTCAAAACTTGTCAAAAATCGACAAAAACCTCGGATAGCCTCTTAATCAAATAGCACAATTATATTGCTCGAAAGTAATGCTGGATGCGGGTGGCGCAGGATCGGTCAATGTGGCACTCCTTATGGGTCCAGCAGTGGACGTCTTTCGGCTGGCTTTATGATGATGAATGCCGATTTAAAAATGTAACCTGAAAAACCATTCAAAGTACTACAAAAAGAATTATTCAATCATACAATTAATTACTGCCGCGCTATGGCCACACTTTAGGAAAATTTACAATACCGTAAAGGAGCACCCCTGGTTAGGAAATAGTTGGCGACCTCTGCCTCGCTAATGCCTTAATAGCGACCTGTGTCGCCGTCGTTTGACATATTCATAGCTGAGCAGTGCTCGCCAACCGTCGGTGCGGTATTTAATTTATTGTTTTAATTAACAGTCGCGATCCGAGACAGTTCGGTTTTGCAATTACATTGTTTATTGCGTCGTAACAAAATATTGGTGTTTAACGGAGTTTAAAGGAGGGTTAATACATGGTATAAGATCTCGTATAAGCCATTCTTATGAGTTACTTACACAATATACAAATTCCAGTTTAGCAGTATATATTCAATATTTAACTAGACTAGTTAACGTATATTTTCCATTTTAAAATATATTACAAGAGACTTGTATAGCGACCAGGGACATAATTATTATATACCTTTATAACGAAACATATTATTATTATTATTATTATCTCTTTATTTTAATTTCGTCTTAGACTAGGTTTTTACAATAATTATATCTAAAAAGTAAAATATAAAACTATACATACAAAACATAAAATCATTATAAAAACCTAACCTAGGGTGCAGCCGGTAGCGAGGCGTGGCCTAAGCTACCGGCGGTCAGGGCGACAGAGACAGGAACCTCCTGACTATACGCGCAGTATCCAGGAGTACCGCCTTCTGTATCTGACCCTTGATCCAGCCGCCTAGCGAGAGTCTCTTGAGGTGATGGTCGAGACTCTTCGCAATTAAACCGTTCGCCGAAACGACTATCGGGACGATGATCGTCGAATCAACATCCCACATGGCGGTTACCTCGTGAGCCAGGTCTAGGTACTTGCTGGCTTTGTCCTTCTCGGCCTTCAAGAGGTTCTCGTCATGGGGGATGGTGATGTCGACGAGCACTGCCTGGCGTTTCGATCGATCTGTCAGCACGATATCAGGCCTATTGGCTAGAATAGTCCTGTCCGTGATCACAGATCGATCCCAATAGAGCGTGGCACGACCATTTTCGAGAACTGGTGCAGGTGTGTACTTATAGTAAGGCACTTCGGAGGCCACAAGACCGTATAGTAGAGCAAGTTGCTGGTGAATAATTCTGGCTACAAGGTTATGTCTGTGCAAGTACTCGCCGTTAGCAAGATGACCACAACCGGAGATAATATGCCTGAGTGACTCCCCGGGACGGCGGCATGCCCGACAAATGTCGACCGTACCGTCCTTCAGGATATACCTCCGGTAATTGTTCGTCATGATAACTTCGTCCGCAATTGCACAGACAAAACCTTCGGTTTCCCCGAAGAGATCCCCGAAACGTAGCCAGTTCACCGACGCGAGCAGATCTACATCGGGCCCTGTGAGGGCCTTGTAGAACCGCCCGTGTAGCTCCTTGCTCCTCCATACCGCCCTGCGGTCCTCGGCGCTCATTACTTTAAGCCTGCGCCAGTTCTCGTTTGCCAAGGAGAGTGGGGTGAAGTTTCCGTCTACTGCTACTACGTCGCGATGCATCCCACACTCGTTGCTTAGGAAATAATCCCTGAGGCTGCACACCTCGCGGTTGTGGAGATCTTTGGCATTTAAAAAGCCTCGACCTCCATACTTCCGCGAGATGTACAGTCTCATAACAGACGAGCGTGGGTGTAGCATGCGATGCGCAGTAAGCAGTACTCGGACTCTTCGGTCCAGGGCATCCAGCTCAGTCTGGGTCCACCTTAGTACGCCAAAGGAGTAAGTAAGCAAGGGCATCACCCAGGCGTTGAAGGCGCGCACCTTATTGCCGCCCGACAAAAGACTATTAAGTACTTTGGTCAGGCGACAAAAGAAGTGCTCCTTCACCGCCCGCTTTACGCCCTCACCCTCAATACCCAATGACTGTGACATACCAAGATACTTATAGGTTTCTGCTTCGGAGATAGATTTGAGGGTCATTGTCTCAGAAAGTTGCAAATTTGTTGAATTTACAACTTTCCCCCGCTGTACATGCATGACCGCACACTTATCGACACCAAATTCCATTTTGATGGCGCTACTGAAGACTTCTGTTGTTTTCAGTAGTTCCAACAGGTCATGTGCATTCGGTGCAAATAGCTTAAGGTCATCCATATAGAGCAGATGAGAAATGACCTCACCGTCTCTCCGAAGCCGGCAACCTAGCCCTGAATCCTTCAGCAGGGTGCTAAGCGGATTCAATGCTAGGCAGAACCACAAAGGACTCAGACTGTCGCCCTGGAAGATCCCACGTTTTATTATTATTGTTACGTGTTATTTTTAACGAGGAAGTTATCCCCGATCATTTTTTAAACGATATGATACAGAGAGAAAGAATATAATGGAATAAATAAACCATCTTCGTCTGTAGCCCCCGACAGGATTCAAACCTGCGACCTTCCTATTAACACTAGACTACTCTACCAACTGAGCTACGAGGACAGTGACGGAAATTGTATACTTTTCAATTACATTCCCGCTAAGACTAGCGCCCTCTCTGTGTCCTCTTGAAAGACTTGTTCACAGCCTTGGCACCACTCTAATGGGCGAGCCATGCACCCGCTCCATTCCAATCGAACCACATCAGGTAGTTTCGGATTAGCGAGAGAGATGGCGCTGTTGTAGATGGTTTATTTTTCCTTTATATTCTTTCTCTCTGTATCATATCGTTTAGGGACATATTATGTTTTTCAATAATTGCGTGATTTCAAACTTCACAAAAATATTGAATAACATCATTCTTCTTCTTCAGTCATTAAACCACAGTTTAAACTTATAATTGTTTCAATAAACTGCATTTAATACAAACTATCACAGTTAGACATAATCTAAGAACCGTCACCGAGCTTATTTGCGTGTCGATGTGCTCCACATTTCGCTACCGGGCCGTGTCCGAGCCTGCACCGAGCCGAGCCGCGTCCGCAGCTCGGCCAGCGGCCCGGGACATTATGCAAACGTCATGTCACCGAGCTCGCACCGGGCCGGGCCGTCGCCGAGGCTCGGTTGTAGGTAGATCGGCCATCGAACGTTGTTACAGTTGAGTGGCTGGGCCGTGCCGGTACCGACCCGCTTCCGAGGTTCGGCCTCGGCTCGGCCGGGCTTGGGCAAACGGCCCGGGCCGGAAACGGCGCGTTCTAGCGTGAGTCATCCTTTACACGCTGGTCCCGCGTTGTAAAAATGGGAAATCGGTAAAAATAAGACAAGAGGCATTCATCCAAAAGCAAAAACATGCATTCCATTTGTCATAAACGGTATGATAACTCCCACGTTAAATTACACGAAATAAAAATATTTAATAAAATAATTTGTTTCGTTAAGAGGTCCATTTGTCTTATTCTAATTCATATTTCAAATATCCAATGCCAGCGCCAGCCAGGCAGGCCTGGCTATATTGGAACACTTCTTGTTCCCGTCACCTTTCTATTATTATAATAAAGGCGAGAGTTTGTGAAAATATGCATCAAACCTTCACTCAAACACCGGTATAGTAATAATAAGCAATCAATAATGAAGCATTTTAATTTCCATGCGGACTTTGACATGTGGGTGCTATGACTCATTCTTATAGTACAAAGAAGCTTAAAATATTATGAAAAATCTTACTGGCAAGGCTCAAATGTACGTACATATAGTCGCAGTCGAACGAGATTTTTTTCCCAAGCACACTCTTTAACGCAATCTGTTCCACATTCAAAATATAAACAGCTGCTTTTTCCCTATCTATTCAGGATCCTATCAACGCGTGAAAAACTATTTTTACCGGGCATATATCTCCCGGACCATTCGATTTAACTGTTTTCTTCGGCGGAATTTATAGAGGTCCGACCCGAAATATGGCTGCCAGGTGCCTCAATGTTTGTATTTTTTTTAAAGAGATAATGCTCGAATACAGGGCGGGTTAAATTAGATGGATAATGGATAGGTAAGTACCATTTTTTAGCCAGCGAACTCAAAAGTTTCTCAGTTTTATTGTTTCGTGTGTAGATTATTATTAAATATTTATTAAATATATTTATAAATTAGGTAATGTATTCTATACATATAAAAATAGTTAATAAAGGAACGTAGTAGGGTGAATAAAAAAAAATTGTAATTTATTTCAAAAGCTTTTTCGACAATAATTACATTCTATAATATAGTAACATATATATTACAAAAATTAAAAAGGCCGTTAAGTTTGTGAGGTTCTAGCTTTGTAAGTTTGTATTCTCCGGAACTGCTCATTCGATATCAAGAATTGTTTTGGACCCTCGGCATGGACATTTACACTACCTAATCCCGCGGCTATCACGCGGCCAGCTTGTATTTTTAGGGTTCCGCACCCAAAAGGTAAAAACGGGACCCTATTACTAGGGCATTTCTCCGGAGTGGCATTTTTTAGTGTCCAGGGCCAAAAATTCTTCAAATAGGTGCGTGATATTTTTGAATTAAATCTCACATATACTTCAGGCTTTTTGATACCTGGACAGCTATTTAGAAATTCTGTAGATATACATATGTTTGAAGAAAAAAAAAAATAGCGCCCAAATTGACGTTCAGTGGGAGCGTCCACTACCCAAGTTGGTGTAAACAAAAAATCATAACCCAAGATTGGAATTATAGTACACGTTTTACATCGGTTCACGTAATCAACATTAGTTTCCCCCATATATAATCCATATTACGATAATTTATCTATTAAACTTACTCAATAAAAGCATTTTTTCGAAGCGTCCGGGGGTAACACGTAAACTCAGTGACATTTAGAAAACGCGTCGGCATCATAATAAAGAAATGGCGTAGGAATCTCGCGACGCACACGCCGGTAGCTTTAGTCGCACCGCGTTTGCCGACGAGAGCGGACGCCGGCTGATGTCATATAGGCAGCTACTACAAAGGTTTGTTCGTCGTTCGGTGAGTTTGGTTACGTGTTTTTTTGAATTCGGTGAAGCTATTAAATTGTGTAGTGTTTGTGTTTTAATTATTATAAAAGTGAATAAGCAATCCTCAGAGGTATGTGATTTCGTATTGAATAACTCTTTCCCTGTACTATCTATACTTTTTGTGTAATTTGCAAATATCGATCAATATTGAATTCGGTGACATTGATTTCCGCGGATTCGGTGTACTTTTTGGTCACCGAATTCAATAAAATGAGGACCGAAATCAATCTTTATGTATAAATGATAGCTTTTTAGGGTTCCGTAGTCAACACCCTTATATTTTCAGCATGTCCGTATGTCTGTCCGCCCGAGGCTTAGCTCAGTGACCATTACTACTGGAAAAGTGTAAATTGGTTTGGGTATGTAAATCAATCACGCCAACAAAACGGTTAAAATAAAATAATTAACAAAAACTGGGTACTTGTCTTACACGTAAGGTGGGAATGTAATTTTTTTTTGTTAAAAAGTAGTGTAGGATATTGGCAAATATGTAGTTCTAAAAAAAATTGTTTAGTAAAACCATTTGTCAATTCAGGGATCTGTTAACTATGTGGTTTTAAAACTCTAATTCTCATTAAAGTTTAGTGCTGGCTAAATGATTAGTTCAGTCAAGGGTACAGTAACATACGTACATAAATAAGGACATAAATCTGTACACGCTTTTATGACATTGACAATAGAGTCCTGTACAGATATTTATGTCCTTATTAAGAGGCTCCCATACGCCAATGACCTTCGATCTGAATCCCTTAGTTTTGTAATGTTTTTTGTAGCTTATTATATTAACAACAACGGCTTTAAGCAATATAGTATCCCATATTTACTTCAAACTTCATTGTTTTCGAGATATTTGGCATCAAAGTTGAACAATTTTAGGCCAAAAAACTGGTTTTCTGGCCATAACTTTTGTGTTAATTGTTTTAAAATTAAAACCCTCTGTCAGTTTTTAGAGACGTCATAGACGAACCCAAATTTGTAGATTTCGTATATGTTAGATCTTTCACGTCAATAGAGATGCAAAATAAGTGTTTTTTTAGACAATGTTTAAAAAAATCATACAAAATTAAGTATTAATTTGTTTCAAAATCCGGTCTGTCAAAATGGAGATAAAAGATTGAAGAACCGATAGCCGTTTGATTTATGATTCTATCTGTAGTGCAAAAGTAGTAGATACGATTCAAAACTTGTCAAAAATCGATGAAAACCTCGGGTAGCCCCTTAATGTACGTATGTTAGTAAGTTTGACTGTACCAGGCTATAAACTATCTTGAGCCGTTTAAGCGTGATCGAGTAACAAACATCCAAACTTTCGCATATATAATATAACTAGGATATGTCCCACGGCTTACTATGTATGTAGGTTTGATTATGATCCTGGTGCTGAGTATAAGGTCACTTGAACTTCCTATGGTAAGCTGTTTTGAGAATAAGGGTATTTAATTTGTTTGTAGGTGTCGACACAACGAATCCTCCTATTACAAAAGGGTCGGCAATGCGCTCTTGTTTATTCTGGAGTCGTTAGGCTAACACCATAATATACTCCTTACGTCGGCATAAACCGACCTGTCTTCTTTATTCTCGCCTAATCCCATTGCAGTTGGGGTCGGCTCTCCTAATCATTCTTCGCCGGGACAGTCTAAGTTTTAATTTATTAATAATTAATTTATAAGTAATAAAGCGTGCAGTATTTAAGTTAAACATATTTACTTTTTAGGATGCTTACTTATTATAAGAGCTATACAAAAGAAGGTAAATATAATATAAATAATTAGGGTTTAGTTACTATGCTTATTGTACTTTATTAGCCGGCCGGCCGTACTGCCGCTCTAAGCCAAAATGGGCACAAGTCTATATGTGGCTCAACGTTACCTTATTCTCAATACAGCTCATCTTCGGGAGCTTTGGCGACCTTACTCACCACCAAGAACACAACACACTACATGCATACAGAGCAATTAGTGATCTTCATCAAATTTGAACAGTCATATTTGTATGCAACTGTATGGGAAAAAAAATCGTGTTCTTAATTATCTGGCCACGACTGTATATATATATATTTTGTAAGTGTACCAATTGGAAATAAAGGTTATTTTGTAGCAAAAAACATTGTTTAATTTCAAATTTGATTTCGGTGTAAGCATTTTTTGAATTCGGTGATACTATTTTATGAATATTGATTTCGGTGTGTGTGTTTGATTTCGGTGTACGCAAAAACCCGAATATCCCATGAACTACAAGGTTCCTATGAAGGCCTTTACCACCAATATTTTTTAAATTTAGGCCTTTTCTTGAATACCGAGGTCACCAATCGAAAAAGTGAAAAAAAAATACGTTCACCGAAGTCAAGCAAATCGAGCCGGCTCGGAGAATCGCCCACTAAGGCACCGCTGTCTGTCTGTCTGTCTGTCACCAGAGGCTATAAGTTTTACCGAAACAAAACTTTACGATCGCGTTTGCGTTTTACCCTCGATTTGTATGGGATTTGACAGCTAAACGCAAACGCGGTCGTAACGTTTTGTTTCGGTAAAACTTATACTAGAGCATCAGGCTGTGTGAACCGTGATAGTCAGACAGTTTAAATTTTCACAGATGATGTATTTCTGTTGCTGCTATAACAACAAATACAAAAGAACCGGCCAAGTGCGAGTCGGAGTGGGGATGCCATACAACATACATGATTTTTTTGCGTTTTTTCTATATAATGGTACGGAACCCTTCGTGCGCGAGTCTGACTCGCACTTGGCCGGCTTTTTTACTTGTAGTTATTCAAAATTAAGCGTATACATTTATTGCTGTATTTTTACTGAAGCCTCAATTACTGAAGTCACTACCAACTAGGGTACAGAGGTCGTCCAGCTAGCTTCCCACTTGGCTCCGAGGGTCGACATACAATCATTTTCTTTCTGTACAACATAGTGAAGCTATACTTGTCGCAATTTTTTTTTACTCGGAGTTTTCTTTGGCGGTTGAGGGGCGGCCAACCGTTTTGCAGCAGCCTCCGTAGGAACAACAGCGTAGGTCATAGTCATAGTGTGCGACGAGCATTCGTGACGGAGACGACGTGACGTCACACCTGGAACTGACAACAGGGCTGTTATAATTTCAAACAATTACATCTTTTGCGACGGCGTCGTACGCCTGCAACTCACTGATCACCTTGATATCCACCTCACCCCTCATGTGACAGCCAAGATAATCTTACCCCGATACGAAACCTCACTCCTCACTGGATGGACCCAACCCAAGACCAGCGCTGAGTTGGGCCCATTTCGTGACACTGCACAGATAATCTACCTCATCTTTTGTCTTATGATACTGTGTGTTTTGTTGTGTTGTGTCATGAATAAATATTTGATTCTGATTCTGATTCTGATACGTCAATTATCTTTAATGTGACAAAATATAGGCTTTGTACGTGATATTTTACACACAAGGTTAGTGCGACAAGAAGCGGAGCGTAGCGAGTCCAATTTAGAACAAATATTTAGGATAAAAAAAGGTCGAATCCCAATAAAGTCCAGTTTTCCCTCTTTCGTAAAACTAGTGCCTACGCCAAATCTTGGGATTAGGGGCCAAAGCGGACACCGGGCTCGTGTAGGCCTCTACCGGGCATACGCTAGAATGATTTAGGATGAAAAAAGGTCATATTATTGTATCCTACAGCTGCGCCTGCGTTCAATGTAGAGCTAGTATACTTGAAACCATAATTAGATTCCACAAAAATAACAGACATATTCCTCGTAAATTTGGATTTTTTACTAAGTAAGTTAACGACAAGGGCTAGAAATAGCCATAAAAAAATATTTGTTTTGGGCGATTTTAATATAAATATTCTCGACAAGAACAGCAAAAGTGAACTTTTCCTCAACACGTTTGGGTCTTACAAACTTTACCATGCAATCACAGTACCTACCAAATATGGAAATGTTTATCCTATACTTAAATACGGCATAATTTTTTGGGTTAATTCAGTGAATGTACAGTCTGTGTTTATTCTTCAAAAAAAAAGCCTACGCATAATATTCAATCTAAAAAACGGGGAATCCTTAAGGGAAATCTTTAGAAGCAATAAAATTTTAACTCTGACGTGTATCTATATACTAGAAATTTGTTTATTTGTTAAGGAACGACATGATATTTTTAATAAAAAAAGTGACTCCAAAACTAATCTAAGATCCCAATATAAATATGATGTGTGTACAATTAGGCCTTCTAGTTACATCATTAGAAAGAGTACCTATGCTACTGGAATCAGAGTCTTTAATAACTTGCCTGAATTGATTAAGTCACTCGAGAGTCCCAAGTTTAAAAAGGAACTGAAGGAATGGCTTGCAATTAAATGCTTTTACAATCTTAATGAATATTTCGTATAGATCTACAAACAATTAAGTTTAATTTTAAGTTCAAATATTGTACGTCCGAAATGGGCAAACTGTTGATACCTTTTAATGTATGACATGAGATCTTATGTACACAGTTTTGACAATAAATGAAAATGAAATGATATCTAACCTTAAAATTGCCAATAAAATAAAAAAATAACCGACACT
Source organism: Epinotia ramella (assembly GCA_947578815.1). Lineage (NCBI taxonomy): Eukaryota > Metazoa > Arthropoda > Insecta > Lepidoptera > Tortricidae > Epinotia > Epinotia ramella. Next base: position 28,954,303 of record OX388204.1, on the reverse strand, counting down.
GGACACACACACACACACACACTAGATACACTCTTCCAAATTATGGACGTAGCTAAAAACTAGCTAAGTTGCCAGTGTTGGTTATTATTTCATTATAATGACAATTTTAAGGTTATTTTTGTGGAATCTAATTATGGTTTCAAGTATAGTAGCTGCAGTAGTGCTAGCCTTGTATATTTGATTGTGGACTCGAGCATCTATACTCTAATAGAACGAGCGAGCGTAGGGAACGAAGTTCTACACTTCAGGTTGGGCTAAAAGTCGTTCGTATATCCGTTTGTCCAGCTGTTCTTCTCTACAGGCCGCGTTTTACATCCGATTCCCTTGAAAATTTGTGAGCAGGCTTGATAATTATATATTTTTTATTGACAATTCCATTATTTACATTTTTTTTCCTGCAATTGCTCGAATTCTACAACTCGAAGAGCCACTACATAGTATCATTTATGCGAAAGTAACTCTGTCAGTCTGTCTTTTATTGTTTCACGCTTAAACCGCTACACCGATTTGGCTACAATTTTGTATGGAGATTCTCAAACTATCATATATCAATTTTTAGGGTTCCGTAGCCAAATGGCAAAAAACGGAACCCTTATAGATTCGTCATGTCTGTCTGTCCGTCCGTATGTCACAGGCATTTTACTCGAAAACTATGAGGTGTATTTGAATAAAATTTTAAGGATAGGTGTATTTTGTTAACCGCTACATAGTTTTGTAACTAAATTATTAAAAAAAAAATTTTTAGGGGTGCACTCCATACATAAAACTGAAAGTCAATTTTTTTTTTCATTGCAAGCCCACGTTTGGCACATCAATCGATAGGCCTTTCAAAATAAATATAAGGTTTCTCTGCATTTTTTTTGATTAAGTGAATACAGTCGGAGATAATCGCCTCGAAAGTCACTAAAATTGTGTCCCCCCCCCTCTAATTGTTGAACCGTGTAAAATATGATAAAAATCATGCTCATAGGGCTTATTAAATTCTCTCAGCGAAAATTGTTTTGAACAAGATCGGTTCACAGGTTTTTGAGATATTTCTAAAAAACTGCCTTCCTTAAAGAAAAGGATGTAAGTGCCGTAAGATTTCAGTAACGATACGACCTTTTTAATAGGCACGGAACCCTCGTTGTGCGTGGTCCGACACGCACTTGGCCGCTTTTTTATAAATATCAATAGGTACCTATCGATATTAGTTAGTGAAAAATCAACTATATATACATAGTATAATAATACCTGATTGTTGCTACACCCTTCCAAGGTCCATGTATCTTAGTTATAAATACTTGGTTGCAAATAAATCTTATCTTATCTCTATCATAGTATAGTTTTTATCCCAGAAATGATACCTTTGTAGGTATGTATGGAGGTACAATATAAACGAGTTCCACGCGAGCCAAGTCGCGGGCTTGGAGCTTGTCGTAAATATAATTGTATTTTTTTCTAATTTAATATTCGCCAACTAAAAAATAATGAAACTATAACCACAGACATCATTACGAAGAACACACAAACATACATAAATCAGCCCTATCGTTGCCCTTCTGCATAAATAACAGAATAATTGCTATGCGTTTGACAAACGAGTTACATGTTGGATTTTAGCAAGGGAACATTAATTTTAAACGGGTTTTATGACGCTTTGAGCACTTGGGAGTTGAGCGGGCTTATTGTTTGTTGTGGATTTCAAGTGAGTCGAGTTAGAAGTTAGGGTTTTTTGTTGTTCGCATTCGTGTGTAATGTATTCTCCACGTGCAAAATTGCGTGTGACCTTTTTTACTAATGGTAATTAAAAAGGTGTTCATAATCCATTATACTTAGTTAAGCGAGGGTTACTTAGCGTCGACCATACAAAACGTCTTTTGACGTTCACATGCTAACGCCGTGATATTTTAAGTAACTTATGATTGTTTGATTAATGATTAATAATTTGAGAATAATCGTTTTCCCAAATTTTTCAAATTATTCTAGTTTATACAAGTTTGTTCTAGGAAAGACGGAATTTCCCGCAAATGGAAAGCGAATTTATGAAAGTGTGTTACGTAAGTTTCTTGAAATATCACGCCGTTAGCCTGCTAATGTCAAAAAAGGTTTTGTATGGTCGTCGAACCACCTTAAAGAGTATATGAGTGTACTTGACATGTTAAATTATTATTTTTACCTATTTAAATTTGTATGAATATGATTTGACATTAAATGTACTGTCACATATTTTCTGATGCACTAAATATTGCAAAGAATGACGATACCTAGAGGTTGATATATTTGTGTTATTTTGCTTTTCGTTTGTGTTTTTCTATTTCCTTGTCATTGTGTTCTTACATTAGTTGACATTGTCTTAATTATAAATTCTTTATTTTTCTCTGTTTTTGACGATCGTGATAAAAAATCTTACTTTTTTGAGAGTATGCAAATCTGTAATGTAAATTTTTATCATGAAATAAATAATCTAATCTAATCTAATCTAATAATGTAACCAAAAAAATACAACTTACTAGCTGCAAGCAATTGTAATTGTGTATTTTTTCGAATGAGCATCACAGGTATCAATTATTGTCATTTTTACCTTTAGCGTTTTGTTATACCCAGTACGGAATGTCATTTGATATTTACCGTTAGCTTTTCGGTGAAGGAAAAACATCGTGAGGAAACCTGCATACATCTGCGAAGAAATTTAAAGGTGTTTAAAAAGTCCCCAACTCGCACTGGGCCAAGAGATGTCAGTATCATAACTTCCAAAAAGATTTTGTTTCTTTTTGTTGTATACGGGGAATAGTGAGTGTATTTTCGGCGTTGAGTTTTATTTCAACATAATTCTGGTATTTTGTCATATTTTGTAATTATCGTAAAATGGGAACGACTTAATAAACAAGCGTTCCTAACCGTCGGAGATCTACTCAGTAATTTAAAACTTTCTTTCTTTTTGTTTGTAACGTGTAAGAGGTGACGGTATGTAATAACGGTTTCATGACAAAGTAGTCACAATGTCTTTGTTTTAATATACAACGACGGTGGCAAACAAGCATACGGCCCGCCTGATCGTAAGCGGACACCGCAGCCTATAGACGCATGCAACTCCAAAGGAGTTACATATGCGTTGCCGACCCTTGATATGTTTGAGGATTCGCCGTGTTGACAGCTGAAGGAACAAATTCCCTCGCTCTCAACACAACGCATCCTCGGGAGCTCTGACGACCTTGCTCACCACCAGGAACAGACAGAACAAACACACACAGAGAAACAGAGAAAGTACCTAGTAGTCTACAATATGAAAAATATGCAAACTACAGTATCACGACTTAACGAAACGTATGCCACATCTAATAAAAAGGTCAACATGTCGACCAAGTGACGCAGAAAGGGAAATATCGAAATATCAGGCGCGCGCGCCCGGGCGGCAAACTAAACGGGTGTAGGCGAAATATTTCCACAGCATTTTATTTTGAATGTAGAAATTTCAAGTTACAGATTTGTTCTAGATTTTTTTACCAGCATATGGACGTTACCTTGTTTACGAGAATGTAATCATTTTCAATTGCGTAACGTAGGGGCGTCGGTATTCATTCATTTATGTCCTTTAAACGGATAGTTCTTTACCGATAGGAGCAAGACCGACAGTACTAAATGTATGTCAATCGCTTCGTGTTCCTAGACAAAAAAGCACTAAGTAACCGCCGATGTTTTTAAATTTTTGTCTTGGATGTGTGCCTACTCGTATATGTTTTATCATAAGAAGAAAAACCATATTTTCCAATTACTAAGTTATACTTAAAATGAAACATATGCTACATCTTGATAGTTCGTGATTTTTATCAATATTAAAACTTTGAGCAATTAAATAAACCATAAGTACCCTTTTGTGCTTTTTCAAGTTCCTAGAACACATAGTAACAGAAGCATATGTGAGAACTTGTGTTGTTTTTTCTTAGATGCTATAGTGCAAAGTTAACACAAACAACATAAGAGCGCACTTTCTTATGTTTTTTTTTCGAAGCAGAACCTTTTTTTTTCTTAATATCTAATTCAAATAAAAATATTATTAACAAAATTAGGTAACATTACAATTCTAAAACTTGAAAATAAAACCAATTGAACGGAAGTGTAAAGTTTTTTGGATTTATCTCCAAACTTACTTTTTGTCACTTATGGTTTTTCTCCTTCAGGGAGCACTGTATGTCTGTGTCTATCTACTATTCCTTACACGAAGACATTAAAAGCCTTCCCTTAAATATTTTCAAGCGCACTCAGAAGTTGGCTAATACAAAATTGTTTCTACTCGGTAAGCGAATATTTTGATTATTTCAAACGACTGTGACATTATTACTTACTATTGTTCTTTCGTTCCATTTCACTTTCACATTCACTGACACAATAAATGTCGTAATTTTAAAAATAATTTTATATATTAATTTAGACTGAAATAATGCTATGCTTAGTTTGATTTTTTATTTAATTTAATTTTTCCTCACATTCACTGACATGTTTAAGAAATATTTAATGTTATAATTTAATTTGGCAAAGCATGGTATTCAATTGTAATATTAAATTCGTCGTTACATGACACTCTACTCAAGGTTTATATTTTGCATGCCAGACGCTGGTAAATTAGGTGAAACCTGATACCTATTCTTTAAACAACTGTTATGAACCACGTTTTAAGCAAAATAAAGATATTTGTATGTGTATCTGCAGTGGTTTTTAGGCTTTGGATTATTATCAATAATGAAGTGACCCTATACTGTGTTATGATTAAATAAATTAAATTAAATTAATAACAAAGTATAAAACACCCGACATTTTTCATTTTAAAGTTAAATATCTCAATACCGGTAAAACCGATTTTGTTTAAACGTAGCTAAAAACCATCTCTATCACGTAAGCTTTCAGGAAAAAAAAATGGCATTCAAATCGGTCAATTCGTTTAGGAGCTACGATGCCACAGACCCACAGACACTTAGATACTCAGACACATTGACACCCATCTTATTGCAATGGGTTTTAATTCTTTGAAAAAAAAAACCGTGTTACATTTGCATAACAATTCCTGAGCGCGTACAATGCGTTACGTGATCGACTGCTGTACTAAACTAGTTAAAATAATAAGAGTCACATGCATTTAATTATAATAAATAAAACAAGGCATTTTTTTTGTTATTGAATCATAAAATTCACTTATAGGGTCGTGATGTGTAGCCGTGGAGACACGGGGAAAATGGTCTCCACTGCTTTTCTAGCACGTACATATTTTTGGCGAAATTTTCCATTAAGATTGTGTATACATTTTTTTTAATTTCGTTGAAGTAGCGTATGACTATTAATATGTATAAAAATATATAAATGATCCATTATTTGCGTGTTTTACGTGGTATTTAACGTTTAAAAGCTTTTATAGAAATTAGTAGGATTTGTACACTTACTTTATTTATTTTTTACAAAAAAATATTAATAATTATTAATTGTGATAGCGGTTCTCTGATTCCATATGCCAAAATGGATCTTTAAAAAAAAAACAATTGAACTCTTATAATCTCTTAAATGTATAGAGTTTTATTAAAATACAGTTCCGATAAAATCCATTTTCCACTCCAGTATGCAATGTTCAAATACAGACGTCATATCTCATTGACATCCCATAGAACAAACAGTTCATAAGATTTGTCATATTCCCTCCGATTCATCCCATTTCGAATAATGTAAATATTCGTAAAATGCCATAACCGACGCGGATTTCATAATACACCAGAACCTTTTCTTATAAACAGACCCGCATAAAATGCATGCACTTTGGAAATCCTTTGCTTACTTTGAAAAAAGTACTGTAACGACGCAAATTTAAAGTTGGTTTTTGCTTAACTTTAACTATGGTGGATGATTTCTTTTGTGTGCGACTGGGACAGATATAAATTTTGTCCGGCGTAGTCGCTTAAGCTGGAGTGAGACCAAAGAGATACTGCTACAGCGGTTTAGAATATTTTCCATTTGTGCTGTCATCGTGGTGACTGGGCGGTATTTATTATGGAAATTATGCTATACTCATTTCTATGAAGAGCTCGTTGCTGAAATTTATATGTTTTTTATTCGTATTCTCTTGACTAGATGTATAAGTATTACTGGTACCTAGATAATACATATCACTACTGCTTGTACCTTTTTAAAACACTTGTGTTCGAAGATGTTTGTGTTGGCTGTTCTTTTTTAATGTGTTTATATTTTAAATCGGATTCCAGTGCCCTTTACTCATATTGTTTTTCCGATGAATAAGTTACGAGTATTAATAATACTAAGGTACAGAAGGGAGTGAACTCTGATGAATGAATGAACTGTAGCTGTCAAATTTACACCATAAAAGATACGAGACTGAGATGACGTAATGTTGATGGTTGTCAACAGAGTACAGGTCCATTTTTTTTTACTTTGTACTATATCATCCAAATCTCGAGTCTAGTGATATTTAGAGAAATATTCATGCAGAATATATTTTTTTTTCTTTTTTATAACTTAATAGTTACGGCTCTGACGTGTTATACCTATTCGGTGTGGCGATTATCCTGACAATGGAGACTTACTTATGGAGCCTAGTATAGACAAGTCATTTGGCGCCAAAAAGCGAGTGGAATAGGCCTGGTTCTACTGTAAAGCCAAATTTCAACTCATTCATAAACATTTGCATACATAAAAGATGTAACAATGCCCTCATAAACCAACTTCTAGCCCAATAAAATATTAACACACACACTTGCAATAAAATCGTTCTGCAAAGTTTGAACACAGCAAAAGTTAGCAACAACGGGGTACCCCGTTCGAGCCGCGCAATTTAATGCGTTGCCAGTGCAATTTCGCAAGTTGGAAAAAACTTTGCGTGTACTATGAATACCTGGGGTTAGGTGTAAATTGTTTGCAGTTGCGCTTTGTGCTGGGAGAATTTTTATGCGCCTGAGTTGGCTGGTGTTGTAAGGGTATATGCTCGTATTTACTATCATTGTAAGGAGCATAAATATTTGTACTTCTGCAAGGCTACTACTTATACCTGGTACGAAGGGGTCTTATACGCCACATTTGAATTCACTCGATAAACTTATTATATTTACTAATATTAGAAATTAAACGTTATACCCGTCAAAACCGGAAAGAATTCTCGGTTGGTATAATTACTTTCATGTACATTTTTATATCGCAGAATTGTTCATTGCTGATCGACCTTTAAATATTACTTGTTTGCTCTACTAGCTGGTGTAATACAGCAATGTACAAATTGCAGAACATTCTCAACAAGGTTGGAAAATTCTTATTTTTATGTCGCAGAATTTGTTCATTGCTGATCGACCTTTAAATATTACTTGTTAGTAATGGGTGATTCTTGAGAGGGTCAACTTTCAGCGTCCAGAGGGAAAAAGTACCCGAAAAAATAAAATAATTGACTCTACACATTTTTGTACAGTAGTTCAACACTTAATCTAACTGGGGCAGGATTTACTTTTTGTTAAAGGTAAGTAGAATTAGCCATAAAAAATGTCAAACACCTAAATTATCATTCCCCCGGTGCGTCCATCCGCCATTTTGTGAACAATCTACTCTGAAAACAACTAGTTATGGATCAAAATCAAATATTGTATCGAGTTAAATCGTTAGAATATAAGTTAATGATTTAAAAATAAAAATATGGTTCCCCTATTTATCATAGTTTTTATAGGAATCTATATCAAAGGTTTGTCCAGAGCTAACCTATTATTTCCCTAATGCCTGACTAAACAACGCGTACATCCTTACTGCAACGTCTTGTGACGCGTAATCTCGGCCGTGTCTCACCCTCGTCTGTAGCGCTACCGACGCCGCGGAGAGAGGACGCGTCTCGTCGCTGGAGCTCGGAGCAATGAAGGTAGATATATCATCCCCTAACTTTGGTTCACTATGATTATCATTACCCTATATTTACGTATAAAATCTATTTCCTGCAATTGGCATACAATATTTAGTGTAGAGAATAACACATGAATGATTGCATGTGTTGATTTAATAGTTACTCTTATATTAATAATAGTTTCGGCATAATCGACAAGAAACATACTTTTTCTTATTCCCCCGACTCTCATTCCCTCGGTTTCTCATTCCCTCGACTCTCATTCCCTCGATTTCTCATTCCCTCGACTCTCATTCCCCCGGTTTTCTGAACGGGGTAATGATAGATTTCTGAAGTTTCTTGAAAATTATAATATTTTATCATATGTACCGGCTGTGGCCTGTAATAGGAACAATAAATTTAGAGGATGACTCCATAGAATTATGTCATAGTGATTAATAGTGTTTTCTTGTTTGTTTTTTGTTAAACCACTTAGAACTGATTGCTGGTTGGGTTAGTAATCCACCGTTTCATTTATTGCTCCTATTACAGGCCAAACCTTTATACCGTACTTATAACATATTATGGTCGACTCATTTATTCAACAATTTATTTATAATATCATGAACGTAACATTACATTTTCTGTTAAATAGAAGGTCTTGAAATCAATATTAAGTATAAGCATGGTTGTCAATTTAGGTTACTTAAGAATTTAGAAAATATACATTTATTATTAAATTGTTACTAAAAAAACGTTAATAACTAATTAAGAGTCTGATTTTTATATAAATGTTACAAATATGTTTTATTTGTGATCTCAAGTGATATTTATGATTTCGTAGTAAATAAAAAAATGTTACGACTATAGTAAAAAATGGTATTATTCCAGTATTACAAAAATATTATATTAATGCTATAAGTAAAGTTGTGAATTTTAGTTTCTTTAGGAATCAAACCAAAAGATGTTAATACTTAGGTAACTAACTAATAGTCTGATTTTTATCAACAAATGTAACTTATAAAAAAAGAATTGCTTTAAAACAAATGTCCAGCAAAACGATTTTTGTGTTATTTTTGTTGAACTGGACCTATTATTGTGTGTTGTTTCACTTGTTTTTAATCATGCATCATGCAATCATGTATTTGAGAAAAAAACATAAAGTACCTATTTTAGTCTTTGATACGAAGCGTATACCTAATGATAATCATTTTTAGAAGTTTGAGAATTTAAGTGAGTTAGATGTTATTAAAATTACTTCCCTGTTAGATTGTGATAAGCAAAAGAAAAATATATATTTGTAGAAGTATTTTTGTAAAGCGGACCCCGGGCTCGTGTAGGGCACTACCGGGAAAAACGCTAGGATAATGATGATTGTTGCAAGTAATGCGAAGAATTAATGTCAATGAATGGTTAAGACTGAAGTCTCAAATTATGGTATTTAGTCTATAAGATTATTAAGAAAAAACTGTGAATTTTTTCTTGATTCAAACTGATATTTTGTATTATTTAATAAAACATCTGATCTAATACCAAAGATTATCATTCCCTCGTCAATTTTATCATTCCCTCGTAGTTTTATAATTCCCCCGTTATTTTTCTCATTCCCTCGTACTTTTTATCATTCCCCCGTCATTTTTTCTCATTCCCTCGACAGCTAAACTTTGAATTGGTATATTTCCGTACCTAATTGACCCAAAGTGATGCCTATTCGATAAATATGTTTATTATTAAATACTTAATTTGATTTTATTGTAACTTAGTAGAAATTTCTTAAAATAAAAAACGCCGAGGGAATGAGATGAATAATGCAATTCTCAAGAATGACCCTATAATACAGCAATGTACAAATTGCAGAACATTCTCAACAGGGTTGGAAAATTTTGAGAAACTTTCACGAGAACGAAGAAGAAGAAGATACGTAAATTTAGGAAGTTCCCTGAAGGCAACATTTAATATTGAAAGGATGTTATAAAATTATCGTATTAATAAGGTGCCAAAGCTGACCCCGGGCTCCTTTAGGGCACAACCGGGAATAATGCTACGAGGATGGGATTATACGATGTTCATGCCATTATTGTTTCTTCCTATTCGTGATTCTGCACAATAGGAATTCCACGCAGCTGAATTTTATCACATGCGTTATTCTTCAGTCATTAATTCTTCACAATCTTGTTTCTTCCTATTCGCGATTCTGCACAATATGAATTGCACGCAGCACGCAGCCCAATGTTATCACAGACGTTACTCTTCACACAATTATATTTTTTTACAGTCTTCGCAATTCTTATCAATCTGATTCTAGACTACTACATTTAACCATTATTATTTATATTCGTGGGGTGAGAAGTGGGCATTTTTTTTCTTGTACCTTGGTGTTTTGGCTTGTCCAGTGCCTTTGTCACCCTACAAATACGAAACACGTTGATTGTTATAAAATTACCGATAACTTTGAGATCGCATTTCGTTTTCACATGGAAAGTTTTACAACTTTAGAAATTTCTTGTCGGTGCATAGCTAGGTGCATACGATTTCCATGAGTCTTAGACAGAGGCACCTTGTGGTGAGAAAATATATTCAGAACTTTATATTCTGACACACATACACATATCCTAACCTACTATACACAAACATGGTCCCTCACAGAGATATAAAAAAGCACATTACGTTTGCCAACAAGCAAGGAGCGCAGCGATCTTAATAAATATTAAAACAGATCAACCACTGTTTTTAAAAACCCGTATTTTGGAGGTAAGACCTCCACGCCAGGCTGAAGTGGGAGAGGGCATTGTCTTCGGAGAGGATGCGCTTAGATGAGCGACGACGACGTGCCAGGCTGAGGCGCAAATGCCAGGCGACCTGGTCGCATTTCTCGATGACTGGGGGGAGGCCTTTGCCCTAATCTGTGTGTAAAACCTTTGGAAAAAAGTGGGAGGAGCACGCGACTATCGCATAGCAGCTTCGCACGGGTAGTCTTCATATATCATGTTATAATCTACTTACATAATATAGCACTCTTCTATATAAAGTAAATGTTACCATTAACATATGATCGCTTCGGTAATTTGACCTACAAACGTTTTCTTAACTTCGCTTCTTATTTAAAGATAGAATCAGCCTCGCTACGCTAAGTTTATTCTTAATAACAATTAAGAATTAACTTACCTACTTTTATTAAGAGTTCACCGAAATGTTCTAGTCTTTCACTCGGAATATTAATAATTTTCCATACAAACCTTCAACCCTTTTTTACGCTTTTATTGCTTTTTGCTTAAATGAATGGTTGTACCTATACACGGTATGTCAGGGGGCATATAATAGTTGCCGTTTTATCAATTATCGTTGTGGATAAGACATCCATCGCTGTTGCACTTACTTGTCAGAACGTGACAAATGTCGTATCCATAGTGACAACATTGTAATCCTCTTAAGCCCGCTGATCTCAAACGCAGAATTACTCATTTTCCATACAAACAGTACAATATTCAACCTCTTTTTGCCCCTTTAGGCCCTTAAGGCCTCTCACAGACTGGAGCGGCCTGCGGTGGCGATCAATAGTAAATTCGACAGCTAATGACTATTGTCCGCCGCGGCCTGGCGGCGCGAGTGTGATGTATGCTTAAGGACAACGTCAAGTTTGCAACCACCATATATCATTACCACATACCATACAAGTTTTCCACCCGTGTTTAATCTCTTGGGTAATTGACATATTAAAAAAACTAGTCTTTGCCCTAGTAGGCTGTTCTGAGCCACATTCCTGGAAAGCTTCATGAAAAGCATATATTTTGCGACTAAGAGGAAAACACTTCGGTACAGACTGTGACGTTCATAATATTTTATTGGGATTATCAGGATGAGAAGTAGGCCTACTCTAATATGACTAAAGATCGTTCAATCCGAGGAGATTCGCGTTTATTTATTTATTGAAACTTTATTGCACAAATTAAATAAGTACAAACGGCTACGTACGCTATTTATGCAATACTTGGTAGAGAGAGTAATGCGTTCCCGCAGATTTAATGCCCGCCACCGTTCCTGCAAAACCTTACACACGACGCTTAGCTGAGAGAGAGTTCATCATTCATCACTCGTAAATACCTAACGTATCTCCACAATACTTTATTCAAATAAACCTAAACGTTCCCAGTTCGAGCCAGGCCATTGAGACTCGCAAAAATGCAAGCTTCTGTTGAGTTGTTTGCCCGTACCCGAGCTCTGGAAATTTATCTATGCAGAAACATATTTTCAACTTACATTATTTCGTTAGACCGCTTCAAGGCAAAGTAAACTTTATTCGCGAAATTTCAAGGTGTGAATTCCTTGTTTGTCGGCTTGCTTTTCGAGTTTATTGGCGATATATTTGGGAGCAGTTTATAGGCGTGGCGAGTGTATGGGTGCAAAATCTTGTGGTTCATAATTTCAAATGGTTTCGTTTATGTTTCACGTTGTGAGTATAATGTTCTTGAAAATACACACATAAACATGGTTCAGAATAAATTTTGTCATAATCTTATATTTTATATAATTACGTACCGTTTTTAATGATTTTAAATTGCGATATGGCATCTTGTTTAAAGGTGCCGTAGTCAATAAGGAACCCTCAGATTACCCTTAGCTTGTCGGTGTAGGAAAACATCGGGAGGAAACCAATCTAATCCCAATAAGGTCTAGTTTTCCCTCTGGGTTCGAAGGTCAGATGGCAGAGGCATTTTTAAAGTAGTGCCTACGCCAAATCCTGACATAAGGTGTCAAAGCAGACACCGGGCTCATCGCCAGGAGGAAGATGACTAGTATTTTAGCTGTTCATATAAGTATTCGAACGAGCGAGCGAAGCGAACGAAGTTCTATGCTTTAGCTTGGGCCAAAATTTATTTGTCCCGATGTCTCGCTGTCCCGCTGTGCAGCTGTTCTACTGTACATGTAGCATTTTTCAAACGATGAAAATTTGTGAGCAGGTTTCGTTTATTATACAGAATTGTTTTGTCCATTCACTTTTTCGAAATAAAATAAAATAAGAAAGGACAGGCTCGCGAGTTCTACAGCTCAAACGAAATAATACATTTCAAAATTAAGAGGAAAATTTTAAAATGTGTCAATCCGAACTGGATTCGAACCTGCGACATTCAGGCGTCCGCGTACTCCTATGAATAAGTGTATTAATAAACTGTAAAATATCAAAAATATTAATAAAGTTTAATGTAACTACAAAAAAGGTAACGTTACATAATGACACACACAAACACATGCTTTAATTGACGTACTTAATTGGTATATTTAAAAAATGCTCAGTTAATAAAATCTCCGCGTAATTCACTCTCAAGATATGAGAGCAGAGTTCATTAAAAATATCTAGGGCAAATGAGTATATTCACCCTAATGAGGGTAGGCCGGGTAGCCAGACAGAGCCACAGGGACAGGAAAATTAATTCTACAGTGAAGTGGGAACGGATGTACAATTGTTCTCTTCCGTAAAGAAATGTAGGTCAGGCGTCAATTTTCTTTTTTGACAATGTGTCATTGAAACTGTGAAAAGTAGTGGACAGTTTATTGGATTGTGTATGTCATAGGCACTCTCTGTGTAATCCGGTATTGTATACAACGCCTAGGAATTCTATACCATGCCTAAAACGTGCAGGCAATGTATGAAATAACACTTATTGAACATCAGGCAATGTGTGAACAAGACGAAAGCGGGAAGGGAGACGCATGCGGGAGGGGGATGTAAACGCGTTGCAACGGGGGCTCGGGGGGAAGTGTTATTTGTAGGTAAGTAGCTTAGGTTAGGGTTTGCTTGTGTCCCTTAGAGCGGAAATAGACAACGCCGAAGCCAACGGCGAAGCGGGGTGACGTCGACACGCTGGCGGTTAGGTTAAAATGATGCCACTCCAGCTAACTCATCTCGGAGGCTGTCAATCACCTTGGTTCTCTGACGGATCACCTCATTTCAGTTAAGATAGAACATTATAGGACGGAAAGAGGGTTAGAAATTGTCGCTTATTAACTCTATTTTATATACTTTGCCCGTGATTCAACGGGCATTCTATACAATGCCTAGGAATTGTATACATTGCCTAGGTAAAGTATAAAATAGATTTAAAAAAATATATAATTTCGTACATTGCCTAAATGACCACGGCATTCTATACATTGCCTAGGTATTGTATATAATACCTGCATTATACAGATTGCCTATAATACCATGTAAAATTATTCACATTAAAGTTTACAAGCTGTTTCGAATAATATAGCATAGTGGAAAGTAACCCATCGTGATGAATCCAAATTGTACAGAATTGCGAAAAGGAATACTTTAACACCTTTGTGCACAAATGAGGGCTGTGAAGAATAACGAATATCGTACTATTGTACTAATTGCATTCGTACAGAATTGCGAATGGGAGAAAACACGTGTGTTGTGCTTCCTCGGTGCAGGTTTTAGTACCGGGTTACTTTGATTTGCGGGTCCACTTTCATAACAACTTCCATCCACTACTAAAATAGGTGTGTGTGTAACCTGTATTAAAGAGTTTAAAGGCACCTTAGGCACCTTAGTAGATGTTTTCGCATTATTGGTAACAACGGTAGTTGCTGCGTCACATAGTCAAATGTGTAGTGAAATTATTTCGTGGAGAAAAAAATATTCATGGCAAGGAAACTTGTCTTTTACCCGTGATTATCATGGTTAAGAAACTTCGACTATATTTGTGTCAAGAATAAATACAAGTGATTTTTTCAGTATCTTAAGTTAATCACTGTAGTGGTGAGTTGGAAAAAAATATCAGTTTAATGAATATCCACATGATGTCATCAGGAACTTTGGATCACAAGATTATAAAAAATACCTCGAAAAATCACTCACTTGTATAGTATAGTGGACACCAAAAAAATCCATCTTTATTTTGTGATTGAAAGGTGGTAAACTTTTGAATTTCCCAAAAAGTTTATGAATTATTTTTATGTGTTATTTTGGTTATCAAACCACAAAACACCAAAAAAAAAACACAAAAAGTATTTTACCGATTCATATACAGGGAGGAACATTTCCTTGGACTAAGCTGAAAGGACAGTGTTATATAAGTGTTACAAACGATCTATTATAAATGTTAAGCTGGATTTAAAAAAAAAAAAAAAAACATAAAAATCGAAATATTTTATCTTAGTGACAACCCTAATACTATACATAGTTATTATTTTCATTTGAAATTGACACATGTCACAAGTCACAAGAATCTTGCTGACTTCATTGAATCTGCTGGATAGGGTTGAAACATACAGTTTTTTTCACCAAAGTTTAACAAGTTGTATCTCGGTAACCGTTAGAAATATTAATATGGTTACTAGGTGAGAAGTAAAGCACTAAACCTGATCTATATCCCATTTGCTTAAAAGTCCATCGATCTGTTCCACCCAGTATATAAATTTTTTGTATGCTTTTGAGTGGGTTTACTTTGCATTCATAATAAAAAAAGTTGTGTTTCCAAGGTGTAGTATTCTCAATTAACCTTTATATTTATCTTTTTTTCTAAATAAACTATAAATAAATAAAATAAATAAATAAATATCGACCTAGTCCCATAGTAAACTCAATAAGGCTTGTGTTATGGGTACTAGATGACGATATATTTAATAGATAGAAATACTTAAATACATAGAAAACATCCATAAATTTTCTCATTTGTTAAGCAGAAAGAACAGTACCGATTTTTTGTATTTTATTATCACATTTCACCGGCGTCAAAATATTGTGCCAAACCTTAAAATTGTCAAAGTAACTTCGGGAAACATTATTTAATGTGTATGTCAGAGGGGGCAAGTTCGCCCCGGGGTAAGTGCGCCTTTCATCAAGCATATCGAGATCTACAGATATTTTACAAATAACGACATCTTACATTAATGCAACAAGTTTATTGCATGGATTGCAGCGAATTTATATTGATTTAAATGACTGAATGATGAATGTGGCGCACTTTCCCCGGTGGCGAATTTACCCGAACGGACTTATATGAAAAAAAAAAACGATACATTTATTTTCGACTTTTGGTTTCTGTTGGTTATATGTATTGGTCGGTTGGTTGGTTATATTAAGGAGTAATATTTACTGAAAATGCAGTAAGTACCTAAAAGGCCCTATATTTAAAGGGGCAAGACATGTATCTGAGTACACAGGTAATTTAAATAATTTTTCATTGACGACTGCAGTAATGTAGCACATGCATCAACTACTTCTTGAGGCAGCATTCGATGGAATACTTCATTCGTACCGCCCGCCCCCTCCCGTGGATGCCTTTTTCGTATGGAGCACTAATAACAATGTTATCACGAATTTCTTTACCCCATTTACTACAACATTGGAAGGTAAACTATTTCAGCGACCGTTTCTGAAAGCCCGTAATAAAATAAAGGTTAATGACCCCGGTACATTTGTAAGGGAAATTTTATGGTCGCAGGCACTACCCCGTAATGAGGGATGCTGGCATAACGTACCTACATTCCGGATATGTAGGTAAATGTGTACTTTTTCTGAAAAACAACGCAGGAAATAGAATTTTCAACGCACTTGATCGTAAGATTGATCTTGGACCTAATTTATATTACGCCCATATTGGGTGCTTTAGTTTTATTTCTTAAATAAAATAAATTATTATTAGGGGCAAACTCACACAAATTAACCTAGTCCCAAACTAAGCAAAGCTTGTTCTATGGGTACCAGACGACGATATACATATTTATATATGTACTCGCGAGCAAAGGAATAGAATCACTGCTATGTACGGCCCTTGTAAAGTGATTCCATTTCTTTGCTCGTGAGTATAGATAAATAAATACTTAACTACATAGAAAACTTTCGATTAAAAAAAAATTGGAAGATTCAAAAACTATTCGCCACGAGCGGTATTTGAATTTGATCGCAATTTGGATTTTCGTTAGCGGACGTTTCTGCTTAGTAAACATTTACTGTACATAGAAAACATCCATGACTCGGGAACAAATAAGGGGCTAAATCGTATGTTATTCATACATACGTCAATACAGGTGTAGAGTCGAAAATTATTATTACTCCAAAAGAAAGAAGGCAAAAAATTCTGCCTAGTGACGAAAATCCCATTCAGATATCTCAAAGAAGTACGAAGCTACTACCGTTTTAATATTGCTTGTTAGAGAGAGAAAACGCAAACGCTGTGTGACGTCACATTGCAGGATGCTGCCGGCAGGCCGCGTCGACGGCGACGCTGACCACGATGCGGCGCGGCACGTTGCCGTCTTCTGTGACGTCACAGTCTTCCAGCGTCATCGTTTCATATGAAGTTGCGTTTTGCGAAAAAGGGACAGAACATACCCCTTCTTAAAATTTTGAACACTTATAACTTCGTGATTATTTAGCCTTTTGCGTTGATTTTTTCTCCATTTGACTGCATTTTTATGACATTATTGATTATTTTATTTAGTGTCTACGCCCCTATTGTAAAGAAATAAACTTTTTACTCAAAGCCAAGGTTTTAAGCAATCGCACCTGGTTCCAACAGGAGTGGCACACGGCCTCGTTATGCGTGAAAATGTGAGACAATCCAGCTACGATCGTTTATTAGAGCAGGTAATAAGAAAACTTCAGACGAATCTGAAAATTTGCATTTTATCTGCCAAAGAACACAACTTACTCGGGGGATGGTTGTCTGCGCAAATGAGCCAAACTCTTGTAATAAATACGTCATATAGTCATTAATTTAGCTTTGATTTACGTTACTTCTATTGAATTGTTTGGGAGGAGATTCTCATCGGTCCCGT
Source organism: Epinotia ramella (assembly GCA_947578815.1). Taxonomy (NCBI): domain Eukaryota; kingdom Metazoa; phylum Arthropoda; class Insecta; order Lepidoptera; family Tortricidae; genus Epinotia; species Epinotia ramella. The sequence continues at coordinate 28,936,683 of OX388204.1, read as the reverse complement.
GTTGGTTGAGATAAGAATCACCTGTTGTTTTCTGGCTGGAAGGAGAATTAAAAGCGGTACCTATCCACTAATTATGCGTGTATTGGCTTTCACATAAAACATGAAATTAAATTACGGTCATTTTTCGGTGTGACAACCCGTCAATCGGTAATGTAAAATAATTGCAGCTCGTAGCTGATAGAAAACCAATAATATCCAAAGCATAACTTTCTGCTAGACAAAACGCCACAGATGTATAGAGTTCCGGGTTACATTACAATTAACATCTTTTAAAATTATAAATGAATCCTTATTGATATTATAAATGCGAAAGTGTGTGTGTTTGTTTGTTTGTATGTTTGTCCTTCTTTCACGTCGCAACGGAGCGTCGTATTGATGTGATTTTTTGTATGGAGATAGTTTAGAAGCTGGAGAGTGACAAAGGTTACTTTTTCCAGCGGGAAAACATCTAATTCCCACGGGAAAATTCAATATGTTACATTTTCCTATAACCACGCGGCGGAAGCCGCGGGCATCAGCTAGTATTATATAATTATGATAGTACACATAATTAAGTCCAAACTAAATATTGCTCATAAGGTGACAGAACTGTTATTCTAGGCGCAAAAGCGTGTTGTCCTACTCACAATTGTTCACAACAGTAATTCATATAGTTAGTAGCAGCCAAAGAAGCCAAATATTTCGATACACGTCTTTGTAAGTGCAAGAATAAAGGGTGTGTTGTTAAGATATATATGGCTATTAGCTTCTGCCCGCGACTCCGTCCGCGTGGAACTCGGTTATACCGTAGCTCCATACAAACTTTCACCCCCGACTTCATGCTCTTGGGGGATGATTTCCGGATTAAAAACTATCCTATGTAAGGCCCCAGGACTCAAAATATATCTATACCAAATTTCATCCAAATCGGTTCAGCGGTTTAACCCGTCGTATGCTTAGACACGGATCCGTGCCAAGCATTTGAACCTACAGTTTTCAATCTCAAGGTCATATTTTGATCAGCAATTTTTGACATCCCCATACGAGGGGTTAAGCGAGAAGAGGTAACAGACAGACAGACAGACACACTTTCGCATTTATAATATTAGTATGGATGGATTGAGGCTGCTACTAACTTTACGATGCGGACTGTACAGTCCTCACTTATACTTACGCAAAATCATGTTGTGAAGTAACCTTTTTATGAATAATCGCAGAAAGGAAAAACCGTGGCTTTGTAGGTTTTAATGACCTGACCATATGGTCAAAGGAATTCTTAAGTATGTAATGAATACGTATTTTAATATTCTATAAGTGAACAGGCAGAACAATGCCCAATTTTGGGCACATGACATGTAAATCCGTATTACATTATATTCCACGAGCAATAACAGCAAATTGGTACTTGAACAATTCTTGTTTCACTCTCGCCGTCACCCTCCCCTCACCTACTGGGAGCGATCTTATGATAGCAATTTTCTTCCTTTTTTTATCTCACTTTTTTATATCATTACGACGACAACTAGGGACGCGATTGGCCCGGCTAGTCAAGGCAATCCCGCACTTTACAGAGCATTTTATGTTTTCGTTGCAATGACGTGAAAATTAAATTTTCGCTGTCATCGCTTTAGATCTCGGGAGATGGGATGAGATGGGATGTTGGATGTCTGCGTTTATAGCAACCAGTATTGAATTAGTTGTTGGTAAGCAGACAAAGTGTAATTAATGCTTTATTTTAAAGCTGTAACGTTCGTTTTTACGAATATAAAAGTATTTCTGTCAATTGGGTACTTTTGTCTTGTCCATTTTTTTTAAATAATGTAACTGTTGTTGCTTTATTGTTAGTGAAACCATCAAATTATTACAAAAAAGTAAGAGTTCTAAATTATAATTAAAATCATGAAAACATATTATGAAACTTGTACATATCTCCCAAGAGCAATTTCAAAGCTACCAAAAGGATACTTGTGCTCTAATAAAAAACAAACAGGAATTACCTATGTAGGTACCTAAACGCAGCATTTCATGAGCTAAACAGCTTTACTTGATTCTCCATAGAACGGTTAGTACGAATAGTATATTATGACGTTATGTAATGGCAATGAATATTAGCCGTTTCCGACCTGAACTTGGCTCGGTCTCACTCTGAGCAGAACTCCTAACGCAAGGCACGCCCTGGAATGGACACCACAAGGGTTGATTGATACGCGGCCGGCCGAAACACCTGATGGCGTTAGTAGCAGCGGAATTGAAATATGAAGGCATTTGGAGTGACCAAACGCGACGGCGGAGAACTGTGGAGTAGGGTGGATCGTTTTTGAAGTGAAAACTTCTTTAGCGGCGCTGAGCACTTTTTGGGACGGAGAAAAAATGTTAAATACGCGAGAGAGTTTTGTGACGTCAGATGTGAAGGAGGTCACTTTTTGCTGCTAGCCGATTCGACTTCATTCAAAACTGAACGCTATTCGTAAGAGTATAAAGCCATTAAACACTTTTTGCAATAGCATATTCTGCAAATAAATTTGTAATAATACCAACGCGTCCTTCACCGTTTTGCTATTGAGTAAATTCGAATAGTTCGAATTTGGGCGTTATTCCTTTAGAGATAAAGCTTAGAAAAATATTTACCAACGGCAAAAACAAATTGATATTTTGGTCGCCACCGTGCACCGCCATCTGCTGTTCTTGCAAATTCGAATAGTTCGAATTTAGACGTTATTCCTAAAGAGATAAAGCTTTGAAAAATATTTGGCAATGGCAAAAACAAATTGGTATTGTGTTTGCCGCCGCCCGTCGGCGCGCCGGACCCCGGCACCGTTGCGCCGCGGCGGCGCGTTGGGCCCGTCGCACCCAACGCGCCCACGGGCCGTCCGCCTAAATAATTGATAATTGTTTATAATGATCTGTTCGTCGAGATTTACTGTCGACGACATCTGCGCAGCAAAGAAGGTGCTGTTCGAGTCCCTTGGGATCGTCGGCACGTATGTACCTCACCGGAGAGGAGACACAGCCGGGAAGAAGACCCTAGAGGATGTCATAGATGTTCTGAGGGAGAACGAACACGTCATGCCGGAGTTCGTGGTGACGGGAGTCTCCAGATTGCCGTCCTACATACCGGACCATGTCGACGTAAGCAGCTTGCTGAAGGATGTTGTGGCTCTTAAATAAAGTAAGTTTAGCCGAAATAATGACACAATTTGAAGCCTCGGAAGCAACTATCACCGATCTGCGCAACGAAGTTATTAGTTTGCGTAATAGCGCCCCAGTAAATCGGTCAAAGGCATCAAATTTCAAGTGCAATGACTGTCTCGGTACTAGCGTCAATGTATCGGCATCAAGTTTCGGTTAGTTTGCGTGTTGCTGACACAGCTCGTGTCGCAGCCGCCGCTCCGCCGCCCGCGTGCCCCCCGCGCGCGCGGCCTCCCCCCGCCTCCTCGAAGTCACGTCATCGCTTTGCTGACGTCGTTGCCGGTCAGCCTGTCGCAGCCAACCGGAGTAGCGCACCTTCAAGAGTGCGTGAAGCCGGGGTTCCTCCAAAAGAGAAAGAAAAAAAAAAAAAAAACGAGAAGCCCCCTCGCACCGATGTGGATAAGGAGGGTTTCACATTGGTGTCTAGTAAGCGCAAGCCGCGAAAGAGCCAGTGTGGTACAACAGAGCCAGTTGGTTCGGGCCTGCGGGTTGCCACACCGAGTAAAGCGTTGTACGTGTCGCGCCTGCATTACTCCGCCACGGCTGATGACGTGGTGGAGTATATTCACCAGAAGACGGGCTACTCGCTGAGGGTTTTCCAGCTGCGTTCGCGCCACTACGTGCACTTCAGCTCGTTTGTAGTGCGCGTGCCGCGGCCGCTGCAGGAGACCATCGCGTGTGCTGACTTCTGGCCGAAGGGTGTCGTATTTCGGCGGTTCCGGGGCAACCTACCGAACTCTACACCGGACTTGACGACGCAACGGAGCCACACTGTTTCGTCGCCTAAATAATAATTAGTTTTTTAATATTATATTGTATGTATGTTAGTCTGTAAGGTATTTGTAACTATGGGCCTTAGTTGCCTGAAATAAATGTTTTATTATTATTATTATAAATTTGCGTCAAATTCATTTTTAGGGTGACACCGTAAGATGTCACGTGACCTGATCGAAAAACTGTTACAATGTTATTGAGTTTTCACTTCTGCCGGCACTCCTGGAGTGCAACCCGGTCTTTTTTTTGTTTTTTTTTTATATAATAGTAATGAAAAGTTGCGTGATTTTATATACGTTAAGGAATAAATAATTAAAAAACTCTTGGCGTAATACACTTTTAGCCTTCTACCAGCGGTTAAATGGTAAGAAATTCCGATATTTTATCAAAACATATGTTTTGTTTAAGTTACACTTTAGCCATTTTATTTGTTAAATAACATCTTTTCGTACCCAGTATATGCTTGATATTGGTTTTGATTTATTATCATAACATATATTTTATGACCGATTTAGATCACATAAATGAGGCATTTCTAAAAAATGTTTTCGTTTAAATGAACCCAATTTCATGTTTAAAGCATTTGTCACAGATGTCTTAGACTACGACTACTAAGAGCGATACCGATTATAGCAAAAATATAGCCACAAATATGAGGCCTCAAAAAGCGCGAAATGCGAGTTTTAAAAACATTTAGATGCTTAACGCTCAAATGGTCTATTAATACGTAACGCATCGTGTGTCAGGTACTACCTAGATCTAAATGTCACTGAGAAAATTACAGTTGAGATGTCCTAACGAACGTCCAAGAAGTTACGTGATCATTCCTCTGGACGCCATTTTTACGCACAAAAGTGACACGTAGTTAAACGCTAACAATTTTCGCATAAGAACTAAAGCGTAACCTGTCAAAATCACTTTTATTACTTTAACAGGCTACGCTTATCCCTTATAGTTTGTTTTGGCGCCGTGTAAAACCAACTAGACTTAAGGCGGTGCATTGGAAATTATTGCGTGCTTTGAAACGCCGTTCTGACTAGATTAAGAAACAATAAGGTCTGATTTTCAGAGATATGATTCTTGACTATATGGTTGTTCGTCTGATTTTATGGATACATGATTGCTTTCAATTTCCTCGATACAAAAAAATCCAAAGTTGGGTCTGAATTATCCTTTTTTTACTCAGCCTACTCAAACGATACATTATTTTACGACACAATCAAGTAAATACTATAGTATTTTATCTCATCTAAAATCTCACTTTATGAAATTTTAATAAACCTTCACTAAGTTAGGTATTTATCGAAATTTGTCCTAAACAGCGATTCCCGAAGAGTGTTACATCTCTTTTTCTCGTGGGCGGAAGGCATCAGCGTGTCTCTGTCTAGGGGGCGTGTACGACTCATATCAAGGCATCCCGTTGTTCTTGGCGTCGAAAGTTTTAACAGTATAGAGTATCTAGATGCGGGTATTCTAATAATTAGTTATTTAAACTACCACACAAACCACACCACACATCCAATATATATGTTTTGTTTCTACAATAAAGTATCAGTTCACTGAAAGCTCAAAGCTCTCAACACTATGATGCAAATTTTTCGCCCGAGTTATGTCGTAAAGCTTCTTAAGTGGGCTTAAGCCGGGGGGAGCTTTCCGCTCCAGTTATCGTGCGAAAACTTTCGCCCGATCCGATTTACCTGAGTTAATTACGTTTTCTACTATTTGGGCTTAGCGTCTGCTTAGTGAGGATTGGCTCGTGTACGTTTCCCAAGCATAAACTTTAGTACAAACTAACGATATAGAGGCGACCATGACCCCTCTGGTAGATGTATAATTATGAAGGGTCCAAGGAAAGAACATGTCTAGTCACCTTTTTTACAAGCTTTTATTTAACTTGACCTGTTCGTTTGTTCGTTTGTTAGTGTGGAACCAGAGCCCGTCATTTTCATGCCGATGACATCAATTTGACGTCACGCTGCATATAGGATGATCCCAAATAGTTTTATTGTAATTATTAATCATTAGTTGTCAACCATTTTAATCATGTACAAATTACTTCAAAAGTAATCTATTCACACGTGGAATAATTAATATAGAATAATATATAGGCATACAGAAAAGTACAGTTGGTAATAAAAGGTTGGACCAAAAATGCATTTTTTGTCAAAAACTTATTTATTACTCTAGATATGTCTAGTCACTGAAAACTTTTATTAAATATTAACGTTTTTCGAGAATAATCAAAATTATTGTTATTTTATCCGGTGTCAACATTCGTATTCAATAACTAAGTACCACTAAGTACTTAAACTAAGCAGAATTTGGTTTACTTACTAAAATAATTCAAGGGATTGTGTTAAATAATCATCCACCCGAATTCACCGGAAAATATCTGTAAAAAAAAAAACACCGTAGTAGATCCATTAAACATATAATAAAAAATAAGTCACGACCCAATCCATAATGACCCGACTTAACCCTTCAGAATTCGTGTGGGAAATATCAGAAGTTGTCGCGATCTTAGCATAGAGCGGGGGTCGATTAGGGCCCAGATGTGTCAATTATCGAGTGTTACGAATTCATTACGCGACTTGGCGAGCACTTTGATGATTGCGGCCTCAAAATGTCATGAGGATTGCTGGATAATTGATGTTTATATTCTAATATTTACTGTCTGTTTGTCTTAAGATTAGTGTAATATCAGTAAAATTGCATAACTTTAGAAAACAGCAGGTGTTTCATGTTTTAATTTTGTTTCGTTATGTATGTTATAAAGAAAAACTTATTTTGTGTGTTGGCTTGCCGCGGCATCGGCATCATGTTTAACGTCGTTGTTTTGTGTATTTCTGTATTGAATCGTAAGGTGAATACGTTCATAAATATATTGTCTTTATTCCTTTCTTTCAATCATGTCTGTAATAAAAATCAAAAATCAATCATCGATTTTGTTAGACAGTACCTTCCGCACGTATTCACTATAATTTATAGAAGAAAAAGAACGCTCTCTGATCTTCTTAATAGATTTATTGATATGTCATATGAAACACCCTGTAAAGTTGTAACAGAATTCCGGCCAGTACCTACCTAAGAAGCAATTCCCCCGTTTAGGTGAATTAATAGGTAGTAGTGCTCTCATAATGAGGCCGATAAAACAATCTCGCTATTAGGCAGATATATGCGAGGCGTAGTAATCTATAGACCGCCTTACAAAATATATGGAGGCGCGAAATTAAACTGCCTTATGAGGGTTGCGTGAGGTACTCCAGGCAGCGTCTGGCCACGCATGGCAGAGTTTAAATTACATTTTTATTGAAAATAATGTAATAGCTAAAATTGCAGTTCTATTTTTCTTCATCGTTTCGCACATGTCTCGAATGCACGCTTCGTGGCGTTCGGTTTTAGGCGCCCGAAACAGATGCAAAAACGATAAACTGAATACAGATCCTGTCCATGAAAACGCATGTTCGCAGAGTAATGCAGCAGAGGGGTGATCACGTAACATTTCGAACGAACGTTAGGACAACTCAACTGCCATAAAACGTGTCATTTAGATCTACCTGGCGTACGTGCGCGTAATGCGTTACGAAATCGACCAGATGCCCTACACGGCGAATGGTTGGTTTGAATTACTTTATAATGAGTATCCGACTTTTTAACCCTTAGCCAGACCTAGTGATTTATCTACTTTTGAATACTGATTACGGTAAATAACAGCGTGGAAAAAAAATCTTGTTTTTTTATTATTATTACTATTTTGTAAAAAAATAGCCTGTGATCCATATTATGCCCACTGCCCGTTACCGAAAATGCATGTGGTCCATATGTGGCCACTGCCCTGTTAGCAATATGCACGACTATTAAGGTTAAGCTACGTCTTTACAATAAATTGTTGGCATAATAAAACAAACATAAAAAAATGTTTTTTTATGAGAAAAAATAATGGCTACAGTTCGTCCGTATTGTCTTAAATTTGTATGGCTAAAACAAACTTTGTGTGAAAGAAATTATATGGAATTTGATAAATGCTCCATTACCTCCACAAAAGACTATGAAATACCCACAGTATTTTTTTTAACACGGTACCTATATTGTCAATTGAAAAATAAAGAAATGAACCAAAGATACCCATTAAAAGCAAACATTTTAAAACAGTCCGGGGATTAAGGCAAATAATTCAAAATAGAAAAAGAAAAATCGTTTCATTTATTCCATATTATGCATAAAACTGATATGGACGCTAATGTCTCATTTAAACACACTTCAAAAAGTTCAGCAAAATCGGTAAAATTGGCGAATTATCGTAAACGGGCTCTTAGCGGTTCATTTAAAACAATAGTCTTGCCCTTAAAAGTCGTGTAAATACTCTGCAGGGCCGTGGCCATATACGGACCACATGTACTGTGTTGAAACGGGCGGAGGTCATATTGGGACCACATACGTATAACGCGAATTACTAAAAAAGAAGCAATAACTCACACATACTACACGCATAAACTTATACACTACCCAAAAATTACAATAAGTACTTACCGTATTTATTTTCGGCATAATTCCATTTTGTAAACACAGAAACTGACTAAACCGCACTAAATCCCGCCGTTTAAATTTGACAACTAAAATGTCCAAAGAAAACGTTCCGATACACGGACTTTCTTTGCGTTCGGAAATCACCTATTTCATAGACAATAATCAGCTCGTCTAGAAAAAAAGTATTGCTATGTGGTCGCTATGTGATCATCGCCTGGCTAAGGGTTAAATACTGTTAATTCTTAATTTCAATTTAAGACTACATTCTGCTAATTATTAATATGTTTTAATTGCCATATGGTATTCTACAATTAAAATCGGCCAACAGCGTGTGGGGCCACGCGCAGTGTAGGGTTCCGTAGTTATCTGTCTGTCTTAGTGCAAGGCCTGAGTGGACGCCCCGCTCTGACGACGCGACGAGACTCGAGACGTGCGGTGCGGTTGCGTTGGCCGAATTTGTACGAAAATTGGCCTTTCCAAGTACACATTTACTCGTTAACTACTTCTGCCTACTTGTCCGTGATAGTTTTCCTTTTAAATTCATTATATGTACTACTACCACGATATTTTTCACATCCCCAGTAGTAGCCGTTTAGCCGGCAGGGGGCACATGACTCGAACAAAAAATAGGGCTTTAAAGCCCAATATCTCGCAAAATAAATCACTGATTTGAAAAATGGTTGGGGGATACCCATAATATTTTTGAAAGAGCTATCTAACGATACCCCACACCACGGGTTTAACGAGAAAAAAAAATACCCGCTTTAGGTACCCCAAAAAAACATTTTTATCAAGATTTTATTGTACTGTTTTGTCGGCGTGATTGATTTATATATTCATGCCGAATTACAGTTTTCTAGTAGTAATGGTTACTGAGCTAAGCCGAGGACGGACAGATGGACATGGCGAAACTATAAGGGTTCCGTGTTAACGACGGAACCCTAAAAAGCGATTATGGTATGTTGTGAGATTGACCGGTAATAACTAAGAAAATATATCGTTGACCGTAAGGTTAAATTATTATAGTAAAGGACCCAAGGGCAAAATGAGTTATTCAACCTAATTACATAATAGTATTACTTAGTAGTAAAGGATGATTGCTGGCTTATGAATGACATAAAATGTTGAGCAATCATTGTGACACACACGAATACAAGTTCTTTGAACCTAACTATTACTTTACTTTTCGTCTTTTGCCTTGCTGACTGTCACAAAATACACTTTAAACGTCAAAAATTATAAAAATTTTGCATAATGATTTATTTATTTATTTAAGGACCACATTTGAACAATACTATTAGCTTAAATGCAAAAATCTATGTTAAAACCTTACTTACAGTGACCACAGCTCACAAGTTTTAGATAATATATTAACCAAATTTTAAACGACTGTCACGCCTAACAGGCGGAGTGCGCCGCGTTTGGTTAAAACCTGAATCCCATGTACGAGTACAAGCCTGTTTGGCGTAGAAGATAATACAAAATACACTTTGTCGGTAAAACAAATTGCAATAACAGACGCTGAGAAGCAGGCATCCTGTTTGAAAGTAAATCTTAAGTTCGACGAAACAGTAAAGAGCTATAAATTGGATGAAGGCGATGTAGCTCGGCCGAAAATAGGCAATTTTCCATTCAGCCTGCTACAATGTCTTCCTTTCACTAAAAGGCTTATGTTTGTAGGGATGTTACATCGGTTACGTAATTTTGCAACCACTGGAGAATGAGGTTTTGTAAATTTAAATAAAGCCTTTTGATTCAGAGTCTACGGCTGTTTTAGAGTTGGTAAGATTGCGTCATTATGAGAGTTTTATTTCAATGTGATTTGATTGAAACCGGGTTGAATTGCGGGGTATATTAGGGGGAAATACTCTGGTTATGAGAAAAGTATCTACAAAACTGCGTTATACACAGTGTTTAAACAGAATTCGTATTTCCTGTGGTTGCCCTTAACTTTGACAATGTCCTCAGAAAGACACGAACTTAAATCTGTGTACGACTCTACTACTAACCTTTAGGGTAGTGTGGTTACGAAAGAATAATAATACGTATTACGTCAAATATTATTTGAGTGTTTTAAATTACCCCTTTTAAATCACTTCAACTTAAGAGGCTGACAAGACCTAATTTTGTTGAAATTGATGATTTTTAAGCAGTTTTTTTAAGAAACACCATTTATTCCAGCACATCAAAAAAAATGTTAATTTCACCATATTTCAAAGACCGTAGGCGGGCTAGATACATAATTGGACGAAATCGGCTCGATAGAAAATAATTGCAAAGATTGGTCTTAAAAACATCATTAAACGGTTCTATGTCTTTATTTTTTTGACGTATGGGTCTGCAATTAAAAACACGAAGTCAACATATTCATACCTAAACCGCTAGCGAGTCATATTTCACAAATAATCCACACTTTTTTTTTATTTTAATATGTATGTACTATTTATTATCTTCAAAAACCGGGCCGCCCAGTAATACTCGCTCTCGTTTACTCCGATACAAATAGACAGTGCGCGCGCTATCCCAAACCCTCAAGGGCATTTTGTTGTTGACAGCGTCTTAACGGTCAATTACTAATGGTGAGTTGTATCAAACTGTCAGTAATCGTAAGAAGTGTTCGTTCAAATGTCAATGTATGGGAAGTTTGACAGGATTCTATGGAATGACAGCAGCCGGCGCCATACTTAAGGGCCCCCCCACATTACGGCGTCTTGCGAACGTTGCGTCGACGGGCCGTGGTTGCGGGACGTGGGGGGGCCCTAACGTTGATCAGTCTGTATTCGTAAATTGATGCAACCCGCTGTAAGTTGGCAGTGATTTTGCACTGAGTAAAATCCCATATTATTTGTTAGCACAATAATAGACAATATATTTATTATTATATTTAATTTATTTATTATTTTTTTTTGACATGTAAATTGGCTTTATAAAATAAATGACTATGACTATGACTATGACTATTATGTAAATTAAATTAAACCTTCTTCCATCACGTACTTTGTCTTTTTAAGTCAGCTATTAAACACAAGGGTAGTTATATATATATGTTTGTATTATTTTCGTATTTATCTGTGTATCTGTGTGGCATCGTATCTCCCAAATAGACCGATTAGAGTGCGGTTTTTTAAATCTGAAGCTGTTTCCGTCGAGATGGTTTTAAGTTATATCAGAGTGCTTCATTTTTTTTATATTTAGTATTTTTTTAGTTAAAGAGTGAACCATGATATCGTATGCTAGCCTACCATTTTAGTTTAAGAATTTAGCCCGTCATTTGTAGTCAGTTATCATATTGTTTATATGCAACAAATACATTTTAATTCTTAATTTATGTTGTTAAAGTTCCAGTGCATACGGCCCAAGCATTCAGTACATTTTCGAATTAATATTTAAATTACGTTACAAAAAAATGTTTTTCAATAAATGTGGAATGCCAGCTTTAATTCCGCTGTAAGGTCTCGTCTTGTTGCACCCCGCCAGCGCTATTGTCTGATATTAATTTTCCTGTTCCGGCCGATGCATCTTTTATGAGATAGTGGAACAGAAGTGGGAGGAAAAACCTCAGCTGTGAAGGTGAAAATTTAATTTGTACCATTTGGTCTTTGCTGTGGATTTTATTACTGTTATGGGTAATTGCTTTTTTTGGTGGTAGGTGGTATTGTTGAGCCTTTTAAGCTTTTGCGCAAACTGGGCTCATTTTATTACAATGGGGTGGTTGAAAGATTGTGTAGTTTAACTGATTTTTATTTTGGTCGATAGTTTAGTTTAACTTGTTCTTGTACTATACTTGTGTAATAGGAATGTTGTTCCTAGCACATTTAAAAGTGTATTATAGATTTGCCCAACTATGAGCTCTGATGTGTCTGGCTACTTTAAATCATTGAAAATAGAAAAGACGAAAGCAAAAGGAAGAAAAGGAAGGAAAAGGCTGAGACAAGCATTAATTCATTAAGCCAAAGAGATCTCTTTGTCTTGATCTATTGATGTCCGTCTCAGCCTTCCTCTTTTTCAATGGTCAATATCATATCAAGAGCTCAAGGCAGTGGCGGAGAAAATAATGGAACGGCAATTACTCCACCGCCAAGAGCTCGGCTCTTAAATGTATAATGATGATAAACACGTAAACATGAATGTAAAATTTGTATATGGGAAGGACCTCGTGTGTCGACCGCGCACAGCAGGCGTCTTCTCACGCAAACGAATCGCTTGTCGCGTTTGAACCTCTGAATTATTGATGGTGGACATGTTTTACATCTCAGCTCGAGGTTGATATTCCAAGTGTCGCAAACTGGAACGCTTGAAGGGAACTGTCACCAAATAAATACGTAGGTATAGGGATCGTTGGAAAGTTAGACTCCATACTAATATTATAATTGCGAAAGTGTGTCTGTCTGTTACCTTTTCACGCTTAAACAGCTGAACCGATTTGAATGAAATTTAGTATAAGTAGAGATAGTTTGAGTCTCGGGGAAGGACAAAATATAGTTTTTTCTCCGAAATATTCCCATATCATATTATATATTTATTTATATTATTTTGTAATTTTTTGTTGCTATTTCTCCGCTACCTAAAGGTTGTCTGGAAGAGATCGCTCTTTAGCGATAAGGCCGCCTGTTGTTAGCATCATTTTTTTTTATAAGTTGTTATGTCTATTTGTTTCGTGTTTTACGGTGTGCAATAAAGAGTATTTGTATTGTATTGTATTGTATTCCCCTGAGGGGGTGAAATGGGGTGTGAAAGTTTGTATGGAGCTACGATATAAACGAGCTCCACGCGGACGGAGTCGCGGGCAGAAGCTAGTGATCTATATCTTCCTTAATAATAGGGTACAGGTACTCACATCTATTCAATTTCAAATAACTTAGGGAATCGAATATCGTTTTTTGCGGGCAGCCCCGACAAGACAAAACACTTAGACACGCTGCGGTCTGAGGTTAGGGTTTAAAACGAGCGCCCTCGGTACAATCTTGATTAAATTTTAAGGAGTCTTTAGCAAAATTAAATGCTACACTCAAGAGAGAATAGGGAGATAGTTTTATGACGTGCTGTGCTAAGTAGGTGGATGTATATCAAATTTTAATTTTATATCTAATTGCTTATAGTATTACATTACATAAAAAATAAAACTACGGTAGCCTAACGGTTCAGGAGCCGGGATTCGAACTCACTACCGCCGTTTGACAGCCGCATGTCACTAATGAGATTTTCGGAACTTATGTACGGAATATCATTTGATATTTGGGTAAGGCCGTTATTTCTTGTTCCTGATTAAGCAGTTTAAATCGTCTACATTTTAATCACTTCCAGTGTGTTACGCCAATTAGCCATATTAATGGATTACTAAAATTCGTAACACACTGGAATTGATTAAAATGTAGACGATTTAAACTGCTTAATCAGGAACAAGAAATAACGGCCTTACCCATTTACCGTTAGCTTTTCGGTTTAGGAAAAACATCGTGAGGAAACCTGTATAAATCCACGAAGAAATTCAAAGGTGTATGTGAAGTCCCCAACCCGCACTGGGCCAGCGTGGGGACTACTGCCCGTCCCCTCTCATCCGTGAGAGGAGGCCTGTGCCCAGCAGTGGGACGTATATAGGCTGATTTATTATTATTATTATTATATTTTATAAAGACTAAAACAGAAGTTTAAAAAAGTCATATCAATGAAATCGTATCAGAATATATGAGAGCAATGAAGGAGCACACAAAATTTAATTTAGCAAGCAAGTAAAGATTAATGAATGCCTGTCGTGGCTCTACGTAGAAGAGTTCTAGACCTTTCTACTAATTGTACTTTTCTACTCATATTATAGATACGAAAGTTGGGATGTTAAATGTTTCGATGTTTGTTTCTCAATCACGCTTAAACGGCTCAACTGATTTGGATGAAAATAAAAACTGTCCTACATAATGTAAGACAGTTTTTATCCGGGGTCTACGCAAGTGAAGTCACGGGCGGCAGCTAGTAATATATGTATAATTTTACTACCGGAAAAGTTACAGAAATTATGAAGCAGGAAAGCTGTGTAAGAAAGAAGGCAGTTTTAGAAAAACCAAGGGAAGTACCTAGGACTAGTGGCCCTGTGGACTGTAAAAATAAATATGTTTCTTTTTTGAATTTCCAAAAAGCGACGTGGCAAAAAAAAAAGATGCTCACTAAATTATGCGACCTGTAGAGGAGAACAGCGGGAAAGCGGGATATCCGGAAATACAAACGTGTTTTAGCCTAAGCTGAAGCATGGAACTTCGTTCTCTTCGCTCCTTCGTTCGAAAATGACTTGCTATAGGCATGATGTTCAAATTGATAACGTAGTGACGCTAAATGGATAGTAAACCATCAAATTATCGTAATAAATTATAAAATATAATTAAAATCATACAAAGATATGAACCTTGAAAGTTTAGAAAAAGTAAGTAAGTATTTTTTTATTGTCCAAGAGTAAATATAAAGCCGCCAATAGAATCCTTACGCTTTTATAAAAACAAAATTGTATTTCAACTATGTACTTAAACGCAGTAATTTCGCGACGGAAACAACAATTTACCCGATTTTCCATGCAACGATACAACTATACTTTGTACAATTGTGACGTCATACTTGTGTGTCTTTCAGTATGAAGCGTTTTGCGCTGCCGCCAGCGACGTTAATCTTTGTTTAAAATTTTTGGGTATTTATTTATTTATTTAAATCAGGCAACAAGGCCCATATTACAAATACCTTAATGACATACATATCAACATAAACTTATTAATACCTAACTACAAAACACACAATTACTTCGACATGTTGCGCAATTTCGTGGTGTCAGGTAACCAACCGCAGAAAATCGGCCAAAATTTATGTTCTTTAATATTGTAGTTGCTCCCATAAAAAACTGGTTCGAATGACATCATAAAAAAATCCTAGTCATCATCCCTATTGTGCACATTTAAGAGGAAACACTAAGGACAAGATAATTGAGAAATAGGTATTTGTTACATGTATTGCTGTCGCGCCAACCTCAAGCCTCCCCCCGCAGAGCGCGATAGAGACTACTGCAGCTTGGACCGAAAATACCTATTAGAAGTAGATAAAATCAACGTTTCGTAGTCCCCTGATTTCTTCTCCAAAACTTGACCTATTGAACTATTTATTTTATAAAAAATTAAGAAAGGCTTTGGCCGTGTTTCAATTTTTTCCTATTTTTAAATAATCTATTCAAAATTGTTTTCTGGATGTTTGAACACAGCGGAAAATCTGGCTTTTTGTTAGGATTTTGAAAGTTAATATCTCTTTTAAGAATAAATTTATGAAAAAAAAGGAAAACATAAGAACAATGTCAACAGTAGCCAGAGATTTAAGGAAAAAAAAATGCTCTACTGCCTTTATCCGGGGCGAAAACAGAGGACTTCGTTTCTACAGAAAAATGGTCCTTGTGTTTCCTCTTAAGCAATCACGTCCGCTCACTAGCTTTCATATTTAAAAAAAGCGGCCAAGTGCGTGTCGGACCACTTACAACGAGGGTTCCGTGTCTATTAAAAAGGTCGTATCGTTACTAAAATCTTATGGCACTTACGTCCTTTTCTTTAGGAAGGCAGTTTTTTAGAAATATCTCTAAAACCATTGAAACGATCTTGTTCAAAACAATTTTCGCTGAAAGAATTTAATAATCCCCATGTCCATGATTTTTTTCATATTTTTAAAATACACGGTTCAAAAATAAGAAAGGGGGACACAATTTTACTGACTTTCGGGGCGATTATCTCCGACTCTATTGACTTAATCAAAAAAAAATCTGAAAAACCTTATATTTATTTTGAAAGGCCTATCGAGTGATGTGCCACATGGGCTTGCAATGAAAACAACTTTTTTGACTTTCAGTTTCATGTAGGGAGAGCACCCCTAAAAAATTTTTTTTTTAGTAATTTAATTACAAAACTATGTAGCGGCTAACAAAATACAACAATTTTCAAAATTTTATTCAAATCACCTTATAGTTTTCAAGTAAAATGCCTGTGACATACGGACGGACAGACAGACAGACAGACAGACATGAAGAATCCATAAGGATTCCGATTTTTGCCATTTGGCTACGGAACCCTAAAAAGGTAGCCTAAACTGCTTCTAATTTTTCATTATCAAGGCAGCCCATACTTCGTTTGGCAACCACAGTTGCCACCATCAGTTTAGGAGTCTGCGAAAATGGCAACTGTGGTTGCCAGAAGCAAGTAAGTGGTTCGACATTGCGTAAAAAAATATTTGCCATAGTGAAAAGAACGGTACCTAATAAATATAATAAACTTATCTGAAAAATATTCTTGATTATTTTATGCTTAAGTAATTTGTAACACACGTTTTTCAATATAGATGTCAACTTTGTGAGTCTAAGGGCCTGTTTCAGATAAATGTTGGCTGTCACTTTTGTTTTATATGATGGGAGAAAAGGATAGCAATAATTTTAACTGGCAGATAACTTTATCCGGCGATTGTGAAACAGGCCCTAACAGTAATATGCTGAATGTCGATTGGCAAAATGGATTTCCTACTATTTTATAAGTACACTGACTTAATTTAAGTACTGAATTATTTATTAATGAAATTTATTGCCTATTATTTATTATTGAATATTATTTCTGTATATTTCAGCGTGCTATCCGCACTAAGTAATATAGTAATAATTATTTTGAATACGAAAGTGTGTCACTTACTGTCTGTCTGTCTGTCATTTCACGTGAAGCGCTCATAGCCTGGCGCCCCCTGCGAGTCGGAAACGATAACGCAGGTTAAGCAAAGATGGCAGCGGTCAGTCTTTGGATGGGTGACCGCCTGATATTTGAGTGGTTAATATAAATGAGCGTTTCCGTGCTTTGGAAGGCACGCTAAGCAGTTGATCCCAGTTGCTGTCAATGACAGTAGTCGTTAGGCCGAGTTAGAGGCCTTTGGGCGGCTTAAGAACTTCTAACAGTCGAGTTGCCCACTCACTTGACAAAGGGGGGACAACTGTTACTCGCGTCCGCAGGAGCTACCTACCACAACCCTGCACGTGTCCCCTGGGTGGTACTAAAGAGTGACAAACTTTAAAGGCCAAAATGATATATGCCATACGATTAAATTAAATTTCACTTGGGTGAAAGTTTGTATGGAGCTACGATAAAAACGAGTTCCACGCGGACGGAGCCGCGGGCAGAAGCTAGTACCAAATAATACATATAATACAAACAAACTCGTCGATACGAATCTATATTTACTAATTATTATAAAGAGGACAACTGTGAGATTGTAAAATGTATGTTTGTATTGGTAAACTAATGACGCTTATCCGACTTCAAAAATTCACCTCTAAACGCAGGTACGCATAGAACTTTCTGAAGAAATATCTGCAACATAAAATAATAACTTAAACAAATAGAGTAATAAAACAGTAGATAGCCCAGACATTTTTATAAATAGCCTTTGACTTCTTCCAGATATGAACTTCAAGTCGCGTGACAAATGCTAGCCCATACATCCCTGCCTCAGTCTATTGAAACGTTATTTTTAAAATGCTAAAGGATTTTCCACCTGAAATTTACGACACCTAAGGGAGGTCGCACATGGCGACGCAGCGATTCAGTCGCGGTGTTTTAATTCAGCATCGGTTCTGCATTGCATCGATGCAAACGCGCGACTGTATTGATTCAGTATTGCTAACGCGCAACCATCAACAACACAGGTACTCTCTTCCGAGACTCACGAACCACGTGACTGACACAAGCCTACGTCGTCAAACGGCATTTAACAGCGTGATGACGTAGGCTTGTGACAGTCACGTGGTTCGCGAGTCTCGGAAGAGAGTATAATTACCGTCAAATAACTTGAGCAAATGACCTTGCCTGCGCAAAGGCGAATTGTACGTGCGAGCTGCCCCCCCACTTCGTCCCGCATGTTCAAGTTGTTTGACGGGAACTGTACCTGTGTTGTTATACCATGCACGCAACTGTTTGCGCGTGATATCGGGTATAGGAAGAGTGGGGGGAGGGGCCGATGACTGCGATCGGCGATAGTAGCGATGCAGAATCGAGTTAACGTGTGCGATATGGTATATGACCAGCGACAGCATCGCGTCTGTATCGCGGCCTTTTTGCTACTGAATCGCTGCAAAAAGTCACTGTATGTGAACCCCCTAAAACATAGAAAATTCTTAATCAAATTAAAACCTCTCCTAACGGCGCCGCATTAAAGTTGTTACTTCAACTTTCCGCATATTTTTTCCGATTTGGTCGTACAAAAGACGGACTTGACAACATAAGGACAACCTTTGGAGAGATGACAGTGCTCGTAACTTTTGTAGCTTTCTTGGTGCAGCGTATATATGTATATGTCTTTATTTGTATTAATCATAAATTGACAATTATTACATAAAACGATTTATTTAAATAAATAACTACATTTCTGGCTTGGAATGTCCTAAGAATAAAATGAAAATAATATGATACATGCGGATGATGGATGCGGGTGGCGCAGGACCGGTCGCTTTGGCACTCTTAGGGGGAGGCCTATGTCCAGCAGTGGACGTCTTTCGGCTGAAATGATGTGATGATGAATATGATACAATTCAAATTCGTAGTGTTGTTAACGGAATTGGTATAAAAAATTTCAATCCTAATGCTTAATTAGCGTTAATAACGTTAATATTAATTAACAATTTTGATTGATATTGTCTATACCATTTCCGTTAACAACACTACGCTGCACCAAAAATGCTACAAAAGTTACGGTCACTGGTCATCAAGTATTCATTGACAGGATTGTAATAAACCCGAATAAGACGTAACATTTTGTGCAGTTCAGGAAGAGGGGCTACTTCTGGTTTCCATCATTAGATCATCTGTATGGTACGGAAATTACATAATTATTCGACCGTCTTAAAATTCAGTGAAACAAATAAAAAAAAACTGGCCAAGTGCGAGTCGGACTCGCGCAGCGAGGGTTCCGTAAAATTTACGGTTTTCGCAATGTTTCCCAAATTTCAAGATTCTGAGTTCACGGAAAGTACCCTGTAGGTTTTGATTCCCTTGCGAGTTTCGAAAATTTGCGGAAATTTGCGGCATAAACGGTTGTATCTTTTGATTGCGTTGGCTTAGAAGTTTGATTTTTTTACATCTCCAAGGAACAGTAAACCTGAGTATTTGGTATAAATTTTAGCTTGACGCGTTCCTGAGAAAAAGGGTCTTGACAAACGGACGGACGGAGAACAAAGTGATCCTATTTAAGGGTTCCGTTTTTTCCTTTTGAGGTACGGAACCTTAAAAAAGTGAATTAAATGGAAATCTGGTTTTTATCTTGAATATTGCATTAGATCAAGTTATTTTTGTATTCAAAGATATTTTTGCTCTCATGCTATGGAAGAACATTTTGTCTGACTGTAATATTATGTGATTTTATTTAAAATAAGCGTGAGCGTGACTTTCGAATAATGCCCGCGGCTTTCTATTACCATTCTAAATTTGAAATAAAATTATCCAATCGAATAAGTTAATTCGTTAACGGACGAAGGGAACCAATCAAACTACTTTAACGAACTTAACCAATTTGCTAGAATTGGTTCGAATTACTTATTTGAATTCCGAACGGTTGAAATTGTAAGTTTGTTGAAATCACTGGCCGCCTTTTAGGTTAAGTATGTTTTTAATTCCGCCGGCCCCTTTAGGGAAAGTTGGTAGGTTAATTTATTGTTGTGCTGTTTTTGTAAAATGCCAGTGAAATATCATATCAAAGTAGCTAACCTATCTGAACATGTAATAACACCAAACGACTTAATTAGTCTTTTCGTGCATATATAGTTAGTATTGAATAACGATCTAGTCCTGAGCCTAAGACAACGCCCTGTTTATTTTGTTGACGATCATCAACTACTCATGAGTCGATACCTAAGTCGCCCTAACATTATTTGACTATCAGATGCAAATAGTTACATAGGTATAAGGAATTCCTACGACCATCTTTCGTATCCAATATCGGACCAGCCTATAATACTACTGAAAGTGTCCACATTGCAGCATTAACAGTATAATGTGACATATTACTTACGAAAAAAGGAAATACTTACTTTAAACAAACTATTACACATAAACAAGGAAATATTTAGAATGCAGTTAGTGTTTAGTGTACACTAACTGCATAAATAACTTTTCAACACAATTGCTCGTAACGTACCTCTTATTGTGTCGCTTTTAGACTCATAATCCTGGATATTAAACACGCGTGTGTTATAACATTACGATACTTGTGTGTTATGGTTATGTCCCGATTAAGTCACGTTGGCACCTTGCAGCAATATGTATGCATGCACACGGTGCATTCTTAAATTAACCGGGTTGTACAGAATGTACAGCTTTTTTTTTTATTCTCGGCAAATGAATTCTTACTCGACTTGACAAATTAAATCCTTTTTGTTAATTAATTGACTATTTATTTTTGGATATGATATAGAAACGTTTAATTTAGTAAAACTATTCATTTTTGATAACATTTTACATGAATTAATAAAGATAACATTTTAAAACGAAAATATTTATTTATTTTGTATTGGCTGTTTAGAGATTTCCTCTAATGCGCGCGCACTGCGCAAACATCACGAAAAAAAAACTGTTGCGCGCCATTATGTAGGTTATTTCACAGATATTTTGTAAACATTGTTAATGCGTGTTTGGTTATTAACAAATATGTTGACTCGTGGTGACTAGAAAAGTGATAATAAGAATGGACGCCACTGGAAATTCTTGGCGATGGATGCAACATGTGAGTAAAAAACTGTTGCCATGAATAAGTAAAGAAAATAACTTGGCAGGCCTATAAAATTTTCATCTTATGAAAAGGTTTTTTTCCTCGCAAAATGTGTTGAAACGTCGTATGAAACGCGTGAGCTTTGATAATTACATCCTCGGCTCTCTTATCACGCTCACCTGGCGGCTCGCGTGATAATTCCGCCTCTGATGTAATTATCATCATACCTCACTTGTATCACAATGTACTATTGTAATACCATATACATATATTATATAGGATTACAAAGTTACATTTGCAGTGAATGGGACAAAAAATCAAAAGCAAGAATGGGACTGCATTTATAATTTTTATGTATTGATAACACGATAACCTGCAAAAATTCCATAAAAACATTCCGTGTAAAAAAGAAGCCAAGTCTCGAAACTCTTCAACCGTAAAATGTTGTGAGGTATTTCGTAGAGCTAAGTCTCAGGCATTCTTATTAATCTTTATTTTCTAGCTAAATAACATTTTGTGAATTGGCAATGACACAATATTACATAGTTTTAGGTATTCAAAAATCGATAAATTCAGTAAAGTTGTGTGATTGCCAAGTTGCAGAATTTTATTTAGCTACATACAATATACGAGTATAGTTAATATAGCTCACTGCTACGCTCCAAGATTCGAAGACTAGCAGTTATTATATTGTACCTTATTCAAGGACCGGGTTTCTTTGAATCTCTTCCCCTTTTACTCTTTTCAGGATATACCAACTGATTCAAGCATGCGGCTGTCAAACGGCATTTGGAACTTATGTACGAAATTATACTTTTATTTACCATTCCATTACCGTTCGGTTCCGGTTCAGGAAAATAATAAATATATCGCAAGGAAACCTGTATATTATATATTTGTCACCGGTTCCGGCTCGGAGCGTAATTTTTCCTTTAATTTGTATAATTTTTTCGTAGCATACGTTACTACTTAATATACAAAAAATAATGGAGTGGCGCATCGTTACTGACGATTTTTCAATATAGTCATTTGAGATGTTGCTGCCCTTAGGAAGCTTGAGTCTTCTAGGTATATGTCACTACACGCCTCTCTAAATATTTTACGCGAATAAATTCAAAGGTGTGCGTAATATGCTCTGGACCAGCGTGGAGACTCCTGCCCATTCATATATATTTATAAGACGAGACCTAAGTCCAGCAGTGGGGTGCAGCATATGATACGGATAACGATGAATAGTAAGATAATAAAAAGGCCCAGATTCCTTCCAATGCTGCAATGGCACCCTAAACAACGGCCCTGAATACCTGATGATAGTATAATAATTTACTTAAAAAACAAAGTTGTAACCGACTTCAATTTAGTACTCCGCCAAGCCACGAGAACATTTCCACATTTATTTTCCAATTTACCACATGAACTGATTTCCGAGAGCAAATGCGTTGATTATTAGAGAAAAAAACCCAATCGCTGTATGTGGCCCGATAATATTTGAGGACTTCCGTCGATTCCACAAGGATCACCTTTGGCACTTCATTAGCTGCTATTTCAACGGAATCTTATCAGAATCTGTGACGTACTTTTGTACTTTACGTACATAATTAAGGAATTCCATAAGTCATCTGTGGTCTTCATCTGCAATTCCACTCCACCAAATTTATGATTTCCGGATGTAAATACACGAGATATAATAGAAAATACCAAAATCACTACACGCGTGCCTAATATAATTGAGGAGTTCTCTTAATTCCTCATGGATCCCATCATCCAACTAAATTAAAAAAAAAATGGGACCCACCGGGATGCATATACTTACAAACAAAACAAATGTTTCGAATCGGCTCATCAATGACGGAGTCCTGAGGTAACAAATATTGAAAAAAAAAAAAAAATACAACCGAATTGAGAACCTCCTCCTTTTTTTTGAAGTCGGTTAAAAAGTGCTTTATTATCGCTGTACGCGTAGCAACTAGGCAGCGTATTGTCATGCAGAGCACGATAGCCGGAGATTTTTATTCGTAAGTGATTAAATAGGGGGTTTAAATTGAAATTCTTTGGTTGGTGCGTCGAGAATGGTAAGAAGAGTAAGGTGAGAGATGTTTAATTTAAATTAGATTTTTAGTGTCCGTGTAGTGATTTATGTATTGTAGGGTAGATAGGCTCCGTGCCAGGCCTTTAAATAGCGCTATTTTCGTATAGCGCTATCATTTATAACGTTATTATTCCTAAAACCGCTATACTCAAAAACGATATTTGACGCGCTGTATAGCGATATCCATTATAACGTTATAAATCTAAACCATTAATATAAAACCGATACTTTTTTAACCGATATAATAATGTAATAACGTTATAGGCTACCCCTTTCTCGCATTCAGTATAGCCTACTCGTGCAATGTAAGCGATGTGATTACGTAACGTAGGTTGTTTGTTAGAGTGCACGACGTCATAGTAAAATAGAGAATTTTTCGATTTGCTCGGCTTGTCGGCGCAGGTTGTAGACTGATACGAATATCCTGACTAATAATTTTCAAATCAGATTGTCTTCAGCTACTCTGTGCCTCATTAATCGGAAATGCATCATCCCATAAAAAACATGCCATGTAAAAAAGAGGTCAAGTCTCGAAACTCTTCCACCGTAAAAAGTTGTGAGATATTTCGTAGAGCCAAGTCTCAGGCATTCTTTTATCTTTATTTGCTTGCTAAATAAAATTTTGTGACTTGGCAATCACACAATACTACATAGCTTTAGGTATGCAGAAATCCATTCATGCAGGAAAGTTGTGTGATTGCCAAGTTACAGAATTTTATTTAGCAAGCAAATAAAGATTAAAGAATGCCTAAGACTTGGCTCTACGAAATATCTCACAACTTTTTACGGTGGAAGAGTTTCGAGACTTGGCCTCTTTTTTACATGGAATGTTTTTGCTTGCTAAATAAAATTCTGCAACGTGGCAATCACACAACTTAACTGTATTTATAGATTTTTGCATACTTACCTAAAATTATGTAGTATTGTGTGATTGCCAAGTCACAAAATTTTATTTAGCAAGCAAATAAAGATCAATAAGAATGCCTGAAACTTGGCTCTACGAAATATCTCACAACTTTTTACGGTGGAAGAGTTTCGAGACTTGGCCTCTTTTTTACATGGAGTGTTTTTTATGGAATCTCACTTCTTTTTGTAGGGTAATGTGTTATCCATACATACAAACTATGAATGCAGGCCCATTCTTGCTTTTGAATTTTCCCATTCACTGCAAATGTAACTTTGTAATCCTATATATTTGTATAGGATTACAAAGTAATGTATACAGTTGGTGTATCTAGAAAACTGGGTTGAAATAGCAATTTTTTATAGTTTTCCCTTTATGTGGCCATTAAACCCTAACTGTACCAAATTTCAGCTCTCTGAGTTTATGGGAAGTACTAGTTCTATTTTGATGATCATGAGTGAGTGAGTGTCATAAATGCGAAACTTTGCTTTCGCTTAACTTCGGAACTAAATGACCTACAGACTTGAAATTTTGGATTTTAAGTATGTTATAGTACAGTCAGCATCATATAGTTAGTAGCAGCCAAAGTAGCCAAATATATCGGAACACGTCTTTATTACTATAGGAGTAAGGATGTGTTACGATATATTTGGCTACTTTGGGTGCTACTAACTATGTGATGCTGACTGTATATAGCTTACTGGATGACGAAAATTTCTGCATTCTGATCTTATCCAGAGGTTCTCAAATAGGGGCCTGAAAATGTGGCGAAATGGTTCCAGTAAAGGATGGTACGGCAGTGTTTGCTTCGCGCTCGACTTGGCGGGGCACTGCCGTGCCCCCAGATTTTTTTTTTTTTTTTTTTATGATATAGGAGGCAAACGAGCAGACGGATCACCTGATGGAAAGCGATTACCGCCGCCCATGGACACTTGCAACACCAGAGGTGTTGTGAGTGCGTTGCCGGCCTTTAAGATGGGAGTACGCTCTTTTCTTGAAGGTTTGAAGGTCGTATCGGTCCGGAAATACCGCAGGCGACAATCCATTCCACAGTTTAGCTGTATATTAATGGCATTGTTATAATATAACATGGTAAATTATTTATAATTTAAATGCCTGCATCAAATGTTTCTGACTAATTCATCAACGCACAGCCGAAACTACTGGGACTAAAAAGAAGGGACAAGATGGAATTTTTGGAAATCCCATCCCTAAGGGGGTTAAATAGGGGTGCAAAGTTTGTATGAGGGAAACATTTTTTTTTTTACTATTGACTTGAAACTTTGTAGGAAGATTACTTATTAAGATGCATAAAAAGTTCTTGCATCGTTTTAAAAAATTCCACTCCTAAGGGGGTTAAGTAGGGGACAGGGGTGCAATGTTTGTATGGGGGAAACATTATTTTTTTAACTAGAGACTTAAAACTTTGTAAGTAGAAAGATTACTTATTAGAATAGAAAAAAGTACTTTCTGTGTTTTAGAAAATTTCATCCCTAAGGCGGTTAAATAGAGGTGCAAAGTTTGTATGGAGGGAACTTTATTTTTTGAGCTAGAAACTTCAAACTTTGTAGAAAGATTACTAAAAACAATACAAAAAAGGACTGTCAGCGTTTTAGAAAATTCCACCCCTAAGGGGGTTAAATAGGGATGAAAGGTTTGTATGAGAAACACTTTTTTTGAGCTTGAGATTTGAAACGTTGTAGAAAGATTACTTATTAGAATAGAAAAACAGTTAGTACTTTTAACGTGTTAGAAAATTCCATCCCTAAGGGGGTTAAAAAGGTACTTATGCAAGATTAGGATGAGAAACATTTTTTTTGAGCTAGAGATGGGCAACTTTGTGGTACGATTACTTATTAGAAAAAAAAAATCCTTTCATCGTCTTGGAAAAATACCACCCCTAAGGGGGTTAAAAGTGTTAAAACGGTATTCAAGGTTTATATGGAGAGCAAGAAAATATAGTAAGATATTTCTAATGTCAGTCTTAGTCTGTATGTTAAATAAATAAAATAAAATAAAATAAAAATAAAAATAATTTATTTCAGACTACTAGAGAATCCATATGTGTTAATAAGACTTAAACCTATCGAGACTTAAGACTACACATGTTAGTAATAACCAAACAATAAAATTAAATTAAAATACTTGGGTAGGTAGAGCATTGTAGCGAGCGGGGCAAAAATGTACACTATTTTGCCCGGCCCGTCACAATACCAACCCAGTGCCTCAGTATAGGGCAGTCCAGGCGTCCAGCCCACATCCCCAGGATACTGTTGCCACTGCCTCTCACTCGTCTCAGCAATGAGGCAACCCTCTTGCGTCTGATGGCGTGGAAGCCATCTGTGTGCGCCTCGGCGAACATGCCTGACGCACTGCAGTCTCGAGGCAACTTCAACAGCATCCTGAAGATGTTATTATACTGGACACGCAAAGCGTTATACACGCGTCTCGTATGCTTCACCCATAGGCTGCACGAGTAAAATGAGGTACAATAAGCTTTAAAAAGTGTCAGCTTCACTTCCTTCGTACACCGCGCGAACCTACGGATGAGCATGTTACCCCTTATCGCTAAGGCCCTCCTCTCTCTCTCGATATCCAGGTCATCGTCCAAGTCCTCCGTAACTATATGACCCAGATATTTAAACTTATTCACGATTCTGAGAGCCACCCCGCCCAACATGACCGAAGGCACACTTTGTGGATTGTACTTACGGGCTTTAAAAACCACCATCTCACTTTTACTTGCATTGTACCTAAGACCATGTCGCCCGGCGTAACTCTCACATTTCGCAATCAGTTTTCTTATAGAGTTGATTGAAGGACCGAGCAGCACCATGTCATCAGCATAGCTAATATTATTTACACTAACATTGTCAATATGGCATCCGACATGCATACTGCTCAGCTCCTCAATCAACTCATTCACATACAAATTAAATAAGACAGGCGACGTCAGTCCTCCCTGCCTTACTCCACATTCCAATAGATATTGATCAGACCATTCTCCAGCCCACCTCACCTGATTGACCTGGTGGGCGTACCAGTACTTTAGTAGGGAAACACACTCGGGAGGCACAGTAGTTTTACCGAGCTTGTCCCATAACAAATCATACCCCACCAGGTCAAACGCTTTAGACAGGTCAAGACAACACAAAAGACAACAAAACTGATTTCAGAGTTTTTTTTAATTCATCCCCTATAGGCGTTAATGGGGCTTCAAAGTTTATATGGAGGGAAAAGTAATTTTTTAAGTAAGATTTTTTAATTTTGGTCTTAAAATAGAGAGAGCAGATTAGTAGATTTTTTTATTCATCACCTAAGAGTGTTTAATTTAAAGGGGATTCGAAGGCCGTATAGGGTCAAGACAATTTTAAAGTAAAACATTAGTGTAACTACGATTTTAGACGGTTTGTTTAAAACTAAAAAATACATTTCAATGTTTTTGAAATTCATCCCCCAAGAGGGTTTCTAGGGGGTTCAAAGTTTATACGAAGAGCAAGATATTTTTAAAATAATAGATTTATTACTTAGGTTATGGACCGTTTGTTTAATGATTAGAAAACGATTTCAGCGTTTTTTTTATTCATCTCCTAAGAGAGTTAAAAGGTTTGAAGGTTGTATAGAGAGCAAGACCTTTTTTAAAGTAAGACTTACAGATTTGAACAGTTACCAGAAATGTAGGATAGGTTAGGTTAGAACTGCGATGCTCCCAGAATAGAATAGATTTAATCAACATTGGGTACTTATTATTATAACAGTAATGTAGCTTAGTAGACATATAAAAATATTTTTTTCTTTAATACTGTATGAAAACGTCTGTTGATGATTCTTAAGATATTTATGTTTGTAAAAACGAAGTTTTCAATTTAGATTTATCAATTTAAACTAACGAACTCATCGCACTGTTACCTTTTACGTAGGTCTAATCCCTGAACGGATTTAGATGAAATTTCCCGTACAGATAATTTGAGACCCTTGGAAGGATATAGGATAGTTTTTGTATATCTTTAAGATGGTAGAAGTGTGTTTGGGACAGCGATAAATAGCTTGCACCGAACATAATTTAATAGCAATATTTTTTCTAAGACCATAACAAGTTCCACGCGAACGAAGTCGCTGGCAACAGCTAGTTATTTACATAAATATTTAGTGACTAAGGATTAATTAGAAAAGGAGGATGAATCGTAAGAAAAGGAGGATCAATACATATTTATGTGTACTAATCGTCCTTGGTCTCCCCTATCTATCGCGAGCCTATCTAGACAGATTATGGCGAAGAACCGAAATCGAAAATTCACACATTCTTTGGTTTCATAATCAGATTTTATTTAACTTGTCGTTTTCGGAATGGCTCTAAATCAAAAATAAAATAAAATGTCGGAAAGTAAAAGTATATTTTAATTTTATTACGATTAATGAAGAAAAGCACATACCAACATACCTATGCATAATTTTTTGCTCACGGCAACACCGTCGGTCGTAGGGCTTGTTTGGAATAGGTCCTAATACTGGGAGTCTGCGATTTAGTGCCGAGACAAACAATTAACATAGAAAAATATTGACCCTCTTACATATTGTAATAGTGTATACCTAGGGGCTATTAAGATTGGCACTCTTTCTTTTTATTTATGAGCAAGTCCACGAATCTGTGGACAGCGTTGCGTTTCCTGCGTCCCATTTTTATTCCGCCATTTATCGTCGCAACCAACCAAATATTCACAATTCACAACCAATTTGCAAATGATCGAGGTAAACAAGCATTAATAAGATTTAGAAGCTAGAACAACGTAACGGCAACGTCGCACGTCGCGCTACGGCCCACGTGGTGGCATGTTGGCATTAGCACAGAGCGGCAACGGCGCAGCCGTAGCGCGCGGCTCGCATTTTAAAACGATATTATAACGTTATTATATATCGTTCTGTTATTCATTCTGTTACGGTATTTATATCGTTATGGAGAATATTGGTTTTGTTATAACGTAATTTTCGAACACTAACGGAATATACCGTTATAATTCCGGTTCATTTTATAACGTTTTAAAGGCCTGCTCCGTGCACAGGCATTAAGGGGACGCATCGATTTTTCTAACCAGGGACCTCGCGAGATGCAACATTCTTCGGGAGTCGGTTTTTTGGAGAATTGTCAGTAAATATCTAAATAGAATAGAATAGGATGTAGGTATATAATAACTTCATTTTATATATAAAACATATTATATAAATCTTAATTAATAATATTAATATATGACAATGTGTTCACCTATAATTGGGGTACATAAAATCCCAAATAATAATTTTGTGCTACAGATAAATTTATACTCAGCTTATGTACTCTGTTGGTGTCCCGTATAATTGAATAAATAAAATAAAAATAACAAGATGGAATTAAATATAACAAATGTCAGATTCCAACGGTTACCCATGTCGGGTGTACAGTAGCCATCAGATATATCGGAGCGGCCAAAGTGCTCACAAATATCTAAACACGTCTCTATTGTCGAAGCTATTAGAGACGTGTTCAGATATTTGTGAGCACCTTGGCCGCTCCGATATATCTGATGACGACTGTACAACATTAAAAAAAAACGCGCGCGGGGCGGATTATTCGATACTTGGGTTTTAGTTTAGATTAGTAGGGAATTTTAGGCTTAGGTTTCTAATTTTTATGTATTGTTTTGTTTTAATCTATTGTGTGACATGTATATTCTGTAAATTATAAAAAAAACTAATATAATTATACATAGAAGAAAATTTTAAATAATCTTAATGAATTCGTAACCCCTCATATTTTTTTATTACGTTTAAATGTTATGTCATCCAGCATTTTTAATTTAAAACTTGAATGGATCTAATAATTTTAATGTGCTTTTGCCATAATTTTAATTAATGTTATTCAATGTTAAATTGTACCTATATTGAATGCGTAGGTTATCGCGTTCGGAAGCTATTGTTGTGAATGTATCTGGAATGCTATAATTATTACGGTTTTTTCTTGAAACAATTTTGCGCGGTCAAATGTGGATCTTCGCACATCCATACTAATATTATAAATGCGGAAGTGTGTCTTTCTCTCTCTCTCTCTGTCTGTCTGTCTTACTTCTTCACGTTTAAACTATTTGAATCGATTTCGATGACATTTGGTATGTATAAAGATAGTTTGAGTCCCAGGGAAGGTTTGTATGGAACTGCGATATAAACGGGTTCCACGCAGTTGCTAGTTTCTAATAAACTGCGAAGTAGAGATACATTTTTGTGTTTTATCACACTCGCATTTCGTGTGATGATCTCATCATCCTCCTAGCGTTATTCCTGGCTATACCCCAAAGGCACCCGAGGTCCGCTTTGACATCTAATCCAAAGATTTGGCATAGGCACTAGTTTTACGAAAGCGACTGCCATCTAACCTTTGACCCAGAGCTAACGGTAAATAATCCGTACCTACATATAAGTTCCGAAAAACTCATTGGTACGAGCCGGGATTCGAACCCACAGCCGCATGTCTGAACCACTCTTTTTTTGCTGCTTCGTGTGCTGATCTAAAGCCTGCTGTACACACTGGGCCAACGTTGGCGCGTCAGCAGAAGGCAGCTATGCGTTAGAGGGAGAGGGCTTTAACTCGATCTCTTTCGTTTACATAGCTGCCTCCTGCTGACGTGCCAACGTTGGCCCAATGTGTACAGCCGGCATAATGTGTCTAATAAGCGCGCGGAATACATTGCGCGAGGTACATTGAAATGAGATTAGAATGCGAAAAGAGACGAACCGGATTGAGTGCCTTATCTGTGAATCAATCGATAATTTATCTCAATAATCGTAAAGTCGTATCGAGCCTCGGGTCGTCTTGTAATCGGATCCTAATCTGTGTTCAATACATAAACAAACAAATGGAAACTTCTGATCTGTTACAGTGGAGTTATTACAAGCAATATTTCGACTACATACATAGACAAGAAGTACATAGACAATAGAGAGCATGTTGTACTAGATCGGTATATTTTATTTGTCAATCACAAGCAATCGGCCAAGTGCGTGTCGAGCCACGCGCAGTGTAGGGTTCCGTAGTAGTGTCTTGTGTGTACATCGACACGCGCGCGCCTACTAAACGTTGCGGTTGCATCGCCCGAATTTGACAGTACCTACTTTCATCCAAATCGGTTCAGCGGTTTAAGCGTGAAGAGGTAACAGACAGACAGACAGACAGACACACTTTCGCATTTATAATATTAGTATGGATATGGATAGTATGGATGGATATCCATACTATCCATATCTGTCTGTCTGTCTATATCCGTCTATATTAATCGGTATCGCTTGCTTTTTATTTTATCTACGCATCAAAATCCGTTGCGTACTTTTAAAGATATAAGCATGCATAGGGACAGACAGCGGGAAGCGACTTTGTTTTACATATTTATATATTATATATATTTTATATATTTTTATACAACGTCGGTGGCAAACAAGCGTACGGCCTGATGATAAGCGGACACCGCAGCCTATAGACGCATGCAACTCCAAAGGAGTAACATGGGCGTTGCCGACCCTTGATATGTTTGAGGATTCGCCGTGCTGACAGCTGAAGGAACAGATTCCCTCGCTCTCAACACAACGCATCCTCGGGAGCTCTGTACTATGTAGTGATAGTGATATGTCCGAGACCCACGATTTTTTTCAATATGAAATGTGACTTAGTCATAATACTGTAGTGTTGCATACTGCATGTGTAGGTCGAAGGTCAAGCCTGGAGCCTGCTGACCTGGGGTTACGGCTTCATTTAGGTTTAGGATCGCTTGATGGGATTTTGATAAACGGATAGAGTTCATCGGGATTGGCGGGCTACATTATAATGATGAGGGGTTATATTCCACAAAACTATATTTTTTTAAAGTGGTGCATAAATATTAATAAATTAATTTACGTCACTCTGGGCGGTAAGTGAGTTTTACCGCCCACGGGCGCAGCGGCAAATTTCACTTCACACCCAGGAGAAGACGTAAAATTGTGTACGCACCACTGGCGGTAATTCGTAAAGCCCCATATCGCATATTCAATATCAGTCTCCATTAAACACAAACACCTGCGATCTGGAGCATTCACGAATTCACCGCCCTAGGTACGTAATGTACTATTTTAATCTGTAATATTACACGCGGCATAAACAAAATAGTCATTAACAACTTAGAAAAGTGGAAAAACCGCAGTCATTTTCATTTCTAAGTACAATATCTCAAAAGCCGCATAACCGATTTCGTCCAAACGTCGATAAGAACCATCTCGATGAAATAAGCTGTCGGACAAAAAACCGCATTAAAATCGGTCCATTCCTTTAGGAGCTACGACGCCACAGACAGACACAGACGTGGCGATACATAACACGCACTCGCAACAAATTTGGTTGGTAATGCATGTAATAGGAAAAGGTATGTTTCTTACGAAAGATCTTCACAGAGTCCACGACGCAAACCGACAATGATGAGTCGAAGGTGCGCCGTTACCGAGCGGGCAGTGCGGTATGAGGAGTGTTGGCCATGGGCGTTTATAGGGTGAAATATTATTTACCGTAAAAAATTTGGGAGGTGATTTTAATAATCTAGTCAAAAATGTTTTCTCGATGTTTTAACACAGCGGAAAATCTGTCATTTTTTTTTAGGTTTTTGAATGTTAATATATCTTTTACGAATAAATTTATGAAAAAAAGGAAAACATAGGAACATGTCAATAGTAGCCATAGATTTATGGAAAAAAATATATTGCTCTACGGCCATTATCCAGGGAGAAAACAGGGGACTACGTTTGTATGGAAAAACGGCCTTTGTGTTTCCTCTTAAGTACTGAATTACCATGGTCACCTTCTGTCTCCATCATTAGATCAGTTTGATGGTACTATAAATACTCACTTCGGGTTTTAAAAAAGGTAGCCTAAATCGCTTCTAATTTTTCTGTATAGAAGCAGCCCATACATTGCTTGGCAACCACAGTTGCAACAATCAGTTCAGACCTCAAAATCCGCGAAATTGGCAACTGTGGTTGCCACAAGCAAGTGAGTGGATATTATTGAATTGTCATCCAAACGGTACTAATACCCAAAATTTCAGCTCAATCGGATAACGGCAAGTGACTGAAAAATGGATTGAAAATTTTGGCGGACAACTTACATACTTATATAGGAACAGGTCAAGTTAATATAAAACTTGCAATATACAGGGTCTGGTGCCCACCCCAGCCTGCAAAACCTGCCGGCGCGAGCCAGCCCCACCTGGCAAACAGACCTAGCAGGCAGCTGGGGCAGCACCCCAGCCACGTAGTCGGCCGAGGCGTCAATATAGTCTAGCTAGTCTGTCGTGAGCTTGGGCGGAAAGCATGACGTAGAGTGACCTTGTTCTCAATCAAAAGGCAAAAAAAAAAAAAGACCGGGTTGCACTCTGGGAGTGCCGGCAGAAGTGAAAACTCAATAACATTGTAACAGTTTTTCGATCAGGTCACGTGACATCTTACGGTGTCACCCTAAAAATGAATTTGACGCTAATTTGTAAACAATTATCAATTATTTAGGCGGACGGCCCGCGGGCGCGTTGGGTGCGACGGGCCGCCGGCTCCGCGCGGCGGCAAACACAATACCAATTTGTTTTTGCCGTTGATACCTATTTTTCTAAGCATTATCTCTTTAGGAATAACGCCCAAATTCGAACTATTCGAATTTTCTCAATAGCAAAACGGTGAAGGACGCGTTGGTATTATTACAAATTTATTTGCAGAATATGCTATTGCAAAAAGTGTTTAACGGCTTTATACTCTTACGAATAGCGTTCAGTTTTGAATGAAGTTGAATCGGCTAGCAGCAAAAAGTGACCTCCTTCACATCTGACGTCACAAAACTCTGTCGCGTATTTAACAATTTTTCCCCATGCCAAAAAGTGCTCAGCGCCGCTAAAGAAGTTTTCACTTCAAAATTCAAAAGGCAAAAAAATCTTCCTCTGCCCTTGTAAGAGCTCGCCAATCATATTTCAAAACTCGAGGCGAGGTCATAGATAGACAGACTAGAGCAAATGTCATGAAGCTTTTGTACCATCCTCGATGTCGGAAAACGATGTATAGGAAGAACGTTTTTAATATATGCGTTGTGGTTTATAACAAACTCCCTGTAAACCTGAAAGTGCTCGAGGGGAGCGTTTTTAAACGTAGCCTCACAAGTTGGCTCTTAGACCGTTGTTTTTATAGTGTCAACGCTTACCTCGAGCATAATTAAATAAATCTATGTTAATTGTATGAGCCTCCTAAATAAATTAATTATTATTATTGTGATATTTCAATTATTCGATTATTTTGATTATTATTGTATTATTCCAAATTATTCATAAAAAATTTTTAGTTTGATTTTTTATAATGTATGGAGTTGTGACATTAAAATATATCATTTAATGATTTGCACGCCTGCTCGCTGGCCAGATACACTGTACGCACAATTTTTGTAAGAACCCTCTGACTGTATCTGAAGCAAATATTTTTTTTGATTTCCGATTTCTGGTCGATGACTGCGGAGCGTGGCAAATTGTCTAACTACAACGGCGTCATTGCTTAATCATCCCTTTTACTTGGGGTCGGTGGTGCATGTTTTTCACTTTCACACCTCTATCACCCGTCATCTTATCACTGACATCCTTCTAGTTCAACTTTTTCAAAACGTTCGACCACTTTTTCCCTAGCCTAACCTTTCTCTTGGAGCTATTCCTGCCTAATACCGTTCTTGTCACAATGACTTTCGTATCTCCGCAGTATTTTATTTTTAGATTAAAGAAATATATATTCTCTATTAAAATTTTCACAAATATAAACTACGAACACTCTACAGCGTAGTTTAGCAACTCGTACAAGTACTAAACTACTCGCCAGGAGAGGCTCGAGTCGATCGCGGTAATTATATAGTCTGGTGAACCTTCGAGTTTGGCGCGGGATTTCTGAATTTGCGATTCTGTTATGGTATTTAATAAAAGTTAAAGCGGTCATTATTGTTCGATAACTTTTGCATGGTGTATGATGATCATCATTATAGAATTTGTAAAGCATGGAATTCCATCATAGTAAGAGGACATACAATCCAACAAACAAACTCACTCTCTATAATATCTCAAAAGAATTGGGACTCCATTTTATTTCCCATTCAATTATCTCGTAAAAAGTATAATAACAATCATGAAATATATAATATACTAGCTTCTGCCCGCGACTCCGTCCGCGTGGAACTCGTTTATATCGTAGCTCCATACAAACTTTCACCCTTCCCTTCATCACCTTTGGGGATGATTTCCGGGATAAAAACTATCCTATATCCTTCCCCAGGACTCAAACTATCTCTGTACCAAATTTCATCCAAATCGGTTCAGCTGTTTAAGCGTGAAGAGCTAACAAACAGACAGACAGACACACTTTTGCATTTATAATATTAGTATGGATTAGTATGGATTATAGGTTATTGAACCTTATGTACTAAAGACTTTCTAAAGTCCGGTATAGTTAACGGTTTTGACATGAGAACATTCATACATACATATAATAGGTTTCATGTTTCGAGCTCTTCGGGGGAAAACGCTCGTTTTGAAAAAGAACTCCCGAAGAGATCGAAACATGTCGCCTGTCGTGTCATTTAATAAGTGAGTTTAACCGTGGATTTACTCGTATTAGTAGTATTTTAGACATGTCTCACAAAAGTTTAAATTTGATAATGCGAATAATTGTTCGTCTTACCTATGCCTCTATGCTATCTACGAGTAAGCCGCCCAATGTACTCGCTCGCACTCAACAGCCTATAATAATACCACAATGGCGGGCGTGATAACACCGCGCAGATTAACTCGGTCCTTCCATACTAGGATTAATTGCCTCGCGTTCTTTCATTCCCGCTTTATACGCTAAAGACTTGCACCAGAGCGGAGAAATTAAGTTTAAAAAATCGGCCAAGTGTGTTGCCTACTTAGCCGTGATAGTTTTCCTTTTAAATTAAAATAATTATATGCAGTACTGCCATGATTTTTTCCACATTCCCAGTAGCAGCCATTTAGCCGGCCGGGGCCCACATGACTCCAACAAAAATTTGGGACTTAAAGCCCAATATCTCGCTATTTTTTCAAAAGATTATATTATATTGTTTTGTCGGCGTGGTTGATTTTTATATCCATGCCGAATTACAGTTTTCTAGTGGTAATGGTTACTGAACTAAGCCGAAGACGGACGGGCAGACGGATGGACGGACGGACGGCCAGACGGAAACTATAAGGGTTCCTTGTTGACTACGGAACCCTAAAAATGTTTAACGAGAGCAATTATTCCTTCTTCCGCAAAGTAACGCCTGATTCAATAAATTGTTTGAAAAACGTTTAAGTCCAAGTAAATATGTGCTCATGTTTATTGAACGAGCGAGCGAGGCGAACGAAGCTTTCCGTTTCATCTTCGGCCAGAAAAAAAAACGTATGCTCGGATATCCCGCTCTCCGGCTCTCCAGCTCTCCTCCTCTACAGATTGCATTCTTTAACTGATTCTCGTGAAATTTTGTGACCAGGTTTGTTCAATTTTATCTCGATTCAGTTTTTGAACAAACATACTCGCTAGTTCCTAGAGCTCACAGATTCACTAGTTTTCAAATGTTTTTTTGTTAACAGCGTAATTACTTTTATTGACGACCAGTGCTAATCGAATATGTAGACAGTTAGAGACCCTGCCTACGAAGAGTACGAAGCATACGGTATTGGGTTCAAACAGCGAGAATTGCAAATGGGTCTCTATTGTTTCATAACGTTTTCCACCATATTTTTTTTTTCTATTCATATCGTCGAAAGTCATAAAATATAACAATATAAATTGGCTTTCCGATTTTTGCAGGTCATCATTATTGTTAGTCATAAAATTGGTTAGCCATAACATTCAATGTCCCGGTGGTAGGTATACAATTACATAATGTTAAGGGCAATAATCTAGTTTATAATAATTGTTGTAAGGTCTTTTAGGTAGTCATCTGATTAGTTAGTCATATCATTCAATGTCACGGTGGTGTGACACTTCATAATGTTAAAGCCTATAAACACACTCCCAGAAAAATAATAAAATACATAAAATTTTAACTACCGAATGTTACTGAACGCGTTCTTCCAGACTGCTTTATAATTATTGTGGGTACTTCGGCAAAAATAAAGAGGGTATGAAGTGATGCGATTGAAAGGTATCTATGACGCTCACTGTTTTATTTAGTGATCGAAAATATGTCGGACGAAGGTGAATGTGATAAGGTGTACTGCGATTACAAAAAAGAGAACAGAAATGTCTGTACTTGTAAAAATGTTGATGTATGTTGTGTCATTATTGGTTCTGGCGCTTCGCCGGCCGCTGCCGCGGCACGCTCGCTTCTCTCGCTCGGCCCGCGCACTTAGGGTCGCGGTACAACTAACACTCCTCCTCGCTTCGCTCGTCGTCGTACCTACACCGACCTGCCTTAGAGCCTTATCACACTTGCGATTTGCGAGCGTATTTTCTATACAATTATCAGTCGCGGCGTACACGCTGCGTCAACGCCTTCATACAAAATACGCTTGCAAATCGCAAGTGTGATAAGGCTCTTAGAGGTCTGATATCTTGGCCATTTTTAATTTCAGAGAAAATTCTGTGCGATAAAAATATAAAAAGTACATGCCATAATGACACCGCACAGTAGGTACCTAGCACCCCTTTCAAATGTATGTCTGGAAATGTTTCTGAGTAATTATCTAAGTATATGACTATGGATGTTATACATTTGGTCTCTTAGACCTAATTCACTTTAGGCATTAAAACGATATGAATAACAACCATTAATAGTACGTTGACTCAACAACCATTAGTACCTACCTTTGATCGTTATGGACATCAATTTTCTGAATTTTGTGATTATACTTAATATTATAAGTAGGTCATTAATGTTAGAACTATAAAGCGTAATACTTAACAAAAATTATGACTATTGATGTGTATGTCTATAAATTATATGGATATCAATATCAATTTCGGACTATCGAAATTCGGAACAATAAGTTTATGGGAAAGAAAGGGACCCCATTGCAAATATGTAACGTCCCTGGAGTCACAAGCGTCCATAGGCTACGGTAATCACTTGCCATCATAAAATAAAATAAAATTGTGGGACATCAGTAAGCGCACGTCAGACTACAAAATATCGAATACCGATTTTTGCTTCTGTTGCAGGCCCCATATTGTAAATTATAAGCTCGATTTAAGTTGTTACAGTGAAAATCTCACCTGAAAGATAAATTGCTAAAAAAATACGATTACTTGATGGATTTTCAGGCAAAATATATTACTAAGTACTCGTTACTGACAACTTCTCAATATAATTTGAGACGTTTGTGCCGTTAAGAAGCCTAAGTCTTCTGGTAGATGTCGCTACACACCTCCCTAAGGCGTTGTAGGAAGGAACTGATTGAAAGATTTGGTGGCCGAACCGGATTGTTCCGATAGCTCAGTTGGTTAGTAGCGACGGGCAATGAATGCCTGTGGTCGCCGGTTCGAATCCGGCTCGGAGCATTACATTTTTCAATTTTTCCTTTATTTAATTTAGTAAGCAGCGTAACTGCTTAATACAAAATTAATTACTTAAGTAGTTTATTCTGTACCGTTTTCTTATTATCATTTAGTTCGCCAGACACAGTGTTTAATGGCGAGTATTGCACACACTTTATTTATGAAAAACTGTACCTTTCTATCTTATAACTAAAAATAAAAGTAAAAACTTATTTTCGGTAAAAAAACTAAAAATAAATTTATTTGAAAACGACGACAGCGCATTGTAATAGAAATATGAAATGCGTAAAAAAAACTATAAATCCATTTCCTACTTAGTAATAAAACAATTGGGCAACCCTCGCGAGAACTGAATTGCCTCCGAAATCAAATACATCGTTTACTTCAGTCCACTGAACGCACCACCAACGAAAGCTTTTTATTATTCCTAACACTATTGACATGCACTTTCAAATGTGTGCCTTATTTCGCAAAACTCAAGTTAGCTTTTCAAACAAAGTAGAAACAAAATACGACTTTGATAAAATTCATCAGCTGGTATGGCCAGACGCTATCATCATAATGTCTTTACTTATTTTTCACCTATCTTCCTCTAATGTCATATTTCAGAAGGAGACGTAAACTATCACGCGTCTGCTTTAAACCCCCTCTCCTACGTCTATTTTATTGGTTTGCCCGCCGGTCAGAAAGCCCCTAATTTTCTGGTTCATTTAACAGACTTATGGTCTATGGAAGACTTCGCGGCGCCTTCATAGATTCCCCATTAGATTGCTTTCCCCCTAATAAATATACTCAACGTCAAAAGGGAGAAATAAAAAAGTCGAGGAAAATACAGTTGTAGATTTGATCATAGAATTTATTTGTTTAGTTGCGATCTACAGGAGTTTACACCTTACCACCTTACTTTAACATTTTCATTTATATTGGTTTCATTATAATACTCGAATAAACAAGAACACACAAATATTCTTATTTTTATTCTAATATTCCAGATAAATATTTTAAAGCGATCGTAACATTTGAAGAAGTTTGTCTGAAAATTACAGTATGTGCTAAACTTATTTGGCTTGGTTGAAAACCGGCTTCACTAGGGTTGTTCGACATGCTCTGTCTATATTTTTTCTTGATAATGAGCTTAAGGTTTGACAACATCGGCGTCTTCAACCCAATACCCATTTGCTGGTTGCCTGAGGATAGCATAAGCCGTCTCTCAAAGGCAACTAGTAATCTAATGAGAACCTTAGTGTAATGCAAACTCCCTAACGAAAGTCTTCAAATATCATGGTCTATAGAGTTTTGGTGGGTTCGAGTGCACTGCCATGTCGTTTTGCTCATGTATCAACTATCAACTAATAACGTACCTAGCACAATGTAGAAATATAACAAACCACTTTTTATTAATTGTGTTATCATTTTATTATAATGATTTACTTTTGCCGTATCTACTAATAAATCATCAGTGAAGTATATCCTTTAAAATACTTGATTTTGATGACATAATATGGATGAAAAGGAAAAGTATTTTCTTTACGACGATAATGTAGGGCAATTTCTGTTTTTTTTTTACTATTTCTTCGCCAAGTGGAGCAAAACAGCGGCACGGCCACCATCCTTTTCTCGAAGCAGTTCAGGCCATATTCGATTCCGCTATAACATTATTGAGGATAAAACTAGAAGCCTGAATTTTCACTAAACAAGTAGGCATTGTATAAACACGGTATATTTCAAATTTCATTTAATTTGAACTAGTAGTTTAAGAATTATAACAAGTCAAGGTTTCTTACTTTTATCACTCACTCACTCACTCACCGACTGACTGACCGACCGATCATCAAAACTCTATGGCACTTCTAGCAGTCCTTTACCAATGCTTGTTTTGTGGATCATGTGGATAAAACTATAAATACTGCTTATAAGGCCCTAGGTTTCGTGTTACGATGTGCTAAGGAATTCAAAGAATGTTCTACAATAGTCACCCTTTTTAATAGCTTCGTTAGGAGTATATTAGAATATTGTAGCATTATCTGGAATCCTAGCTACAAAGTCCACAGTAGTAGGATTAAGCGAATACAAAAGCGTCTTACTAGGCATCTTGCCTATCGCACCAAGATAAAATGCCAAGCATACGAGACCCGGCTTACGCAATTAAAATTAAAATCCCTAAGCAGTAGACGCAGTATGTTGGACCTAATGTTTTTACATAAGCTGCAGAACGATAAAATCGACTGCTTAGAAATAGTTAATCGAGTTGGATTTAGAGTGCCGTCTCGATTGCCACAGTACCCATATGCCTTGCTTAATGTGCGTCGCAGCCGAATTAATCTTGGGGCCCACGCGCCCTTGCCCCGTGTGTCTCGCTTGTACAACAAACTCGCTAGCAGAATACCGTCGCGCTTCTTTATTTTATTTTTATTTTATATCATTTAATAGAATTTATTGTGTACCAATCTTAATGTTGTCAAAGTTTAAGCTCAATGTTCTTTATTGCATGCTGTGATTGCCTGTAAGTGGGAGATCAATTATGAATATTGTTTAATATGTTTATTATCAATGTGTTTTCTGTTGGAGATTCTAATAAACACATAAACAAATGCAGACATAGAAGCTCCAAAGGATCATGGGCAGTTTTGTATGGACACTGGCCTAAAAACCAATAATGACCAGCCATATGTCATTTGAAAGGTTTTTTCATATTCTACAACTTTTTATATGGCGGGAAATCTTAAATCGCTGTGTGAAACAAGTTATGGCAAAAAAAAAACATTCCATCAATAAGTATTTTTTTACTGTTATAGGATTTTAGTTCTGTACAAGGTTTTTTAAACGTGTTATCATATAAATACACATGAGAAAACAACTAAATATCGATATACCATCAAACAATGACTACTACTTTTCAAGCAAAAGGTTCATCAAATATGAGCTGTGCTAAGCTGGAGGAAAAAATACTTCGAATATTCCTGCACCAAGGTACCTATAGATACTACATGTGCACAAACAAGTGCACATGTAGTATCGCACACACATGCGCATGTAGTATCGTACATGTAGTATTGTGTTATCGCACGTATGCCAATGGAATTATTATGCAGCGATAACTTTTTTCACACAAAGATTCGGGATTACCTGCCATAGTAATAGTTTTAGAACTTAGAATAAGCTATCCAGTGACATATCGCTTGTCCTTATTGGTCAATAGGCCAATCTGCCAATCATCCTTTAGAATACAATTAGTGTTTAGTGTTATAAATCAAGGAAAAACTAAAATATTTTGCAATTTCGGTCCAGTTTTCTAGATACACCAACAGCATAAATTATATAGAATTACAATGTTATGTAGGATGACAAGTAAAAAGCTAAAATGGGACTGCATTCATAATTTGTATGTATTGATCACATAATAACCCACAAAAGAAGTGATCCCATAAAAAACATTCCATGTAAAAAAGAGGCCAAGTCTCAAAAATCTTCCGCCGTACAAAGTTGAGAGATATTTCGTTGAGCCAGGTCTCACGCATTCTTATTAATCTTTATTTAGCATTTTAGATAGTTGTAGTTAGGTATGCAAAAATCCATAAAAGCAGTAAAGTTGTGTAATTGCCAAGATGCAGAATTTTATTTAGCTAGCAAATAAAGATTAGAATGCCTAAGACTTGGCTCTACGAAATATCTTACATTTTTTTACGGTGGAGGAGTTTCGAGACTTGGCCTCTTTTTTACATGGAATATTTTTATAGGCTTACTGTATTATTTTGAAACGAGCGAGCGAAGCCAAAGACGTTCGCCGGTTGAGCTTGTAATGTCTACATGTCTGGCTGTTATCATTTACATGTCCCATTTCTCAACCGACTCTCATGAAATTTTGTGAGTACAACTGTCATTCTCCCATACAAAAAGTTACATTTAGATCTACCTGCAGGTCGATCACGTAACGCATTGTACGTACGTTAGGTAGTTTTTTTTTAGACATGGCTCATTGCTGAAGCCTGAGGGCTGTGTCAGCTGGTCTTGACTGGCCTGTGGGTAGACTCCACTATGGGGCTACCCGACTGCCGAAAGGTACGTTAGGTAGATCTAAATGTCAAATTTTATATGGAAAAATGTCAGTTGGACTGTCCTAACGTGCGTTGAAAACGTTACGTGCTTACCCCTCTGAAGCACGTACAATGTGTTACGTAATAGACCAGCTGGTTGAATAGTTTTTCAAAAAATAAACTATACTTGTAAGGTACGAAGCGAATACAAAGCCAGAATAATCCAATGAGGAAAAGATGGCGATTCCTGATAGTTTCCATAGTGTCTCCGTGATAACGGTGGGCCTATTGGATTAAGTAATTGACCAGATAATTGAGCGGGAATCAAAAGATTTCCGGCCATTGTTAAGGCTTTATCCATTAACGGGAGGACAGATAAGGTTAATGGAATTTTGGAAATGGATGTACTTAACAGACTAAAAAAATAAATAAATAAAATAAATATTAGGGGACAATCTTACACAAATCGACCTAGTCCCATAGGAAGCTCAATAAGGCTTGTTTTATGGGCTTACTAGACGACGATATTTAATAAATAGAAAACATCCATGACTCAGAAACAAATATTCATGCTCATCACACAAATATTTGCCCTTACCGGGATTCGAACCCAGGACCCTCAGCTTCGTAGGCAGCGTCACTACCCACTAGACTAACCGGTCGTAAGCGGCTATAAGTAGTTATTCTGAAATATATTGATGACTAATAATTATTAGCTTGGATAAGTGATTCAAATTGTGTTAATTGTATTCTCTGACATTTGTACTAAAACACCGCTCTGTTAGAAAAACGTAACTAATGTAATTTTTGTAATTTAATTTGATAAACATAAATTATTATCTCGTTTATACTTTAGAAAATGTAGTTTCCAATTTTTATTTAGGTTGTAGGTGATGTGAATTATAATTTCATAAATACTTATTCTCTCTTCATTTTACTATTTAATTTTAAACTAAATTTAATCTCAACTTACCTATTACTATTTCAGGTGACTATCACTTACTAAATATGAAAATAGTGTAATTAACGAGAAAAGCTTACAAAGTTAACTATTGTGCCAGCAAATTTCAATCAAAACCCGGCAATTACCAAAAACACTTGCAAGTTGAAGACGCTTTTT
The DNA here is from genome assembly GCA_947578815.1 of Epinotia ramella. Lineage (NCBI taxonomy): Eukaryota > Metazoa > Arthropoda > Insecta > Lepidoptera > Tortricidae > Epinotia > Epinotia ramella. The sequence continues at coordinate 28,892,758 of OX388204.1, read as the reverse complement.
CATTAATTACCGCCAAGGAACAATATAGGGTACGCCAGCAATCGCGCACTCCTGCAAAATTAATATTGACGCTCCTTGTTATACAGCCTTTATAATAATACTGCTTAAATTTCGTTAACTCTCTGTTGATGACTCTGTGGTGAATTTTATATGTTGCTTGAGATGGAATTTAGTATTGGCTTTTATTTTATGGAATAGTTTTATGTAATGAGTATTTCATATTATTCATAATACCTTATACATTTTATAGGCTTTAAAAGTACTTGTTATATTACTTTTTAATTTGAAACTTAAGATAATACTTCCTTTAAACCAATTTTTTTTTTGAGTTTATTTTAATTTTGGTTACTATACCATAATTATTATTCCGATGTGCCTTACCAACTAAGGAAGAGCTGTGCCTCTTAGCGCAGGTATTAACGACTTGAAAAGAAGTATCAGCAAATAACGATTATATAATAAAATTATTCTCAACAATCGTTGTGTGATCGTCGAATCGATCGCCGACAGAACGTTTCATCTACGAGCATTTTGTTTAAAGAACTTATCAACGGATAAATCATTCACCTACGCCCGTTTCTATCATTCATATCGTATCATTCGATACTGTCGTAACAGAAACTAGTCGCTGAGGAATAAGAGAAACTTACCTAAATCTAAAAGACAATATCCTCTCAAACACTAAAAGCGGCACGTGCTCAGACATTACTCACACACGCATCATAAAAGAAAGTAAAAGAAAAAAATAATTTAACACAGAAACACTTTCGAAGAGATAAAAGGAAGCGTGAAAGTGGGAAAGTTCTAACAATTCCAAATTCGAACTGAACTGGGCTCAAGGTACCTCCCTGTGGCACCCCCCTTTGTCTAAGTTGGTATTTGAGCACGAACTAGCGAACCATTGTAAATATCGGAGTAAAAAGGTAAAAGATACAAGTTCCGGTGGTTCAAAGACAGACTCGTGAGATTAAAATTGTTTTTAAGGAGTTTTGTCATGGCTGGGCAGTTGAATGCATTGTATTGTTCTGCGCTTTGTTTTATTCGAATCACGTTAGCATAGGTACGATATATAAGGTGCTCGCGTGGAAAAATTGTTGTTGAATATTATAAATTTTCATGTAAACTATTTATTGTAATACATATAAGAGAAATATTTCAGTTGCATGATATGACTACCTTAAAATATTTAAACAAAAGAATTATGCTATACGAAATTAATCTGACCTACCAGATTTTTATTATATTTTTTTTCGTTTATTATATTATATTTGGTTTTATTTACTTATATAGGAAGATCATCAGCTTAAATACTACACAGTAGCTTAAAACAGTAGTGACAGTGAGCTAATAACAGATCCTCACCGATAGCGTAGATAAATATTTAGCGTAGTTTTATTGTTATGAACGAATATCAATTCAAAAGTAAACGTATTACGTGTAAAGAAACTTCAGAGACTCGTTTCAGTGATGGGACATGATGGATATTGAGTATATCGGTACTTATTAATTGGTAAGTATAACGAACATTCTTGTAAACCTCGTTACTTACCTGATTATAAACTGGAATCGCACAAATAAAAACAAATTAAATTAAACCGCCTAATGTACAACAAATCAAGAAAGTAATTCGAAAAGAAGATTTCTAATTTGTTGCTTTGGATTGATTTATTGAGCCAACAAAAACACCATTTGATGTGAATTAGTGGAACTTTAGGGGGAGGAAAAATAAATCGTGTCGCATACAAGGTCCTAGCAGCCAGCGCAGCACTAGTACTGAGAGTTTGGAGTCTACCCAAATATTACAGAAAAAGGCAGATAGGCCCTAATAAATTGAACAAACATCTATATCCGATTACTTTCGAACTTACAACGAGTAAGATAGGGATGGAACCATGTTATCTATCAGGATCAGGTCTTCACACGTGTCCGCTTTCTCGCTCGCACGATGTATTTTGCTGTCCCAGGCATAAATGTCGCCACAAAACAAGTATCTCTTAAGCTTAGCCTAATAATCGGATTCATGATGACCATGACTTAAAAACCGGCCAAGTGCGAGTCGGACTCGCGCACGAAGGGTTCCGTACCATTATATATAATAATAAGTTACAATAGAATTTGTACGAAACTATTACTTCTTGAAGTACATTTTATAAGTTGGTCGACTATTACTCGTAAACGTGTAAAGCCTACTTAGCTGTGATAGTTTTCCTTTTAACTTCGTTATATGTACTACTACCATGAATTTTTTCACATATCCCAAAACAACCATTTAGCTAGCAGGGGGTGGGGACACTGGAGTCTAACAAAAACTAGCACTTTAAGGCTTAATATTTCACAAACGGATCGTTTAATCGAAAAATTGTTTTCACAAACCCCCAATATTTTCAAAAGACCTATCCAACGACACCCCACACTATGGGGTAGACGACAATAAAAAAAATCATCCCCACTTTACATGTAGGGGAGGTACCCTAAAAAAAAATGTTTTTCAAGATTTTATTTTACCACTTTGTCGGCATGACTAATATGTATATTCATGCCAAGTTACAGCTTTCTAGTACCAAGAGCCTCTGAGCTAAGCTGCGGACAGACGGACGGACGGACGGACATAGCGAAACTATAAGGGTTCCGTTTTTGCCATTCTGGCTCCGGAACCCTAAAAATGACGTAATTATGCTCACAGCATGTTATGATAAATAAAAATAACTTGAATGAAGCTTATTACTGAATCTCCAAAAACGGAAAATCGTAACAATATTCTTATAACGATGATCTTGTACTTTTGATTGAGTAGTAAAAATAAATACTACATATTAATATATTGTGAAAATACAATAACTAAATAATTACAACGTCAGTTAATGTTCATCTGAATGACAATGTCAATCAAAGACCATTTTTAAGAGCTGATTTTACTTACCACTATCGTTTAATAAAAGAGGTTGATAAGTCGTAACTATTTGCGAAAAGACTATTTGAAATCATCGTATGTGTAGTTTGACTTCATCGGCACGAAAAATAGGGGCCCTAATGATGACATAAATACATACATACATTCACGATTTTATCCCTAAAAGGGAAGGCAGAGCTCATGAAACTAGTGTTCCAGTACCACTTTTAGCATATAAGTGGGTATAAAAGATCGACAAAATGTGATATCGCAGTGATATCGCCCACAACACACGTCAACCCTGTTCCCTTAGTCGACTCTTACGACACCCACAGGAAGAAAGGGGGTGGTGCTATTCTAACCCGACACCGCACAGGTAACTTACTTACTTGAGTCACTTTTATCGACTCAAGTTTCGATACATTCACCTCTCTATATAGTCTGAGATTTTCACAGCTGTCACCCGAACCAAGCTATTTCTACAGCACTGTAAGTGACAGCTACCACTAACTAAATTCATCCTTTTTTGGAAAAATAATCGATACCATTTTATTAAAAGGGATGGTTTTCATAATAAAACGGTAGTTATCCACATTTGATATAAATGTGCCTAGCGTCTAAGCGATGTGGTAAAATCAATAACTGCGTAGTTAAACCAAATGGACTATGTGAGAGTAAGAAATACTCTTACTTAAGTAACCCTTTAAGACAATAAATAATAACATAATAATATTTTATGTATATATTTTTTGACTTTGGTTCATATAAATAATTAACTTTTTTTACTTCTAATGACGTAATGACCCCAGGAATGCGTGGTTAAAATCTTTTCGTTTCGTCGCGAGCACCGGGTATATAAAAAATATGGGAATAATAGACCGAATCAAACGATCGACCTTTTTTTGTAATTATCCAGATTAAACCACTACACACACACTACACACACACACACAACTACTCGCTCTGTAGTAGCATGGCCTCCCAAGTCGAACAACGTATAATTATTACAAAAAAGAACTCATAGATGGCGACACAGGTAGCGACCGAAATATTTGAACCAGTAATCGTGAAGATAGAATGATTTTTCACCTTAATAAATCCAAAGTACCTTAATTATATCACAAACATCCTTCCGTACATAAAATAAAGGTATATTTTATAAGTTTAGTAAATGCAATAAAATTGGTACTAAATCCATGTAACTCGTACTATACGTGTGAGCTTTCAAGTTTGCTACGTATTATTGAGTACTGTCACTAGATGGCGCCATCACTGGTCGCGAAAGTTCTATGGAACCACAGGCTCCAAGCATTTGATTATGTATATTTTTGTGTGATGCGTAATATTGTCTCGAAAATACTACTTTTGTATCAAAAAAATCAAAAATACTCTATTTTGTTGCCCGGGAAGTCAATGCCATCTGGTGATATTTCAATGTATTACTAAAACGATCAGGTAGGCTGACAGCGTCATAGCCGTGGTAGCTCGGATACTGCATCTACTGGTGTAGCTACGGGACTAAAATTGTATACAGAATTGCCTACATTAGGACGGTACGCTTTTGCTCTATGAGATTGGGTATCTGTACTTGTATTCTTTAATCTGTGGTAGTAGTGTTGTGTTCCTGGAGGTGAGCCAGGTCGCCAGAACTCCCGAGGATGCGTTGTGTTGAGAGCGAGGGAATTTGTTCCTTCAGCTGTCAACACGGCGAATCCTCAGACATATCAAGAGTCGGCAACGCCCATGTTACTCCTTTGGAGTTGCGGTGTCCGCTTACCATCAGGCGGGCCATACGCTTGTTTGCCACCGTCGTTGTATTAAAAAAAACACCTATACTCCACAATACGCTACTATATAGCTACATTATACAAAAGAGGAAGCAGTTAGATTAACTACACATGCACATAACTCAAATAAATATTTCTGGATGCTTATGTGTGGCAGTCTCAAGGGCATTACAGTAAAATATATCAAGCAAAAGACAGCAAATCCTTTAAAAATGAACTGACGGTTGCATCCCGATTGCAGAATTAAATTTACCTCAAATTCCAGAAATGCAACGCTACGGAACCAGCAGAAGCAAAATGTCAAAGCATTGCATTCTTCGAATTCCGTCCCGCCATTTGTTTTCTGAGTCTTACTTACTGCGAATTTGGAATTCAAGAAAGTCGTTCCACAGTCGGATCGCGTATGGCTCGACTTAGCAATCTTTGTGTCAAAGGATCTTTTTGATTTATATGCGTGAGTGGTGAACTGGCGTTCGGCTGGCGTTTTTATTGTGAATTTTATTTGCATGTGGAATCGGTTTTGGCTAAGCGTAAGTGTATTTTACGTGTGATCAAAGGACGTTTATTCAAAATATATTCTTAATAAATCTTTGGCTAACATGATAGGATTTCATTTAAAATAATAGTTTCTTAAAATTGGCAAATCAACGGCTTTAGCTTGTGTTTTCAAAAATACTTAATTAAGACGAATTTTATTAAACACTAGCTAGGTAAAACTAGTTAAATATAATACGTTTGTTGTATGTTTTTTTGTATTTATTGTAATAGCGGCAACAGAAATACATCATCTGTGAAAATTTCAACATGATTGTCTAACTATCACGGTTCATGAGATACAGCCTGGTGACAGCCGGACGGACATCGGAGTCTTAGTAATAGGATCCGGTTTTACCCCGGAACCCTTCAAATAACACTGGCTTCACTTTTAATAAGGAATAAAATAATATATTGATTTGGAGTTCAACAATGCAGTAACTAAAATATCAACTTATAATAAATAATTTAAAATCCAGAGAATTGTAAATTAAAAATATGAACTTTAGTTAAGTACCTAATTGATGAAATCAGTTAGCTTGTCGGTGACGGAAAACATCGTGAGGAATCCGGTCTAATCCCAATAAAGGCTAGTTGTCCCTTTGGGTTGGAAGGTCAGATGGCAGTCGCTTTCGTAAAAGCTAGTGCCTATTCCAAATCTTGGAATAAGGTATCAAAGCGGACTCCGGGCTCCTTTAGGGCACAACCGGGAATAACGCTAGGAGGATGCTGGTATGAATCACGAAAATCTGTCGGGATAATTAATTTTGTTGCACTTACTAAATTTAATGCAGGAAATTGATTATGCCAGACAATTAGAATTTTGCTTACTTACAGAAGTCTGGTTTTAAACATAATTTATTGTTCCAGGTTCGCTGTTGTCGCGTCGGGGTAAGTCTACTTTACTATGAATTGTCGATGTAGATTAGGGTTCCGTAGCCAAACGGGCCAAAACAGCTCTTTAATGTGTGTGGCTCGAATCGCTCTTGGCCGTTTTTTTCTGAAGCCCATTATTATAAGGTTGAAAGTTATATTAAATAGTTAAATAGTGTTCAGTTTTGTTAAGATGTTTTAGTACTTTAATAACGAAACATACGAGTACCTACGACTAAACTTAATATTGTTTAATATTTAATCATAACTTGACATGAACACCTAAATTCCTATTATAAGTTTGGTGCCTGCTCTTAATTTTACTGAATACGATTATTGAATGGTATTAGTTAAGAAATAGTTATTTGTGTCACAAGGGAGCAAAATAGTATATTTACGGCGAGGGCGGTGTATTGAATCCTGAGCGTAGTGAGGGATACAAGTGTTAACGCCCGAGACGAAAATAATTTTAGTAGTAGTGAGTGACACATACTATTTTTCACACCGACTATGAAGAAATTTAAAAAAGATACTGTTAAAGTTAATTAAGAGGTTTTAACAAATTTTCTTGATTTTTATTACCAATTTATAAATATTACGAAAAATTTATAAATAAAAAAAAAGACCGGGTTGCACTCCATGAGTGCCGGCAGAATTGAAAACTTGCGAATTGCTTTAATTATCAGTAGTGTTCGGAGTTTCGGTGGCAAATTTCACAGAGGAGGAGTGGAGTCGCCTAACTATTTTTTTGATTAAACGAATAACGATTAAATGAATAATTTTGCATAATACTCCTTATAAAATATCTTGCGAGCATTACCTACTTATACCACGATAACACAGGACTACTAATAACACAAGTATGTAGGTAAACATTGTTGAATAAATTTATTTATTTTTACTTATTATATACGTACAAATGTCACCAAAACAGTCGGGACAGTATAATGTTTGTACCTGCCGCCAATTAATGTCATACTAAGTACTTCAGGTAAATGAATAATTTATTTATTCAAATCTTAAAAAAATAATCACAAAAACGACTCCATCCACTGTGTGAAATTTGCCACCGAAACTCCGAACACTAATTATCAGTATTAAAAACAATACCCTCCCCTCCAAAGCCCCCCCCTCTCCCCCTTCTCCCCCTCTCCTCACCTCCCCCTCTAACTCCCTCCCAACCCTCCCCCCCCCCCCCTCTCCCCTCCCTTGAGATTCTTCTGGAGCTAGGTTAGGTTAGGTTAGGGTGGCTAGGCTAGGCATTAGACATTAGTGTCTACTTACCATCAGGCTAATAGTACGCTTGTTTGCCACCGCCGTAGTATAGAATAAACACTTGAAATATGTTCGTTTTGAATCGATTACGATGAAATTACAATCGATTATTTTATTAAGATCTGTTTTCAATTGGCACATTGCGTAAATGGTACATGCCAATGCATAAATTAAAAAAGTTGCTTGAAAAGAAAAGTAGCGTTTTGATCCCTCTCGTCGTGGAGTAAAACTTACTTTTCTGAATGAAAGGTGTGAAAAATTATATTGATCATGTGATATATACCTAGATGGAGAAAATTAATGGAGTTTTCGGCTCAAGTGTCAGACTTGAGTAAATATTTATCCAGGAGTAGCGAGTAGCAATTAGTACCGCCTATGGAATTTACATTTATTGCCTTTTGCGAGTGCAGCGTTAATATTAGCCCGCTCACTTGAAATTCATTAGCACATTTTACATTTAGGGCGAAAGCAAATTTGTTATCTACCTTATGTACTCTGCGACGGAATTCGCAAATTATTCCCTTATTTATAAACACCAATTAAACATATTTTTGCAAAAAAGCCGATAAATTTAGTTTTTTATCTATTAGGTTAACATTTATGTACGAGTATGTTTCCTCATTTTAATTTTACTCTATATTTGTCATTAATCGTCTCATTTTGTTTTCCTGTTATGTTTTATATTTTATTTTATTTTGTGTTCTCATTATCACATAGCATGATATTGATATATTTTTTTTTATTTAGATTTATTTATTTCGAGATAAAAAATTCATTCTTTTTTCTCGTACAATGTCAAAATTATGAGAATCCTTATCACGGTCGTCCATAATAAGAAATAAAAATTAAATAATATTATAATGTCAATACAGAAAGTGAAAATAGTATCTCATAAGTAACAACTTTGAAACTTGACATTAGACATTTTATTTTTATTTTTAGGACAGTCGATTTCAATGAGTTGTTGTCGAATCTTTAATTAATGTAGGCCATATAATGGCTGACTGTGACGTACCATTGAACCACTATCAACTTTATAATTACTCACTTTCAGACAATGCATTATTTGTATTTGTTTGGACTTAAACACTATTTAGGTATTACAGGTTTGTTAAGTTTCGTTTAAGAAGTAGGTATGCGTGATATCGAATATTTAAATCTATTGAAGTTGAGATGATTCGCTTGAAAACAGGATTTGCTGTGAAATTCTAACTACTGAACCCAGGAAAAGCTGCCGAGTTCGAAACTTTCGTTCGTTTTTTTATTCGCTATATGCGTGACGATACTGTTTTAGGTCTTATAAGAAATGGAAAATAAATAAATAAATTCATGTATTTAGTTTTTTTATTCGCTATATGCGTGACGATACTGTTTTAGATCTTATAAGAAATGGAAAATAAATAAATAAATTCATGTATACATCTCTACTTAGGTAAAATTTCCTTTGGCTTTGTAATACTTTAATCTGTAATTACAGGTGGCTAATGCAAAAGATAAACAACATCCTTTACTATTAAACAAGCAATATTACATACCTATGTATATATATATATGTCGGCGGCCGACCGTAAAATCCGCCAGATCAGAAATTCCTAGGCATATCGTGAAACGCCGCCATTTCAGCGGACGGAGTCGCAGGCAGAAGCTAGTACTTTATGATTAAGTATATATCGTTGGAGCACTAGCTTTCTCGGTTAAGATTTTAAAGGTAAAGAGCCACATTCAGGGCCGATGACGACACATATGCGTCAGACTGCCGTAGTCGCTTTCCGCTACATACGAGGAAAACCACGGGATCGCGACGAGCGTAGCGCGTAGCGATTCTTGGCAGTGAATGGGATAAAATGAAGGGTCCCGCTGAATCAGTTTTGCAAAAATATCTAACCAGTAATCAGCCGAGGTTTAGGAGTTACAAATTAAAGGATATTTCTCCTTAAACCGCATTATTCAAGCAATATAACTACATAAATATTTTTAATTTCTGTTGTTAAAATAAATGAGAATCAATTAAGTATGTAACTGATCTAATATCACTATACGGTTCCAAGCGTTATGGATTTTTATTAAAGGATATCTTTTTTACCCCGTCATACATGTGGGATGGTATCCCATGTTGATTAAAATATGAAAACACTGTGTGAGCTGGGCGTCTTTTTGCTGAATGAAAATATACGCCTCTGGTATACTTAACTCATGTTTTGGTAATTTTGTGGATTGGATCCTTTTCCTTTAACTACGTCCAATTGGTTTAAATAAGTTTTAAAATCTACCATATTTCATTCAAATACTCACAAGTTATATTTCCTAACCAGTGTTGAATGCTTGAGAATTAAGATGGTCGTTTCTTTTTACCAGTTTTGCCACTAGCTCAAAAAAAAATACTTAGGTACAAATTTTAAATGTATTCGCATATGATCTAAGAAGTCTTATCTCTTGATGCTTTCATTAAATGTATAAAAAAAGACACAAAACAGATTGCGTCGTTCCTAAATACCTCTTTAACAGACCGAAACCATTAAGAAAAACGTATGGAAAAGGCTTTGTTCCGCAAAAAAGAATCGTCAAAACGTTGTCTTTCCGCAAGGCAGAAATATTGATGGTAATGAATGACGTATTAGTGGTTACGTGCGGGGACATCAAATTAGGGGGGTTTACGTTGACGTTTTGTGCGTGCGTACCATCAGGGTTCCGTGTAAAAAACACAAAAAAAATAATCATATGCATTGGCATATTGACGTTAAATATTTCCTTAAATGATAGGCTGTGAAATTTCACGTTTCGTGAGTGACGAGACGAGATGTCCATACCTGTTCGTTTGTTAGTCTGTTAGTGAAGGACTGTTCTTGGAACTGAATTTTGAACCAGAGGGGTAATCACGTAACGCTCCGAACGCGAACAACAATCCAAATGTAATTTTTCCATATAAAATGCGTTACGTGATCGACCATTTCCAGATCAGTTCACCTAAATAGATTGAGCTGAAATTTTGGGTACAAGTATAGTTTGGATGACAATTCAATATTATAGTACCATAACGCTGATCAGATGATGGAGACAGAAGGTAGCCATGGGAATTCAGTACTTAACCGACGTAACCCCGTTGAGTTCGGGCTCGTTAGAATCGTTTATACTAAACGGAACTTAATCGCGTATAATCTGATGGTTATTTGTAATAACCTATATGTTCCTGTTTGTATATGTTAATTTTAAGTTTCATGTCGCATTGGATTTCTGTAACGGCATGTAAACATATATTCAAATAAATAAATAAATAATTAACGTATTTATTAACATTTTCGAGGCTTCCCGATGTTTCGGATCTGTCACAACATCCTTGGTCGCGGGGCGAACTGGCTATCAATATCTTCTTGCTGCGCGGGTTTTCCGAACTACCCGCATTTAAGTCTCGTTAAGTAAATACAATGTGTGAGAATCGTGACAGTTTAAATCATAGAATCGTCTCAATGAGTAGTAGATGACGGTATTCAGAAAAGTACAGTTGGCAACAAAAGGTTGTACCAAAATGAAAAGAATTGGCATGAACTTTTTAGAATAAGAAACGTCGTGAAAGATTGAGACTTATTGACTTAAAGAAGTTCTTCTTTTACGGAACCCACTCCCGCTTCAAGCCTCACCCTTCACTGTTATATTTTCGCTAAACCTTCGACTAGACAATTGATTTGTGTATTGTGTTTGTGCTTGTTTATTTGGCCAATAAGGGGGATTTCGGCAACCGCTGAGCTCCCCCAGTAATTTGGCTGTCGACGTTCTTCCCTGTCTTCTATCACGAGTATTTTTTGATAGAAAAGCTCTTGTAATGCCAATCAGTTTGTGGTTACAGCATGAATATTCAAAAGTTTATGCGTTGAATATTTAGTATCAACAGAAGCATCCATATCCTAGCGGCGTCCGTGCTCGGATGACCGCCACAAGGTTTAATAAATAATAATAATAACCATTTATTTCAGGCAACTTAGGCCCATACCTTAAATAATAACGTACATACATACGGTAGGTTGCCCCGGAACCGCCGAAACACGACACCTTTCGGCCAAAAATCAGCACACGCGATCAGCTCAAACGAGCTGAACTGCACTTAGTGGCGCGAACACAGCTGGAAAACCCAGTCTTCTGAATATACTTGTGAATATACTTCCCCATGATATCAGCAGTGGCACGCTGACAAACAACACGCTGGTTTTTAATCAATGTTGGCCACGGTTAGTTTCTGAATCGTGACCACTTTGTGTTGTCACAGACTGGACTGAACGTTTAGGTGATGCTAATGACATATTATGCCATTGATCTCGATAGATGTCTTTCTCGGGAATTTTAAAGCAGTTATGTTTTTGTGTGACATAAGACCTTTTAACATTTATGAGGCTCATTTGACAGCGTAAAGCATACCTAAGACATCTTAGGTAACAAAAAAAAATTGACTTTTTCATCATATTAAAACATCCTGCTAAGAGTAGTGTTGTTAAACGATTTATACAGGGTGCCATCGGAGACGTAATCAGAAATGACAAGACTTAATTAAGCATTAAACTGAGATTACAATGACACAGGAATGGAGGTGGTTAGTTGCATTATTTAAACTTAATCATGCAATCTTTAAAATTAAATTATGTCCTCTAAACAGCGTGGTCACCCTATAACCAAGAAAGAGATGCAAAGATAAACTTAAATTGTCATAATTATAAACTATTCTGAAAGATAACCAAAGAGGTTTTGATTAAATAAATAGGGTAACCATAATTTGGTGAATCAGCGATTTAATTTAGGACTAAATTACCAAAAAAAAAGAACGTTTAATTTCATGTAACTCCTACTATGTTGAAATGACCATCAATTACCAGGTCTGAAAAAGTGGTTTCTGATTACGTCTCCGATGGCACCCTGTATAAGATTTAATTAAGTAGTCGTATATGTATTACCTTCTCGGGGTCATCCTATCACTTTTTCCAGAGAAAAGAGTTTGAAATCAGTTTTGTGTTTATTTGTGTTGCCCGATAATTTATTGATAAAACGCATTTTGACACGGTGACGTTACTTGTCATAACATAAACACGTCTTAGTTTACTCAGATTACCTAATTTAAAGAATGTTATGGTATTTAAGTTGCAATACAATGCCTTCTGCCTATCCGTATGACGCATTCAGCGACTGGATAATATATGGTGTTTTATTTTATGTCGTCTAGTGCGGTGCGAACGCGTTTCATCAACGATACTGCAATGACAAGAGGTAATTTTATTTATCCACCGAATGAAGTAATAAAAACAAAGTTTTTTATATTCCATCATTGCATTGATCATTATTCTGTACCAGTCAAACTTCAAGGCAAAGCGGAAAAGATTGTGGGCAGTGCAAATAACTAATAAAAATAAAATACGGTACTCCTATACAACATAATTTACATTTTACATTCATTAATAAAGTACATATATAAATATATACATACACAAATATAAATCTTTAAATATTTATACGATACATAAATACTTAGGTACAAGCGAAATTTTCAAACCTCCTACTTTAAGTCTTTTCGGATCTGCCAGCAAAGATGTTCGTGATCTTGCTACAAATGTACGAGAAGCCTACAATAACTATTACATCCGGTTGTCTCCTATTATTGGCATCCACAAGGCTTGTGATCTAAGATTTTTTAACGATGCCATTCGAACCAGTTTTAGGAGAGGAACAAATGTTTCTATGGGAGCAACTACAATTAAACAACATTAATACCAAAAAAATATTGAATCAAAGACGGACCTCGCTGATGGCGGCAGCCGAAACGTTTCATACCACTCGTAATTGACATAAAAGTATGACGTCACAGTTTATTTTTTACTAAAATCGAGTGTGGAAAATTAAGTAAACTGCTGTTTCGGTCGTGAAATACTGCGTTTAGGTCCAAAGTTGTCGTATACTTTTGTTGCTATAAAAGCGTAAGGATTCTTTTGGTTGCTTTAAATTTACACTGAAAATATTTTAATTTTTTATTTCTTTTGTGGTTTTAATAATATTTTGTATTTGATGGTTAACTATCCATTTAGCAACACTACGTTGTCAATTTTAACATGAGGCCACTACCCTATTCTACTCACGACCTAAATCCGATTTACTTCCCTAAAGAAACATCTAGATTTTTCCCCGTCCCGTTTTTTCCTCACTCATCAAAAACAGTATCAATAGTGACAAAACAAACAATTACGTTGATTTTGTGTTGACGTAAACAATTTATGAGCATGTCGTTAATTTTTATCCAATTGACTTGATTGCCGGGTGCCCGGTGGATCAACAAGGGTGTTGGGCAAGCGTCGAGACTGATGCTGGGAATTCCAATGACTTTGTGTTTGACAACGTGATCTGTCTATAAATCTGACTGTCCGAGACCATGATGTACTATAAAAAAGAGGTACATAGGTTAGGTATAACTGCTCCAAAAGTGGCACACTAATTCATAATTTATAATTCATAATTCATTTATTTGCATAAATCATGGTACATAAAGATGGTAAGTATACAAGCAAATTGAACACACATTTCACCAGTAGCTGGCATGCAAAACGAAAACAATTCAACAATAAGAGTAGTTATTAATCAGAAATTCCCAATAATGATGTACAATTCAGAATACTAATAATGTCAACAAATTAATAATTTCGATAAAATGTCACTGCTCAACCTATACATAAAAATAAACATGTCAAGATTTTTTATAATATTCAAAATAATCATTGACGCTGTAAAAACATTCTTGTATCAGCCATTTTTTTAGTCTACATTGAAATAAAGTAAGTGGTAATTCTTTAATGTCACCATTCAATCTATTATATATACTAATTGACATACAATATGCATTACTGCCATACAATTTCGTTCTTTTATGCGGAATAACCAGTCGATCAGGGTATCTGGTGTTAAATTTACAGAATTCACTTTTTTTATTAAATAAGTTTGGATTAAATTTTACAAATAAACAAACTTCATATATGTATATGTACGGTACAGTCAATAGTTTTAAGTCTCTAAATAATGGCTTACAGGATGTGAGCATATTTACATTGCATAAAGCTCTTACACATTGTTTCTGTGCAATCAATACACGTCTCAGATGGCTAGAATTGCCCCAGAGAAGAATATCTAAGCAGAGAACAAATGTAGCCATGATATGCCTGTATAGCAGCTTCTTTAGTACTGACTTTTGTAAGTTTCCACAAAGCGTATGAAAATGAGTTTACCTTGCTACATAAATAAATAATGTGTTCTTTCCATGAAACTGTTTCGTCCATCCATATACCTAGAAACTTTGTGTGAGAAGATTCTATTAAAATCTGGTCTTCAAAAACTACATTTAGTGAATATTTACTGCCGTTTTTATTTACGAATTGTATAAATGTAGTTTTATCAATGTTAACCCTTAGATTATTTTTCCCTAACCATGCCATAATTTCAGTTATGGTATCATTTATGTCACTATTATATGTCCTAGGATCACGACAGGGTATGACAATGGACAAATGGTCAGCGAAAAGCGTGCAGTCAAATTTCGTTACATTTGGTAGGTCGTTCACATATAATAAAAATAGTAGGGGTCCCATGATACTCCCCTGTGGAGTGATTTATGCGCTACGATAGTATTGATGGAGTCAATTTGGGTCACTTCAACATATTGTGTCCTGGCATGCAAGTAGGTCTTGAGCCATTAATTAGCTACACCTCTTCATCATTCTCCTAGCGTTGTTCCCGGTTATGCCCCTAAAGGAGCTCGGGGTCCGCTTTGACACCTAATCCCAAGATTTGGCATAGGCGCTAGTTTTACGAAAGCGACTGCCATCTGACCTTCCAACCCAGAGGGAAAACTAGACCTTATTGGGCTATTAATTAGCTACACCTCTTATACCATACAATTCACATTTGGCTAGGAGGGTTTCATGGTTAACAAAATCGAAAGCACGGCTCATGTCGAAAAAAATGGCCGTTACTGGCACGCTCATGTTCATATATCCAAGAATATTATTAGACAAGGTGAAGGCAGCTAATGTTGTAGATTTTCCTCTCTGAAAACCAAACTGTTCAGCTTTGATAATTTTAAATTTATCAAGATACGATACTAAACGTACATGGAATGTTTTTTCGAATACCTTTGAAATCACGGAAAGGAGTGAGATTGGCCTATAGTTTTACACTTTCTTTGTTACCTTTTTTGAATAATGGCTTGATTAAGGACATCTTTAGAGGTTCTGGGAAGACACCGTTTGTCAAGGATAAATTCACTAAGTAACTCAAAACGGTAGCAATTTCTTGTTTACATTCCTTGATTACGTTCGTTTGTATCTCGTCATAACCAGCAGATTTAGTCGGATTAAGATTCTTTATAATTTTACATATTTCATTTTCGTCTGTCGGAACTAGAAATAGATTCGCATTAGTTGCATTTACCAGCGACAGGTCAGGTTTAAGCGTAGTATTAGAATTAGTCAAATTAATATAGAAATCATTAAAACAATTGGCAATGTTCTTAGGATTATCAATAGTATTATTATTTATAACTAGTTTTTCTAAATTAACATCGGTTGTATTGGTCTTATTAGCAACACTAAAACTGAGTCAATTGCACCAACTTGCCTCAGTTTCGCGTCGTCAATGGAAACATATGCTGTCAGATTTGGTGGCCATTTTTAAACATAGAATTTCGTATAGACAACTTATCCGCCTCTTTTTTATATTAAGGGGCTCCCATACGCCAATGACCTTCTCTGATCTGATCTGAATCCCTTAGTTTTCTAATGTTTTTGTAGCTTATTGTATTAACAACAACGGCTTTAAGCAATATAGTATCCCATATTTACTTCTAAGTTCATTGTTATAGAGATATTTGGCATCAAAGTTGAACAAATTTACGCAAAAAACTGATTTTCTGGCCATAACTTTTGTGTTAATTAGTAAGATTATAAAAACGCATATCAAAATTATAGGTAAGTTCAGTATGAATAGGTAGGTATGAGTTTCGGGTGTATAAAAGTTTTAATGAGGATGAAGTGGCGGGTTTTGTATTTTTACAGACCTTTCTTTAATAACTTGAATCAATTAATCATCCATTAATTCTTTATTAACATTTCAAGTTATTCGATTTAAAAAATGTTAAACAGGAATGAAACTTTCCCATATCTGCACTTGGAAAGCTAGCTTCAATAAACCGAGGACGAGTGTCGAAATGAAAACTACTAAATTTCGTTGATTTTTGACGGGAGCCCCTTAAGTGCATCATTGGTCGGAGATCATTGACATTGCGGTTATTGTGCAAGTTTATTGAAAATACGTTTAGAACACAAAATAAATATTTGTTTGTTTTTATTGTATAGTAGCTTCTGCCCACGACTCCGTCAGCGTGGGACTCGTTTATATCGTAGGTCCATACAATGTTTCAACCCCTATTTCACCTCCCTAGGGATAAAAACTATTCTTTGTCCCCGGGACTCCAGCGGTTTAAGCGTGAAGAGGTAACAGACAGACAGATAGACACACTTTTGCATTAATAATTTTAGTATGGACTAGCTATGGGGGGCGTATTACAAAAACCGCATGTACAGATTAAGAACCCGGGGTAGAAATGATGGTCCTGCGTTCAAATCCGGTTTAAGTCAAATATTTGTGTGCTGAAAGTGAATATTTGTTTCTGAGTGTTGGGTGTTCTCTAATTAAGTATCTATTATATATGTCATCGTCTAGAACCCATAACAAATGCTGGATTGAACTCTCAATGCGTAGCTTGATTTGTGTAAGATTATCGCCGTATATTCATAATTATGCTTGAGAATTAATTAAAAAAAAGTATTATTTACCCCTTCCCTAGTCAGGTCTACATCTACGTTGTGTGTGCTGTTTTGTATTGTTTTTTGTATATGTACTTATTTATTTGTAGGTAGGTTTATATATCTATGTATTTATTTAAATGTATGATCGTTTTTATTCACGTAATTACCTTTAGGTATACTTCTTTTTTTCTCCAATATTGTTGTGTTTCACCTACTCGCTCGTTTTTTCAAACAGTACAAGACTATCCCATAAGTAGACATGTAAGAATACTAGTATAAGGTACAATGGGGCTGGCACAATCATGTAACTGACTTAAGTCCCTAAATAATAAATAGAAAAAAACTGATAATTTGTTGATAAATTATTGTGACAAAAGAATATGTCTGATAAGATAAGCAGACTAATAGCCAATCACAATTAGTTGCATTGTGGTTGTATTGCGTGTATGTACCATTAGCAATAAGGTTTTTTCAGTAAATGATTTGTTTTCTTATTCTTATTTCAATGGAATAATAAATATGGTACTTATTGTTGACTTTGCATAATACTGATGTCTCTTTTATTCGGGCGGGGGTAGTTTAAACTATTAATATATATTAACTGTGTTTCAGTTATTTTAATTGAAAAGAAATGGATACTTACTGTGACTTTTCCAAAGGGAACAAAAATGAATATTTCCTCCCTCGCTCTTCCGTATCGTGAGCTTTATAGTATTGTAAAAGTAGGTTTTAGAAGCTGGATAGAGAATTCTTGGAAGTTTTAAATAGGATCCGGTTGCTCGCAAGACACTGATGGTGTTTCGATGTAATCCGCACTATTTAGAGGATCAGTCGCCCTGTCGCACGGGATTTGAATGAGGGTGGGCGCACGCGCGCGTTTGTCGCGGTCACGATTGTCGCGTTATCATCGGATTTGTATAGTAAAGAAACAAATACCACTTGAGAGAGAGTGGTGTTTCGAAAACGTACGTTAGATAAATATTATTATATTTTTTTAATTAATATATTAATAATCGATATGATACAGAGAAAAAATAGAATGGAAAAATAAACCATCTTCGTCTGTAGCCCCCGACAGGATTTGAACCTGCAACCTTTCTATTAACGCTAGACTGCTCTACCAACTCTCTCTGTATCATATCGATTATAAAATGATCGGGGTAACTTCCTCGTTAAAAATAACACGAAAACAAAATATTTAATTAAAAATAATTTGTTTCGTGATAAGGGTATTTAATATACCTACTTATTAATAAAATTAAAGGTTTTTTGATTATTAGATTTTTCACGTTTGACGCGTCATTTTTCTACGGTGTCGGACGATAGGTATTTGTTAACAGCATGTGTTTTAGAACTATTGTGTGTTTCGTGGGAAATTACTGATCATCGTGTCAGTGTTCTGTAATGTATTTGTTGTTTCTTTGGCCATTCAGCGTGGCAACGCCGCCAGTGTCATGGGAACTTTCGGCCCACCAACGATCCGGGGCGGTCCTTTTTGTAAGTTTAGGTTATATAACGTGTTATTGACGAAGCCTGTTGCGAATTCTATCTTTGTTAACTGTTGTGTATATTGTATTCAGTACCAGGTGAGTACCATTACATATATATATATATTTATATATATATATATATATATAGGTATATATTTATATTTATTAGTTTACTTTAGCGAAAGAGTTAATAAATAAAATAAATAAGAGTAAGATCAACATTTACCAAACCAAATTAAATCGTACATAACTACATGTCGACGTGGATGTGTCTCTTAACACAAGTATACTTAATAAATGCAAACGTTGACTGCTAAAACATAATTAACGCTTTATTTCGGCTCTGCAAACTGCAAACTTTCGGGCAAAAGAGACACGAGTGCAATATCATGGTACTCACCTAGTATTGAATACAAGATACTGAAAACTAGAGTTAACAAATACATAACAGAACACTGAAACTATGATCAGTAATTTCCCCTGAAACTCACAATAGTTCCAACACACATGCTGTTAACAAAAACCCATCGTCCGACACCGTAGAAAAATGACGCGTCAAACGTGAAACATAAATCTCGATAGTTAGATGCACTTGGAAATTGTTTCCATTTGCCAACCCTTGCCGTTGGAGCGTGACGTCACAAGTAATGTCGGTGACAAAAGTGTCTGAGCTGAAACACTCAAGTTGCCCGTCACTTTTTTATCACTAGTTTAGAGGTATTATTGAAGACTGTTATGTGTTCCTTTGTAAGATTTATCTTTCAAAATAGTATCTTTATTTTTTTATATTATATATTTACGTTAGATACATCATCATCATATCAGCCGAAAGATGTCCACTGCTGGACAGCCCACCCCCAAGATTCCTCCCCTTACGTTAGATTGCTGTAAGTTAAACTTCCTCACTAGCAACGACGCGACGGACATTATATATGTTACTAGCTTCCGCCCGCAACTTCGTCTGTCTGGACCCGGGATAAAAACTAATTTTAACTTTAATTAAGTAAACCAGCAGGTCGACCACGTAACGAATTGTACGCGCGTCAGATACACCTAAATGTAATTTTTATATGGAAAAATTACAGTTAAGGCGCCGTAGGTTCAGCGAAGTTAAGCGAACAGAGCTTTTGAAACAATATAATGCGTCTGTTTATAATAATATTATGGTTTCAAAAAAATACGAATAGTAATTTTGAGGCTTTTCTGCAGGGAAATCAGTGCTTTGAAACATGATTAAGCAAATTTCGCTCGATAGAAAAAAATCACGAACACAGGTCTAAAACACACAAAAATACACTTAAAATACTCGTAACAAATTATGCATAAAAGCTATAAATATTAAAATTGCTTCTTAAAATTGTCAATATCATGTTTGAGGGAAATGAGTGTTTACATTTTTATTTAATTAAACGGCCAAAAAATTAAAATTAAAAAACATGATATCCGCGCTTCCGAGCACGCACTTCCATCTCGGTCACGCTTATGGTCAGTGAGAGGGAGAGAAGACCATGAACGCCTTAAATTGTCCTAACGCGCGTTCGGAACGTTACGTCAGTAACACACAGTTGTAGATACGATCTAATATTATTATTTCACATCTTCAACTTTTTAAATAACAGTGCAAATTGCAAATTGCTGATATTTTATATTGTACTAGCTTCCACCCGCGGCTTCGTCTGCGTGGACCCGGGATAAAAACAATACTATATTTAAATTGACTATCTTCTTGCAAACTTTTATCCAAATCGGTTGAGCCGCTTAAGCAGGCCTTTAAAACGTTATAAAATGAACCGGAATTATAACGGTATATTCCGTTAGTGTTCGAAAATTACGTTATAACAAAATCAATATTCTCCATAACGATATAAATACCGTAACAGAATGAATAACAGAACGATATATAATAACGTTATAATATCGTTTTAAAATGCGAGCCGCGCGCTACGGCTGCGCCGTTGCCGCTCTGTGCCAATGCCAACATGCTACCACGTGGGCCGTAGCGCGACGTGCGACGTTGCCGTTATGTTGTTCTAGCTTCTAAATCTTATTAATGCTTGTTTACCTCGATCATTTGCAAATTGGTTGTGAATTGTGAATATTTGGTTGGTTGCGACGATAAATGGCGGAATAAAAATGGGACGCAGGAAACGCAACGCTGTCCACAGATTCGTGGACTTGCTCATAAATAAAAAGAAAGAGTGCCAATCTTAATAGCCCCTAGGTATACACTATTACAATATGTAAGAGGGTCAATATTTTTTTTATGTTAATTGTTTGTCCCGGCACTAAATCGCAGACTCCCAGTATTAGGACCTATTCCAAACAAGCCCTACGACCAACGGTGTTGCGGTGAGCAAAAAATTATGCATAGGTATGTTGGTATGTGCTTTTGTTCATTAATCTTAATAAAATTAAAATATACTTTTAGTTTCCGACATTTTATTTTATTTTTGATTTAGAGCCATAAAACGACAAGTTAAATAAAATCTGATTATGAAACCAAAGAATGTGTGAATTTTTGATTTCGGTTCTTCGCCTTAATCTGTCTAGATAGGCTCGCGATAGATAGGGGAGACCAAGGACGGTTGGTACACATAAATATGTATCGATCCTCCTTTTCTTACGATTCATCCTCCTTTTATAATTAATCCTTAGTCACTAAATATTTATATAAATAACTAGCTGTTGCCAGCGACTTCGTTCGCGTGGAACTTGTTATGGTCTTAGAAAAAATATTGCTATTAAATTATGTTCGGTGCAAGCTATTTATCGCTGTCCCAAACACACTTCTACCATCTTAAATATATACAAAAACTATCCTATATCCTTCCAAGGGTCTCAAATTATCTGTACGGGAATTTTCATCTAAATCCGTTCAGGGATTAGACCTACGTAAAAGGTAACAGTGCGATGAGTTCGTTAGTTTAAATTGATAAATCTAAATTGAAAACTTCGTTTTTACAAACATAAATATCTTAAGAATCATCAACAGACGTTTTCATACAGTATTAAAGAAAAATATATTTTGATATGTCTACTAAGCTACAATACTGTTATAATAATAAGTACCCAATGTTGATTAAATCTATTCGATTCTGGGAGCATCGCAGTTCTAACCTAACCTATCCTACATTTCTGGTAACTGTTCAAATCTGTAAGTCTTACTTTAAAAAAGGTCTTGCTCTCTATACAACCTTCAAACCTTTTAACTCTCTTAGGGGATGAATAATAAAAACGCTGAAATCGTTTTCTAATCATTAAACAAACGGTCCATAACCCAAGTAATAAATCTATTATTTTAAAAATATCTTGCTCTTCGTATAAACTTTGAACCCCCTAGAAACCCTCTTGGGGGATGAATTTAAAAAACATTTAAATGTATTTTTTAGTTTTAAACAAACCGTCTAAAATCGTAGTTACACTAATGTTTTACTTTAAAATTGTCTTGACCCTATACGGCCTTCGAATCCCCTTTAAACACTCTTAGGTGATGAATAAAAAAATCTACTAATCTGCTCTCTCTATTTTAAGACCAAAATTAAAAAATCTTAATTAAAAAATTACTTTTCCCTCCATATAAACTTTGAAGCCCCATTAACGCCTATAGGGGATGAATTAAAAAAAAACTCTGAAATCAGTTTTGTTGTCTTTTAACATACAGACTAAGACTGACATTAGAAATATCTTACTATATTTTCTTGCTCTCCATATAAACCTTGAATACCGTTTTAACACTTTTAACCCCCTTAGGGGTAGTATTTTTCCAAGATGATGAAAGGATTTTTTTTTTCTAATAAGTAATCGTACCACAAAGTTGCCCATCTCTAGCTCAAAACAAATGTTTCTCATCCTAATCTTGCATAAGTACCTTTTTAACCTTCTTATAGGGATGGAATTTTCTAACACGTTAAAAGGACTAACTGTTTTTCTATTCTAATAAGTAATCTTTCTACAATGTTTCAAATCTCAAGCTCAAAAAAAGTGTTTCTCATACAAACCTTTCACCCCTATTTAACCCCCTTAGGAGTGGAATTTTCTAAAACGCTGCAAGAACTTTTTATGCATCTTAATAAGTAATCTTCCTACAAAGTTTCAAGTCTCTAGTTAAAAAAAAAGTTTCCCTCATACAAACTTTGCACCCCTATTTAACCCCCTTAGGGATGGGATTTCCAAAAATTCCATCTTGTCCCTTCTTTTTAGTCCCAGTAGTTTCGGCTGTGCGTTGATGAATTAGTCAGGAAGTCTTCTTTTACATTATATAGATAAATCAAATTTGTCATTCTCTCCACCTCATTTTAAGCATCTTAGCTGACCATCCTTCCGTAATGTGCGTGCTGGTGCCATGAGACCGGTTTAATTTATTTAAACTTTGTGACACAATACAAAAAAAAAGTATATATGGTGGACTTAATGCCATAAGGCATTCTCTACCAGTCAACCAACGGGCTAAGCAGAAACATTTGATGCAGGCATTTAAATTATTAATAATTTACCATGTTATAACAATGCCATTAATATCTGGGGGCACGGCAGTGCCCCCGCCAAGTCGAGCGCGAAGCAAACACTGCCGTACCATCCTTTACTGGAACCATTTCGCCACATTTTCAGGCCCCTATTTGAGAACCTCTGGATAAGACCAAAATGCAGAAATTTTCGTCATCCAGTAAGCTATAATCACATACTTAAAATCCAAAATTTCAAGTCTGTAGGTCATTTAGTTCCGAAGTTAAGCGAAAGCAAAGTTTCGCATTTATGACACTCACTCATGATCATCAAAATAGAACTAGTACTTCCCATAAACTCAGAGAGCTGACATTTG
This sequence comes from Epinotia ramella, assembly GCA_947578815.1. Lineage (NCBI taxonomy): Eukaryota > Metazoa > Arthropoda > Insecta > Lepidoptera > Tortricidae > Epinotia > Epinotia ramella. Next base: position 28,869,266 of record OX388204.1, on the reverse strand, counting down.
GTACAGAGTTAGGGTTTAATGGCCACATAAAGGGAAAACTATAAAAAATTGCTATTTCAACCAAGTTTTCTAGATACACCAACTGTATACATTACTTTGTAATCCTATACAAATATATAGGATTACAAAGTTACATTTGCAGTGAATGGGAAAATTCAAAAGCAAGAACGGGCCTGCATTCATAGTTTGTATGTATGGATAACACATTAACCTACAAAAAGAAGTGAGATTCCATAAAAAACACTCCATGTAAAAAAGAGGCCAAGTCTCGAAACTCTTTTCTCGAAACTCTTTAGCCTAGTGTGAGCCACTTCTTCTTTGTATGGCCATAATATGTGAATGTATCGACTCTGAAATAATTTTTTACTTTACTTTACTTACTTTACACTTCCACCGTAAAAAGTTGTGAGATATTTCGTAGAGCCAAGTTTCAGGCATTCTTATTAATCTTTATTTGCTTGCTAAATAAAATTTTGTGACTTGGCAATCACACAATATTACATAATTTTAGGTAAGTATGCAAAAATCTATAAATACAGTTAAGTTGTGTGATTGCCACGTTGCAGAATTTTATTTAGCAAGCAAAAACATTCCATGTAAAAAAGAGGCCAAGTCTCGAAACTCTTCCACCGTAAAAAGTTGTGAGATATTTCGTAGAGCCAAGTCTTAGGCATTCTTTAATCTTTATTTGCTTGCTAAATAAAATTCTGTAACTTGGCAATCACACAACTTTCCTGCATTAATGGATTTCTGCATACCTAAAGCTATGTAGTATTGTGTGATTGTCAAGTCACAAAATTTTATTTAGCAAGCAAATAAAGATAAAAGAATGCCTGAGACTTGGACTACTCTACGAAATATCTCACATTTTTTTACGGTGGAAGAGTTTCGAGACTTGACCTCTTTTTTACATGGCATGTTTTTTATGGGATGATGCATTTCCGATTAATGAGGCACAGAGTAGCTAAAGACAATCTGATTTGAAAATTATTAGTCAGGATATTCGTATCAGGCTACAACCTGCGCCGACAAGCCGAGCAAATCGAAAAATTCTCTATTTTACTATGACGTCGTGCACTCTAACAAACAACCTACGTTACGTAATCACATCGCTTACATTGCACGAGTAGGCTATACTGAATGCGAGAAAGGGGTAGCCTATAACGTTATAACATTATTATATCGGTTAAAAAAGTATCGGTTTTATATTAATGGTTTAGATTTATAACGTTATAATGGATATCGCTATACAGCGCGTCAAATATCGTTTTTGAGTATAGCGGTTTTAGGAATAATAACGTTATAAATGATAGCGCTATACGAAAATAGCGCTATTTAAAGGCCTGCGCTTAAGCGTGATTGAGTAACAAACATCCTAACATCTGGACATCCAAACGTCCAAACTTTTGCATTTACAATATAAGTAGGATTACGTGCTCAACTTTTGTGCATAACTGTACAAAGTTGTCACCATCATCGTTGATAGGAAGATGCAAAAAATATAATAAATGATCGGTTTCACCGATTTTGACTATCATCAATAACTACACCCTACGAGCAACTCAGGGCGGGATAGTTTACTTTAAGTTTTTTTTGTTCATGTGTTGAGGGACGAAGGCATTGTCAAAATGGCCGTGCCGCTCATGATAAAGAGATTGTCCGTTACAATGATCTAAAACATGGTTGTTAGCATTTTGTTTTTAATAACGTTTCTTTTTAGAATCATATGTAAGTTAGGTATGTATTTTTTTTGCACAGAAATGCATTATAGAGATTAATTTTAGCTTATTGCATTTAGTATGATGTTGTATTATATTTTTGACTAGCTTCCGCCCGCGACCTCGTCTGCGTGGACCCGGGATAAAAACTATCCTATATTTTAATCCAGGCTATGAACTATCTTCGTGCAAAAACTCATCCAAATCGGTTAAGCCGTTTAACATCTAAACATCCAAACATCCAAACATCTAAACAGTAGGATGAAATTTTAAGTACCTATTGACGTTATTGATGTTTTAATCAAATCTATTTATAACCCCCGATGGTAAAAGACTGGTGTTATAAGTTTGACGTGTCTGTGTGTTTGTGTTTTTGTCTGTGACATCGTAGTCGTATCGGTTCAGCCGATTTTGAGATACTGAAAACGATTTAAAATTAAAAAGTCGAGGGTTTAAAAATTTTTCTAAGTTGCAATTTTGATTTATCCCAGGAATAAAAACCTAAACCATTTCCTATAAATTAAATCAACAATAGGTACAGACCATCAATGTCTATATTACTATTGTATCATGATCGATAGCCGGCTATTAGTGTGGATTGCACCCAGGCTGTCTTTTGAGAGGCGGTCGTGCGCAGCCAATCGGGGCGCGTCGTTAAGATCCCAGTCACGTGGGGTAAGTGCTCCTTTGTGTGGATAATGTTATTCAAGTCATTTGACCAAGGGTAAGTAGAAAGTGCATGTAACTTCCTGCCACTGGACAATCCACAAGAAAAACGGCAGAAGCTTTTTGAATGTAAAAATGTGAATTGATTGGTCAGGGAGCTTTCTGAATATGTTTTATGTTGACTACGCTTGGGAATTCGGTATACCTTGATGATGAACTGCAAAACCATAGGTAAAATCTAAAAACAAACAATCATTCAAGAGCATACATAAATAAATCTGGGGGCACGGCAGTGCCCCCGCCAAGTCGAGCGCGAAGCAAACACTGCCGTACCATCCTTTATAAATATTTTAGGAACAATCTTACACAAATCGACCTAGTCCTAAACTAAGCAAAGCTTGTACTTTGGGTACTAGACGACGATATACATAGTTATATAGATATACGGGGTGTGGCCTGTAATGGGAGCAATAAATTTAAGGGCTGACTCTATGTATTATCCGCAGTGATTCTGTAAAGGTACCAGTGTTTCAAGATTCTTGAATTCGGAAATAATCTTATCTGAAGTTGTGATACCTAAGTAATGGATCTCGACATCTCGATATCGTAGCATGCCAGTCATTAACTATCTTGGTAGAACACTGGGCACTTTCGTAATTGCGATTATACTAACTTTGGTTTTCTAATTCTTTTTGTTTTTTTTTTTCAATTTTACAAGATTTTTTGGTGTTTTTGAAGTAAAACAAAATGGATATCATTCCAGTTAAGCAAAAGAACACACGTACGCTTTTACTTATTTTTTTTTTTCTATTTTTTTTTCTATTTTTTTTTCAATTTAACCACTTGGAAATAATTACTGATTAACTTAATAAGCCACCGTTTAATTTTTTGCTCCTATTACAGGCCACACCCTGTATAAATACTTAATACATAGAAAATATCCATGACTCAGGAACAAATATTCGTGCTCATCACACAAATAAATGCCCTTACCGGGATTCGAACCCAGGACCTCCGGCTTTGAAGGCAGGGTCACTACCAACTAGGCTACAGGGAGGTATAGGGTTAACGATAGGGTCGTTTTTTTTTCGACACTGAAATGACGTTTTTGTTTTTTTTTTGGGTTCTTGAAGTATTGATAACTGTGTTTTTTAAGGAAAAAAATGCACTCTCAAATGTGGTCTCTACTGAAAAAGTCACACTGCATTCTACGTTGTTTTTCGTAGAACGTATAAAAAATTGCTGGTTAGAAGATTAACATATTAAGTAAACATCAATACTTTAATGAGATGCCATAATAAGACGAAGGACAGCCTACTGTCGGTGGAAAAGAAGAACGAACCAGGGACAAAATGCCAGTGATAGCGTCAGAATACTAATTAATTACGAGCTTTGAGAATATATTTGATTTTATAAAGAATATACAAATTGATAATTTCCATTAACTAAATTAAATTAGATCGCTCTTAAGCGATAAAACCGCTTGCTGTGTGCCTCTGCTCTTATATTCGTTGTTTTCTGTACTAGTGTTCTGTATTATAGTTAAAGCAATGACATGTTGTTTCAGTGTCCGAGAGGCAACCCTATGGCTTCCCGCAGTCCAAGTTGCCTCAGTTGCACAGGGCGGTTCCACAACAGTTGGGGAGCTCAAATACCGCGAGCCATTCGGTTGCCTCTCGCAGACACTGCAACTAAGCGTCATTGCTCTGAATATTAATATCGAGGTGTGGAAATAAATAATATTTGTGTTGTATTGTATTGTAAATTAACACTAAGATAAATCTAAAACGGCCCGTCGCTTTACAAGGTTTTATTTGTTTCATATATTTTGTTATTTCACGTTACATAAAACTGAGGCAACTGTACAACCATAGTTGTCTCTCATCCCGTGTTTACGACCTACAGTCCATCAACAATGTAGCTTCATTAGATATGGAGTGCTAAGCAAATATAGGGGTTTGGCCGCGCCGAGAGCGTACGCAAACATTCATTAGACGATTAATTGTAACAGTTAATGGGTACTCCAGAAGGGCACGGATTATCCTGCGTGTGACACCACAAGTGTGTGCATAGGCCATCGATAGTGCTTCAAGATTGTAGCACGTGGAATGTGTGTCCACTTCCGCAGTTGGCAGTGCGGCTTCGGTGCGGTTTCAGTTAGCTGTCAGTGTTAACTGTCAGTAAAGTATCAATTTTGCTGCCCGCCTACCCTTTGCTTCGCCTTTTTTTGCGCAGGAGTCCGCTGGACGCGGAAAGATAAAAATGTAGATGTTTTCACGCATTATTTTACAATCCGATTTATTTTCATTCATATATTGTATTAAATGGAACTGGAATTCACCCAAAGGGCAATGGAGAGGGTCATATTAAGTTTCTCTGCGTGATCGCATCTGAAATGAGGCTATCCGCAGCAGAACCAAGGTAGCCGATATATAGCCCTCCGAATCGCTAAACTTAAGTGGCAGTGGGCGGGGCACATAGCACGTAGAACCGATGGCCGTTGGGGTGGAAAGGTTCTCGAGTGGCGACCACGTACCGGAAGACGCGGCGTGGGTAGGCCTCCCACAAGGTGGACTGATGACCTGGTAAAGGTTGCGGGAGTCCGCTGGATGCGGGTGGCACAGGACCGGTCACTTTGGCACTCTTTGAGGGAGGCCTATGTCCAGCAGTGGACGTCTTTCAGCTGATATGATGATGATGAATGGAACTGGCGTTAGTTACTATTCTTTTCTTGGTTGTGAGCGACCCAGTCAAATATTTCTGATTTCAACCGTTACCTACTGGCCGATAAAATTAAACAAACACTTACCCCATTTCGACCAATGTTACATTCCGTGAGTTCTGTGTACAAGTCTGGATTCGAGTGAAATTACTTATTTTGGAAAGGGCCATCGAGAAAGAAGTAATTGATTTAAGACTTTTAGTGCCAGGTACCCACTGTTATCTGCGTTATCTTCTACGAAAACTTTAGCACTGAATGTGTTAACACTACTCGATGACTGCTAAACTATCGTTAGGTACGCTACGCCGTAGTCCGTATCAGCCTAGTGTCCATATGTCGCGAAACTGACGCGTGTGTCGTGATTAGCGCTGAATGGGTTAAGGCGCCGTAGGTTCATGGTCTTCTCTCCCTCTCACTGAGCATAAGCGTGAGCGAGATGGAAGTGCGTGCTCGGAAGCGCGGATATCGTGTTTTTTAATTTTAATTTTTTGGCTGTTTAAATAAATAAAAATGTAAACACTGATTTACCTCAAACATGATATTGCCGATATTTAGAAGCAATTTTAATATTTATAGCTTTTGTGCATAATTTTTTACGAATATTTTAAGTGTATTTTTGTGTGTTTTAGACCTATGTTCGTGATTTTTTTCTACCGAGCGAAATTTGCTTAATCATGTTTCGAAGCACTGATTTCCCAGCAAAAAAGCCTCAAGATTACTATTCGTATTTTTTTGAAACCATATTATTATTAACAGACGCATTATTTTGTTTCATTCGCTTAACTTCGCTGAACCTACGGCGCCTTAAGTGCCTGGAACCCCCTAGGTAGGCGCTTTGCTTTAAGGCGCTTCCGTCTACATACGGAGATTTCTAAATGCCATCATACTGTTCATTAGAAATAGTAAGAATAAAATACGTAATCAATTATATTAATTATTATTATCAATATGTCAAATCGTTAGGTTAACCCACTTTCACCTAAATTCATTTTTTGGAACATGGGTCAATTTTGCGATATCTGAGATCGCAACAAGCAATAGAGTAAATTATAAAAAAAAAATGAGCGGTGTTATAACACCTGGTCGGCCTATCTGGGTTAATTTTATTTGCAATGTAGAGATTCCACAAGTACAGTCAGCATCACGTAGTTAGTAGCAGCCAAAGTAGCCAAATATATCGTAACACATCCTTACTCCTATAGTAATAAAGACGTGTTCCGATATATTTGACTACTTTGGCTGCTACTAACTATAGGATGCTGACTGTACCTGTATGTTAAAAACACTAATTGAATACGTAGAATAGTAAAATTGTTGTTTTTGAATCTAATATTATGATATAAGTACCTAGAAAGTACCTAATTTTTGAATTGAAGAATATTGCAGTGCCCTAGCACCTACCTACCTACTTATACGTACCTACTTATTATTAAATTTTGACATCCATTGTATAATAAACATGATACTTGCAATAAATGAATTTAAAAAAAATAATGTTTGTCACTGAATGTGTTAAGTGGTCCCGGACTGTACTAACATACTTGGGTTGACAGACGCGTATGAAACGCCGATGCATCAACGTAATCAAGGCATTAGACACAATCACCGGTATCAGCCGGCAGGTCAGCAGTGTTTGTGTTGCTCTTATCTCGGGCCCTGCGCAAACAGGCGAGGCTGCTCAAACAATGGATACGGTACTTCAACCCGGCTATTATAAGTTATACACAAGGAAAATCGCTAAACTTATGTTGCAGTGGGCGGGGCACATTGCAGAAACGATGGCCGTTGGGGCAAAAAGGTTCTCGAGTCGCGACCACGTACCGCAAGGCGCAGCGTTGGGTGGTCTGATGACCTGGTAGAGGTCGCGGGAGTCCGCTGGATCCGGTTGGCGCAGGACTGATCATTGTGGGGAGGTATATGTCTGAAATAATGATAATGATGACTAGGAAAATTGGAGATTGAATTGTATTGGTACCTATTCCTCTTATAGGACGCCCTTTGGATGCTAGAAACCTAGATAGGTGTTGCGTTTTGTTGTGCCCACGACGCCAATGGGCATAATGGCGTCCGCTGTCAAAGCCACCTTCATACTTTCCAGTAAGATTCATTATCACATTTTTACAGTAATGTTGGCATGTAGGTATTTCTTTCATACTGGAAATATTCAAAAAATTAAAAAAAATATATATAATATATATTAATTTTTAACCAACGTTGTTTTTACATGGTGTCGAATCCTCCTTTTAAGTTAGAAAAAACTTGTGTTAGGAGGAATCCGCTCTTTCGTACAATGGTGATACTTAGCTAAAAATAAACAATGTATTCTAAAGATAATACCTAAATAATAAGATAGTACTTAAATTAGAGTACCTAAGTAATTATACCTAGTTTGTTAATACGAAAGTTTACTACATAACGAGGTATAGCAAGTGAAGCCTTATTTAACCTAGGGGTACTGATTTTAGTAGACAATAAAGTTGAACCTATTCTAGGGTATCTATCCTAGAATAAGTTCAACTTCACGGTTACTCACATTTACATACATTTACATACAATTAGAGATTATAATGACAGTAGTAATTCAGTTTCGTTATAACTTTTCTCCTTTAACCAAGTTGTAAGAACGATTTTACACTCTGTATAACTTTTTGTGTAGATATTCAACATTCTATTTACTTTGTTATACAAATTAATAGATAGAACATAAAATTGTCTTCGTATGGCATCCAAAGGGGTAAAAATTATAACCAAAAAAGAGAAAATATACTTAAAATCATTTTTCATGTTCACTGGAAATCTGCAGACGACAGTAATTAGTTATGTTATTCAATAATAAAACTGACTTCAAATAAAAATGTAACACAAGACACGGGCAGCCTTTAATAAAGACTATAATGTTACATGATTATATTATTTTCTATACCTACATAGGTATAGAAAATAATATAATCATGTAACATTACATATGAATATAATAGGTTGTATTTTGGAGGAACTCTTTATATACTTTAGGCACCTTCTTCATATCTGAAGCTATATAACATATTACAAAATCGCATTAGAATTTAATGCCAACCTCACCTCATTTTCAGGGCCCAGTTAGGTACACTTGGAAATAGGTTTGTGCAAGGGGGATCGCATATTAAGTAACGTATTGAACGCGCGTCCGGTACACCGAAATGTCCATTTTTGTATAGGAAAATGACAGTTAAGTTGTCCTAACGCTCGTTCGAAAACTTACGTGTTTACCTGTCAGGACTATGTTAATATCCACGAAAACCAAAACATAAATTCAAAAGACAATGTAGGATTAGCAATGAAATATAAATTCCACGCTGCGGATCGCGACCACATTTAGTCGGACTCCAAAAAGTGTAGACCGCAAGCAGTACTACACTGCCGCCTTCTTGACGGTGTTGCGGCCTCGCTGCCGCGTGTGCGCACACACCCTCGACCCCGCCGGCGGGAACCGCCCACAATCGGCTCTTCGCGGATGCCCGGAGGCCCTCCACGTGAGGCGTGCCAGATGTTTTGACGCTGCCTCCTCGATCTCCACCGCTAGCGTACCCCCCTGAGTCCGCTACGAGGAGATCATGGGTGCGGAAAATCCAGCACCCGTGGCGCGTTCCGCCACCGACCACGTCTCGGCCGCAGAGGATAGGGAAAGCGGCGCATCGTAATTCTTCCTCTCCTCTCTTCCTGACTGGACTGCAGATCCCACCAATGCCGTTTTAGGCCCCGGCCCCGCCAAGTTCGCAGGGGGGAAGGTTAGAGGAAGAGGGCTTTATTTCGTTCTCATTAGTATACATAGCTGCATCCTGCTCACGCGCCAACGTTGGCCCAATGTGTACAGCCGGCATTAGCTTCGCCATGGGTGACCAGTCTACGGATACTAACTACTAAGCCCTTCCGCCCCGACAAGGCGGGCACCGTCGAAGGAGCGCTGATGATTTGCCTAAATTAATTGTCTGTAACCTGTTTTGTTTCATAAAAGGACATTTTCACTGGTCTTGTACGAAGACTAAAAGTCTACGATTGTACCTACAAGTTACATTCTGAGTTTGTACTCAGCCGAAGAAAGATAAAACACAGTCATGGGTAGCAATTAATATTGGTACTCGTTGTGTGCCAGCCAAATTTCCAAGGCGAAAGGTTCGAATACACACCGTAACCGCTTACTCTCTTGACTATAAATCTTTTAAATTACCACATCCACTCGTCCTTGTGCTGGAGGTAGACACAGCGCAAACAAAACAGTCCGACCTCTGATTAATAGCATCGACATTCACGATCAAATGAATACAGTAGCGCCGGATCTCGCCGTTTAGACTCTGATTAATGACTCCTCTGATCTTCGCACCGTTGTGGACTTTAGTCCACAAGCTTTAGCTTAAGACTAGTTTTAGTTTAACCTAAGAGCTTAGCGGTCGAGTGTTTGCTGGAGTGAGATTGCAACTTTATAAAAATACAAGACTTATGGTCTGCAAATATTTTTGTATTTGGGAATTTTCAATAAATTGTGTACCCAATTAGCGTGAGTTGATAAACAAAAATTAACTAAGTGTCAGTTTTGTGACGACAATCAAGTATTCATATTGTATGTTTTTTTTATCAATTTATAAATGATTACGTTATTTAAATGTGAAACAAGTTCATTTTCACATAATTTGTAGCTAAGTATGCTTAAAATTTGTCACAAATCTGACACTGAGTAAATTTTTGTGTACCAATTCATGCTTATTGGGAACACAATTTTTAGTAAATGCACATTAAGGAAATTAGCAATGTTATAGGTGTAATACATAATTTATTGTTAAACTGTAACCATTACATTTAACAGGTTTGTAGTTAAATTCTTTTTGTATGGACTGGTGCTCGAAAATAACGGAAACTTAGGTAAAATGTTGATAATCTATGCTTTTACAGTATTAGCCCTTAATCGTCCTCAAATAATATTAATGAACCACCTGAAAACAACAACCAATTAAGAAAAAAAATGGATAATGAACTGAAATGGAATGAAAACCTTTATTAAAAAACAGTAAGAAATCGAATAAAACTTTATGAATTTCAGGAAGGCACTTTAGTATGCTTTGAATCTATATTTCACACCTTGAAGACGCTGCTTGTCCAGTAAGATTTTTTAATAATGTAATTAATGTCTCATATTTCGCACAGCCCTGAGTAAATAAGCGGCCGTATTACGAGGAACGCAGCAGAACCAAGGTAACTGATATAGCCCTCCGGATCGCTAAACTTAAGTGGCAGTGGGCGGGGCACATAGCACGTAGAACCGATGGCCGTTGGAGCGGTAAGATTCTCGAGTGGCGACCACGTACCGGAAGGCGCGGCGTGGGTAGGCCCCCGACAAGGTGGACTGATGACCTGGATAAGGTTGTGGGAGTCCGCTGGATGCGGGTGGCGCAGGACCGGTCACTTTGGCACTCTTTGAGGGAGGCCTATGTCCAGCAGTGGACGTCTTTCGGCTGATATGATGATGATGATGATTACGAGGAACTAAGTGATGTTGTTTCTGCAATTGTTTAGTTTTATGGAGTTAAAACATCTAACTTAGCGATAATTCTGTACGAAAACTGTTTTTAAAAGTTATAATTACATAAACGATATGATACAGAGAAATAATATAATGGAAAAATAAACCATCTTCGTCTGTAGTCCCCGACAGGATTCAAACCTGCGACCTTTCTATTAACGCTAGACTGCTCTACCAACTGAGCTACGAGGACAGTGACGGAAGCTGTAAATCTTTCCTTATATTCCCGCTAAGACTAGCGCCCTCTCAGTATCGAGTTATAGACTTGTTTCATAGTCTTGGGACCACTCTAATGGGCGAGCTATGCGCCCGCTCCATTCCAATCATTATACCCTTATCACTAGTATTAAGGGTATAATGTACACCAGCGCGTCATCTCTCTCGCTAGTCCAAAACTACCTGATGTGGTTCGATTGTAATGGAGCGGGCGCATAACTCGCCCATTAGAGTGGTGCCAAGACTATGAAACAAGTTTTTTGTATTTAATTAAATTTTTATCACGAAGATAAGGGTGTTATATTATAATTACATGGTTTCAGAAGATATTGTTTCTATGCAAACACAAAAAAATATATACGCACATCAAAACTTAGTAGTAAAACGAATTTAATAGACCACCCACCAGTTTACAAAAGAAATCAACCGTCTTTAATAAATAAATGAGTAGAATCCTGTCGACAATTGGTCAATTGAGTGCGATTAAGCAGTTTCATTATTGAATATTGCACTGTGCCATAAATTAAAAGCCACAAGCGCACACTAGTGCAATAGTTTTATAAACGCTAAACCATATTTTAGGCATTGGTATAAGCGAATGTGTATCATCTCCTCTCATACTTTTCTTCTTCTGCTTATTTAAGAGCTAAGCTCTTGTCGGTGTAGCTCAAAGTAGGCCCTCCATCCACTCCGATCCCAGGCAACCTCTTTGACTTCTCGATACGACCTGACATCAACTCTTTTTTTGAGCTGCTCTATGTAGTTTATTCTAGGTCTTCCTGTCCTCGCGACTAGAATAATTTGAGATTTTATAGTTTGTGACGTCATACTTTGGGAAAACCGTTTTTCTCAAATGATTCCAGTTTATTTATACAAGTTTATTCAAGGAAAGGGGGAATTTCGCGCAAATGGAAAGCCAATTTGTGAAAGTTACTTACATAGGTTTCTATAAAAAAAATCCTCCCGATAGCCTGCGAGTGTCAAATAACGTTTTTTCCATATAAAATTGTATGGAAATCGAACCACCTTAACTCAAAGTTAAATAATAAGTAATAATGAGAACTCAACTTGACGTATTAGGGTTCCGTAGTCAACAAGGAACCCTTATGGTTTCGCCATGTCCGTCCGTCTGTCTGTCTGTCTGTCCGTCTTCGGCTAGCTCAGTTACCATTACTACTAGAAACCTGTAATTTGTCATGGGTAAGTATATAAATCAATCACGCCGACAAAACAGTACAATAAAATCTTGAAAAAGATTTTTTTTAGGTTACCTCCCCTTCACCTAAAGCGGGAATGTATTTTTTTTTCTCGTTAAACCCATGGTGTGGGATATTGTTGGTTTCAGTGATTAGTTTGCGAGATATTGGGCTTTAAAGCCCTAATTTTTGTTTGAGTCATGTGTACCCCCCCCCCCCCCCCCACCCTGCCGGCTAAATGTACATACATTTATATACTGAATTTAAAAGGAAAACTATCACGAACAAGTAGGCATAAGTAGTTACCGAGTAATAGTCGACCAATATAATGTGTAATTGGAAAGGCCGATTTTCGTACAAATTCGGCCGACGCAACCGCACCGCACGTCGATGTAACTAACACAGACAGGCAACTACGAAGCCCTACACTGCGCGTGGCCCGACACGCACTTGGCCGTTTTTTTTTTTGCTTAGGTATTACTTTTTTATTTTGAAATATAGAAAATAGGTCTCTAAATTGATACGCTTAAATACATCCATAATTAATTGTAGCAAATGCACAACTTCTGTAACACAACAGCCGAATCTGTTGAAGCTAAAAGTACGATAAATCGCGCCATAACTCGGCCCAGTTAAGGGCGACATAATGAAACCCATCTGTCTACCTAATGTCTGCAGGATACGTCTAATGTCTGCCGGGATACATGTAATGTCTGGAGGATACAGTCTAATATGAAATAACATCGAGGCTGTGCTGGACGAAAACCTGGTAAATGAATCTGTTATTTTTTGTCAAGTTATGAGATCAATATTCCTTTGATATTCCTCAAAAAAACGTGCGGGTCTATTAGCGATGATGAGATGCACCTATTTGCGAATGTTTGCACGCGGTTAATGCGCCCACCCTCTCCGCGCACGTGCAAACATGCAGATAATAGGCATGATGCCTCATGTTCAAATTGATAACGTAGTGATGCTAATTGGATAGTTAACCATCAAATTATCGTAATAAAGTATAAATTATAAAATATAATTAAAATCATAAAAAGATATGAACCTAGAAAGTTTAGAAAAATTATGCATTTTTTTTATTGACCTAGTGTAAATTTAAAGCTGCCAATAGAATCCTTACGCTTTTAAAGAAACAAAATTGTACGACAACTAGGTACTTAAACGCAGTATTTCGCAACCGAAACAACAATTTACCGGATTTTCCATACAACGATACGACTACTTTGTACAATTGTGACGTCATACTTGTGTGTCTATCTGCATGAAGCGTTTTGCGCTGCCGCCAGCGACGTCAATCTTTGTCTCAATTTTTTGGGTATTTATGTTCTTTAATTGTAGTTGCTCCCATACAAACATTTGTTCTTCTCCAAAAATTGGTTCGAATGACGTGTGTTTTTAATTTTTAATATTGTATTATTACTTTACTTTTTTTTTCCTTTTTGTGGGTTGTATTTTATGTTACTTAACAGTCGTTAACTTAACCTGTAGTACTCAGTACGTACAAAAATTAATATGGCCCTGCATTTGTTGATGGCATGCTTCTGATGTTCAGCATTTGGATAATAAACTAAGTACGTACACGACTTAATAAGCCAGGAAAGAAGAGTTTGCCGGCCGATTGCGATATGGATCTAGCAATGTTGTATGAAAATATATTACCGACGTCTCAATAATGACGCTCTAAACGCGATACTTTGTTTTATGTTACATACAATGAATATAAGGGACGATATTTCCGACCATGATAAAAACACATATTGTTACGGTAGCCTAGTGGTTCAACCGGTCAAACGGCGATTGTGGGTTTGAATTCCGGCTTGTGCCAAAGAGATTTTCAGAACTCATGTACGGAATATCATTTGATATTTACTGTTAGCTTTTCGTGACAAGGGCCAACCAAAATATCGTGAGAAAACTTGCTTACAATGTATCATCTGCGAAGAAATTCAAAGGTGTATGTGAAGTCTGCACTGGGCCATCAGCATGGGACTCCCCATGCTGATGGCCCATGCTGCCCGTTCCCTCTCATCCATGAGCTCTGCAGTGGGACGTATACAGGCTGATTTATTATATTGTATTATGACTGTTAATTTGCTGTTTATTGTAAAATTAAGGACTTGTTGAAATTGATCGTTTACCCGGTTCTGAATGAGCGCAGTAGATCGTCTGGGCCGGGCCGGTCATTATATGCGCTATGCGTCTTTATTTGGTAGATCGGAAGATACGGCCGTTGGTGAGTTAACAGTAACTATTATCGTTACCTACTATGGACAATAGATTTGTCCTATTTTTTTTTACGATTCCATTCGAACCAGTTTTTGGAGAGAAACAAATGTTTGTGTGGGAGCAACTACAATTTTGTTCCTTCAGCTGTCAACACGGCGAATCCTCAAACATATCAAGGGTCGGCAACGCGGGGTTGGAGTTGCATGCGTCTATAGGCTGCGGTGTCCGCTTACGATCAGGCGGGCCGTACGCTTGTTTGCCACCATCGTTGTGTATATAAAAAAAAAAAGAACATAAAATACGAAAAAAAAATTAGTTAAAGAAGGCCATACTCTAATACGGACGCTTAATACTAATTGTCATAAAATATGACGTCACAGTCTTCTATTTGTACTAATTGTTGTATGGAAAATTAGCGTTTAGGTCCATAGTTGTCATACAATTTTGTTTCTATAAATCGTAACAAAAAGTTCAAATTTAATCTTGGACAACAAAAAAATGCATATTTGTTCAAAACGTTCAAGGTAGACTTTTTATGATTTTCATTATATTTTTTAATTTATACTTTATCACAATAATTTGATGGTTTAGATACAAGCAACACTACGTTATCAATTTTAACATTAGGATAGGGTACCTAGTTGCCCTATTCGTGAAGACGGCAATTTATCTTTGACGACCGGTTAGCCTAGTGGGTAGTGACGCTGCCTACGAAGCTGAAGGTCCTGGGTTCGAATCCCGGTAAGGGCTTATATTTGTGTGATGAGCATGAATATTTGTTTCTGAGTCATGGATGTTTTCCATGTATTTAAGTATTTCTATCTATTATATATATCGTCGTCTAGTACCCATAACACAAGCCTTATTGAGCTTACTATGGGACTAGGTCGATTTGTGTAAGATTGTCCCCTATAATTTATTTATTTATTTATTTTATTTATCTAAGCCTCACTTTTCGGATTACAGGCCGACCGGGACCTATTGATCGTTATCGCTGAATTACTAATAAGAATTTAGTTTACCCAACTAATTATCAGTGTTTTGCGCTGACAATCACTTGGCTTAGGACATTATTATAGTCATAATCATCACAAGTTTCCCCTTATGGAATGAAGACACAGATGCTTAAACGCGCATGAAGCGCACAAATCAAGGCTACTTGCATTTTAATTCAGTACGTTACGAACGCATAAGTATAGGTAAGCAAACCATAAAGAGATTCACACAAATTCAAGTTAAGAAATTAGTTTCAGACAATTTTTTTTGTACAAGGTTTATTGGCAGATGTCTTTTTTTTCACAGTCATCATTTCATCAACTATACTTTGACAGGGTTCTAATGAGCCCGAAAACGATTGGTTTATCTTGTGTACTTTGGTAGTTGCTATGGATACCCTCTGTCTCCGTCATCAATCAGCTCAGTGGTGCCCTAAATTTGTGTTGTCACCGCATACAAGTACCTATGCCAAATCTCAGCTCAATCGGCTACCGACAAGTGTCTGAACATAACATACAAACAAACAGTGCAGGTTACTTAATATAAAGCTTGGAAAAGGGCGGAAAGAATGAAACGTCACTATGCTGCAGGAAGTTTAAATCCTTTTCATTTGTTCAAAAAAGGCTGTTTCTCAACGGCATTCGAATTCACTGGTCAAACTTAAATTCTTTCTATAATGTCCCCGCAAAGTGGAGCAAATACCTAAACAGTACACTCGCCACAAATTGAGTTACAAAACGATTCTTTTCACAACGAGTGCACAAAGGCCCGCAGTGCTGCGGGGAGAAACATGTAACAGGCGTTGGACACTGTGAGGCGAGTGGTGCGACCAGCTGATCGATTGCGTAGCGTTTCGCACACAAAGAAAAAAATTGACAAAAGTAAAAAAAAAATATATTAATAATCATACCTCGGACAATTCATGCGGTTGACGTCAAACCAGTCATAGGATGATATTTCAAATATTATTTTCTTAAACAAGGACCACTTATCATTTATCAACCTCTTTAATTGAACGATACGAGTATCGTCACTTGAATTAATGAGCCGAGTACATGAATAGTTAACATAAATAATAACATAAAAGTGTCTTTTTTTGATTGTTTAATAAAATATATTTTCTTTTATTATTATTATTTTATACAACTACGGTGGCAAACAAGCGTACGGCCTGCCTGATGATAAGCGGACACCGCAGCCTATAGACGCATGCAACTCCAAAGGAGTAACATGGGCGTTGCCGACCCTTGATATGTTTACTTTGATTATAAATAATCGTACTTACTATAGCAAATTTAGTAACATTTATTTTATTCACGACATCATCCCGTCGCCTCCTGTATAAATTTCATGGATTTACTCACGATAATTTTGTTACTTCGTGCGATATGTAACACGGATGTTTTCAATACAAACATCATTCTGTCATTTTTACGTCATCCTCATGAATCGTTCGAGCCCCTGTTCATAATAAAGTATTTCAACGAGTGACTGTCAATTAAAGTTTTAAGTGTCAAAAATAATTAATTTAGGTTATAGTATTACTAAGTGAGCAACTGACTGCGAGTGACGAGAAATCAACGGAACAACAACTTACAAACATTAATTCAAATTAATGTTTGTGTCGCTCAAATATTATGGACCTCCATAATATTTGACGATTTGACGTAACTTTGACACTCAAACAAATATTAGGTCGCTCAAATATTATGGAGGTCCATAATATTTGAGCGACCTAATATTTGTTTGAGTGTCAAAGTTACGTCCTGCATTTTTTTTAATATTTGGCAAATGTTTTTTTTTATACTGAGCGGCATTTTATGTTAAATGAAGTGTTTCGAGTACAAAAACTACTTTGATGAATACTATAATGAGAATGAACTCACATTAAAAAAAAAATCTTATGAAATAACTATTTGAAGAATCACTATTCTGGTTTAATACACTCACTTTGTCGAATTTCACTTCAAAGTCAACGTTTCATGTATTTTCATTTCGTTGACGATTCAGTTCGTGGAATGGTCATTACATAATTTTAAATCGTGTATTTTTCATTTAATGATTCATTTAATAGTTGAATTATGTCATGGAAAACGTTGTGTGATTTATTGTTTCAAGTATTTTTAATTAACATACAAATTACTACAAGTATTATTATTTAAAATTAAAATAGTTGGCATACACAGTTTTCTATGTCAATTATTTTAACCTAACCTAAACCTAACGTAACCGCCAGCGTGTCGACGTCACTTTCCTTTCCGGAATTCCTTTTCCTTCCCATTCCTTTACGGAATACAACGATTTTGAAAGAAGAAGTTCCTTTAGTCGGCGTTCAAATTATGTTTTTGGAGATCTCGTTTTTAATAAAATTGTCGCTCTTAACTAACCCTAACCCTAACTATGCGCGGCCTCCTGTCAAGCAGCGCGAGTCACCGCGACACAGGCAGTAATCGCCCCGTCTGACGGGTGATTCTGCCAGGCATATTCACTAGCTATAGGCAAAAAATTGCGGCAAATGCTGCGGTGTGAGTGTAATATACAATTGTTTTTTTTTTTAATCTTAATTCGAAAACAGTTGGTTCAATCTACAAAACAGCATCACTATCGACAAGAAAAAATTAGAAAATTATTTATATAAATAGGATCTAAACTAGAAGGTGGTTCCTCATAGATGACTGATTTTCATTTTAGAAGCATAGAAAATACTATCAATTTATATATCAGAAACTATTCTTTTTTCATATCTCCTTGCACATACCTACTACGAAGTCCCCGTCGTACCTGCGCCGTATTTTCCAACTATCAACTTTGAAGATATATCGCTTTTGTTTTCAAAGTCGATTCGATTCGAGCCTTCATTTTCCGACGGGATAATGAAACTGTGAAAATTTCGGAAAAGTTGGAGAAATCTTTCGCAACTCACTTCAGCCGATAACTTTATTGGAGTCACACTGCGGGGAGGGAAATGAGATACCGTTTTGAACTACATAAAATGTCATTTTCTTTGTTCAAGTTTAAGTCAGAATAACAATTTTGATGTTCCAAAGTTGATTGTAGGTTTTTGGATATGGCGGCAACTTATTGTTAATCCTATTTAGTTAGACATTTGGAGGGAATTGCAAAAAAAATACATGGGCCTTAATTTAATCTAAGCTTAATTATTTTTTCCATCGTGTAACGACAGTTTGCAATATAGAGCCTCTAAATTTCCTACGGATGTATATTTGAACCGGCCGTATTGTTTTCGACCGTAAAAATGATGATGTGAAAGCAATTTGTTTAAAGAACTTAATTAATAAGACGTTAATTAGACAGATAGACATTTTCTAAGTAAGGCCGAGCAGCAATGGATGACATCCAAACTGATGTAACTTAATAATCGTTTGGACTTTTATGGATGTCTTATACAAATGACAAAGATGAGTAGTGAATAGACTGTTTATATGCTGGCGTAAGACCGCGGACTAGGCGCCAGCAGCGGGCAGCCCGTACATTGAAGTCACTCGAATGTATATGTCCAGTCTGCGGCCTGAGCGTTACCATTAAATAATAAATATTAAATAAATATTAGGAGACAATCTTACACAAATCGACCTAGTCCTATAGTAAGCTCATTAAGGCTTGTGTTATGGGTACTAGACGACGATATATATAATATATATAAATACTTAAATACATAGAAAACTTCCATGACTCAGAAACAAATATTCATGCTAATCACACAAATATTTGCCCTTACCGGGATTCGAACCCAGGACCTTCAGCTTCGTAGGCAGCGTCACTATCCACTAGGCTAACCGGTCGTCTAAACCATTGCTGTTTGACAGCACGTGTGCCGACCCGCTGCACGCGTCGCCTGTCCTTAAACAAGGCCTATAAGGTACATCTCATATATTGTATACCAACATGCTCATGCTTTGCTTAATTTAAGATTTTGTATCTGACTTTTGACTTGCCATACCAATAAATAAATAACAACATAACATAAATTCATAAATATCGAGGCGCTATACAAATGTTGGAAAAGTGTTAAAACAACTGATTCATTCAAGGAGACTCAAAAGAAATAATACAAACTAAGTGACGCTACTTATTCTGGGAACGACGATCCTTGTATGCATTTGATCTAATATGTGTTATTAAAATTAACTAGGTGTTTCTTCCTAGGAGAGCACAGAATGCAATCTCGCAGGCGACCGAAAATAGTAAAGATGGTATAAAGAGAGCAGCAAACAAGTAGTTTATTTCCCTTATTTTACATTGGATGCAGTGTATATTTATAACTATACTTTAATTCGTCAGAAACTTAATTACTTAAGATTTTTATCGTGTTTACTGTTTAGTATATTATTATGTAATCCGAATCGCTTTTCTAGAACGGATTTTATCTAAGATCCATTGGTACAACATTTTTATTGTCTAGCCAGTGGTTTCTGGCCAAATAAGATTTTGATGTATGCATCAGATAAAAATTGCACATTTACATACAGACTAATTTTACGACCATCACTAGTGAAATAAATATTATATATGCTTTTGAGAAATCGATTCAATGTATAGGCTGGATATTCTATCTACTACATAAAATTATAATGTTCTGACTTTCTGATTTTCAAAGCTAAAGACATGTGTTTGTTTCAAAATCAAAATTACACAGAAAATAAAAAGCGGATTTTTTTCAGTGTAAATGTGATAAATAAGCAAAGATTGCCTTGCGTTATTTCAAGCGGGGCCTAGCCTAAGCCAGGAACGCGTTTTGACGCATTGATGGCGAATCTAGGCTCGTGCGCTTCTACTTACGTCAGCGTATAGCCAAGTATGCGTGAACGAGACACATTATACTCGAATGAGATCAGAATGAAATGAAATTTAAATGTTATTGCAAAATGGCAACTGTGCCAGTGCCTAGAGCAGCTCAAAGTGGAAGTTTTAATAGAGAAATTATCTGACTGTGGACGACGAAGTGGCGTGAACTGCACGTGATTCCGGTGCGTAGCGCAGCGTCCTCTGGTGTTAACTTTGTGAACATAACTGTTGAGCAGTTCTCGAATTTAGTTTTGTTCACATTAGAAGACTCGTGGTTTTATGCAATTCAAAGGTTCAAAAATCCAAAATTCAAAATGTTTGTTTGTAAACATAGGTTGTAAGGGTGTTACATTAATCTGGGTATCGCTATGTTTTGCCGTTCGGCATACAAATATTGTAGTCCAGATATTGCATGCATGTACTTAAAGACTAATTTAAATAAAAAATCAAATAATGTCTCGCTTAAATTAAAGTACTTATCGCTTAAATATTCATCTACGGAATAATATGCTTTTTCTACCAGGAATTTATACAGTCTCTTTTTAAAGTCTGATAAGTCATCTAGTCTATTTATATGTTTTGGTAATTTATTATAAATTTTTGGTGCCATTCCAAAAATACTTTTGCAAAGAAGAGAAGTTTTGAATGGCCCTGTATCAATTTTGTCCTTCTGCCTACAGCTGTTAAAAACGGAAAATTGGCTAATGTTGCTTTTGACATACACGGTGGAATTTAATCGGTGATCAGGAATCCAAAAATCTTAATTATCAATCTACACAGAAACCAATACGTGAGATCTCGAGCAATATAGCTCACAATCGAATTAATCACACTTAATTAACATCGGTAAAATGTACACTGACTGTATAAATGGACACCCTACTTTTATTGAAGGGAAGTTACTCGTAAGTGTAAATACGTCAAGTGCTTGCTGGCTTTGGCGGGAAACTAGACAGATCAGACGATTTGAAGCAATTTGTTATGAATTTGACAATGACAAATTGACAGCTTATTGCTCATTTATGTTTTAAGTTTCTATGGCTGATAGTTTGAAAAGAGGTATTAAACTTTTCAGACTAAACCATTAGTAGGGTGACAATAAATTTTAATTAAAATTTAATTTCAACTTAAAAATTAGATATGATAAAAAAAAACTTGGTTCCACTTAAGTACTACATAAACGTGACCGCCATCGATTACTGAATTAGAAAAATGGGTTCCTGTTCATCGATTAAATTCCACCGTGTATATTCCTATCCTACCTCGTATATGTAAAGGCATGGAAGCGTTAATATGTTGAGCTTAATAAAATGAGTTCTACAGGTTTCTGTTGGTGCCATTCTACATACCGATAGTAAACATTTTTTTTGTGCCCTGAATGCCATTTCACGGTCTGTGGAATTACCCCAAAATATGACGCCATATCTCAAAGTTGAAGTTACATAAGCATGATATGCAGTTAAAACTGATGACTTATTCACTCTTTTGTTAAGGTTATATAATGCATATGAAAATCTGCTAAGCTTTTTACACACAATGTAATATGATTATTCCATGTCAACTTAATATCTAAAGGTATATCTGAAAGCTTATACTCGTATGATCTATAGGTACTAATATTTATACGTGTGCTAACTCGGGGCACATTCTAGGGATTTGATATCGATAAATACGATGTCGATACATAATAATAAATGTGATTATTTAAATACTATACTACTATAAAGAGGCTCGATATCGTGTCTGAAAAATTAATAGTCTTGTAAAAGGTAAAGAATACTCATTATCCTGCATGAATCAGAAAACGGCTTCAGGTCATTTTAAATATTTGAAGAATGCGGTATTTAACGCGGTGTTGTTCACAGTGGAGGCTGAGAAAACGTATTAAAATGAATATTTTCATGTAGACAGCCCGGATTATGGAGGACAAATATGAAAAAAATATTGTCTCCTATAAAAACCATTACATAAATAAATATAATTTGTTCATTGTTATTAATTTAAAATGTAGAGAGCATAAATAATGATAAATAATGTTGAATAAAGTGAAAAGTGGTATAGGTGGACTGATGACCTGGTAAAGGTTGCGGGAGTCCGCTGGATGCGGGTGGCGCGGGACCGGTCACTTTGGCACTCTTTGGGGGAGCAGTGGACGTCTTTCGGCTGATATGAATGTTGAATAACATTTTGATCTTGACTACTGTCAATCGATATATTTTATTTTATTTATTGAGAGAAAAAGGGTCTGGACAGACATACGGATAACGATGTGAGTGTTTAAGGGTTTATTTTCTTTTAAGTACGGAACGTTCCAAACGGATTAATTTAAGTATTACACAAAAACGTTAACTGAAATGTTTTTGTAAGATTTCTACGGAAGGTTCGTTTTGTTATCGAGGATAAAGATTCCTCTCAATGCGGACAAGCGTTGAGAGCGTAATGAAGGGCAGTAACGAGCACGCCCTAACGTCACCTGTGCTCCACAACCATACGATACCTCACGGATAGGTATCCCAGTAGTATGGTAGGTACCCCACAACATGAATCCAACTGATTCGACGTTTTTACCGTGAGCGCAGTCACTATTACAATCAAGAGGTAGGTAGCAGTTGGTCCAAATTATCGAGTACCTAACTGTTAGAAATAAAAAGAAAAAAGCTGAGTCTATTTTCTCTGAATAACTTCAATTAATTAAGAAACTCATCGATGACCCTTGACAACAGTGAAATGATATGGATATGGTCCTGGTCATGTTAAACTAAAATAAAATTGTAAAGGTCAATAAGCAAATAATTATCAATATTCTTGTTTTGGTCTTTTAAGTATCTGTGTGCATGAATAGTCATTATAATACTCATATGGTTTTGACCACAAAAAAAAATACAAGGAGTAGATCCATTATCAAATCTCATTAAACCGACGACCGGTTATTCTAGTGGGTAGTGACGCTGCCTACGAAGCTGAACGTCCTGGGTTTGAATCCCGGTAAGGGCAAATATTTGTTTCTGAGTTATGGACGTTTTCTATGTATTTAAGTATTTCTATCTATTAAATATATCGTCGTCTAGTACCCATAACACAAGCCTTATTGAGCTTACTATGGGACTAGGTCGATTTGTGTAAGATTGTCTCCTAATATTTATTTATTTTATTTACTAAAAAGGTGTTAAGAGTAAACAAAATAAAAGAAACACTGTAGCTGAACTAGCAGTTAGTTAAACACTACAAATAAAATCACCCTAGAAAACATTAAGAAAATAAAAGCGAATCTCCTAACGAGTAACCATCACATTAGTGTCACGGGCAATTGCAGAGGCGTCCCCCTAATGAGTCGCCAAGACGCTGCCTGGCCCCCCGCTGACCAGCGCTATTCTTCATCGCTCACCGACCGTACGCCAACAAACCAGTGTTAACCTGATCTCGAATCACGCACAGGAGCTACGAATCTCAGGCTCAAGTTATACTCGGGGCGGAGAGGGTTAGATTATGAATCGCAGCTCACGCCTCCAGACTAGGGGACCAGGGGACAATATCGATAATTTCTTTTGACTATTTCCCCATCGAATGTTGACAAGACTTTAAGGAGTCTGCGGGCGACAGCTGACAGGCGTAGAAATAATGAGCTGGTTACGGAGTTTGAAGTTTATTTACGTCAATATTGAACAAGTCTGTCACTAGAAACGAAAGTTTGTAAGTAATTAACGAACTCCTTAGCTAGCAAATGAAAATAAATAAAAGACATTGCACCATTCGTTCTGGTAGACGCCATGATTTGAGATAGGTAGTTACCATGTTCGATCCTATCACCTTGTCTTCCATCACTAAGTTTAATAAGAGTTTTAGTTAATGAAATAATTCCAAATAAATTATAACTAATTTTTTAAATGAGTCTTGGACTCAATTAAATAAGTTAATTTAAGTCATTTAACATTACTAATTTCACTAAAAGAAATAATATATGCTATCATGTTTCCGCTAGTACCTAATATTGTTACGACGGCGGGGTCAATAACAGTTTTGTTGCCATAGTGACACGTCTTTTCTTCCCAACGGCCGTAAATAAAAAAATATTTAAATTACATGAATTATAGTCATAAATAGCTCAAGGTTTCACAAAATTTAGTCCCAAAAATTCTATCTGATTCTTATAAAATTCTATTCCATATTGAAATATGACAGCCCGAACTCACAGAAAAATGAATCGCCCAATAAATTCAGTTGTTGAGAACACTTTCTTTCAAGAGCCAAAGGGCGAAGATACGAGCGTACTTTCAAACTCAATCTACCCACATTTACATAGGCGGGCGGGTGATGGACTGCAGAACTAACAAAATTATTCAAAAGAGCCTTTTTATGGGCCCCCAAAAGAGGAGGTCACAGCCAACACTTGGCAGTTTTAAAAGATTACCGAAGTATCCCGAATTCATACATTCGGGATACTTCGGTAATCTTGAGTGTTTTCGTTCCGACTTCGGGCCCGATGAAAATGTTTTTCGGATTATTGGCAGAGTTCGTTTCGATTTTCGATGACATGTCTGGTGGGTTTTTAAGGTTCCGTACCCTAAGGGTAAAACAAGGACCCTATTACTCAGACTCCGCCGTCTGTCTGTCTGTCTGTCTGTCCGTCTGTCACCAGGCTGTATGTTATGAACCGTGATAGTTAGACAGTTGAAATTTTCACAGATGATGTATTCATGTTGCCGCTATAACAAAAAATACTAAAAAACAATAAAATAAATATTTAAGGCCCGTACAACAAACGTGATTTTTTTGCTTTTTTTATACATAATGGTACTCGCACTTGCCCGGGTTATTTTTATTTATCTTAGTAAGGTTTAAAGACAGTATAAAGTTGTATTATTGTCACTACTTCGTATGAGCATTGAATAAAATAATTGTTATAGTAGGTAAATAAAATTATTAAATTCGTTACAATTAACTATTGTGGTTATTTATATTAGTACGTTTATCAATACAAAACCCCTGAACAATATAAATCTAATAATGTGGTGCTTTCGATTGATAGTAATGGATATAAAAATATAAATAAATATAAATATTAGGGGACAATCTTACACAAATCGACCTATATAGTCCCATAGTAACCTCAATAAGGCTTGCGTTATGGTTACTAGACAGCGATATATTTAATAGATAGAAAATACTTAAATACATAGAAAACATCCAAGAATCAGAAGCAAATATTCATGCTCATCACACAAATATTTGTCCTTACCAGGATTCGAACTCAGGACCTTCAGCTTCGTAGGCAGCGTCACTACCCACTAGGCTAACCGGTCGTCGGTATATAATATACTCATTCTAAGTTTGGATTATAAATTAAACGATAGTCAATTAACATGGCCTCGTTAAAATATAATCGTAAAGAATTAACAAGATATAATTATAAGAGATTTAATTAGATAATAATCCGCCGATGGAAATTGCCTAAAATATTGGACGTGAATCATTAAAGTTACGGAGTTTGACCCAAAAATGTGCTTAACTCCAACCCCAAGGGCCCAACATAAAAACGCAAAACTCTCTAGCCTTTTTGACCCAATCAATTCCGCTGAACAGTTAGACAAATAACTTGATAAGTATTAAAGTGGCTACTGTAATGGGGTAATACTTTAATGAGTTTGCCGTGTCCCTGATAGCCCGGATTAAGGATATCTAGTCGAGCGGAACGATTTCACGGTTCTGTTATCCGTCCTCGTCCAAAGTAAAAAAGGAGTTAGGAATTTTTTAATTATAAAAATCAGGGCATTCTGGTTTTGGGTTAGATATCATCAACTCTTTATTTTCGCGGGTGTCGTAAGAGTTGACCATGAGAATAAAGACAAAGTGTTGTAGGCGACGCGCTACGCTAGCAACCTATCATTATATTCTTCATCTTTCGGAAGCCTACAATACCCTAAAAAGACACCGCAAAGTAATTTCATATGACCTAGTATCACTGGGTATGGTAGGAAAATTCGAATATCGATCTAGACGTCACTTTGTGTTCGTCACATCGTATTCTAATAAGATTTCAATAGGGTTCGCTTCTACGCGCCTCGCGCCGATGTAACCTGTAACAATGCGCGAAACACATTAAATCACAATGGGTGTTATTGTGAAACTTTTTGATCGAGAGATTTGACATAATATCTCAGTTCTTACATGCATTCTATACAATACTCATTTACCCTGCTGGTCCCAAAATGAGAACTAGCGAATGTACAACATGACTATTACAAAGAGTGGAATATTTAGAAATCAAGAACAATCAAAAGTTAGAAAGCCTGTTAATTGCAAACATGTTTAGTCTAATTTATAAAGCAAAGTAATAAAATATATACTATATAATTATAACCAGACATAGGAATCCGCGGGGCAAAATTGTTTGACAAGTAGGGAGTTCCTATATCGATAAACTCAACTATCGATGCTAGTTCTATATAATCACTCAAGGGTATGCTTGTAAAAATATGTTTTTATTAAGAGTAAAAGAAAAATTAAATAATAACTCAATACTCTTTTTCGTTTTTAAAAACAATTTTATAATTTTACTCGTCCCAATTTTTTTCTTCGTGAATGTTCCATTTACTATTATTGTAACTATTATTGTAAACGACGAGAATTCGTTCCATATTTTCGGGCGTTAAGCGTCTCCGTCTTGGTAGTAAGAACCGTAAGAACAAAAAACACACAATGTTGGGGGCAATCTCTAGTATATAGAACGAGCACCGATAATTTAATTTGTCGATATAGGAACTCCCTACTTGTCAAACAATTTTGCCCCGCGGATTCCTATGTCTGAATTTATAACGTATTCTACATTTTGACTATCAAATCTCACCTTATTCAATTTTTCCCCTACGAGGGATGAAATCCTGAACCCAATGGTATGCTTATTTTTGTTGCGAGCCTGTATAAAATTATGTCATATTATTAAAAAAAAAACACAATAATATCGAGCAACACTACTCCAACCCTCGGTACAATAGAATCATTATCCAAATTCATTAATTTAATCTACAATATTATTTGAATTCGTTAATCACAGTTCTTTTGTTTCACAGTTCGAAAGCTCAAAAACTATTTTAATTTCCAGTTTCAACGTAAGTAATTATGCAAATCCAATAATCACAGTGACTTCTAGGTACAGTTATCCAAAAAACTGGTCTACCCACTTTTTACCTTAAGATCCAAATGATAGAGTTAAAACGTGATACTCTACTTTCTTGTCTTGTCGTACAAATTAGAATATACTAAAAGAAAAAGGATACATAGAATAAATCAAATACTACGTGCTATTCTGGTAGATTCCCTGTTTTAAGTAGATAAAGGGCGTATTATATCACTGGAATTCGTAAATCAACGTCGTTTCGGTTTCATACCAGTACAGAATGCTTCGAAAGAAAACCAGCAAAAATCTTCAAGCCCGCCCAATCATTAATTACTAAAACCTTTCAGCGTAACGCAGGAAACCCATCACGGACTGTCAACACCTGAAAGGTGCACCGAAAAACAAAGTAAACAGTACCCTCCCCAAACGGAGGCACGTGGTCGAACGTGACCACAATTAATGAGAAGGTAAGGAAATTACGCGGTTGAAGCTACGAAGCACACATGAGGGCAAAGATAGCGATGGTCGCAGACGGGCGTTTTATGCCTTCGCTAATGAAGCTTCATAGAGGTTAACGCAATTGTCAGAGAACAAGTTCAGTTCACTGCTGGACAAAGGCCTCCCGCGATTTTTACCAGTACGTCTAGCACAACTTGCTGCTCTGTCGCTTACCGCGCGACTGAGCGTCTCTTATCTCACTCGCTCCGTGCAAATTAGAAAGAGGAGGGTAGATCTTTCTCGACTCGCGTCGCGGCGCGGCGTCAGTTGTGCTAGCCCCGCAGGTCATCAATTCAGTCCACCTTGCAACCTCCTCATCTTGAGTGCAAGTTAATTGCACAATTTATGATTTGGGAGATTTTTTTCATAAGGCAGCGGTCACATCTACTGGTAAATGAACTAGTTGACGTGTCTCATCGATATGACAGACAGGTCATCATTACAGGCTTATATTTATTACTTAAATTCCCCAAACTTCTTCAGACCTACGATCCATCCCAACTTATGAAAATCAAACATGTTCCAACTCGCGACACACATTCGTCAGTTTCTTACACTTCACTTCACTAATTAGAAGAAGGAAGTTTTTTACTTGGTTAGTTGTGCTAGCTCAAAGCGGACCCCGGGCTTCCTTAGGGGCACAACCGGGAATAACGCTAGGAGGATGATGAGGATGATGAGTTGTGCTAGCTTATCAAGACAAGACAAGACAAAAACAAAATAATTTATTTGTGAACCATAGGTGATATGATAGGTATTCAATACACAGGCATTCTTGAAGTTCTGCTATGTTCTACCTTGCGGCGTACAAAATGTTTCTTAAACATTACTTAAACACTAACATTATAGGCATTACTTGCGTTATTTAATATTCCTTTACAGAGTAATATGCTTCTTTTAGTAAATAATTATGCAGTGCTTTCTTAAATTCTCTAACACTTACATTGTTGGGGTAAAGTATGCATCTAAGCATTGCATTGATTTTGACGACCGGTTAGCCTACGGTAGACTGGGTCGTGACGCTGCCAACGAAGCTCTTCAGCTTAGAACCGGGAAGGGAAGCTTACCGGGATTCCAACCCAGGTCCTTCATCCTGGGTTGGAATCCTGGTAAGGGCAAGTATTTGTGTGAAGAGCATGAATAGCTAGTGTTGGATGTTTTCTATGTATTAAAGTATTAATACCTATTATATATATCTTCATCTAGTAACTATAACACAAGCCTCATTGAGCTTACTGTGGTAGTTGCATTTGTGTAAGTTATTCCCCTATTTTTATTTTTAATATTTATAAGCATCGATCTTTAAAAACGACAGTGAAACGTGGTCGCTTATATACTATGGGCCTCAAAAGAGCAATGGAGAGGGCTATGTTGTGAGTTTCTTAGCGTGATCGCATCAGA
Source organism: Epinotia ramella (assembly GCA_947578815.1). Classification (NCBI taxonomy): domain Eukaryota; kingdom Metazoa; phylum Arthropoda; class Insecta; order Lepidoptera; family Tortricidae; genus Epinotia; species Epinotia ramella. Next base: position 28,840,141 of record OX388204.1, on the reverse strand, counting down.
AATGAGGCTATCCACAGCAGAACCAAGGTAACCGATATAGCCCTCCGAATCGTTAAACTTAAGTGGCAGTGGGCGAGTGACATTGCACGTAGAACCGATGGCCGTTGGGGCGCAATCGATCACGTACCAGAAGGTGGACTGATGACCTGGTAAAGGTCGCAGGAGTCCGCTGGATGCGGGTGACGCAGGACCGGTCTATAGGCTCTCTTTGGGAGAGGCCATTGTCTAGCAACTTTAAAAAAAATACAATAGTCACAAGCTAATGAATAAGTCCGAGTTCCAAGCTGCCATTACTACACATACACATTACACACGCACATTACATTTTATCTGCTTTGCCTTAAGCTTGACTGGTAGCGAATGCTTTATAGCATTAAGTCCGCCTTTTGTACCATAAGATATTCTTTTGTGCAATAAAGATTAAATAAATAAATAAATAAATTACGGTTTATGTACTCTTGCACAATCACCAGCATCAATATCTGCCACAACAAAGCCGCCATAAATATCTGACACGACTCTATTTCTAGGGCCGTAAGGACGTGTCAGATATTTATGCGCACTTTGTTACGGTAGATATTATTGCTGGTGACTGTACCGGAACAGGTAAAAAATATTGTACCTTGTAGTCAACTTGGCGTATCTCTGGCCGCGCTCTTTGGCATTCAGAATTAGCCGGAGTGGCGCGCATGTTTGAGCTCCTTACTTGTTAGCCGAAACGTGCGGGTCTTTGCACCCTGAGCCGCATCCGAATCGGTTCCGTTACGTCTTATTCTTAGATATTTTCACAATAAATAAACCTGGTTGATAAAGGCAAAAAGTGCTGTCTATTAAATGGGAGTTCTCGTTTACTACGACTTCAATATTTTTATATATACGAGAAGCCAAAAGTTACCAGAAAAACAGGAATGCTCTTAGTAACTTTTTACAGATTATAGAATTAGGGCCTGTTTCACAATCGCCGGATAAAGTTATCTGCCAGTTAAAATTATTGCTATCCTTTTCTCCCGTCATATAAAAGAAAAGTGTCAGCCAACATTTATCTGGCGGATATGTTTTAACTGGAGATTGTGAAAAAGGCCCTTAAAGTTCTATAAATTGATATCTGTCGAATATAGCGTCGTCCTATTTGTCGTTCTATTGAGCCTTAATCAAGTTCGATTTTGTAGGATTGCCCCCTTATATTTATTTATATTTTATTAATTCCCTATGCCTATCTATGATGAATAAATTACACTTATATTCAAGGACAATTTAAGAAGCAACTTTGCTATTCGGTGCCATGCGTTAGCTCATTCACAGCTGAGCTACGCTGTAGTGATGCTCATATATGTAGCGAAAATTCTACGTAGCGCTCTGACACAGGTTGGATCTGGTCAGAATTGCCTGTCGACGGAGCCACGCTTGGCGGGGCCCCTATTTCTGGTCTGAGGGACACAAGTAAACCCTAACCTAACCGACCTAAAACAGAGTTCGCTTGTGGGTGTTGTTTGATAGCCGTGCGGCTAGTCGACGACACCCTGCTGCGCGGGTGTCTATTTCTGCTCTGAGGGACAATAGGCAACTAACGAACCTATCTAATTGATGTAAATGAAGGTTGGCTCTGCTGAGAATTGCCTAATACTTGAATAACCTATGACCCACCCTCATGTCAACGGAGCCCCGCTTCGCGGGGCCCCTATTTCTGCTCTGAGAGACAAAAGGCAACTAACGAACCCATCTTATTTATTTAGATGTAGGTCGGGTCTGCTCAGAGTTTAAAAATAGTTTAAAAATTAGAAAAAAAATAGTATAGGTGGTGTAATTAATTTAATAATAATATTAATTTAATAATAGGCAAAATAATTACTATGACAATGAAAATTAGGACTATTACTTTTTAGGTAATTCGATGTTCGAGTAATCAATATTAAGATAAACATACTTTAGAACTTTTAAATGTTTATGCGCAAAAATGAATAGGCTAAATAAGTAGTATGCCACTCAACATTATGCTAAACATTCTCGGCCAAAAATTTTTAGGACGATCAACATTATGCGATACGACAGGCACTCCTCTGACACATGTGTCGTGATTAGCGCTGAATGCGTAAAATTTTAAAATCCTACTAATATTATAAATGCGAAACGTTGGATGTTTGTTACTCAATCACGCTTAAACGGCTCAAACAATTTGAACGAAATTTTGCACGAAGATAGTTTGGATTAAAATATATGATTGTTTTTATCCCGGGTCCACGCAGACAAAGTCGTAGGCGGAAGCTAGTATTCGATAAAACTCAATCAGTATTTTTGACATGTGTGTTTGTGGGAGACGCCTCATATATTAAATAACATCTCAATTTCTTTAGTACCTATTAGGACTATTAGGTATTTATAAAGCCTATCAAAATATATTTTTTATTTAAATGTACACGTGTTGTTTAAAAGGAAGAGACAATACCCATTTTGACCTCAGTGAGGTTTGTAATTTTTTTTAAATACGACGGCCAAATTGATTTTGCCACTTATTACATATACCTGCACAATTGACAGACACCGTTACATTAACAATTCTACCCTCAAACATGTGCTTAATTACTAAAAAAAACATCCAAATTCAGTGTCTACAGAGCAGTTAGTTCATAATTCACGAGGGCTGCCGCGTTCGATAGGCGGCTTAGTTTGACACTTGACAGATTTATTGCCTTTCAAAACGGTGCCCAACCGGTCCAAATTTGCCAGCCCTGGCGAATTTAAAGAATTTGGAGCCTGTTATACGTACAGTGGAAAAACGGTTATGTTTATTGATTTGTCACGTTACTATCGACAACAACTGACCATCTGTGAACTTTATTTGGATTGTAATAAGGTTCTATATAAATACAGGTTAGTTATTTAACTGTGTTGGCGTTTGTACTAGGGCTCCCGCTACACGTGTTAACCCGCCCGCCCGAATACCCGTGTTCTTAAGCCCGCGGTGCTAAGCGCCCGTTCTACACGGACACGCCCGAACCCGCCCGGTCCGCGGGCGGGTACCCGGGTACCCGTGTACCCGTACACACGTACCCGCGGGTTCTAATTACACGCGGGTTCGGACCGTCCGTGGCCGTTCGAGTTGAGGCAAATAGAATATAATTATTTCATTTTACTCTATTGGCATTAGCAACTCTATGGGTTTGGTGTGTATGATGTTGTTTTATATTAGGTCTGTGACAAAAGAAAACATCGCAGGAAGCCCATGTTTACTCTATTGCGTCATAATCCTACTAATATTATAAATGCGAAAGTTTGGATGTTTAGATGTTTGTTACTCAATCACGCTTAAACGGCTCAACCGATTTGGATGAAATTTTGCACGAAGATTTTAGCCTGGATTAAAATATAGGATAGTTTTTCGAGAGAAGTCGCGGGCGGAAGCTAGTATTGTATAAACCTAGTATTTTATTTAATGATTGCCCAACAAAGGGCACGCAAACTGTTTAACTTTTATTAATAGCCGCTTAAAGATATGATAGCTTAACAAAAAGAGTAGGTAAGTAGAGTCAGCCAAAAAAGTGTTCTACCGCTTTTCGACTTTATTGCATGCAAAATAAGGTCCAAAAGTGGTAGACCACTTTCTTGGCTGGCTGACTACATGAGAACTATTTAATTTTAACGGAGCGCTTATTGTATTGTACAGTCGAGGAAATTTAATGTTTAGCACTTTTGATCCTTAACGTCATTCAAATAGAGTTGACATTTGCCAATCCTTCATTTACTTCGACCGTACATGCCATTATGATTCTAAAGAAGGGACTGAATGTGGTATCGAAATTAAGGTTTTTAATTAACGGTACTTAATAAAGGTATTGCAAGGTATACGGTTTTAAACCGTACCTTTACTCACGACGTTGAATATGAGCACCGAATAAAGGCACTGAATCAAAACGATACTTGCAACATTATTCTGCGTACGATACCTATATAAAGGATACAGTAATCATTTTAAAAGAAAGGTAGGAAAACGATATTGTGACAATTTGCTACAGCTTCAAAGTTTACCGTTATCATTATATAATACAAGTACGAGTACTCGAACAAAACGATATTGCGACAATTTGCTACTGCTTCAAAGTATAGCGTTATCATTTAAAAAAAAAAGGTACTCGTACTAAACGATATTGCGACTATTTTGCTACTGCTTCAAAGTATACCGTTATCATTTTAAAATAAAGGTACCTACTCAAACAAAATGATACGTTAACTTTTACGTTACCGATTCAAAGTATGCCGTAATTATTTCGATATCGGATAACGGTAACGTAATTTAAGGGTATAGTATATCCGAAACTAGAGTAAATTCTATCAAATGAATGCAAGCAAAAAACGATTTTGTGCTCTCATGATAAAGTAGTTTTCTGCTTGCGTTTTTGACAGGATTGTATCTTACAATTTCGGGCGTACATCGTTGATGTAGTTTAAAGAGGTAAAAATAATTTGCAGTAATTGCAGCAACGAGATTATAATTTGTATAGGCATTGTCAGTGTCTTGCAACTTTTTTTGGATAAACCCAAAATTCTTAGCGGGTAAACTATTGATAAACAAGTCGATGAATTCCAAAGCAATATTAAGTTTTATGCGTTTGCGATAAAGTCGAAATTTCAACAAAAAAATGGAAGCTAATTACTTACGTCTTAAGACTCCTGAGTTTCCTTTGTTTGTTTTGTTCGTCGCCTGTCGGCGAAAAGGGTTTTATGGCATTACTTTCAAATAGGCACGAACTTCATCGTTCTAAAGCAGGTAATAATTCTTTATCTGTTATCTTCGCCGACCTGAGCTATGGTGTTTTACCGCTGAACGGATATATTAGGGAGGTGGAAGGGGTCACACAATACTAAATAGTTTTAGGTATGCAAAATTTAATAAATGCAGTAAAGTTGTGTGATTTGCAAGTTGCAGAATATTATTTAGCAAGCAAATAAAGATTAATAAGAATGCCTGAGACTTGGCTCTACGAAATATCTAACAATTTTTTAAGGTAGAAGAGTTTTGAGACTTGGCCTCTTTTTTCCATGAAATGTTTTTTATGGGATATTACTATCATTTAGTACATTTGGTTTAGCTATTTACTATGCTCGCCTCATTACAATGATCTGCAATAAATATTTATACCTATGTTATTGTTCAACAGTTGTGATTAAAAAAAATTACATCATTTTCTTGCGATTTTCTTAGTTTTTTTTCACATCATCAAATTTTGTCACTCACATACTCATTGACCGATCAACAAAAGCGCTAATTTAGAACAAAATTAGTGTTAAGTGTTTGAATCAAGGTAAAACTAAAATATTTTGCAAATTTCGGTCCAGATTTCTAGATACGCATAAATAACTTTGCCAGCCCATATAAATATATAGGATTACTAAGTTACATTTGCAGTGAGTGGGAGAAAAAATTAAAAAGCAAGAATGAGACTGCAGTCATATAACACAATAACCTACACAAAGAAGTGAGATGCCATAAAAAAACATTCAATGTAAAAAAGAGGCCACGTCTCGAAATTCTTCCACCGTGTGACTTGGCAATCACACAATGCTGCATAGTTTTAGGTGTGCAAAAATCCATAAATGTAGTAAAGTTGTGTGATTACCAAGTGGCAGAATTTTATTTAGCTAGCAAATAAAGAAAAATAAGAATGCCTGAGACTTGGTACTACGAAATATCAAAGTCGACGACCGCTTTAGCCTAGTTAGTAGTGACGCCGCCTACGAAGCAAGAGGTCACGGGTTCGAATCCCGGTAAGGGCATTTATTTGTGTGATAAGCACGAATATTTGTTACCGAGTCATGGATGTTTTCTAGGTATTTTAGTATTTATTTATCTATATAAGTATGTTTATCGTCGTATCGTACCCATAGTACAAGCTTTGCTTAGTTTGGGACTAGGTCAATTTGTGTAAGATTGACTCCTAATATATTTATATTTATCTCACACAACTTTTTAGGGTGGAAGAGTTTCGAGACTTGGCCTTTTTTTTACATGGAATGTTTTTTTATGGGATAAAACTTACTAGCTTCTGCCCGCGACTCCATCCGCGTGGAACTCGTTTATATCCTATGTCCCTCCCCCAGACTCAAATCTCTATACCAAATTTTATCTAAATCGGTTCAGCGGTTTAAGCGTGAAGGGGTAACAGAAAGACACAGGCTTTCACATTTATAACAGTACGGATTCGTACTTTTTTTTTAATCTGAATTTGAGAAGGCGAACTTAACGTACTTTGTTATAATTTGTTACATTTATTAATCTGCTATTTTTATTCACAAAAAAAAAATGTTATAATTGCAAAGCTACGAACACTCATTTAGTACTTGTATGTACATTCTTAGAACTACGGGATAGTTCCTAGCTTCACACCTCAAGGACGGGTAGTACTACCAGCGTGTAATTAGCGCTAATTACACGGATCCGTTCGGACCGGTCGCTTAAACCCGCGGGCGTGTTACACGGGCACGGGTACCCGACACGAATACACGAAACCCGGACACGACCGTGAGCCCTAGTTTGTACCTAATGATGAGACCCTATTACGGCAAAAAATTGGATTACTAATGTATGGGCAAAAGACTTGTCCCAAAGTATCAAATCCCTCTAGACCTCTACCTAGGACCTATAGCCAAAACTATAGGTCCTCATGGTCTAGGAGACCGGGATGCACGAGGGTCGCGTCTCATACAGTTTGCTTTTGGTCAAAAAATTACAGATTGCGAATAGTTATTTCTACAAAAAACCTAACCAAAGATGGACGTGGATATCACCGAATTCTCTCATCAGGAATGAAATAGATTATATAATCACATCTAATCATCAAATAGTCAGGAACATTGAAGCTATAAACAACATAAAATTCAGCTCTGACCATAGACCACTCCGTGTTAAATTGGTATTTAACAATATAATTTACCGACAGCAATTACTGAGAAACAAAATCAAGAACCACGACAAAAACACACTTATTGTACACAAACAAGAATTCAACCTAGAAATAAACAATAACTTTAGTGCACTGGAACAAGATAAACAAGATGACATCAACGAACAATAGGAGAACATAAAAAGCAGCATAAAAAAGGCAAGCAACAAAATCATAGCAGTTTGAAAAAGACACCAAAAACTTACGGACAGAACAATAAAACTAATAGAAAGCAGATAATCATCCAACCACCCAAACAACAGCACAGAATATACAGAGCACTAGACAAAAAAGTGAAACGTAGCATCCGATTCCGATAACAGTAGATGTTAGGTCCTACAAAACAAAACGAATAAAAATTGCACTTACCAAAAATAGATCACTTAAAACGGCTAAGGATGGAGCATCCGTCATGACAAGTTCGATAACAAGTTTAAGAGGCCCATCTGGAATAAAACAGGGTGACATAGGCAAAATTTTAAACATAGCTACCGAATATTACCAGTCTCTATACTCTGACCCCCTCCAAACAGGAAGCTTTGCAGGAGGTGCAAGTTTTAATTTAAAACTTTTAATGCCGTCCCGCCCATAACGGAACACGATGCTTAATAACAATCGAAGCCCTGTGAGTCGGAGAATCATCGCTAATCCCTCACATTACCAAACTGTTCAATAGCATAATCCAAACCCAAACTTTTCCACGAGAATTATGTCACTCAACCATAACACTGCTGTACAAAAAGGCTGATAGGACTGATATAGATAATTATCGCCCTATCAGTCTTGTCACCCATCTCTACAATTTTTTTATAAAAATCATTGAAACCCGTATCGCAGGTCACCTGGATCGCCACCAACCCCCAAATCAAGCAGGATTCCGACCAGGCCTCTCTACCACCGATCATCTGCATTCCTTAAATCAAATAATTGAAAAATACCAAGAACACAATCTATCACTTTATTTAGCCTTTGTTGACTATTCCAAAGCGTTTGACAGCATTACACATGATAGAATAGAATAGAATAGAATAGTAGTTTATAGCCACACAGAAAAATAAAAAAAATAATCCAGTATATCTGTGCGACAATAGGAGTGAACTCAGCATTTGCTGCGGCAGACTAGCTGCACACAGCGCTGGTTTTCAGTTCACCCCTAGTGACAACCAGTTTACAATTTGGTGGATGCTTAAATAGCTGTAGAGATTTTAGGTAGGTATACAAAAAACATTAAAATACATAAAGAAACATTAGAAAAAAATGAGAAAAAGTCTCAATGGGCTTTTAAAGATATTATACTTACTTATTTCTAAACAATGGACAGCTTTACCAAGATACGAAGTTAAAAACTACATTTTAGGGGTTTCAAAGTCTCTTTGTATGTCAAATAATAATTTTCGAAGTTTACATTTAAAAGTGTATTGGGGACAGTCATTTCTTATAGGTGGAGGCAAGTCGTTCGAGATTTTGGCTGCTACTAACTTAAAACACCCTCGGAACCCGATAGTTTTGTGCAGAGGTAGTGACATTTTATTTTGTATTGTGCTGCGAGTATTTCGGTGATGCATATCCTTAATCCAGGTTATTTTATTAAAAAGATACTCTTTTAATTACGGTTTTAATTAAGGTTTTTTTTTAATTACGGTTTTATGCACGAAACAGGCTAGATGCAACTCTTTCCGACCAGCCATTTTAAGGATGCCCTTATCATTAAGGTGTGGCGTAATGCGAGCTCTTTTTGGCACAGTATAACAAAACCTCGTACATGCATTCTGTACTCTATGAATGGCATGCGCGGTTTTGCCAAAGATCCTAACCCATAATTCCATATTCATAGCCTTGAACAGCCAGGAAATAAACCTATATAACTCTTCTAAGCAACATATACGCAAATAGCACAGCCGCCATCAAACTGCAATCCTCTGGCCCGTCTTTCAAGATAGAGAGGAGTTAAGCAAGGAGACCCGCTATCGCCGAAACTCTTTACCAGTACATTGGAGTACGGTACTTACGGTGCACACACTTTGTCGTTGACAGCATCTCAAAAGTCCAAACTCGGGGTTTGCCAGCGAACCATGGAGCGCAGCATACTAGGTGTCAAATTAATGATCGTATCCGGAACACCACGCTGCGCTCCAAGGCTCAAATAGCCGACGTAGCTCGGAAAGCGGCTAAGTTGATGTGGGAGTGGGCTGGGCATGTCTGCTGCATGCCGGGTGAACTGTGGCCAAAGCCACCCACCACTGGCAACCCGATAGTTCAAAACGGAGACGCGGCAGGCCTCGCCGGCGATGGCGCGACGAGCTAGACTCGTTCTCAAAAGATTGGCCACAAGAAACTCAGCGGAGCTAGCATAACTGACGCCGCGCCGCGACGCGAGTCGAGAAAGATCTACCCTCCTCTTTCTGATTTGCACGGTGAGGGTGAGATAAGCGACGCTCAGTCGCGCGGGAAGCGACAGAGCAGCAAGTTGTGCTAGACGTACAGGATCGAGAACACTGGAAACGGAGGGGGGAGGCCTTTGCCCAGCAGTAAGACACTACAGGCTCCCAATAATAAAATAATAATAAAAATCAAATCCCTAACTATTTTGCTCAAATTATCATTTGGCAAAGAATCATTAGTCAAAACGACTTATCGCAAGTTTACAGTTACCTGCCAAAATTTCATTTGGCAAATTATTGTTAAACAAATAATTACTTGGTCATGTTTCATCCTACCATGTATGATTTAGTCAAATGCATCGTTTGGCATAACGATCTCATTCTATAATATTCACATAAATAATATAACAATCAATACCCATAAGAGACTTTCGAGTCTAACTTACTGACTGTATAAATATAAGTAGGTAGTGTATTTTTTTGCTTAGTCATCATGCTAGAAAAATCCTCTAGACATAATATGTAATGTAAGTATTACTAAAAAAAAATTGGTTCTGGCGCTTCGCCGGCGGCTCGCGCGCTGTATGGTCGCAGTTCTACCTAATACACTTCCTCGCTTCGCTCGTCGTCGTACCTAACCGGGACCTTACTTTAGGTAGACTATGCTATGTGTTGAAAGTGCGAAGTGACTATTGGAGTTAACATCTTTTTGGAATATAGTATTAGCCTAAGGAAAACGTTTGCCTAATGAATGAACAATTATCTTTATAAAACTTGACAAAGTAAAATTATGCCAAATGATAATTTGACCAAATTAATAAAATGCGATAATATATGTAAATGTGCTAAGGGTTCACTTGGGAAATTAAACTAGGTACTGCAATAACTTTTTGGGAATTGAAATTTGGTGAAAAATATTTTGCCTAAACGGCAGTACACCAACCGCATTTGTGAAGCATCGATATTCGCTACTGAAACTATAGATAAGTATACTAATAATATTTGTTTATTTAATCATTAATGCACAAAATAACAAATTATCGTTTAAAAGGCGGACTTAATGCCGAAAGCATTTTTTACCAGTCAACCAAAAATAAATATAAATAAATAAAGAGTTAAAGTTTTTAACTTTGTATGTAGGGGGTATTAGTGTTCAATATAATCTCAAAAACGACTTATCAGATGTACCTACCTATATCTGTGGAAAACGGAGGTTCGCTAGGGAAGGTACCTCTAGTACCTATCCTTAATGGTTTACCATCTGATGTACTTACAAATATATGTGACATACCACAAACTGTAAATGTAATTAATCCCAAACCAGATAATGCTAATCTTAATTACCGTTGCTGTCGTAGATGTGTATACAGTTTTGGACCTTAAGCCGTGGCTATAGGATAAGAAACGGTAGGCACGTCTCCAGCCTGCTCCCAAGTGCTGCACAACATATTAATATATAATATCATATTTGCGGACAATCTTACACAAATCGACCTAGTCCCAAACTAAGCAAAGCTTGTACTATAGATACTAGACAACGATAAAAATACTGAAATAAATACTTAAAACATCCATGACTCATGAACTGCTCATCACTCACATGAATGCCCTCACCAGGACTCGAACACAGGACCTCCAGCTTCGTAGGCAGGGTCACTACCGACTAGGCTAAGGCGGTCGTCGTACCTATTACATACCTACCTAATGACGCATATTGTGTAGGCAATCGCTGAGTGCCCTTAATTTTTTTTATAACTGCACGCACACAGCGGATGCATCCATAAATGCATCCAATACATAAACTTGTTCTCCAATGTATTGAATATTAATAGGGGTGAATATTATACACCAAATAAAATAAGCAATAATGTTAAATTATCCCGATAAAGGGTTAAAAAGATCGTCAAATGGAGATAAAAGTAAAGCAAAATAATCACAAAGTTTTAAGTGTCCAAAGTTATAAGAGGGGGTATATTCTGTCCCTCTTCGACGAAACGTACCTTCATATGAAACGATTGCCATTTACTTTACAGTACATAAATATGGTGCTACTTTCCCGCACTAGTGCGGAAAAGAGCACTTTTCGTGCATATGACGAAACTTTAAAGAGCCATATGTACAGTAAAACGTTGTACGATACACGTCCGAATAGGTAATTCGCAATTCGTGTCGATTTAAAACACTCCCTTCGGTCGTGTTTTAATTTATCACCACTCGTTGCGAATTTCCTATTTTCGGCACTTGTATCGTAAATAACTATCGACTCTCGCAGGTCGTGACCTCACGATCTGCGAGCGTTTTCTCTCTCTAACACGCAATTTTAAAACAATTATATCTTCGTAATTCTTTGATATATCTGAATGGGACTTTCACTCCTAGGCATATTTTTTTGCCTTCTTTCTTTTGAAGTATTATTACATTTTGACTCTACACCCGTATTTAGTGAATGAAGTGGCAGTTAAACCCTGCTGGGTTTTGTCCGCTGCCTGTCCGTGAATTGTAAAATAATTATAATTATGTACATACATGTATAAATAATTACTTAAATAAAAAATATAAACCTTGCACTTTGTTTTAAATAAACAGTTCTAACAACTCGTTTCATTATTGCATATTACTCGGCATACAAGAAAACGTTATTTCGTCAAGACATTGTTTTGTTCGACTGCCTCATTAATAGGTACTTCAACTTAAATCCTTGCCTTGTCACAAAAAAACAATCCGGTTGATAAGCATAACTACTTATAAGAAAATAAGATCAATCAAACTTAAGAGCAAAAGCTAAAACATTTCAACCTTAACTCCAACTTAACGGTATCACTCAAGTACTCAATAAAATGCCTGATAACCGAACTCAGCATAAAAGTTATGAAATTGAACCATAAAAAATCCACTCGATTAAGCAGAGCAGCGAAAACACATTAATCCTAATTCTACTTTAAGTTTCTTTACCTTCCCGTAAAAGGTAAATCCCCGAAATGTACCAAGCGGGAGAAACAGATAAAACGTCTTTATAGCTTAATAAAAATTCACCAAAAATCAACAATTCAATTCTATGCGAGTCATAAAGTAGAAAGATGGTTTGGAATCGGCACCCCTAACGCTGGAACTCGATCAATTATTGTAAATGGTACTAAATATTTAATTTCGAGATACAGATGACGGGCATACTGCTATTTACGAATTGCAACAAATAGTTAAAAATCCGAGAGACAGTTTCTAAAAAAAAGATTGAGAAAAACAATATATTAATAAGAAATAATTTGAAATTAACGCATTTTTTTTTCAACATAACCATAGAATTGTATGGCAATTTTTTGTGTCACAACGGAACTTTTTAACTACTACCGATTAACCAGACTAACTACTGGTCAAGAATTTGGTCCTCACACAGGTACCCATGCACTCATTAAAACCCACAGAAGAAAAAAAGGGTTTACTTATTTTTGACATGTACAAAAACAAACATTTACGATAATAGTTATAATTATTTGCTTGATGGAGGAACTGCTTTAGTAGGTATGTTTAAAACACTTTAAAATATTCACTTGTATAAGGAGCTGTTAAGGATTGAAAAATATAGTAAGACTGGTCTTTTGAGGATTGCAATTTGGAGTTTTACGGTACGTAGTTTACGAAAAGATTGTATAGATTAATTTTGTATTAAGCAGTTACGCTGCTAACGAAATTATACATTTTTTTTAATAAAGGAAAAATTGAAAAAAAAAATGCTCCCAGCCGGATTCGGCCCATGAATGCCTGTGGTCGCCGGTTCGAATCCGGCTCGGAGCATTAAATTTTTCAATTTTTCCTTTATTAAAAAAAAAAAGATTGTATAGTTTTAGTTAACACAAAACTCATATCATAAGATACAATTATGACTAACAAGCGACGAAACTTCTAACCAATGGTAACACCGTTGTCTAAACAACCATGAAAAGCCAATATCCGATCAAAATAATATTATGAAAAGACTATGCAGTGCAAAAAGTTTATCTAAAAGTGGGTTTTTTTATATCACTGGGAATACCAGTGAGCGATAATGTTAAATTCATTGTTAATTAATATCGGTACCTACAGTATTTAGAACTAACGAATTTGCTCCTGAGACAATTTATTTTTATTTATTTAGTTATTAAATACAGCAACTATCCTTACAGGTAACCCTAATACAATAGTGCCTTAACCTTAAATTAAAAATAATCCTTATTACTACTTAATTAAACTAAATATGTTATTACACAATAATTGAAATCAACTTTAAATCCATTACATAACATAATACATAATAAACACGTTTTTGACAATTTATGTGTTCAATGCTTTTTTATTTAACAACTGAGAATTATTCACACGGTAAGCCACTCGATTTTATTAATCATGACTACTTAAGGCTGTGCATTGGAAATTATCGCTTGCTTTGAAACGGCGTTCTGACTAGATTAAGAAACAATAAGGTCTGATATTCAGATATATGATTCTTGACTATATGATTGTTCATCTGATTTTATGGATACATGATTGCTTAAAATTTCCTCGATAGAAAAAAAATCCAATGTTGGGTCTGTATTTTCCTTTTTTTACTCAGCCTACTTAAACGATATATTATTTTTCGACACAATCAAGTTAATACTATAGTATTTTATCTCATCTAAAATCTCATTTTATGAAATTTAAATAAAACGTCTCTAAGTTAGGTATTTATCGAAATTTGTCCAAAAAAGCCATTCTCGGAGGGTGTTACATCTCTTTTCCTCGTGCGCGAAAGGCATCAGAGTGTCTCTGTCTAGGGGGCGTGTTCGACACTAATCAAGGCATCGCCTTAAAAGAATAGTTACAGCCCAACCGACAAAAATACAAAATATTGCTAAAAGCAATTTTTAGTTTTTTGTCAGACACTTACACAGCGTTCTACAAAATTTAACAATATAACTACTGGTCACGTGTGTCAAACAGAGGACATTTAATAATACTAAACAAAACATAGTACAAAAGTACCTATTCCTTGAATAAACAGAGCATTGAAGTCTTTCGGGTAAACTCTGACAAAGTGCAGTGTTCAAATACACGCGATTACGGACCGAAATGAAAGATCTCGGGAATCCCATCGGTACGGTGCGACTGGGGTGATGCTCTGCCTAAAAATATTGGAAATAAATGGATGACACCTTGACATCTACACTACCCAAAAACCCAGAAAACGACTCCAAAATAATCGATCCGCGGCCGGTGGCTTATACGAGTATGACATGACAGATGGTACATACTTTATGGCTAACATTTAAGGCATGTTAAGCGTGACGATACAGTGCAGGGGGGGGCACCGGAGCGCCTCTATGGTCGGCCAGAGGGGCTAGCACAACTGCCGCCGCGCCGCGACGCGAGTTGAGAAAGAGCTACCCTCCTCTTTCGAATTTGCACGGTGAGAATGAGACAGGGGACGCTCAGTCGCGCGAGAAGCGGCTTGTCAGCAAGTTGTGCCAGACGTACAGGGCGCAACGTTAATGACGCGCTGCACGGTCGCTGCCATGTACGGGTCGGACGCCTTTGGGGCACACTATATAGTCTCATGGCAACGCCCATGGCGCATCCATACTACTGCTGCCACATACGCAACCTTTTGGTCGGTGGCTGCTGGCTGCATTTACCACCGCTGCCGTAGCTTTATTCCCGAAAGGGGTAGGTAGACCACATAAAACCTATATTCTAGTGCCACTTTTAGCATAAATGCGGGTATCAAATATCGACAAAAATGTGATATCGCAGTGAAAGGTTGCTAGCCCACAACACACCTCTAGCCTGGCGTCATCTGTACCCTGGATATTTAGAGACAACTCTAAATCTAAACGTTATGATACAGAGACAGAATATAATGGAAAAATAAACCATCTTCGTCTGTAGCCCCCGACAGGATTCGAACCTTCGAGTGGTGCCAAGACTGTGAAACAAGTCTATAATTCGATACAGAGAGGGCGCTAGTCTTAGCGGGTATATAGTGGAAAATTATACAACTTGCGTCACTGTCCTCGTAGCTCAGTTGGTAGAGCAGTCTAGCGTTAATAGAAAGGTCGCAGGTTCGAATCCTGTCGGGGGCTACAGACGAAGATGGTTTATTTTTCCATTATATTCTGTCTCTGTATCATATCGTTTATAAAATGATCGGGGTAACTTCCTCGTTAAAAATAACACGAAACAAAAATATAACTATAACTCTAAATCTGTTTATCTAGAGCCATGTTTCTTGCAAATTTGCACCGTGGAGTGCATTCCGGCGGCGTTTCGGCCACGTCCCGTCGCTGTTCACTTTTCAATCAGCAACGCGACTGTCTGAACCCGAGAGTAGCGATGATTATCAGATATCTATTGTCGGTTTGGAGATTTACGTGTTTTTGGCCAAGTGAAGAGTCCTCACGTAGCTTAGTTTGGCTCTCATTAAAACGCCTTTCTGGAATGACATGAAACTTTCTATACATCATATGATCCGCCATATCTAGGTTGAAAACTAGAGTCTGGTGCAAGAAACCTTACTTCGTGACATTTTAAACGGCGGTTTGTAGTACAAACAGGTTTGTAACTTGTACTCGTATTTTTGTAAGCGGAAATAAGTACCTGATATATATGGTTGAGTCCAACCGAAGAAAACACGAACTGGTAACACCAAAAGCAAGTTCTTAGTATCTGTTATAAAATGTATCGCGGAATTGCATTAAAATTTATAGAATTATTTCATCTGTACAAAACCTAAATATCAACCAATTAAAGATAATGCTATTAAACACTGTGATGTTTTAAAAATGATTTTAGTCATTAAGGGGATACTTTAATCATGAATTTGACAAACCTTAATGTGTCATCACCCTCCTCGCGTTATTCCCGGTTGTGCCCTAGAGGAGACTAACAATAAGTTTAAGAGGCTGACAAGACCTAATTTGGTGAAATTGGTGTTTTTTTTAAGAAAAACAATTTGTTCTAGCACATCAAATAAAATATATGTTAATATTCACCATACTTCAAAGATCGTAGAGGGGGTCGATAAATAATTTGACGAATTCGGCTCGATAGAAAATAATTGCAAAGATTGGTCTTAAAATCACATTAAACGGTCCTATGTCTTCTTTTTTGACGTATGGGTCTGCAATTAAAAACATGAAGTCAACATATTCATACCTAAACCGCTAGCGAGTCATATTTCACAAAAATCCACACTTTTTTTTATTTTAATATTTATGTTAGTGTTAATTCAGTTAAAGTTTACCTTAGTCAGTGTTTTCCATTCTCAAATTGTTGTATGCTGACTAACTCTGTAACTGCAAAATGCTGAAGATCTGATGCTGTTCAAAAATAAACTGTTTCGGAAAAGGCATATTATTCAGTTGACGAATATATAAAAGACGATTTTTAAAGTCGTACCAATTTTTAGGGTTCCGTAGCCAAATGGCAAAAAACGGAACCCTTATGGATTCGTCATGTCTGTATGTCTGTCCGTCCATAGGTCACAGGCATTTTACTCGAAAACTATAAGGTGTATGAATAAAATTTTGAGGATAGGTGTATTTTGTTAGCCGCTACATAGTTTTGTAATTAAATTACTAAAAAAAACTTTTTTTAGGGGTGCACTCCATACATAAGACTGAAAGTCAAAAAAAATATTCATTGCAAGCCCACGTGTGGCACATCAATCGATAGGCCTTTCAAAATAAATATAAGGTTTCTCAGCATTTTTTTTGATTAAGTGAATAGAGTCGGAGATAATCGCCCCGAAAGTCACTAAAATTGTGTCCCCCTCCCCCCCCCCTCTCATTTTTGAACCGAATATTTTAATAATATGAAAAAAATCATGGACATAGGGCTTATTAAATTCTTTCAGCGAAAATTGTTTTGAACGAGATCGGTTCAAAGGTTTTTGAGGTATTTCTAAAAAACTGCCTTCCTTAAAGAAAAGGTCGTAAGTGCCATACGATTTCAGTAACAATACGACCTTTTTAATAGGCACGGAACCCTTCGTTGTGCGTGGTCCGACACGCACTTGGCCGCTTTTTTTTATAACGTATTATGCATGAAAATAGTGATATAATATTAAATTAAGCCTTCTGCATGTTTTGTTACACCTTCGGGTAAGACATATGTAGTGACCAAGCTGCATTTTATAACATATAACCTATGTTTAGCAAATAAATATAATATTATGCACTTAACTAAACCATAAATAAATAAATTAATTGAAATTGATACCTAAGACCACATTTTTACGTGTGTATGTTCAGCAATATAATACATTTATATTTTTATCTCGAGTCCATAACCCATTTTTAGGGTTTCGTAGTCAACAAGGAACCCTAATAGTTTCGCCATGTCCGTCCGTCTGTCTGTCTGTCTGTTTGTCTGTCCGTCTTCGGCTTAGCTCAGTAACCATTACTACTAGAAAAGTGTAATTCGGCATGGGTATATAAATCAATCACGCCGACAGAACGGTACAATAAAATCTTGAAAACAATTTTTTTTAGGGTACCTCTGCTACACCTAAAGCGAGGATGCAATTTTTTTTTGCTCGTTAAACTCCTAGTGTGGGGTATCGTTGGATAGCTCGTTAAAAACTATCATGGGTTTCCTAAATCGATTATTCAAATCAGTGATTCGTTTGCGAGATAATGAGCTTCAAAGTCCTATTTTTTGTTCGAGTCATGTGTCGTCCCCCCACCCCCTGCTGGCTAAATGGCTACTACTGGGGATATGAAAAAAATCGTGGTAGTACATATAATAAATTTAAAAGGAAAACTAAAAGGGACAAGAAGGCATAAGTAGTTACCGAGTAATAGTCGACCAACTTAATGTGTACTTGGAAAGACCAATTTTCGTACAAATTCGGCTGACGCAACCGCACCGCACGTCGATGTAACTAAGACAGACAGGCAACTACGGAACCCTACACTGCGCGTGGCCCGACACGCACTTGGCCGGTTTGTCTTAAGTATTTATGCACCACACTGGTGAAGAACACTGTATTTATTAATTGCTAGCAATTTATATTTTGCTAGTTGTCAGATTAAGTTTCATCATCATCATTCATCATTTTCAGCCTTTAATCGCCCACTGCTGAGCATAAGCCTCTCTTCGAGTACGCCACTTATCCCGGTCCCGTGCTAGTCTCATCCAGAAAGTTTATTAGCAAATGACTGACGAATGACTGGTGAAATGAATGACGTCGAATCTAATAAGTAGTATTTATTTTTATTTTATATTATTAAGAGCCTTAAGTGTCCCACTGCTGGGCAAAGGCCTCCCTCTTTTTCTTCCACCCTGTCCTGGGCAGACTCCCACCAGTCTTGGTCAAAGCCGTCAAGCTCGTCTCGCCATCTCCTACGTGGTCTACCGCGACGCCGTATTCGGTTCTGTGGGACCCACTTAGTGGTAATTGTAGCCCACAACGCGTCTGGCATGCGGAAGTTGTGCCCGGTTCAGTCCCATTTGAGTTTTGCGGCTGTGTGGGCTTCGTCAGCTATCTGAGTTTTGGAAGGCAGTATTGTATTTTTAATGCGATTCGTTAATTTTACGCCCAAAATACTGTGTTCCATGGCTCTTTGGCAAACCTTGAGGGCAGATTTCTGAACTTTTGTCAAAGACAAAGTTTGTGCTCCGTAGATAAGGATTGGAAGAATGCACATGTCCATGAGTTTGCGTTTTAATGATATCGGAGGTTTCCTTTTATGTACTCCTTCATAGCCCAATAGCTCCTCCAGGCGTGTTCGGTGCGTCTGGCGATCTCTTTGTCTTGTCGCGCCTGGAAGGAGACTATTTGACTACTAATACTACTTGAAGAATGGAATATGTCATACTCATGGACATATTCCATTCTTCAAGTAGTATTTAACCAACTATTTTAAGCTTTTGCGGTGTTTTCTTGGGAAACCATCACCAGACGATTCAAAGTACCTACGCTACGTGAAACCAGTAACCGTCACATTCTTCCAAATTAGGTGATTCCTTTAAACATCTTTTGCAGAGCTGAGTAAAAAGAAGCACACCGTGTTACTAACTTTCAAGAAGGCATAAAGGATTAACATTTTCTTATAAAGATACGACGTTTTGGGTAACCGAGTGCATCGCCTTAGCGATCTCACCGTCGATTGCACCCGCGCGGGTATTCAAAGCGATCTGTGCATCCTAGGGATCACGTCCGTGCGCGTTGGGGGCACAAGGTTGAAGAAAAAGCGGACGAAAATTATTTGTAAAAATAGGTTTTAAAGTGACAAAAAATGTCACGAGGCAGGCCGATTGAAACAACATTTCATTATATAAACCGCTTCCTCAGCTTTTTCTAATACATAGCTAGTTTATAGCTCTGTATTTGGGGAATGACTATTTGATGGCGGGATTTATTCGCCACGCCGCACAGTCGTCATCAGGCTAATGTAGCTTTTATTGAGAAGCCTCAGTTTCACCCATTAAGGCTTGATGACCCAGTAGCTTGATGATTTATTCAGTTACTACACAGCTAACCACCATATTTGATGGTCGTTCACTATCTGTCATGACTCTATTGCAGTATTGGTAGCCTGCAGGTTAGCCCCAATAATCTAATCTAATGTAGTTACTTCGAAATTATATGGAATAGAGATTTCAAGATGTTTATTAAATATATATACTGACTATTTATTAGTAAAGAGGATGGATCGAAGAAGATTAACGAAGAGAATGTTGAAGGGGACGACCTCGTCGAACTTTTTCCGACCAAATCGGAATATTCGTAAAGAAAGGTCAGGTCGAGAGTACCCTTAACTAACGAACATGTATAAAAAATGTAGGTGGTGCACTCGAGCCACCTCACATACCATGGTGCATGGTCGGCCGAGGCGCAACGTTAATGTTGGAACGGACCATGGTGCCGGGTGCCCTTCGGCTCCCAATGCCATGAAAGTGAATGAAGCAAGAAATATTTGTCATGTGGAAATCCGTGATCTCTGCTTACCCCTTCGGGAAAAAGGCGTCATTATATGTATGTGTGTATTTAACAGTAATATAGTTTTGCACTTTTTTATAATATGTACTAGCCGACTACGACGACACTAAGTTATAAAAAAATGCTTATTTCATTTTTGAGCAAGGCTGTCTTTCTTGTAAGCATGGAAGAATTTTGGAAGAGAAAAGATATTTGTGTTTTATAAACGTTAGGTTCTTAATAAGGACGTTAGTGAAAACCTTTTGCCTTGCACCTAATACCAGAATGAAAGCGACGACAGGAAAAAAGACCTGTCTTCGAGGTAACAATGGCTCAGCCAGTAGGAGATGGTTCAAAGATTTTTTACGCTTTTATCTGATACTGTGTACTTTAAAAATTGTTACAATTCGCTCGTACTTCTTTGAATAGTCTTGCCAATAGATTGTGAAAGTTGAAAGAATTTGAAATGCATTTTCTTGGGAAGTATTTTAAAGAAATTGTTCTGGATAGGCGAGGACGGTTGGTGTGATAGTTGCGGGTATCTGAAAGGTTACACAAACCAAAGGCATTATAAGGACGATGACGTTTTTAGTTTTGTAGCGAACCACAATGGAGTATGAAGTGATACTACTGATTTTTAGAAAATATTGTTTGCTGAACCTGCGCTGTTGCTTAAAGTTTCGTGTAATTTTCTACAGTCTTTTTTATATTTACCACAACGGTAGCAAAGGCACACGGCTTGCCTGGACTCTATAGCTTTTGGATACTTGTGAGTTCAGAAGAGATACAAGCGAGCTGCCGTCCCTTTAGAAGATTCGGTGCATTCAAAACTAAAAACAAATGCAGGTTCCTACTTTCGACAGAAAGGCATCTTGGGATGTACTGGCGACCTCTGTAGATGGCATGTGATGTTGTGTTCCTGGTGACAAGTATAACGCCGACGCTAGCGGGGACGGACGCCTATTGAACAATAGTATGAGCAGCGCTAACTATTTAACCCGCGGCGGGTGCATAGAGCGGCTACCCGCAGGCGTGCGCCCGCTCCGTGCACCCGCGTCAGCTTGCGTCGGCCCTAACACTAGTCACCAGGAACACAACATCACATGATGCGTACCTACAGAGCAAGCGGTGGTGTTATTATGACTGAGTTTTTCTGTACGGCAGCGGTTTCCCCAGTTTAGCTGTCTAGGAATTAGACCTTAATCTCATTTTTTTAACCAATCATATTAAGTCATTGTTTAGTCGAATTGAAACACGATGGTGATATAATAATAATGGGTTCTAGCACATTAAACTTCGTCTCCAAAGAGCCTCTACGCCAGATGTCGCCAAATGGCGGACCGCGGTCCGCATCCGGACCGCCGACCCTTTTTGTGCGGACCACGAGAACACAGCAACTTGTACTACAGAGTACCAACGTAATTAAATAAAAATGTATCCCCCCCGCATTTTTTTTCTGTAAAATGTAGTGCGGACCGCGATGGTCATTTCATTTCTTAAAACGGACCCTGAGCGAAACTAATTGGTGACCCCTGCTCTACGCCTTCCAAATGACCGGGGTTCGCCCCGTGAATTTCAATCGGAGATACATAACAATAATAATAAATCAGCCTATATACGTCCCACTGCTGGGCACAGGCCTCCTCTCATGGATGGGAGGGAACGGGCAGTAGTCCCCACGCTGGCCCAGTGCGGGTTGGGGACTTCACATACACCTTTGAATTTCTTCTTGGATGTATGCAGGGTTTCCTCACCCTTTTTCTTCACTGAAAAGCTAACGGTGACGGCTATCATCATTTGATACCGTACATAAGTTCCGAAAAACTCATTGGTTACGAGCCGGGATTCGAACCCACGACCGCCGTTTGACAGCCGCATGCCTGAACCGCTAGGCTACCGTAGCTAGGTTAGCGTAGAAGGTGATATGGTTGAGATTATTTAGTTGCCGAGTTTCTATTATAAACTGTCATTGTAATTTGAATCTTCTACCATAGGCAATAGAGTTGCTTTTTGAATGGACAAAATACGACCAACTAAAATAATCTAATAACGTAATAAG
Source organism: Epinotia ramella (assembly GCA_947578815.1). NCBI lineage: Eukaryota > Metazoa > Arthropoda > Insecta > Lepidoptera > Tortricidae > Epinotia > Epinotia ramella. The sequence goes on along the minus strand of OX388204.1, from coordinate 28,817,830 downwards.
TTATCGATTTAATTATCCTTTATTGTTACTTTTTAAGAATTATTATTGTAAAAAAAATATAGACTGTGAATTTATGCATTTGATTGACATTTAGTAAATTATTTGATTGATACAAAGACATAGTTGACATGATATACATGATTTTACTTATTATTGATTTTCTATTATTTTTCTTTTTTAGTCTTTATTGTTGTTTTCTGTTACTGCATTCGTTTTTATTTATTTTGACATTTTTATTTCAAATGCAATGAAGGTACTTATATTGTTACTGAAGCAGTAGTTCTTACTTCAAAAGCAAACGTTTCGAAATAAAAAGTTTTTATTTACGTTTTAACATTTGTATAATAAATTACTAAAATAATAATAAATCATCATCTATTGCGTGTTAATTTACATGCTTTATAAAATTAAACAGTTTTGATTCGGTTTGGGTCAGGATTCGGTTTGGTTCGGATGGCAAGTGCAAACAAATTAAAAACAAAACAAACCATAAACAGGAGGTATCATACTTCTCATTTCCCATCAAAATACAGTTCAAAATGAAACGTCGAAAGATGATAAACTATTAACATTTTATTCGTGTTTCTGAAGACAAAAGTGTACGTTCCGTTTAAAATGGTCGAAGGAATTCATAACTGCACTTCTGAAGAAATTGCGGAGTAGCAAAAGAACGAATAGAAAACTTGCTGCCTGAAAAGTCTAAACAATGCAATTTATTTAAAATTTGTCATCAAAAAGGTATTGTATGCAACGGTGTATAACTTGTCTAAAAACGCTCGTGGCGTCTTTAATTGCGATGTTCGCCAAGACTCGCATCGCAAATCGCAACCCACGGCACTCGCATTTTAAGACCCTTTTTATACAACAGTTGCATAAAATACTATAATGAAATGTCTAATGTAAAAGTTGACGTAGATGTATTATATTTTTTCTTACTTATGTATAATTAATCCCATTTCCGTACGTAGAATACTTGAAATTGAATGAATGAAAAAAATATTATAGAAGAAGGATCGACACCGATATCGTTCATTACCTTTTTACCCGACTGCCGAAGGAGAGGAGGGTTGTTAACTGAACCTATTGTTAAAATACACATAAAAAGTAAAAAAATACACGTAGAATGTTTCAAAACACATTATTTACAAATTAATTTCGTTCAATCCTTAGTAAACTTAATTATGCCAATTTCGTTTTGTTTTAGCGATATAATAATGTGGCGTCCTGCCAATTTTATTATAAAATTTGACGTCAATTGAGTAGGTACCTCCTGAGATAGTGTCCGTGTATGTTTCACTTTTATCACTTCAGGCCCCGTATCATGGTCGGCCTTATCACACGATAAGTGACAAGATAGAGTGTCACTCTCGTTCTATCGAAAGGTATCAGCCAGTGACGGACGCTCTATCTTGTCACTTATCGCGTGATAAGGCCGACCATGATACGGGGCCTGCAATGATCTCGTTACACTTCAAGATGACCATACTCAACTCAATCATACACTGGATCTTTGATAGCATCTGTAACTAATGGTACCTATATGGTATAATCCGATCGCTGTGCACTATAATATTTCACTTTGTCAGATGATATTAATCAACAGTTCCAACACCTGAAGGATCACGTGTCGGCGCCGACCATGCCGACAATTAGTCTGGGTGTGGCGCCATTTCTAGCGGGTAGCGGACAAACTGAGTGGATGGTGATACGCTATTTTTGCCACCGAAGCTTGGTGTGGCTTACATAAATCTATCCTCCTCTTCCCATCTATCTCTTAACAGTATTTGATTTTAAACGGATTTCTTCCGTAGCCGCACACTTTAGTGAGTAGGCAGTACAGTTAGTAAGTAGAAAAATGTCCAAAGGGGGATTCGAACCCGGCAACTCCAGCTTTATAACGTAGGTAACGTACTATCTAGGCCAATCAGTCGCCAACGTGTACCCCGTGGTGCTATCGGAAATCGCTAGGCTGCGCGCTGTGCCGCCACTCAGCATGTTAGCTTGCTTTTCTAGGCAGTAGTTGGTAGTTGATGATAATGGCTGTACCTATTTACACGCATGGTAATATTAAACGTTTAATGTTGACGGAAAAGGAAAGAAGAGCAGTGTAGTAGATTACGCTCCAGATACTCGTAGGCTTATGGAAGTTCACACATATTTTCCCGCCAAATCACATATCTATTTTTGGTAAAACGTTTGTTATTTGATGAAAAAATAAAAAGATGACAAATGTTGTGCCGTATTTTCTAACGCGTTATGTCGTTTTTTAAACCTAAGGTAATTATTATGTAATTACTCATTAATATATATTCTCTTGTAAGTGAGTCAAGAAAATACAAACTTAGCTCTGTATACTAGAGCCTCACTTATTGCTGTCACTAGGCCACACAACAAATGCCAGAGCCTCATTAAACGTTGTCACTAGCCCACAACCCAGAAGCCAGAGCCTCACTAAACGTTGTCACTAGCCCACAACCCAGAAACCAGGGCCTCACTAAACGCCGTCACTAGGTCATACCCCAGAAGCCAGAGCCTCACTAAACGCCGTCACTAGCCCACAACACAACCCATAAGCCAGAGCCTCACTAAACGCTGTCACTAGCCCACAACCCAGAAACCAGAGCCTCACTAAACGCCGTCACTAGCCCACCACCCAGAAGCCAGAGCCTCACTAAACGCTGTCACTAGCCCACAACCCAGAAGCCAGAGCCTTACTAAACGCCGTCACTAGCCCACAACCCAGAAGCCAGAGCCTCACTAAACGCCGTCACTAGGCCGCACCCGGCTGGCCCGCGCTCAACGCATGTTAATCAGGCAGATCACGGGTAATTGCCGAGTGGAGTGTGAAATGCGGGCTTAGCGGAATTATCTGCCGTTTAGCCTGATTTATATGCGATTAAACGATTCCTTTCCGTCATGGGGTATTGTTCTCGGACGACTCTGTGGACGATTGGAATTTGGGTGAAATTCTCACAAACTGCCCGACTGCCGAAGAAATTAGGTCAACGTTTTTTAAGTGTATGTTGGTATGCATGTCAACTGCATGCAAGCTCTGCAGCCCAGGTTAGTTAGGTTCCGCGTAAGTTACAAGCCTAAGTTCTGAACTAGTCAAACAAGTGAACGCCTCCACAGATCAAACGCGGGCCCGCCGCGGTATATAGCAACGCGTGTCCGACGCGATAGCAACGCGGGCCTGCCGCGGGTTACAACCACGTTGGATACGCGGTGGTCCCAAAGGGACGGCAAAGAGAATACAAATACCGTTTGGATATATACCCAGCGTAAATGGACACCCAGAGGCCTTGAATTACAAAACTCGCTCGATACAAAACGATCTGATAATACCACAAAGCGATTTTACGTTTTTATTTTGAGAACAACTTCTAGGGTAAAATAAAAGACGTATATACGTACCTAGTTTCAAAACGACAAGATAAAGAAATATCTACCGAATTATATATAAATCCTTTTAGTAAAAATATATTGAAAACACCGTAAAAGTCAATACACCAAAAACTATATTCCTTAATATTATTATAGTCATTATGAGACAATTATTTAATTAAATAGTAGGCTTGAATTTTTTGTAATACTCGTAACGGAGAGTTTACGCTGCAGAATTGATAAAATATAAATCAAAACTCAACTATTTAGTCGTCATGTCTTAATGAAATCGTTGAAAAGTGTTGAATGGGATGCCAGCGATCGGGGCTGGACTCCAGACTCAATTAGTAGCGGGACAAAGCCGAATGGCGCTGCTAGTGGAGTTGCCTAGGTACGGTCAGAAGGAAAATTCAGTGATATCTATAGGTAATATTACGAGTACAAATAAAGGAAATAATTATGTATATGATGCAAAAAGCAGTAGGCGGAGGCACGTCTGAAGACAAAAATTAAAACGTTTTTGAAGTGAAAATTTCTTTACAGTACATATGGTGCTACTTTCCCGCACTAGTGCGGAAAAGAGCACTAGCGAGCGACAGACGTGCGAATAGGTAATTCGCAACTCGTGTCGATTTAAAACACTCCCTTCGGTTGTGTTTTAATTTAGCTCCACTCGTTGCGTTTTTCTTATTTTCGGCACTTGTATCGTAAATAACTATTAGCGGCGCTGTGCGCTTTTTGTGATGGGGAAAAAATGTTAAACTCGCGACAGGTCACGGACCGACAGATTCGTCAGATTGAAAATTCGTAAGACGGACACGTGACCTGATCTAAAAACTGTTACAATGGCACACACACGTGTGTCACACAGCGTTTTCACTTCTGCCGGCACTCCCGGAGTGCAACCCGGTCTTTTTTTGTTATATCGTTTAAAAAAAAATAAGAGGTTATTACCACCGTTTAAACAGGTAGTTGTAAAACAAATGAAAACTTTGTTAAGTACCTACTGCAAGTTTTATTTTGTTCAAACATGAACTTTGAATGTCTGATTTGGGACAGGTATATATATGTCACCAAGTTCACTCACCAGTATATTGATTGCTAATATAACGCTAAGCAATAGGCAAATTCTTCAGTAAAAAATACACTTTTTTTACTGATTATTTCTTTCTAAAAGTGGTTTATAAAACGTTTTGAGCAGGTGACATAGATTGACTTGTTATGTTTTAATGTAAGTTGATTTGGGCAAACAACGGTAATACAATAATACTTAATACTACGGCGATCCATACTAATATTATAAATGCGAAAGTGTGTCGGTCTGTCTGTCTGTCTGTCTGTCTGTCGGTTACCTCTTCACGCTTAAACCGCTGAACCGATTTGGATAAAATTTGGTATAGAGATAGTTTGAGTCCTGGGGAAGGACATAGGGTACTTTTTATCCCGGAAATCATCCCCCAAGGGGATGAAGTGAGGGGTGAAAGTTTGTATGGAGCTACGATATAATCGAGTTCCACGCGGACGGAGTCGCGGGCAGAAGCTAGTAGGCTATAAGTACATAATATTATGTTTTAACTACGGTAGTAACCAAAACCAACTCTGCGAATACCAATTTAAATGTAAGTAACAAAACAAACAAACAAAAATTAATTAACTACTTCGGCATAACAAAGTTTTTAAGATTTGTAAGATTCTCCCAAATTCATCCTAGCACTTAATCACCATGGTAGTCGAGAACATGGCCAATTGTATGTCACACTTACGGCACCAGACCCCGTATCATGGTCGGCCTTATCACACGATAAGTGATAGGATAGAGCGTCCGTCACTGGCTGACACCGTTCGATAGAACGAGACGACGCTCCTATCTTGTCACTTATAGCGTGATAAGGCCGACCATGATACGGGGTCAAGTCTGACAACTACTATGGCGATAGATGCCTGCGGAAACGCCTAGCCTACACTTTAAACTGCGTGCCAGCAGATATCAGACTTCAGGCCATTAGAGCAATGTTAAAAAGAAAATTGTTTTATTATTTCATAGATAGCATGGTAGACAATAGTAAATGATATAATTAATGAATGTATAAACATACATAGTAATAGTCGTATACAATGATGTAATATAAAAAAGAGGTACATAGGTTATTAAGCACTCCAAAAGTGGCACACTAAAACTCAGCCAATTGTATGCCCTTGCCTGAATGTCGCGTCGTCAATGGACACGTATAAACATGTCTCAGCTGTCAGATTTGGTGGTCATTTTTAAACTCGGTATTTCATAATAGACAACGTATCTACCTCTTTTTTGTAATACGTCATTGGTCATATATGTGAATTTAGTTACCGAAGAGACTCAGATCCCACAGTTAAACTGTGTACTTAAACCGTTTTGTGGGACAGACGCCTACTGTAAAAATATACCTTTTTATAATAAAAAATAATAACATAGGCTATACATCATCCAACAAAGTTGCCAACACGTAATTAAGTGCCGAGGATTATTAAAAACCACCAATTTTGCCAAGTCTGCCAACGGTACGGGAATGGCATGCGCTCACAAGTCGGAATGAGTCGCAGGTGCAGTACTGTGACGCGGTATGTGCGCTTACAGACGTATTAGACGTGTGACGTATTAGCGAGTCCCGAGAACGGAAATCTGTCATTACAGTCGTAGTGCCAGGTGGGATGTTAATATTTAGCGTTGTAGACATTTATAAAATAGTAAATAACAGCTTTTCCGCCGGGCGTAAGATGGTTGCTATTTACCGCAGTCATTCTCGCACTTGTCAGCAGGTTTATAATGGTTGCTGTTTTATATCACTAATCGCATAGCACATCAAGGTATGCCTAGTATGTTACTGCAAGACTGAAAGATGTCTTATTCACAACAATAAGTGGTAAAATGGCAGCTCTCATAAGCCCGCAAAACGTCTTATCCACAGCGGTACCTAAGTGATTAAGTGGCTACCATAATTATTTGTCCAGAGCTGTCTGTGCTCTGTGCCACTTCTTGGAATTGTAGGTTTCCTAAAGCGGGAAACATGACAATACAGTGTTAGGTTTATTTATCTCTTGGCTTTACACTATAGCATCGAGAGCCTTCTAGTGATTTCGCTACGATATAATTTATCGGTCTCATTTGTTTGCTATCTAGTAATAATTTTCCTTGCTAACTCACCTCACCGTACCCTTATCAGAAGGGAGGTCGTTCTGAATCTCATTAATTTTATTAAAGCCATAATTCAAACGGCACTTAGAAGCCAATAAACGAGCCTTAACTCCCGCTCTCGTTACAAATAGTTACTCTCGTTGAAGAAGAGCGTAACTGTATATATGACAGTACCGTCCTACTTATTTTATAAATGCGAAAGTTTGGATGTTTGTTACTCAATCACGCTTAAACGGCTCTACCGATTTAGATGAAATTTAGGACGAAGATAGGTTATAGCCTGGATTAAAATAAAGAATAGTTTTTTTTGGGTCCATGCAAACGAAGTCGCAGGCGGAAGCTAGTACGAATATAAAACAAAATTATTTCAACGATTTATGGAAAAAGTGTGGATAACTCTAGGTAAATCAGGATAAAAGATAACTAAGTATACCCTGTTAGCAAGCTGTTACAGTTGAGTTGCAAGCTCTTGACACTAAAGTTTTGTTTACGGGCGACTTTTACTTTTTTAACGAACAAGAAAAACCAAAAAATCTTAATTCTGTAAAAAAAAGTAAGTCACACATTTGATTGAAAACTCCTCCTCAAATTCGAAAATATGTCCGAGCACATCGTCACTAATATTATACATACCCAAAGTTGCAAAAATATGTATACAACAACCTTATTTCCGTAGTAATAAGCTAATAAGGTCTGTATACAAATTTCTGTAAGTTTGTGGTGTATACATACTGGTGACCTTGACTGTAAAGGCACACATTCACCGAACAAATCATGAAATCAGACCATCTAGCTTATTTCGACATGAAGAAGGTGTCTCGAATCTTGTTAACCACGCCCCAGTGTATGAGAACGGGGGTGATATTTAGCTTTCATAGGCATGAGGTGCCATACGTATAGCCGCTCACTTCATTTCGGCTTTTAAAAAAGGTAGCCTAAACTGCTTCTAATTTTTCAACCACAGTTGCCACCATCAGTTTAGGGGTCTGCGAAATTGGCAACTATGGTTGCCACAAGCAAGTGAGTTGTTAGACACTGCATATTACAATTGCGAATAGTTAGCAGTCCTCAACATTTTAACACAAATTGTAGACGCTGTAAGTATGCATTTAATCTTGTTGGCTTACGCGTCAACATTAATTCTTAACTCAATCCTCCCTCAATGAAACTCCAAATGAAAAATTCCTTTGCACCTCACACTCACATTTCCTAATGAACCCGCCGTATTCACGGCGTTCAAAGAAATGAGTCAATAATGAGCTCATGCTCAAAGCGTGCGAGTCTAGAAATTTCTTTTTAAATAAGGAACTGAATGGAGGAATGACGAGTGAATGAAATGAATGGAGTTTCTTGGATTCGGTTGAAGTTTTGAACTCGGTTTTGCAACGTCTGTTCTATTAGATTTATTGGCAAAGTTAAGTGAAGTGAGTTTTGGGTAATTTTTTTTTAATGATTTGTACAGTCACCGGCATCAATATCTGCCGTAACAAAGCCGGCAAAAATATCTGACACGTCCTTATGGCATTAGACATAGAGTCGTGTCAGATATTTATGCGTGCTGTGTTGTGGCAGATGTTATTGCTGGTGACTGTAACTTGTTCAATTAATTACGGGTAAGTATTGGTGTGTGGTATCTTCGAAAGAATCAATACCTATGTTGTGATATAACCTTGTTATGGTGCTGCTGTCATATTGACAGCTTATTTAATAACCAGCAATATGCCAATGTCATCTAATCTACACTCATAATTAACAAAAAATGTAACGAAAAAAGTCGTTTGTTCATTTCCTTGGTTACTGCAAGTAGGTAGTTCTTAAAAAAGGAAATGGTATTAAATATATCAAATATATGTAGCTACCTACTTCTAGAAATTACTTAACGATAATTTTATTTGTTTCAGTAGGAGACTACTGCTGACTAAAAGGTAAGTACCCACATATTTAGAAAGTTAGACAAACGATCACGCACATCCACAAAATGCCTGGCATAATTAACGAACATAAAAATTACCACGAATATATTATCTCGTCCGCACCTTTTCTTTTTAAATACATTTCAGGATCGTAAATAAACTACAAGATCGAACGAAAAAAACGAAAATATATTTTACGAAAAACTAACTAACGAGGCGCAAATTTATCGGCATTCCATCGCCGACTGGGTAATTATCCCCCTGTTTATTGTTCGCGCCAGGCCCTTAATTTAGAATTAATTTTCTTGATTAAAGCGAGATTGGTTGATAAATCTTGGATGGTATCCGGCTAAAACCAAGAGTTGTACCTGCGTAGGAGATAATATAAAGACAGGTTAGAAATTGTTTATGAAAGTTTTATTTATTGTGTCGAAATAAGACATTTAAATCTTGAAAAAAACAAATAGGTTAAATCGCCAGTAACTGGCCCCCTTATACTAAAAATTATCAGTTACTGGCGATTTACCCTATTCACTTATTAGATTGACGTAAAATACTTATAATAGGGAATATGCATATGATTTAGAAATGGACAAAAAAAACACGTGTAACCTATATTGCTTAATAAATATACACACATGATTATTTTTACAAATTATCGTGTTTCTATTGATTAATTTAATTGTTTAAAAGTACCATTTTTCAAATTCCCTCGCAAATTTCCAAAACGCAACGCTATTGGCGGAGCGAAACGTGACGTCACCATGCAGTCGGTGTCTACTGTTAACAGGTCGTTAGTATGATTATTGAAAGTTATTCGCATTGTTTTGCCGCTGTTTATGATAAATAATCAGTGTTTTTTTGGTAAATGTTAACTGAAAGCAGTGACTCCTTGTGAAAAAAGACTCGCCACAATGACTGAAAGCGGTTTTGTCAAGGCACAGTCGGATAATCAGCCTAAAATTGATGTGTTCATGATGACTAAATACGTACTTCGCAAATATTTGTGACTTTACGTCCGCTGAACTAAGAGGAGTAAAAGCTGCAAGGTAAATAAGTCACAGATATTCAATAAATTTTCATATTCCTTGTTTTTATACTCGTGAGATTGGTCAATTAAGTAATTATAACCTTTTTTTGGCGATTCAAATAGCTAGACTTTTAAACTACTTCAAATAGGTGTCTTTCTTAAATAAGTGGAATAAAAAACTAGTACATATTTATCCATACTATTATAATATACTATATATACTATATACTATCCATACTAATCCATACTTTCATACTAATATTATAAATGCGAAAGTGTGTCTGTCTGTCTGTTACCTCTTCACGCTTAAACCGCTGAACCGATTTGGATGAAATTTGGTATATAGATAGTTTCGAGTCCTGGGGAAGGACATAGGATAGATTTATCCCGGAAATCCTCCCCCAAGGGGATGAAGTGGGGGTGAAAGTTTGTATGGAGCTACGATATAAACGAGTTCCACGCGGACGGAGTCGCGGGCAGAAGCTAGTATTATATAATCAAAGATATGTAGGTACCTATTAGGAATGTTAAATGTTGAGAACATCTTTATGAACTTAAACAAACTAGTTTGTTTTCGTCAAGGCTGATAAATAAAACAAATTTGTGTAGGTCACTCAGTAAAAAGGATTAAATTCTTTCAACTTCGATCTTCGATTAACAGTGCAAACAAAGAAACTTAGTTAAAACGTTTCATGATCAAAATAAACACTCGTAGTCAGCTGTTGATCAACAAAAATCATAATATTTGTAACATTAATAACTAAAAAATTTGGGAATCGGAATAGTTTTATGAATAAGTACAATACAATACAATATAATACAATTTTGAGGTTAGGTTATTGTTGATAAAAAAGATTTTAGGTACATACATATTTAATACTCACGTCGAAATGATCTTCATAACAATATAAACTACTCAAGCACGATACATTATCTCTCCTCATCGCCTTACACCACTTTATCCTTATATTTGCACCTTTGGGCATATGAAAATATTTGCAGTTTTAATGTTATTTTCACACATAAGGATAATACAATATTTATAATAAGCTTTTGTGTGCTCTTCCACTACAATAAGTTGATCTTATAAGCTTTAATCACTCACATTTATTAAAAGTGTGAATCAAACACTTTGTTGTTAATTTGTTCTTAGTACACACTGCACGGTGACGTCACAAATGAGCGCGCCAAAATGGTGGCGTTTTGATCGTCCGAAAATGATAGTAGTTTTAATAAATTTTATTTGCTTATTTAATAATATTGTGAAAGTGTTATATTTTTTTCCGGTTATATAATTACTTATAGAATAGATAAAAAAAAAATAAAAAAAACATGAATATTCCCTATTGTTGTACCTACATAATACAAAAGTGAATTGTTTTTGTTGACATTTTGATATTGAAGTATAATATATATGTATAGTATAATAATCATAATCATAATATCGTTCATTGCTTAATATGGTTACAAAATGGTCTTAAAATATTTTAAGTCCCAATATAAACCCTTTAAGGGCACTGCATAATTATTTTATGAACCGGTATTTTAAATTTGTTACAAGGTGAACCATTATTGTTAAAAATAGGAAGAAAACATTCGCTTCACACATTCCTTTGGCACCAAAATTAATAAACGCTTCACACTCGAGAGCGCAAAGCGATTTAGGGAAAAACACGGTTTTCGGCCCGAGCCAGGAACGAACCTAAATTGGTTTACAGCTAAGCATTAATTAGCGAACCGATGGAAGCGCTGAGTTTCCACTCGGGAGGCTCGTGATGAAAGAATCGTTTGTACTGTGTTTGAGAAATGTGAATTTAGTGAAATTGTTTGAAACATAAATTAAGGGGGCTCTCATACAACAACAATTTTTTTGCCGTTTTTATAGATAATGGTACGGAACCCTTCGTGCGCGAGTCCTACTCGCACTTGGCCGGTTATAAATCAAAGTTAATTTTCTCGTATAGTACGGATTCTTTTTCTAGACCGAATTCATTTTCTCTTTGTGCCAAGTAAACAATGCCATTGTTTTTCATTGTTAAGTGTAACCGCTAAATGATACTGTAAAATAAACCTAGTAAACATCAACACTTTTTCAGCCAAACGGCTTTATACCTAAGTTAAGGTCTACATTTAAAAATACTACTAATGTTGAACATTTTGTAAGTATTTAAAACAATATACTACTTTAACAATAGAGTCGCTATTCGTGTATAGTATTGTGTGTGGCATGTCGCTGTTGTGGCTTTGATGGACCGACAGGTCTTAAGATAAGATCCGGTGTAGTAAAATAATTCGCGCCATAACACAATGTACCTACTTGCTCTATGCCATAATATTCCTAATCTTTGTCCCTATAAAATATTCCGAAGTACCTTAGCGAAGTATTCTGCAAGTTCCTGGTTCTTATTTCATGCTCGCCCGGTCTCGGCAGCCGGGAACTATGCGACGTCGTCAAATTAATTTTACACTTGATAAGCTTTTGGATATTTAAACTTTCGCATTTTAAATAACTGGATCGTGGAGCCAAAACGTTTGTGAGAAAATTTTGACGAAAAAAGTTAGTCTATCGTCTTGTATCAAATAGCTCGGAAGCATCACGAACGACTGTGACATTGCGCGTTGCAATCGTTTTATCTGTTCATAGCGCGGTCGAGATACGCAATGCACTGTGGTTAGTTGGGATCACACGCAATGAATAGGAAAAAAACCGGCGAAGTGCGTGTCGGGCCACGCACAGTGTAGGGTTCCATAGATGCCTGTCTGTCTTTCGGCGTTGCCTGTTTGTCTGGCGGTTGCGTCGTCGGCCGACTTTGTACGAAAGTTGGCCTTCATAAATACATTTTATGTTGGTTGACTACTACTACTAGTTGTGCCTACTTAGCCATGATAATTTACCTTTTAAATTAAATTTATGTAGACACTACTGTCACGATTTTTTTCTCATCCCCAGCAGTAGCCATTTAGCCGGCAGAGGGGAGGTCGCTGATGAGTGATGAATTGGTGCAACCCGTGTCGAAATGTCAGACATAAAGGTAAATAAATGCACTAGACCCGTGTAAGAATAGTACATTGTTTAACGAGGGGCGGAAGTGGAATATTGCGAACAAGAGTCTATCAGAAGCCCGACGCCGAAGGCGGAGGGCTTTTGATGACTCGAGTTTGCAATATTCTTACGCCCGTGTTATACACAATGTTTTTCATCACATTTGCGAGGAAACAAATACATTTTAGATGAAATGAATACAAATCGTAATAAACACTGCATCATGTCAGTCGTCCATTTTGTTGAATTTGACGTGAGGCGCGTATGGCAAAGACCCTTCGGTATACAGCCACGAATTGAAAACACTTAAAAACATTTTACATAGACACTAAATAACTACATATTAAATCTGTAAATAATTCAGTTAAACATGTTCAAGTAGTTTTTTAAGTTTAAATTTATTTATAAATACGTTTTGAGACATCGTATTTGATATAAAACCTCTTTGCTTTGTAACTGCCGCATGAGGGACAGATACAATTTAAGAAAAAAACCATTACGCCCGTGGGCGTAACACAGGCTATTACAGCTCTGTATGTCTGCGCATTATGAAGCCCTTTTCGAGCAAGTGTGATGAAAAATATTTTTTATACTCGTCGACCTTAATGTTTGAATTAAGACTTCGTACACCAAACTTAAATCACACACTTTTTACTATGGAGCTCCCAACTCAACATTTCGTAACTGTTCAGACAACTAAAATAAAATGGACCAATCACGTGGCGCCTTTACTGAACTATAATGTATTTGACCAAATAGGACGCCGTCATGAGAAAGTCAAAAGGTAATAGACATCAACGCACAAAAAATAAAAAGCCGTTGGCTGCACTTCGTTTCAGCGGGGCTTAGATTTTCAATAGATACCAAGTTGGTTTAATAGTTCAGTTGACTCGTAGAAAAAGTATTGTATACAATAGTTATATAATTAGCTTTTTAAGTCTCGTACCTTAATCAGGCCACTCAGCAAGCTTCGTGGCCTAAACGTGGTGTACTCGACTGAAAAAGCATACATTATATAACGATTGCATAAAATACTATTAACTATATGTATAAAGCGCGAGAATATCAAGTTTCTGAGTAGGACATTTACCCTTAAGTAACATAATATAATTATTTCCACTCCAATGAACTTCTAAAAATATGTTGCACGGGCGCTTGGTTCCATGTCACGTCACCGGCACCTCATACTCGCAAGTATATCGCCATTTTTATATTAACTGTGCCTTTACACCTCTAAAGGCAGTGAGCCTTTCAGGAAAATACAGAGAGGTCGCTAGTAGCAGCAGCGAATGTGATGGAAAGATACGCTTCATCAGTTAATGTCTGGGTAGATCAGAGGTATAGCGCTACACCGGCAATACACAGGAAACAAGTTCGTATCTTGTTTTGGGCTTCAGACGATGATGGTTTATTTTTCCATTATATTTGTTCTCTGTATATCATATCGTTTAACTCTGCCTATAATAATAAGAAAGAAAAAACTTAAAACAAGAGCGGGTAACCTATGTTTCCCCCAGCTCATGTGAATCTTTGGTACTTACATGCGTATGACTCTGTAATTCTGTATACTGCGTTGAAGCTGGATATTTTCACTTAAATGTGTACCCTTAACAAATAGTTACAAAGCTGGTCGATTAACGTTACACGAATCGTAAAAATCATTATTTGTATTGGCAGAATGACAGTTGAGTCATTCTTTTAACGCTAAGACAATTACCTTCCTCCTTAGGTCTTCAGAAAACTAACGGTCAAATATCTAACGCATACGGTTACAAACTAATAGGTTAGACATGACTTAAATATAACTCATGTTAAGCCCACAAGCTAGCGCAGACTGCAGGGCGGTCAATAGTAAATTTTACAATAACATTTACATAACATAACATGTTGTATAATGTTAAAATGGAAATGCTTACTCAATATGTTCTTACATAGTTTGGTTACCTACCTAACACCAAAGACAAGTTTATCGCTTGCCTACCGCATGCAAACTCCCTACTCCCAAATCAAATATCCAAGCTAATAAATAAATAAAGCCACTGATCGCCTCATCGCAATCTTCGGCTTATGAAATTGGTTCAGAACACAGTAAAATACATAATTTACCATCTGTCGGGGACACCCTGTGCTAGATAGGATAGCCTGTTCAGTAACAAGGTAACTGCTTTACATTGATCTGGTTATGTAATGTAAAATCATAAAAATATTCTACAAAACGTCTTACTCGACTGCCCCAGAAGGAGGGTTGTGTTTTTCGAGCGTATGTATGTATGTCGACAAGAAAATTTTATTTCACGGGCTGCAGTCCAAATGGCTTGATGGATTTTAGCATATGTCGTTGGATTCTTCATCCATCCATACTATACTATATACTATATATACTATATACTATTATACTATCCCCTGAAATTTTTTATGGAGCTGCGATATAAACGAGTTCCACGCGGACGGAGTCGCGGGCAGAAGCTAGTATATAATAAACTAGCTTCTGCCCGCGACGCCGTCCGCGTGGAACTCGTTTATATCGTTAGCTCCATACAATTTTTCACCCCCCACTTCATCCGGGGGATCACCCCCGGGATAAAAACTATCATATGTCCTTTCCCAGGACTTAAACTATCTCAATACCAAATTTCATCCAAATCGGTTCAGCGGTTTAAGCGTGAACAGGTAACAGACAGACAGACACACTTTCGCATTTATAATATTAGTATGGATATGGATATAATAAAAAAACAATGTTCATAGGAGTTTACGTTATTTTAATTTTGGTTTCACGACTACTGTTTTTTTTTAACATGAAAATATAAAATATGTGTAGGCACCCTAAATACATCATTTCGCCGAACTGTGAAGTAAATTGACATATAAATACTATGTTACATAACCGAAAGTCACTCGCCTACTAATATCACACAGCAGTCGTTATAATTACGTCAAAGTGAATAAATTAACAACTTAAGTTGTAAACCCCCGACATTTTCATTTGAAAGTTCAATATCCCATAACTGGCTTGACCAATTTTATTAAAACGCAATTAAGAACCACCTCGTTGTTAAGAGCTTTCGGCAGAAAAAAACGGCATAAAAAATTAAAATCGGTCCATTCGTTTAGGAGCTTCGATGCCACAGACAGACACACATACACGTCAAACTTATAACCTTTTGCGTCGGGGTTTAAAAAAGAAATTGAGCTGACCCATTCCCAATTCACGACAGGTTTTGAAGTGGAATATCTGTTGAATAATATTCATAAAGAGTTTCTATAACACAATAACTATTATACAAGTGTATACGACTGACGAGCCGACACTCACGTGACGCAATATTGGCTGTTCTTCTTTCACTGCTACTACTGTTCTCCCTGGCATTTGAGGACACCTTATTGTATAAGACATAGTAAATTTGCAACGCACGTGCTCCCAACGATTGTTAGGAGCGTATGTATTGAATAATTCCGAGCTTGAGTGAAAACTGGGACTTTATGTAGGTGTAGGTTAACACTGGGTTAAAAATATCTTCAGATATAAAACTATGGCTACTTTGCTTATGAGACAAAAGGGATAGTTTCGGAAAAGGACATACATAGTTTGTATTTTTGTCACGAGAATCGTTGCAGAGGTAAAATACTGCTTGTTTCGACATGTTTCTATGGAAGAGTAGAAGTAACAAATTCTGATTATGCGGACGAAGCTAGTCTAGTCTGTAATAATAATAATATAGTACAAAAAGCTCTGTTTCACTTATTAAGCTTTAAAGTGTATTTAAAGATGTTGGAACTCGCTATATACCTAAATAAATAAAAATAGTAAAATGAAGTGTGCAATAAAGAGTATTGTTTTGTATTGTATCATTTAGGTACTCATGTGGAATGTAAGTTGGAAGGTATGCAGAGAAGATAATTGTTTAATTAAAGAAAAGTCAGTATTCGTTATTTCTATTCTAAGGCATACGTGCCAGTGCCTGAAACTAACCTAATATACACTTTCTCTTAAGTCAAAACAGTAGAGGTGAACGATAGGTGCCAACTATTAGGCATGAAGATGTCGAGCAATGGGACATCTACCTTATATGTTAAGTTAACAATAAGTTTTCACTTTGCCCTAACAGGGTTCATGCTGTAGGTAGGTACTCTATACCCTTGTAACTTGTATTACTTGGCTTAGCTTGCAATGAATAAAATATGATAATGGAGTAATCTTTAAAACTTTACCTACTAAACTTACAGTCACTAACTTTTCCTCTTTATAATATATTTTTATTTAATTATTGCACTAAACACATAAATGTGGCGAGCTTAATGCCAGATTGCATTATTTACCAGCTAACCATTGGATTTATGAAAGGTGCAATGGATGATTACTTCAAATAACAAGATGTGATGAAAAAAAAACAAATGTGTTATACACTACATATATATATACCCACTAATACATTGTTTTGATAATTTTGTAAATAAATTTGCCAAGTTATTTAGGAAAACTAAAAGTAATTGAATTCTGTCAAATATAACTAGTGAACTGATTAAAAACTGTAAAGACAAAACTGAATAAAGAGAAAGTAAAATTGCAAGTCAGTACCTACTGTTGGGGTAAGTACCTACAATCTACATTTAAACAACTTATCATACTTAATTATTTAGATCACCATCTGTTTTTACGTTTCACAGTTTCACCGGTTAGGCTTGGACAAGTTTTGTTTTTAGTTAGTTAGTTCCATTGCTTTGCTTTGTTTTCAAGCGCAATTTTAAAGTTAGCAAAGTCAAAGTAATTTATTTTCATAATACCCTCGCCGCCCTCTCCTGAAAGTTGTAGAGAAGTTCAAATAGAACACAGAAAAATACAATTTTCTAGTAGTATAATATATACTAAAACAGAAGCAAACAATGGCCTGTCTAATGGTAAGCAGATACTGTAGTTTAGGGACGCTCTCGACTACCAGAGGAGTCATAATAATAATAATAACTATACGGTCTTGTGGCCTCCGCAGTGCCTTACTATAAGTACACACCTGCGCCAGTTCTCGAAAATGGTCGTGCCACGCTCTATTGGGATCGATCTGTCATCACGGACAGGACTATTCTTGCCAATAGGCCTGATATCGTGCTGACAGATCGATCGAAACGCCAGGCAGTGCTCGTCGACATCACCATCCCCCATGACGAGAACCTCTTGAAGGCCGAGAAGGACAAAGCCAGCAAGTACCTAGACCTGGCTCACGAGGTAACCGCCATGTGGGATGTTGATTCGACGATCATCGTCCCGATAGTCGTTTCGGCGAACGGTTTAATAGCGAAGAGTCTCGACCATCACCTCAAGAGACTCTCGCTAGACGGCTGGATCAAGGGCCAGATACAGAAGGCGGTACTCCTGGATACTGCGCGGATAGTCAGGAGGTTCCTGTCTCTGTCGCCCTGACCGCCGGTAGCTTAGGCCCCGCCTCGCTGCCGGCTGCACCCTTTGTAAAAACCTAGCCTAAGAAGAAATATGAATAAAGAGATAATAATAATAAATACTCTTTATTGCACCACGACACGAGAGAAACATCTTACAAAAAAAAAACTTAATAAATAATGGTAACAACAGGCGGTCTTATCGCTTCATTCTTGGCGGTCATAGTGGGAGAGCAAGTGCTTTGTCAACCTTTTATCATTTTGAGGATTCGTTACGTCATTAAATCGAAGTCTGTAGCTATCGACGCATTGAATCATTTAATCAACAAAAGCTCGACGTGTCCACAGTTTACGGTGTATGCTGTTCGCCCACACCCGGACCTATTTGCAACATTTGATAGGGTCGACAACGTGCATACGAAAGCCCTGGAGTTGCAGGCGTCCATAGGCTACGGTGACCGCTTCCCAGCCGTATCCTTGTTAGCTATCGTTGTGAATAAAAAAAGGATTTTCAACTTTTTATTTCTACGTAATAAAACGTCTGAAATGAAATCAAAAACTCGAAGCATTCAAGTTTTTCAATAGAAAAGTGAATTGTTAACCAGCTAATTAGCGAAGAAACTTTGTAACGAGGTTAGTTACACCGATTAGTGTTGATTGTGATTAATAGCCGGTTAATGTGGCTTCCAGTTAATCCATCATCACAGCGACAGTTTGCGATTATGGTTTTTTAGACGTTCTATTAAGCTACGGTCTACGGTAGCCTAGTGGTTCAGGTATGCGGCTGTCAAGCGGCGGTCGAGGGTTCGAATCCCAATCCCGGCTCGTACCAATGAGTTTTTCGGAACTCATGCAGGGAATATTTACCGTTAGCTCTTCGGTGAAGAAACATATTGTGAGGAAACCGGTCCAATCCTAAGAAGGTCTAGTTTTCCCTCTGGGTTGGAAGGTCAGATACTTTCGTAAAAACTTTCTTAAAAATAGACCCCGTATCATGGTCGGCCTTATCACACGATAAGTGACGAGACTGTCACTGGCTGACACCGTTCGATAGAACGAGACGACGCTCCTATCTTGTCACTTATCGCGTGATAAGGCCGACCATGATACGGGGTCTGGTGTCAAAGCGGACCTCGAGTTCCTATAGGGCACAACCTGGAATAACGCTAGGTGGATGATGATAGGTTCTATTCAGCGGCGCTACCACGAACTTCGAAAGTCGAAGTTCGTAATACATGCATCCCTGTCACTCGAGTAAGGGAGTGCGATAGAGATGGAAATACCCGAACTTCGACTTTCGAAGTTCGTGGTAGCGCCGCAGGTTTTTTTTAACAACTTACCAAAAGTAGTCAAGGGTCACTCACCATTCTTATTTATTTATTTGACACACCAACAAAATACAAGGCTATACATTTACACAGAGAGATGAATAGAAGAACCAAGTCCTGCCTGTATCTCAATAACAGGTGTGCAACAGCATTCAAATTGAGCAAGCAAGGCAGTAATATTATTCTAATAGAATCAATGTATTTAATTTTAACTTTAACTGTACTATGACACAAATTACACTAAAATCTATAATAAGATTGCGTAGTGAAAATTTAAGAAACAAAAACATTAACATTAAACAGCAAGCAACATAAATACTATGGCTGTAGTATTTTACATTTCCATATGGTGGCACTCTCGAAATAGACATCCAGGTCGTATGTCTTCTGATACCAGTTATACCGCGTCTGAAGTCTATTCATAACGGAAAATTTCCCCAAGTTTGACTTAGCCAATTTAGGCGAGAATGTTGTGTTGTGATGCGCGAGGTCTTGACATGGGTGTTCGGGACTACAAAATTCAAGCTCCCAAGCAGGTGACCGTGGAAACTATTTTGTGGTTTTAAATATTGAATTATTGCTTTTTGTTTATGATTCATGATGTTGCATGTGATTTTGATTATGCCGTGTAACCAACCTCCGATGCATGTTGTTAAAGGAGGCCTCTTAGACCTATACGTAAACAGCGTGTAGTCTAGCAATATCAAACATACCGGTTGACATGCTGTTTAGAACTATCCCGTACCGTGGACCGTATATCGTCGTCACATCCGCACGTTAGACCGATTTCACTTAAAATGCCTCCGTAAAAATTAAAAGATCAGCTGGTCCGAACGTATACGGAACACCGAAGTTTTGCGGAGAGGCAACGTGGGTGGAATCGAAGTTTATCTTATGAGACGACAACTTCGCTGGGGCGGCCACGTTTCAAGGATGGCAGTGGGTCGAGTGGCAAAGCACATCTTCTATTCGGAACTTGAGGAGGGCAAGCGAAAGCATGGCGGACAACTCTTTAGGTACAAGGACGTGCTTAAGCGCCACATGAAAACTGCGAAATTGACCCTCTCCAGTGGGAGGATCAGGCAGCCAACCGCCGGGAAAGAAAACATCAATGTTTGAATCCCGCCGATGTAAAGAGCTTGATGTTAAACGGGACGAGCTGAAAGCCCGACCACCTGCGGTGATCAGTTATAATTTTGTGAGTGGTGTGCTCACGTGCCCGTTTTGTACTCGGGTCTTCATAAATAAGGTCTGCTACGTGAGCCACACCAGAGCACATGAGCGAGATCAACGCCGGAGTTGAAGCAGTCGCCGATAGAACTATCCCGATATTGTGACTTAATTTAAGTAAACCTGACTTGTAATTTATATTATCAATAAAATGAATATGAATATGAATATGAATATGAATATGAATACAGCACAAAAGCAAGCTCTGGCCTCTTTTTAATCGAATACGAGTACCAATCCTATTGCGAGCTCATCCAAAACGGTTTAATCCTCCTATCGTTTTTCCCGGTTGTGCCCTAAACGAGCCAGGGGCCCGCGTTGACACCTTATCCCAAGTTTTGGCATAGGCACTAGTTTTACGAAAGCAACTGCTATCTGACCTTCCAATCCAGATGGAAAACTAGACCTTATTGGGATGAGACCGGTTTCCTCACGATTCACCGAAAAGCTAACGGTAATTTTATATGTATATTTCGTACGTAAGTTCCGAAAAACACTTTGGTACGAGCCGGGATTCGAAATTACGACCACCGCTTATCATCCGCATGCTTTAACGCTTAGGCTACCGTAGCTTATTTATAATAAATACACGTATTTAATTAAATTTATTACAAAGGCACCGAAGTTTCCATTTTGAAAGGACGGCGCAAAATAGGTATTTTGCTTCATTCGTATTCAATCCGTTATAGCGTAGAATGAGTCTAGACTAAAGAAGAGATGTAGGTATTGATTGAGTCAAATCGTCCGGTTACTTTGAATATACAATGTACAACCGAACTAGCGAATGAACGGTCTAAACTTTACACGAATCATTCGCTTGACCCATCTGAGAGATATTTCTTTAGACTCTAAAGGAAATAAGTTTCTGTCAAAAATTTCATTTTTGGTACAAGCTTTTATTGCCGACTGTACTTTTCTGTATACCATTATCAACTACTCATCGAGATGATTCTAACGAACCCAAACTCAACGGGTTTACGTCGGTTAAGTACTGAATTCCCATGGCCACCTTCTGTCTCCATCATCAGATCAGCTTATGGTACCATAATATTGAATTGTCATCCAAACTATACTTATACCCAAAATTTCTGCTCAATCGGTCACCGGGAAGGGGGTCAAATTTAACTTGCAAGATTTGTCCCATACATATATACTAACAGGGCAAGTTAAATGAAAGCTTGTAAACAAGCTTCTGTCAAAAATTTCATTTTTGGTACAAGCTTTTATTGCCGCCTGTATCTTTCTGTATACCATCATCAACTACTCATTGAGACGATTCTAACGAGCCCAAACTCAACGGGGTTACGTCGCTTAAGTACTGAATTCCCATGG
Source organism: Epinotia ramella (assembly GCA_947578815.1). NCBI lineage: Eukaryota > Metazoa > Arthropoda > Insecta > Lepidoptera > Tortricidae > Epinotia > Epinotia ramella. The sequence continues at coordinate 28,796,007 of OX388204.1, read as the reverse complement.
CCACCTTCTGTCTCCATCATCAGATCAGCTTATGGTACCATAATATTGAATTGTCATCCAAACTATACTTATACCCAAAATTTCTGCTCAATCGGTCACCGGGAAGGGGGTCAAATTTAACTTGCAAGATTTGTCCCATACATATATACTAACAGGGCAAGTTAAATGAAAGCTTGTAAACAAGCTTCTGTCAAAAATTTCATTTTTGGTACAAGCTTTTATTGCCGCCTGTATTTTTCTGTATAGCATCATCAACTACTCATTGAGACGATTCTAACGAGCCCAAACTCAACGGGGTTACGTCGCTTAAGTACTGAATTCCCATGGCCACCTTCTGTCTCCATCATCAGATCAGCTCGATGGTACCATAATATTGAATTGTCATCCAAACTATACTTATACTTCAAAGTTGAGCTCAATCGGTCACCAGGAAGTGGGTCAAATTTAACTTGCAAGATTTGATTACAGACAGATAGACAGACAGACAACGGGACAGGTGAAACTAAATAAAAGCTTGTAATACATGACCCTTTCAGATGGATTAAGGTGGCTCGTGGTATGCCAGTTTCGTCAAGCGGGTCTAATTTGCAGACATTTCAATATAAACCAGCTCTATGAGTAACTATTCCAAGGATAAAACTTTTAAATTTTAGATTTTTTCTTAAGATTACGATAACAACATGAAACACTATTACTTCAAAACAATATAATTATTTATCTAAAATTCTGTTGTAGGCGACGCGCTCACCACCTCTTCGGTGCCCGCGCGCTGCGGCAGCCTGGCTGGCGTGGCCGACGCTGGCAGCGCGCGTCTTTTGTTTTTTATTTTGGTTTTTACTCGCATCTGGACGTTGTTCTGAAGTGTCGATAAGAGTTGTTTATTTTATGTAAATAGTGAACCGTGCAAATTATTCCATGTTTTTTCCCGGTGTTTTGTAAATAGTGTCCAGTTTGTGATAATGTGTGCTTAAATATGTATAATGTAGGTAAATTTAGACCTATCGAGCAAGTTCATCCAGGAGTGTACGTCTTTCGGCTTATATGATGATGATGATCATGGTATGCTTTTACCGTCGGCGGCTCGCTGCTTACAGGTATGAAAAAACGTAGGTATCTTGTTTAATCAGTCTGCATTTAAATATGATTTCCGAATAGCGACAACCTGATCTATTTCAGGATTTCTATTGTTAAAGATTATTGATACATATTTATCAATACGTAGACAGCAATAAAATGTTAACAATTTCGTCTCATTTACTTTTTCGAAGACCTATCACATCAAACATATCGTAATGTATTTATTCTGTTATTATTTTTAGTATATTATTTCATACTGACGCTGGTAAATCTTAAAATTATATGCATCAGTAGGTACCTAAACTTGATAGTTTACTCAATGTCAAGTTCACTATTGACCGCCACACTTAATAGTACTTTAATTAATATTTTATTCATTTCAGGTAAATATCATTTTGACCAGTTGGGCACCGTACATTATGTTGATTATGTGGACTCTTGTGATCTCTACCAGGACAGGGAGTAGGTAGTAGTACTTTGAGGAACCTCGTAAAACTCAATTTGGGGCCAAATCATTAGGTAAGATATACCAGCATAAATTTACCTTACATATTTTTTTTTTATCGACAGTAAATCATCTCCATGCGGCGGTTTGCCAACTGCACTAGAAACCATCTTATACAATCGAGTGTATACTTAATAAAAAAGTGAGTACAGTCGCCATCAGATATATCGGAGCGGCCAAGGTGTTCACAAATATCTGAACACGTCTCTAATGCCTCAACAATAGGGACGTGTTCAGATATTTGTGAGCACTTTGGCCGCTCCGATATATCTGACGGCGACTGTACTAATTGTCCAAGCGGCTCCATACACGACACATATTTTACAATGAACTCGGATGGAGCCCCGGAATAAAACATAATCTATATCCAACCCGTAGGAATAGTGGTGACAGACATTTTTTAATCGAATGTGTATTTCTGAATTGAAAAGGACTCCGCAGCAAACATAGGGCAAAAGTGGTTTTAGTTAAATCTCACGAAATTTTAGTATGATGTTAAAATGGCTCTCCTGCAATTTTTTGTATGGGCACAATTCTCTCGGACTGACATCTTGACATCGCATCGCGTTATCTATGTTAAGAACGACATTCAAAACAGGGCAAAAAGAGGATGATTACGTAAATAGGTTAACAAACTCATATTTTGTATAAAACAATTACATTGATTATTTCTGAAAGTATACTTCTGAGAGAGTTGTGCCCATACAAAAAACAATCAGGAGAGCCAAATTAACATCATACTAAAATTTCGTGAGATATAACTGAAACCACTTTTACCCTACGTTTGCTGCTTCTTTTCAATTCTCTCCTCGCGCATCTTCGGTGGAAATAATAAGGCCATACAAATTTCAATTCTCGCCTCGCCTCGTCTCGTCACTACCCTCCGGTGGAAAATCAGCTTTATACACTAAGTTACAAACTCATAAACTTTACCATTTTTTATGTATATTATTAACGATGAATTGACGTGATTTTTTAAGTGGAGATAGTTGAAGGGATGGAGAGTAACATAGGATAAGGGGGTGAAATGGGGGGGTAAAAGTTTGTATAGAGCTGCGATATAAACTAGTTCCACGCGGACGGAGTCGCGGGCAGAAGCTAGTACTGTATATTTGCAGGTCGATCATGTAACGCATTATAAGATCGTATGTAATATACGTTCTTGCAAAAATAAGGTACCTCTCTATAATATTAGTACCAATGTATTGATTGACATGTCCACATCTACTTTAGGGTGGTATTCCACTCGTCCAAGATCATTGTCCAATGTGCATTGCGTCTCACTCACTCTTTTAGCAGAACGTGAGACGCAAATACACATTTTTTTTTTATCTATTAGGAGAACCAACAGCTATATTCACAAAATAAACATTGACAGTGGATATAAAGAGCCAATTAAAGGAACCCACAGGTTCTATAATGGTACACACTAGCGCAACCGCACGAGAACGGGAAATAAACAAAATATAAATTATAACAAATTGTAAGGCTTAAAAGCCTACGGCTAGTGTTAACCCAGTGCACAAACAGTTAGATACACATTGGACAAGGATCTCACGAGACCACCCTTAGCACAACAAAGGAAGATATATTTTGCTCTAGCACGGGGTCATAAATAAAGAAACCGCCTGTCAATCGGCAATCGGCTTTCAGTGCTATGAGTACAGCCAACCTCGAATCTATGTAAACATTTTCCTCCTTGATACAATGGAACAAACAAAAAAAGTGCAATTATATCTGTCATGACGACTGTATTCCTATCTATCCCTGCCATGACTGTGAAGCTCAGCAATTCTAACTAGTAAGCACTCCGCAAATTAAAAATCAAAAATCGCCGATATAACGAAAAATTAACCCGTCAATTTAACCCTTTCTAAAACATCACAGAAGAAAGGGGAAGTTTCAATTTAAAATAACCGTACAATTTTAATTTCCACTCTTAGCAATTACTCCAATGATTTGCGTCGGAACTTTCACCCTGATAGCAATTCTATTAATTCTTTCAATGATTCATCATCAAAATTTACTGTTTGTTTCTTTGAAAACTTTTTGGCGTTTGTATCGTATCTGAGGCAAGAGCGGTAGCGATTTCTAAGCATGAGAAAAGAAAGGAATACAATATATAAATTACTTTATTTTTTCATGCGACACAGTATGTCTATTTATTTTATTTAACAGTCAATATTTTGATGAATATAAACATAATAGTATGTAATATAAACAAAATCCAAACAATATTAGATAACATATATATTTTTTGTAAACTTCAAAATTAGTTTGCGGTTTAACATGATGTCAGCGAGAATAGTGTAAAAATAATTTATAAATATTTACGAGTATCCGTATTATCGTATATCCGCCCAGTATATGTTTCACTAGCTTCCGCCAGCGACTTCGTTTGCGTACACCCGGGATAAAAACTATCCTTTATTTTAATCCAGTATCTTCGTGCTAAATTTCATCCAAATCGGTTAAGCCGTTTAAGCGTGATTAACTAATAAACATCCAAACATCCCAACTTTCGCATTTATAACATTCAATATATATGTATATCACTGTATGTAATATGACATAAATAATTTCCTAAGCTAGTACTTTCTACTTATACCGTTTTGAAGTCCTTACTAGAATCAATTCTTAATGTTACATTCAGCGAACAGCGGCTTGGACTCAGGCATGTCTACCCATAAGATATGGCGGTTTGGGAACTCGAGAAGTCTCGAGCGTAGCCTTGCCGGCTTTCTTATCATCAATTCACAGCACGCAAGATCTCGCAGGTAAAATCCTTAAAGTCTCAACGACTGCAAACTGCGAGGTCGCGTGCTCGGTTGATGCTAGGAACGCCAGGCTAGCAGGACCGACCATCAAGACCAAAATTACAAAGGACATGGGAATCGTTAGCTTCCGCCGCTACCTTGATTGACTCCTCGTCCGGCCGTGACCGAGCCAGGCTGTTGGCAGCATCTAGGCCAGAGTCGGGGCAATGGCTTCACGCATACCCCTCACCTAACTTAGGTAATTGTATTGATCCGGGCACACTCCGAATTGCAGTTGCTCTCGGCGTTGGAGTGGATGTGTGTGGATCACAATTGCATCTCCTGTGGAGCCGCGGTAGATCGCATCGGTCACCATGGACTCGCCTGCTCCTCGGGCACCGGCCGCTTGTCCCGTCACGCTGCACTCAACGACATCTTGAGAAGGGCGCTTGCCAAAGCCTGCGTCCCCGTAGCTCTTGAGCTTCGGATTGTACGGGATAATGGCAAGCGTCCGGACGGGATGTCGTTGATACCCTGGCGGATGGGCCGTGCAATGGTGTGGGACGCTACTTGCGCTGATACGTTGGCAGCGTCTAACTTGCCAGTTACGTCCAAACAAGCCGGTTCATCGGTGGATGCCCGAGAGCGATCGAAGGTTGGGAAGTATAGCTGTCTCGGCGCCCAGTACGATTTCGTCGCATTTGGCGTCGAGACACTCGGCCCTTAGGGAAAAAGCGGGCGTGAGCTCCACAAGGAGATCAGCAAGTGGTTGAGGGACGCAACGGGTGACCTTCGAGCAGGCAGCTTTCTCGCTCAAAGTATACCGATTGCTATTCAGCGCGGGAATGCTGCCTGTGTGATGGGCACCCTGCCTAAAGGACAAAGTTTTGATACGTTTTTCTAATTGTATACTCCTAATTTCCATTTATTTAAATAGCTAAACAAATGATTCTTACTACATTACTATATTTTACATTGAATATAGTTCAATATATATTTCATGTGAATTTATTAAACATACAATACCTATATTACAAATATGTCTGAAACTACTAAAATTACTAAAAATACCTAGATCGATGGGGGCCTATACTTTATTTACATATATCCCCTATGATATCGTTAAATTATAAAAAAAACTCTTTTAATATTTTTTATTATTACCGCTCAGAAGTAATAACTTGACACCACGAATTGTCAGTTACCCTTTCGCATTTGTCGGCATTTTGTAGACATCATTGTTAAAGACGAAATTCTAATAACGCCCGGATTGTAGATCCTTAGCAAGAAATGGTTCTTTGTTTCCTAATTAAGTCGGCACGGGCCGTTAGGAGTTGTTTTATTTTAATGAACATTTAATTTTAGGTGTAGGTTTATTGACTTTTACATGTACAGTCGACTACAAAGAGATCGATACGGCCAAAGTTACAAAAATATGTATACACGACTGTATTGCCTTGACATTAAGGTCGTGTATACATATTTTTGTAACATTGGCCGTATCTCTTTGTAGTCGACTGTACATTACAAATGATTTACCGTCATTAGGCACAACTGGAAAATCGACATATTTTTAATATTATTTTACACGGGTCTAAAGCGATATTCATTACCTTTTATTTCTGACGTTTCGACACAGCAAGTTGTCAAATCAACAGAGGATATGGGTGCACAATATTTCACTACCCTATAAAAATGCCTTTATTTTCCTAAATGTCTAGGGTACGGTACACAACACTCACAGCAATGATGTTATATAAAAAAGAGGTAGATACGTTGTCTATATGAATTTCCATGTTTAAAAATGGCCACCAAAGCTGACAGCTGAGACACGTTTTTACGTAGTGGACTACGCTTTGGTGGCAATTAACTTACAACTTGTATGGAAAAAATGACAATTTTGGAAATAATTTATAATAGCTTATTTTTTAAGTGTAACGGATATATTTTCAATTAAATAGTTACCCAGCGACAAAATCCGACAAAATTTCAGACATATAGAAAAAATGATAAGTTAACTAGCTTCTGAAAAGTCAGTAAAAATTTAATAAATGTTTTTGTCTTTATTTTGGTTCATTTACATTTGCTCTATAATATTTAAGATAAATCGTACAAAAAAAGATTATGCATGCTTCATTTAAATCTACATAATTACTTCCGGGTGGAAAGTTTGTCGGATTCTTGACTAAATCATCTTAGAATAACATTTTCAAATGAAATCAAGAAAAAAAACGCTATTATAAATTAATGTTTTTCAAAACCGTAGGTATTTTGCCTGGAGTAACGTGTCCATTGACGGCGCGACATTGAGGCAATGTCATGCAATAGGGATGATGACTAAAATTTTTTTGTGACGTCATTCGAACCAGTTTTTGGAGAGGAACAAATGTTTGTATGGTAGCAACTACAATTAAATAACATAAATACCTAAAAATTTGAGATAAAGATTGACCTCGCTGGCGGCAGCGCGACACGCTTCATACTGTGTGTCTATACAAGTGTGACGTCACATTTGTATATTATTTGTTCTAATCGTAGTATGGAAAATCAGGTAAATTGTTGTTTCGGTCGCGAAATACTGCGTTTAAGTACATAGTTGTCGTACAATTTTGTTTCTAGAAAAGCGTAAGGATTCTATTAGTAGCTTTTAATTTACTCTTGGACAATAATAAAAAATGCAATTTTTTTCTAAACTTTCAAGGTTCATATCTTTTTATGATTATAATTATATTTTATAATTTATACTTTATAACGATAATTTGATGGTTTACTATCCATTTAGCATCACTACGTTATCAATTTGAACATGAGGCATCATGCCTATTGGCTGAGTTTTAGTGTGCCACTTTTGGAGTGCTTATAACCTGTATCTTTTTTATATTACATCATTGACTAACAGACCTGTGTAAAATTATACCATAAATATGTGTAACTAAATTCATTCAATATTCATATGAACCTATTATGTAGGGTAGTTATCCCCCCTACCCGCCCTGCCGCCCTCCCCGTTGGCGGGAGGGATGCGTAAAGGCATTTCCCTAACGTAAAAAAAAGGTAGGTATTCTAATTGTTTGTACATATTTTTTAACTTCGATCACATCCATACATCTCCTCGTACAAGGCTCATCGATTGCGGGTACTGAGGGGCTACCGCGAAACGAAAACGAATTTTGTTCGTGTATCTCCCTCTCTGTTGCACTTGCCAGTTCGAGCGACAGAGAAGGAGATACTCGAACGAAGTTCGTTTTCACTTCGCGGTAGCCCCTCTGCTGACATAAGGTTAAGGGGTAACCACATAACGTTTCCAACGCGCGTTAGGACAGTTTAACTGTAATTTTTCCATATTAGATTTGACATTTAGATCTACCTAACGTACGTACAATGCGTTACGTGATCGACCTGCTGGCCTTCCGACCCTTCCATATGGCTTCTGACTGAAGTTTAATCCTCGGTCGTCAATCTATTTTAACACATCTTCTTAACATGGCCAAACACAGAAGCACTTCTTTTTCAAACCTGGTCTACTAAATAACAAAAATATTTGTCATGAACTCATAGTCGAAAGCGCGGCAGTGTTTCGATTTTTTTACTCCTTAGACGTGTCAAGTAACTACATTAATAAAGACGGTATAGCAATCTACGTGTACGCTGGTAGGATTATACGTTGTCAAGTAACAATGAAAAGGCGTGTGGGACCCGGTTTACGCATTAACAAAAGGTACGCAAAATTAGCCCATGTTTTCCCTTCCGTCGAAAGCTGCTGGGGCAAATCTAATTCAATTTGACAACAAGGAATTCCCTTCAAATTGGCGAAACGCACTTGTTAGCGAGATATTTCATTCCGGCGGATATCCGGTAGAATTACCGTACCAAAGACAAAACATTAATTTAGAAATAATTAAAGAAACGATTAAAGCGTCTGAACCCTGCGCTCCCGAAAATTGTTAGCTAGGGCTGTCGCGAGCAATAAACTTTGCTCAGGAATTTCATTAGTTTCGTTCTATAAATTAAGAGGTTATGCTCGCGTGTGTCGGCCCTGCTATTACCTCGTCTGGGAGGTAATGAAGAACCTTTTGCTAAGAGGACTGGGTGCTGAGCTGTGTGATGCTGTTTGGATACGGTATTTATTATTTAAACAAGCACTCACTTTTTTGTTGGCTTTTATTAAACTTGCGGTGTAATTTAGTTTGTTTAGGTCAAATCTTGCTAGTCAAAGATCAACCTTCCGAAGTCTAATCAAGTCGAAATGTTGTACACTTGTATAAGTCAGTTGACAATGCAATGGAACCATAATAATGGTCCGATGGTGTAGCTGTAGACAGAAGGCGGTCATAGCATCTTCGAAATAACACAAGACAAACCCGTTACCTCACATCTTCGCTTCTTCTATATAATACTACGCAACGGAGCCTCACTGTTTCGTCGCCTAAATAATAATTAGTGTTTTAATATTATATTGTATGTGTAGTCTGTAAGGTAATTGTAACTATGGGCCTTAGTTGCCTGAAATAAATGTTATATTATTCTCTTTATTTATATTTCGTCTTAGGCTAGGTTTTTACAATCATTATATAAAAACTAAAATATAAAACAATACATACAAAACATAAAATCATTATAAAAACCTAACCTAGGGTACCGCCGGTAGCGAGGCGGGGCCTAAGCTGCCGGTAGTCAGGGCGACGGAGACAGGAACCTCCTGACTATCCGCGCAGTATCCAGGAGTACCGCCATCTGTATCTGACCCTTGATCCAGCCATCTTTCGAGAGTCTCTTGAGGTGATGGTCGAGACTCTTCGCTATTGAACCGCTCGCCGAAACGACTATCTATTATTATAATACGGGAGTAGGTAGGTAAAAAGGTGTATTTTTCACAAGATATTTATTGACTTAGCGCGCCTTTACGTGGCTTTACGTTACCTATTCAAACACCAACCAACCAGATGTTTAACAACTTGACTACAATACATATAGAAAGAGGTAACCTATACACAGTGGAATTTCATCTCGCTCAAATTTAGAGTAGTCAAACCGTAGAAGTACATCCGACTTAGAATATCGCAGTAATAATAATACCACTAAACTCATAATGTGTGTATAGTGGCGAGTAGGGTCGCCAAAGGTCACAAGGATGAGCAGGAATCAGCATTTGTCTCTAGCTGTCAACACAACGGATCCTCAAATCAATAAAGGTTCGGTAATGAGTCCCGTGGGGGCGGGAAAGTTCTCGAGTGGCGACCACGTACCGGAAAGCGCGGCGTGGGTATAGGCAAGGTGGACTGATGACCTGGTACGAGGGCTGCCTTTTAAGTTCTGTCGTTTGCAACCCTCCCGTGATTGCATAAAAAAGAACTAGTGTCACGTTAAAATATTTGAATTTAGAATTCGAAAACAAAAGAATGACTCGAAATCGGCCCAACCGTTTTAGTACAGCGTTCGTTCAAAGTTGACAAGTCAGTTGTGAAAATGGAAATTTCGAAGGAAAATTTACGTGCGATAATTTTTTACAACTTCAAAAGGGGCTTAACGCGACTTCAGTGCTTCGAAGAGTTGACTACGGTTTTCAATGATAAAGCACCATGCCTTCGGACTGTGGAACGCTGGTATTTAGAATTTCAACGTGGTTGCTCTAGTCTTGGTGATAGACATCGTGAAGGTCGACCAAAAACAGCCGTAACCCAGGAGAACATTGATGCTGTACGGCAACTGATCATCGAAGATCGCCATGCGACATACCGTGAGATAGAAGCTTCCTTAAGTATTTCAGGGACCAGTGTTCACAGTATTTTGCATGATCACTTAGGCGTAAAAAAGTTGATCTCACGCTGGATACCACATTTACTCAGTGAAGACCAAAAAACGGCTCGCGTTCGATGGTGTCGCAAAACCCTGCGGCAATTCAACCGAGGAAACTCGAAACATGTTTACGACATTATCAGTGGTGACGAATCTTGGATATATGCCTACGATCCCGATTCTAAACAGCAGTCGACTGTTTGGGTGTTCCAAGATGAGCCAAAACCGACCAAAGTAATACGCTCACGGAGCACTTCGAAAAAAATGGTCGCCACGTTTGTGGCGAAAAGTGGCCACGTTGCCACCACCGTGCTCGAGGATCGTAAAACGGTTAATGCTGACTGGTATACCACTGTCTGTTTACCAGAAGTCATCGGCGAGTTTCGAAAAAATAACCCAAGACGTCGTATAAGACTGTACCACGATAATGCGAGCTCGCACACCGCCCGGCAAACTATTGCGTTTTTAAAAGAGCAAAACGTCGAAATTCTGGAACACCCGCCGTACAGTCCAGACTTAAGCCCTAACGATTTTTTTACTTTTCCAAAAATCAAGCAACGACTTCGTGGTCAACGGTACCAGACGCCTGAAGAAGCGGTTGAGTCATACAAAACGGCCATTTTGGAGACCCCGACTTCAGACTGGAATAAGTGTTTCGAAAACTGGTTCGATCAAATGAAAAAGTGTATTACATATCACGGTGATTACTTTGAAAAACAATAAATACCATTTAACACTTAAATTGTCTTTAGATTTTCCAAACGACACAACTTAAAAGGCAGCCCTCGTAAAGGTAGAATCAGATGGTTCACTTTTCTTTCATTTTCTTGTTTGATTTTGCATCTTTCACTCAAAGTGACCAGTCTGAACGAAAAGTGAAACAAGACATGAAAGAAAAATGAAGCATTCACTCGAGTGAACATTCATTCAAGTGAACCGTGTGATGAACTTTAAGGTTGCTGGAGTCCGCTGGATGCGGGTGGCGCAGCACCGGTCACTTTGGCACTCTTGTCCAGCGCAGAGGCAGAGGCCTGTGTCCAGCAGTGGACGTCTTTGGGCTGATATGATGATGATGATGATGATGAATTAGTCTCTAGTATGAGCCAGTTAGCCCATACACTTGGATGTGGTGTTGGAGTGCGTTGAGAGAACGGAGAATTTAAGTTATAGTTATTAACTTATTAAACTGATTTATTACTTTTAAGTTACAAAATAGTTCGAATCATCGGCCGTTCCTTCAGTTGATGCTTATCGTATGCAAGCTATGTATGCACTAATATAATTCACTTCATAATGTCATATTGTAGCGTGGCCTAAAGTAGGTCGCAACGTAAACGGAAAATATGTACAGTAAAAAAAAAAGTTTATTTCAGACATTTGGTTGGAGTCCATAAAGTGTTAGTGTTACAGATTTACTTAAATAGGTATGTTAGTACCTAAACTGAAATGTTGAGTGGTCCAGTGCCTTATTAGGGCACTGTCCCATCTCTCCGCCACCACGGCCAGCCCCTGTAACTGCTTTAAGCTCACGTCAACGCTCACCCACAAATATATTATCTTGTCACCGCGATGCGTAGTAACTAAGCGTAGGTGGAGGTCTAGTTTCGTGACGGGTGAGCGGCGGGGTGACCCGCATTAGCGTGTAGCGAATAACTATGCACGAGACTGTGGCGGCTGGCGCGCACCCTGCGCCTGCGCAGCGTCGCGGTAACTGTAAGTAACTGTTCTGGATTCGCAAGGGTTAATAGGCAGTACGCTGTCTGCTTACCATTAAGCAAACAGCATGCTTGTTTCCTATTTGTCGTTGTCGTTGTTGTTATTGTTGTTGTCTTATATTTGTCGTTGTCGTTGTTGTTATTGTTGTTGTCTTAGGGCACCCTAGATGTGCATAGGGCCTTCATAAGCTTGCGCCACGCCTTCCTGTCCTAAGCGACGTCCCTGGCCTCGCTCCAGCCCCCCTATTCTGTAACTTGTTGTAACGTCACTTTAACGCTCACCCACAAATATATCTTGACACCGCGATGCGTAGTAACTAAGCGTAGGCAACGGTCTAGTTTCGTGACGGGTGACCAGCGGGGTGAGCCGCGTTAGCGCGTAGCGAATAACAGCCCAGCTCAGTCCGACTGCTCGCAGCTCACTGTCGACTGTTCCCCGCCATGTGTGCACGCGTCCACGAATATAACCACGACTATTTGTCGTAGTGTTTAAAAAAAAACATAACTAGCTTCTGCCCGCGACTCCGTCCGCGTGGAACTCGTTTATGTCGTAGCGCCACACAAACTTTCACCCCCCATTTCAATCCCTTAGGGGATATTTTCCGGGATAAAAACTACCCCTTTTCCTTCCCCAGGGCTCAAATTATCTTTATACCAGATTTCTTTTCAATCGATTCGGCGGTTTAAGCGTGAAAATGTAACAGACAGACAGTTTCGCGGATATAATATTAGTATGGATAGTAAGGATACTAGCTCCATGATCAAGTAAGGCACTTGTTGTGTTATTACGTCGTCAGGCTGTACCCGTAGATGATATTAGTAGGTGAGTACACCCAATGTGGGGTTTTTACAAGCGTCCCGTTAGCTCCAACGGGTTATGGCGTACTTAAGGCGTACAACCAGTACTGCTAGCCAAGAAGTAGCTTTAACACAAAATATATCTTTATAAATACGAATAACACCACATGGGAAACATAAACTTAAAGCGCATTGGGTAAGTTTGTATGAAGAATATTGTCATTATTTTTTCAGCGGCCACGGATGACTTTTGCATAGTTATTTAGACCTCTAAGTACACATTTCTATATATACAGGGTGGAATCTTGTACGTGATCCAAAATAGCAAAATGTGAATCTATCCATGATTCTGAGCAACTTTTATTATACCAACTTTGTGTTATGCCAAAAAAAACACACCTGTTCATACATTCTTGTCAGTCTAAAATGAGCAGAGTTAATGAAATAGTTGGATTTTTTTGGCATAACACAAAGTTGGTCCCATACCACCTACCATCCACCCTGTATATATATATATAATTTTTGGCAATATCGGAGCCGAGCTATTTAATATTTAAGTTTTTTTTTAATGCCTTGTTAACAATGTCTCAACATACTTATTCACTACTTCTTATTATTTTGTCCAAGAAAACTGCCGGAGTAGCAAGATTTATTCTCCAAACCTTGCTATTATTGTAACTCAGATCACATAGTAATTCGTTACCCCTGATGATTGAGCTACGAGGGGCGTTCAATAAGTTCTGTTTTACGTGCATATATAAAGCGTTTAATTTTATTTAATTTTACATCATTAAAAAATAGAAACTTTTATTCGACGAAATGAGGCTCATTTTTTAAATCAACGCAATTGCACACATTTAATTGAGGATTTTTTAGTAACAAAGAATAAGAAGTAAAAGTATATGAGTTGGTCTAGGTGATAGGGTAGATAGTTAATTGTATAGATTTTACGTACCTAAATAGCACCCCTGGTAATCTGCAATCTCTTCCAAACAGAAACATCATAAAATTGGCATTTATTTTTCCTATTTTTTTTCTTAGTCTACCTCCTTTAATTGCTATACGATTATCTTGTATGACTCTTCCTTGGTATTTACATCCATATATTTTTTCATTTATACTGGCCCAATTTCTAGAAATTAAAAAAATATATATTGATGGCCATTAAAACCCACCTTTAACTTTGTTAAGGGAGCTAGCTGTGTTTAAAAATATGATAATAGAGATTTTTTTTATTATTTCCAGGCTTCTAAATAGATATTATATATTATCTCACTTTAAAACCAATATTCTGGTGTGGTAAACCAGAATTTTACCAAAATGACCCCTAAAATTAAAAAAAAAATCCTTCAATTTTACTCACGTCAGAATATTTGCTACCCCATCGTGTTTGTTTAAAGTTGTTAAAGAAAACAAATGAATCATATATTTTTTTACTTATACAGTATAGTGTATTCATGAATAGTGATACAGTATGAAAATTAATCTAAAATGATTATCATAAGACGCCATCATGCTGATACCGAGAATTTATTAGAAGCTAACTCTAATGGCTAATAGTACAATTTACGGGTCTCTTCCAAAAATATCGTAGATATATAAAATATATATTTTTTGTGTCTTTTGATAGGAAAAGGTAAATGTTCGAATGCTCGACACCTGAACTGAACCCCTCAGACGCTTAAACTTTGATTCGTGCCAAACATTTGAATCTATTGATTTACATCTCAGTCAATTTTCGTGACAGTAGCAAAATATGTATTTTTTTACCTGATTTGCTTATTTGACATGAATAAATGTTTTCTTTCTTTCTTTCAATGATTGGATAATATTGACATCCGCATACGAGCCGTTAATGTCTAGTTGACACCTATGGTTTTTCTCTATGGTTTTGAATAAGATTGAAAGTATCGTGTATGAGGGCAGTGGTGGGCACTGGGATATTTACCTCACTCATAACTATTTTAGTCCCCCACAAGGTAGACTGATGACCTGATAAAGGTCGCGGGAGTCTCCTGGACGCGGTTGGCGCAGGACCGGTCATTGTGGCACTCTTTGGGAAGGCCTATGTCCAGCAGTTGACGTCTTTCGGCTGATATAACGAATCATTTTAGAATTATCTGTTTTAGCATTCAAAAACATAATATATATTTAAAAAAAAGTACCATCGGTTCTCTCGACTCTGGATCATTTTCAGATTTATAGTAAACTCATTTATTAAGTACCCTGTATTTAATGTTATAGCGCCTGCAATGTTATAGCGCCTTACCCTTATGAGCTATGGGGAGTTAGTAGTACTATGAGTAAATGTTATTGCGGTGCGAATATTATGGGTGCACATACGTTATTGCGGCACCTTGTTACATGTTTGTTACTTTCCTGTGATTTATAGGTACGTGGGGTTTTAGTGTCTTAACTAAAGCTTTTGGTTTAGGCTTTGAGGTAACCCGAGCATTGAGTAGCCTCTAGCCTAGCTGCCCAGCATGCATAAACGAACAGTGAAATTATATAGTCTCTTTTAAATGGAATGTATTTTAATTTTCAACAACTCACACTGCCTTTTAAAAGGCCTCTGGGCGGCTAAAGAGTAGACGTCATATCTCAAAATAAACATCCTGAAATGTGTTAATAACGCAGTAGTGCTACAAATTCTGTTCATAATTTTTTAGGGCTCCGTAGTAAAAATGGTAAATAAAATACCCTTATACAGTTTTGTTATAACCGTCTGACTGTATATATGGCCATCAGGCTTAGATATATGGTCTACTATATGTGTTTTTTTTATTCCAGTGATGTATTACAAATATAATTTATAATAATAGGGAATATGCATGTGATTTAGAAATGGACAAAAAAAAACACGTGTGATCTATATTGCTTAATAAAGATACACACATGATTATTTTTTCAAATTATCATGTTTCTATTGATAAAATAAATTGTTTAAAAGTACTATTTTTCAAATTCCCTCGCAAATTTCCAAAACGCAACGCTATTGGCGGAGCGAAACGTGACGTCACCGTGCAGGTCGTTAGTATGATTATTGAAAGTTATTCGCATTGTTTGGCCGCTGTTTATGATAAATAATCAGTGTTTTTTGGTAATTATTAAGTGAAAAAAGACTCGCCACAATGACTGAAGGCGGTTTTGTCAAGGCACAGTCGGATAATCTGCCTAAAATTGATGTGTTCATGATGACTAAATTTAATACATACTTCGCAAATATTTGTGACTTTACGTCCGCTGAACTAAGAGGAGTAAAAGCTGCAAGGTAAATAAGTTACAGATATTCAATAAATTTTCATATTCCTTGTTTTTATACTCGTGAGATTGGTCAATTAAATAATTATAACCTATTTTGGCGATTCAAATAGCTAGACTTTTAAACTACTTCAAATAGGTGTCTTTGTTAAATAAGTGGAATACAAAAACTAGTAGATATTTATCCATACTATATACTATTTTACTATACTATAACTTTATATATTATATATACTAACTTCTGCCCGCGACTCCGTCCGCGTGGTACTCATTTATATCGTAGCTCCATACAAACTTTCACCCCCCACTTCATCCCTTTGGGGGATATGGGGGGAGCTACGATATAAACGAGTTCCACGCGGACGGAGTCGCGGGCAGAAGCTAGTTATATTATATATTTTATATATACTTACTTAATAATAAATTATAAATGCGAAAGTGTGTCTGTCTGTCTGTTTGTTACCTCTTCACGCTTAAACTGCTGAACCGATTTGGATGAAATTTGGTATAGAGATAGTATAAACGAGTTCCACGCGGACGGAGTCGCGGGCAGAAGCTAGTATTATATAATCAAAGATATGTAGGTACCTATTAGGAATGTTAAATGTTGAGAACATCTTTATGAACTTTAACAAACTAGGTTGTTTTCGTCAAGGCTTATAAATAAAACAAATTTGTGTAGGTCACTCAGTAAAAAGGATTAAATTCTTTTAACTTTCTTCGATCAACAGTGCAAACAAAGAAACTTAGCTAAAACGTTTCTTGATCAAAATCAACACTCGTAGTCAGCTGTTGATCAACAAAAATCATAATATTTGTAACATTAATAACTAAAAAAATATAAAAATCAGAATAGTTTTATGAATAAGTATATAATACAATTTTGAGGTTAGGTTATTGTTTACCTATATTGTTCGCGAGTCGTAATAAAAAAGATTTTAGGTACATACATATTTAATACTCACGTCGAAATGATCTTCACAACAATATAAACTACTCAAGCACGATACATTATCTCTCCTCATCGCCTTACACCACTTTATCCTTATATTTGCACCTTTGGGCATATGAAAATATTTGCAGTTTTAATGTGATTTTCACACATAGGGACAATACAATATTTATAATAAGCTTTTGTGTGCTCTTCCATTACAATAAGTTGATCTTATAAGCTTTAATCACTCACATTTATTAAAAGTGTGAATCAAAAACTTTGTTGTTAATTTGTTTAAGAACCGCCGTGCACTAAGCTGCACGGTGACGTCACAAATGAGCGCGCCAAAATGGTGGCGTTTTGATCGTCCGAAAATGATAGTAATTTTAATTATTTTTTTTTAGCTTATTTAATAATATTGTGAAAGTGTTATATTTTTTTCCGGTTATATAATTACTTATAGAATAGATAAAAAAAATAAAAAAATGTCATGAATATTCCCTATTATTCTAATCTTTTTAGTGATGTTTACGGTCTGGTCTCTAAGGGTCGAACACAAAAGTAAAACAGAACGTAATATTAATGTAATAGGTATTCAGAGATGTATACGTCACCTTTATATTTTGAATACGCTCAGTTTATAATCTTACTCGCGATATTAAAAACTGTCGAAAAATTGTGAAATATTCTGTCAAATATGTTCACAATTTCACACATTATTTTCCATATATCAATGTCAATCGTCAAATCGTGAACTAAAATACAATTGGCAGTTGTTCACAATTTTTTTATTATAGGTATATTTCGACAGTGGATTTCTATTTTATTACTTTTTAAAATATCGCGAGTAAGATTATACAATCAGGGTGTTTATAATCTGACAGTAACATATACGATAAAACCCGTCGAGAAAGGGACGATGGCTCACATCAATACAAAAAAACACGAGTATTTACTATTTAGGTAGTCACTAGCAACCTTGCAATCATGAACACACCAGCACGGCTGTCACAAGACGGCCCGCGAGCTGTGTCGCGGCGAGATAGACTATGCATCTCTTTCTATTTAGAACGCTTAGAAAGAAATGGATAGTCTATGTCGCCGCGACACAGCTCGCGGGCCGTCCTGACTCTACAAACAGTACCTGGTCGCGAGGTATCACGCATAGAGTCTGGCAAACGAAAGCGTGACCTGAGATAACGAGGCAAATTCAAAAAAAATACATATGGTATTACTAATAAAATTATACTAGGAATATTTTGTTTACAGATTCCTTGAATATTTTCAAGATTATCTGTGAACATAAGAAACCGTATCATCATTATCGTCAATATTATTATATCAAATAATCCGCCAACAAGCCGCGTACCCTTGGTAAAATAACGCAACATGTGCACATACGCCAAAATTGATTTTATTACGGAAATAGCCTTTTTAGGCTATTATATACTTTATAGGCTTTATAGACGTATGTGCACATGTTGCGTTATTTTACCAAGGGTACCTACGTTAAGATTACTAACCTAAAAAATCCGACATCGCATCTAAACATTGTTGTTTCTCTTGGAAAACAACTTCTTTCTCCTCTTGTTTTTGCTTGAACTTACTAATCATAGTATGTAGCAGCTTTCGCACATTTTTTTTTATTGTTATACCCATATTACGGCAATTATAAATGCAAAATAATTGAGTTCACAAAATACTAACTAGAATTTGACGTGCCTTTGACAGATTAATAATGTTGCCACTTTTAAAAAAGTCCAGGTCACGCTTTCATTTGCCAGACTCTATCTACTTTAATATCTAATCCTTACATCACTTTAACTTCATATTGCAAGTAGCTTTCACCTCTTGCCCCTCTCCCCAGGGAGTCACGACCCGCAGGAAACACTGGTCTTTAGGTTTCGTGCACGGCGGGGGGGCAGCGGAATGGAAGGCGAAATTCGCACACCGGTCACGGGGCCACAGTCAGCATATTACGTGCTATGTTTTTTCGTACATTCACACGAGTAAATCTTGGGTTACATGCATAAGTATATACACTCACTACGGTATCCAAAAAGGGTAGTTAGAGACATGCAATGTACAGTACAGTGCCTCTTCTAATTGTTGTTTATTAATACTAGCTTCCGCCTGCGACTACGTCTGCGTGGACCAAGGATAAATACTTATCCTTTATTTTTATCTAGGCTTTGAACTAACTTTGTGAAAAGGCTGACAAGACCTAATTTGGTGAAATTGATGTTATTTAAGCAGTTTTTTAAGAAAACCTATTTGTTCTAGCAAAACAGCAAATAAAATATATGTTAATATTTACCATATTTCAAAGACCGTGGATGGGCTCGATACATAATTGGACGAAATCGGCTCGATAGAATATAATTGCAAAGTTGGTCTTAAAATCACATTAAACGGTTCTATGTCTTTATTTTTTTGACGTATTATGGGTCTGCAATTATAAACATGCACAAATAATCCACCCTTTTTTTATTATTTCAATATTTATGTAATATTATATTATCTTCAAAAACCGGGCCGCCCAGTAACACTCGCTCTCGTTTACTCCGATACAAATAGTGTGCGCGCTATCCAAAATCCTCAAGGGCATTTTGGTGTTGACAGCGTCTTAAGCGTGATTGAGTAAGAAACATCCAAATTTTCGCATTTATAATATTTAGTAGGTTTAGAATGGGGAAAATGTTTTTTTGCGGTAATAGGTTGCTAGCCCATCGCCTACAACATTTTTCAACTCTATTCAATAATGGTGATTAAGAGGGGGCGCTCCGCGAAATCGGGGTTCTTAGATTGAATATTTACCTATGACAAACTAAAGCGAATGCCAGGAAAAAGAACATACCAAAACTACATCATATTTGCAATTGAATCGTCTGAACAAAACCATACAAAACCAAAATTGCCTCGATAGAAATGAACCGCCAAAACATGTCTTATTTTTACTCAATTTCAATAGTGTGAGGTTCCCATGCATATAAATTAAGTAAAAGTTGAGTGTATAATAGCTTTTCACATTACCTAATGAAAGTACTAGCGGGGTATTTTTATGTAGTCCCTTTTCAGACTTATTGAGGTGAACCGTATTTGGCGTATAGGCCTTTTTTATTTAGCGCGATACCCTTTCTCCCGTCGCGCGTTTCGTGCGGTTCTGTATATCTTTTGTTGCCGTTCGCGGGCGGAGTCAGTCGTAATCGCTCCGCTGAGACGAGAGGACTACGTTCTGTGCTCTCACGACAGCACGATGAACATAATTATTTCAATAATATTGTGACCCAGTATATTCGTCCAGTGAATGAACGTATCATTACATTCCAGTAGATATTTTGGTACATTTTGAAATAATATATTTAAAAGTCGACCTTAACATATAGATCTTAAAGTTCAAAATACAACTATAAGATTACGCAGCGATCGGCGGGTGACCGGCTTCTTAGAATAATTTGTGCAGTACATTCAAAACTAGACGAACATTTTTCTGTCGATCGTGTATTTACTTTATGAAAGATTAACACTATCACTATCACTACATAGTATAAAACAAAGTTGCTTCCCGCTGTCTGTCCCTATGTATGCTTAGATCTTTAAAATTACGCAACGGATTTTGATGCGGTTTTTTTTAATAGATAGTGATTCAAGAAGAAGGTTTATATGTATAATATAGTATATGTATTTGTGTAAATATGTTGTATATAGAAATACCGTTATGTTATTTTTTTTAGTTGTTATTTGCACTGCCCCACAATCTTTTCCGCTTTGCCTTAAGGTTTGACTGGTAGAGAATGCCATATGGCATTAAGTCCGCCTTTTGTACGATAAGTTTTCTTTTGTGCAATAAAGTTTAAATAAATAAATAGTATCCGTGCGAAGCCGGAGCGGATCGCTAGTTGAGAATAAATCCGGTTATGTTCAAAATCGATGTCTGAGAGGTCTAAATACGAATTCATAGTCAGAAATATTTCAAAAAGTGGTCGCATTATTTAAAATTTTTGAAACATTCGTTGTAAATTAATATGCGCGTTTTTTAAAGAACAACATACATTGGCAGGCTTCTCGAGGGTGAAGATTCTAGAAATGATGTCCATTTTGAATTCCAAGATGGCGGACATTGCTTTTCGAATTTAAACTTTCGTGAGACGTGTTGAAACAGTACTAATAATTACACGGTTCAACTCACGTATTAAATGTCACTACGGGCGACATGTTTCGAACTCTTCGGGAATTCTTCTTAAGGATGAGTGTTTTCGCGGCGGTGTCGCTTGAATCTTGTCGTGATTCAAGCGACACCGCCGCGAAAACACTCATCCTGAAGAAGAACTTCCGAAGAGTTCGGAACATGTCGCCCGTAGTGACATTATTGACATTGTTTTTCTTTAAAGTCATCACGGGTGTCGCTTTTAGGGTTATCTAGAGTGCAGATTCCAACAATTATTGCCTGCGAACTTGGACATTTTGATATTAAAAAAATGAACATAATTATGCACTTTTTCTTTAATATGTTCAAAATTGATAACTAAAGGGCCAAAGCGTCTCCATTGTCTCCAAGTACGAATCCGAGATCAGAATTGAAAAATTTGGCCGCCACACAGTAGTGGCCTGAAAATCTGACTTTCATAGACATGATCGAAGTTTTCATAATATATTATAGTTTTTTTTTAATGCTACTAATAAATTCACGGTTAAATACACGTATTAAACGACACGACAGGCGACATGTTTTGAACACTTCGGGAGTTCTTCTTCAGGATGAGTGTTTTCGATGTTTGTTTTGAAGAAGAACTCCCGAAAAGTTCGAAACATGTCGCCTGTTGTGACATTTAATGCGTGAATTTAACCGTGGATTTATTAGTAGTATTTTAGACATGTCTCACAAAAGTTTAAATTCGATTATAGCTATTTTTTGCTTTAGGCTTTTACTAGCCATTATTATGCTAGCTCACAACCCTTACGTGATTTAGTAAAAAAACGGAAGGCCATATTTCAGTTATAGCTCCGGTGGTTTTTTAAGCAACAAAATGTAGGTAGTGGTATTCCTTGGGTAATTAAAGTAATTTGTACTCTATAAAGTGAGTGTTTTCGCGGCGGTGTCGCTTGAATCTTGTCGTGATTTAAGCGACACCGCCGCGAAAACACTCAATCCTGAATAAGAACTCCCGAAGAGTTCGAAACATGTCGCCCGTAGTGACGTTTAATACGTGGGTGAACCGTGTAATTATTGACATTTTTTTCCTTTAAAGTCATCACGGGTGACGCTTTTAGATTCCAACAATAGGGGCGTAGACACTAAATAAAATAATGTGATATTTTCTCGAAGAAGGATAAAAAAAATTGTCAAATGGAGAAAAAATCAACGCAAAAGGTTAAATAATCACGAAGTTATAAGTGTCCAAAGTTTTAAGAAGGGATGTGTTCTGTCACTTTTTCGCAAAACGCAACTTCATATGAAACGATGACGCTGGAAGAATGTGACGTCACAGAAGACGGCAACGTGCCGCGCGCATCGTGGTCGGCGACGCCGTCGACGCGGCCTGCCGGCAGCATCCTGTAATGTGACGTCACACACCGTTTGCGTTTTCTCTCTCTAACAAGCAATATTAAAACGGTTGTAGCTTCGTAATTCTTTGAGATATCTGAATGGGATTTTCATCACTATGCATATTTTTTTGCCTTCTTTCTTTTGGAGTAATAATAATTTTCGAGTCTGCACCCGAATTATTGCCTGCGAAGTTGGAGATTTTTATATTAAAAAAGTGAACACAATTTTGCAGTTTTTCTTTAATACGAGTATGTTCAAAATTGATAACTAAAGGGCCAAAGCGTCTCCATTGTCTCCAAGTACGAATCCGAGATCAGACCCCGTATCATGGTCGGCCTTATCACTCGATAAGTGACAAGATAGGGGCATCGTCTCGTTCTATCAAACGGTGTCAGCCATCCTGGCCGCTCCCAGCGCGCACTGGCGCGGCCTGGACGCTCTATCCTGTCACTTATCGCGTGATAAGGCCGACCATGACACGGGGTCAGAATTGAAAAATTTGGCCTGAAAATCTGGCTTTCATAAACATGATCTAAGTTTTCATAATAAATTAGTTTTTTTTAATGCTACTAATAAATTCACGTATTAAATGACGCGACAGGCGACATGTTTCGAACTCTTCGGGAGTTCTTCTTCAGGATTAGTGTTTTCGATGTTTGTTTTGAAGAAGAACTCCCGAAAAGTTCGAAACATGTCGCCTGTTGTGACATTTAATGCGTGAATTTAACCGTGGATTTATTAGTAGTATTTTAGACATGTCTCACAAAAGTTTAAATTCGATTATAGCTATTTTTTGCTTTAGGCTTTTACTAGCCATTATTATGCTAGCTCACAACCCTTACGTGATTTAGTAAAAAAACGGAAGGCCATATTTCAGTTATAGCTCCGGTGGTTTTTTAAGCAACAAAATGTAGGTAGTGGTATTCCTTGGGTAATTAAAGTAATTTGTACTCTATAAAGTGAGTGTTTTCGCGGCGGTGTCGCTTGAATCTTGTCGTGATTTAAGCGACACCGCCGCGAAAACACTCAATCCTGAATAAGAACTCCCGAAGAGTTCGAAACATGTCGCCCGTAGTGACGTTTAATACGTGGGTGAACCGTGTAATTATTGACATTTTTTTCCTTTAAAGTCATCACGGGTGACGCTTTTAGATTCCAACAATAGGGGCGTAGACACTAAATAAAATAATGTGATATTTTCTCGAAGAAGGATAAAAAAAATTGTCAAATGGAGAAAAAATCAACGCAAAAGGTTAAATAA
The DNA here is from genome assembly GCA_947578815.1 of Epinotia ramella. Classification (NCBI taxonomy): domain Eukaryota; kingdom Metazoa; phylum Arthropoda; class Insecta; order Lepidoptera; family Tortricidae; genus Epinotia; species Epinotia ramella. Next base: position 28,772,356 of record OX388204.1, on the reverse strand, counting down.
TCACGAAGTTATAAGTGTCCAAAGTTTTAAGAAGGGATGTGTTCTGTCACTTTTTCGCAAAACGCAACTTCATATGAAACGATGACGCTGGAAGAATGTGACGTCACAGAAGACGGCAACGTGCCGCGCGCATCGTGGTCGGCGACGCCGTCGACGCGGCCTGCCGGCAGCATCCTGTAATGTGACGTCACACACCGTTTGCGTTTTCTCTCTCTAACAAGCAATATTAAAACGGTTGTAGCTTCGTAATTCTTTGAGATATCTGAATGGGATTTTCATCACTATGCATATTTTTTTGCCTTCTTTCTTTTGGAGTAATAATAATTTTCGAGTCTGCACCCGAATTATTGCCTGCGAAGTTGGAGATTTTTATATTAAAAAAGTGAACACAATTTTGCAGTTTTTCTTTAATACGAGTATGTTCAAAATTGATAACTAAAGGGCCAAAGCGTCTCCATTGTCTCCAAGTACGAATCCGAGATCAGACCCCGTATCATGGTCGGCCTTATCACTCGATAAGTGACAAGATAGGGGCATCGTCTCGTTCTATCAAACGGTGTCAGCCATCCTGGCCGCTCCCAGCGCGCACTGGCGCGGCCTGGACGCTCTATCCTGTCACTTATCGCGTGATAAGGCCGACCATGACACGGGGTCAGAATTGAAAAATTTGGCCTGAAAATCTGGCTTTCATAAACATGATCGAAGTTTTCATAGTAAATTAGTTTTTTTAATGCTACTAATAAATTCACGTATTAAATGACGCGACAGGCGACATGTTTCGAACTCTTCGGGAGTTCTTCTTCAGGATTAGTGTTTTCGATGTTTGTTTTGAAGAAGAACTCCCGAAGAGTTCGAAACATGTCGCCTGCCGTGACATTTACGTTAATTTTTTAACCGTGGATTTATTAGTAGTATTTTAGATATGTCTCACAAAAGTTTAAATTCGATTATAGCTGTTTTTTTGCTTTAGCCTTTTACGAGACATTATTATGCTAAATTACAACCCTTACGTGATTTAGTAAAAAAACGGAAGGTCATTTCAGTTATAGCTCTCGAAACTAACTTAGCTACTAGCGAAAATTATATCTTCAAATATAGGTACTTACAGATTTTGTCTTTCTTTCCACTTATTATAATTATCTATAGGTATTCATCATGTTTCATCTGACTGTCGGGGCATATACTATGCGAGAAGGAGCGGGGCAGCAAAAGACGCATCAGCGCGGCAGGTACGGGGCGCGCGGGTGATTTCTGATTTTTCCCTGGCGATACGCCCCCTCTTAATATTGGAAGCGCCGGACGATAGTGTCCGATTTCATATGTGTGTATATTGTCATTTACGTCATCGTCAAAGTATTGTCCGTACGTGACTGCCCAGCAAGTCCGGTTGGTGCCGGCACCGTTCGCTCGGAGTCCGGCGACGAATTGGCATGCATTGCGACCGGGCTTTTTACGCGCCTATTCCGGACCGGTCGGCCTGCCCGAATCATGAGCGACGAGCGATTCCTTTAGACTTCAGGTTTGTATCCATCAAAACCGTGCGAGGTAGCGGAGCGGTGGGGGAAGAAATAATTTTACCAATATAGATTCGTATACCATATCGAGATTGTTCCCTCACAGCTTTTGTGAATCTATAGTTATCCATACTATCCATACTATAATATTATAAATGCGAAAGTGTATCTGTCTGTCTGTCTGTCTGTCTGTTACCTCTTCATGCTTAAATCGCTTAACCGATTTAGATGAAATTTAGTTTAGAGATCGTTCGAGTCCCGGGGAAGGACCTTTGATAGTTTTTATCCCGGAAAATTATTCCCTAAAAGGGGGTGAAATAGGAGTGCAAATTTGTATGGAGCCATGATATAAACATGGCACAGCAAACGCTGAGTCCATCAGTGTCTATAGCCACATTGTGTTGTTTTTTTCTTGCTCTATTTCGACGTGTGTATAAGAGAAAATATATACTTAGGTATGTGTTAATTAATGTGTAGGTGCTTATGTGTATTTATGTGTGGCAAATAATCTATTTTCTTCCTTTCTTAAAACCATTAAGTATGGTAAAAAACCTATAAGTGCTCACTTAAGCATCAAAATCTAGGTATTCAATGGCTCGATACCACAATGTCAGGCAGACGTCCACTTACAACCGTGGCTATCACCTGACTGCCTGCCTACCCACATCCATTGTGCTTGATGAGACAGTGTCATAGCTGTGAAGTATAGACATATATTTATACTTAGATAAACACTACAAAGGACGAGCCCTTAATCTTTATATGCGATTTTGCTCAATATTTACAATATGTATGTTAAACGTTTATACGCTTCTCATAAATGTATACACTGCTTATGGCAGCGTGATTGCGCCGCTTGAAGAAGTGGGTCGTATTGGCGGTAGAGCCAGATTTTGTGGCGGTGCTACAAAAATGAGATGGCACCAGAGTATTGCTTTTAATAACATTAATTTACTTATAAAAATATAATGAAACAGACCACTCACGTCTTTATTGTACCTACTCGATATGTTTCGAACGTGATAAATCTTAATCGTGAGTATTTATTTTAATATGTCTGAGACGGGAGTTGTCTATTTAAGATTCATTAACTTATACAAAAAAAATCTTTGGTTGAAATATTTCTCGTTTTGCGTCTTAGAGTCCTTGAATCGTGAACTGTCAAAATACAAATAAAGCTCAAAACTCTATCAACGTCATCTTTTTTTTGTATTATTCGCTTCGTCATATAGCTTGCACCACAGCCTATCAAAACGGTTACTCCTAGTAAGCACGTCGCCCAAAAACGATATGACTGGCTCATCTGTGTATATTCCATTGTTTGTTATCGGACCCTATTGGCCGTTTGTACCGTCCAAATCCTAAATATCATATGTGAGTATCGAATGCGTATGGAACTATACACTTTTAGAGTGCGGCTGATTCGATTTCGTTCAATTTTATTTGCCCTAAGATTTTATTTCCATTAGTTTTTGGCAATAGTAATATTTTACTCATATTGTTTATGTATTTGGAAACGATCGGGCTCTACAATGTTTTCTAGCGGACGGTTTAGTTGTTTTTTTATCGCTGATAAACTATATATTGTTTGTTTCAATTAAGGTGGAAAACTTAACAATTATTTGCAACGAGCGGGATGTAAACCTGCGACCTCTGGAATCCGTCCATTGCTCTTTTCTCCGCCAGTGGCGACGAATATTTCAACCTCTTCCACTCTTCTTATTACATCTAGGAAGGCTTGGAGGGACATCTACCGCGAAGTTGTTACAACTTCTGAAACGGTACCAACGTCTCAAGATTCCAGAGTTCGTGGGTTTAAATTCCGCTTGTGGCCAACAATTTTTAAATTTTGATCAAAATTTGAATTTTGTTAATGGACGTTTCTGCTTAGGTAAACTTCTAAAGTCTATACCTTTTAATGATGGTATTGATTACAATAATAACCTTAATAACAGCGTAATACAGCGCCTAAGCAAAAGGCTTTGTAAATAAAATGTAAGTAATTCTAACCTGAATTGTCAAAACGTGTTACGTATTCTGAATTCTCCTCAAATTACCGAGTTCTGAAAGATAACTCCGCAATTAATCATCGTGACGTTTGCTTTTTAGCTACAACGCCCTCTCTCGGCTGTAAATCAATGGTATCTAATAACTCAAGATAACATTTTTTTATAGTAACTGAGATAAGAACGTGCGCAAAGTTTTATTTTATTTTAGAAAGTTTTTTGTTTCAGTGAAATGTGATTGTTTTTTTGTTTCGTTATGACTAGGTAAAAGAAAAATGTAAAAGGTTTTGTAAGTTAGTCCTAGGTACTTCGCACGATGTTTTCCACGGCTTGCACGACAAAGTTGCATGTTACGTGACGCCTACATCCTATATTTGATATAAATCACATTTTCTGTGTTTGTTTTCCCGTTTCGTTTTTTATTTTGTGTTCACACGATCACATAGCATGACATTGATATTTTTTTTTATTATTAAATAATTCATATTCTTAGTATTGACATTTGACATCTTATTTTTATTTTTGTGACATTCAATTTCAATGACATGCTTTTAGAATATTGTACGCCATAATAATAATGGCTGATAGTGACGAACCATGGAACCACTATCAACTTTATAATTACTCACTAAATTATTTGTTTTTCTATTGTATGCATGGCAGTTTAAAAAAATGCATTATGCTCGAGAATATACTGTACTTTTTGTAAGATAATGTTTTTTTTTGTAAGATGTTTCTCTCATATGGTGGTGCAATAAAGTGTTTTTATTATTTATTATTATTATAGTCAGCGCGGGGACTACTGCCCGTTCCCTCTCATCCACGAGAGGAGGCCTTTGCCCAGCAGTGGGACGTCTATAGGCTGATTTATTCTTATTTATTATAGTCAAGGCGTGAAATATCCTATGCACCTGGGGACCGATTTTTGACTTTCGAGCGCTCGAAATCAAAAGCGAGCGGTAGAAAATATTCGCACACGAAAATTAGTCACTATTATTTTCGCATGAACCCAATAATAGCTATTTTGAAATCATCACTCAGAAGGCCAGTGATTGGCTATCGATACTTTTGCGTTTCGTTGTATGCAAAAAGTAGATAATTACCGGTTTTTTTATTTGAATTTTCAACATACCTAATATAGAGAATAGTACTTTATTGGAAGTTGTGTATCTATAATATAGTAAATTTATTAATTTTAAATATATTATGCGTTTCATAACAGAAAAAAAAAACAAAATAAATAAATAAATAAATAAATAAATATTAGGGGACAATCTTACACAAATCGACCTAGTCCCATAGTAAGCTCAATAAGGCTTGTGTTATGGGTACTAGACGACGACATATTTAATAGATAGAAATACTTAAATACATAGGAAACATCCATGACTCAGAAACAAATATTCATGCTCATCACACAAATATTTGCCCTTACCGGGATTCGAACCCAGGACCTTTAGCTTCGTAGGCAGCGTCACTACCCACTAGACTAACCGGTCGTCGCTAAAAGTAAGTAGTGAGTTGTTAACGAAACGCTATTTGCTCTTGTAAACGAATCGATTATTTTCCCGCCAATAGACTAACGATCTGGTTTTCAACCACGAAATTCGGCAACAAAAAAAATATAATCGTACACCAGCCAATCACTTAGCATCGAATCAATATAATTAATGTATTTAAATATATATCTTTTAAATTAATAGTCAGTCCAAAACTAAATAGGTACGTAAGTGAAGTGGTAACATTTTCTACCGATAGAATTGAATACGAGTGGTCAATACCACCACTCTGTTTTTAAACGCGATAAATTAAGATGTAATGTAAAAAGACTGAACTCTAGCAAAATCCGAGAATGCGAGAAACACGTTAATAATTTTTAATTTCGACAATCGAGACAGAAGAGAAAGTGCACAATCACATACCTGAAGCGTCCAGGTCTGGAGCCTCCTCAGGGCTTCCTGTTCTCTTAAGGCACTCTCAGCTACTCACCGGGCGCGCAGATCTGACTTACCACCGGTCTTCGCCTAAAGATACCTCAACGACACAGCCCAAACTCCCTTGATGTGACGTGCACTCTTAAGAATAAAAACTTTTAAATTCTATATGGAAAAGCGCGATCTTTATATGAAATTACGAAAAAATAGGCGCAGCGCGTGCGACTTCAAAAGCAGAAAGTTGTAGTAGCCATGGCCACAGGAAGTGGTTATCCTATAGAGTTGCCCTACATAAACGGAAGTTATATTTAAAGTTACCATACGAAAACCGATATTCAACACGAGAGTTGAACATTCCGCTCACCTAAATAAGCAGTATTTACGATACAAATAAACGTTATAAACTAAACAGATTGCTTAAAACTATGACTCTAAGTTAATATCGATAACATTAGTTAGCCAGTGGCAGTGGGCACAGTTTCACGACTGGCCTTCTGTACTGACCAGTGGCCGTCGTGACCGTGACGACTCTACATACACCAGCTCCCGGATGTAGAGCTGAGATGCGACCTAAAGGCCATTTTAACGGGCTTGTCTGTTCATTAATTAACAAGACCAAAGTACCAACGACAATGTTTGTGTTAACCTTATTCCATTTAGTCCTTTGTTGAAGTGTGTGTACGTACTCCGCATGCCATCTGCGCCAAAAGTCTTGATGCATTTTTTGAATCAACTTCCATCGATGACAAACACTAATCTTTTGATCAACAAGGTTCTCTTCAGGAATAATCGACAAAGGCTCTAAGGTAAGAAAATGTCCAGGGCTAAGTGCCGACAGGTCGTTTGTATCCGAACTTAGAGGCGTCAATGGACGCGAGTTAAGCATTGCTTCGATTTGTGTGAGGACGGTGTAAAATTCCTCGAAGGTTAACCTTTGATTACCCACGACTCGAGCGAGATGCGTCTTTACCGAGCGGATCCCAGCCTCGGCTAAGCCGTTAAAGTGCGGGCTACCCGGTGGATTAAATGAAAATTTAATCTCTTGTGCATCAGCGGCGCTCTTCATAATGGAACCAAGATAATTACTTGCCCCGACGAAGTTGCGACCCTGATCAGAGACAATATTGCTACACCGTCCACGACGTGCGACAAATCGCTTCAACGCACAAAGGAAGGCTTCCGTAGATAATTCCGAAGCAAGTTCGATATGGATAGCCTTAGTGCTGGTGCAAACGAATACGCAAATGTAGCCTTTGTATGTTCTAGCGCCTCGTCCACGTCCGAAAGCGATATCAAAAGGGCCTCCATAGTCAATGGCGACACTCGAAAAGGGTTTTACTTGAGAAATACGACAAAGAGGAAGATTTCCCATTAGCGGCGCCGAAGCCGGCGATGGGTTGACACGAAAGCATTTGACACAACCACTGATCACGGCCTGAATGGCTCGCTTGGGCGACAAAATCCAAAATGATTGCGAAAGTAAATTCTGTAAAGTTTGAGCACCGGGGTGTAGAAATCTTTTATGATATTCGTCAATGATTAAAACCGTTAATCTATGGGAGCGAGGCAACAGTATGGGGTGCTTGATCGAAAATTTGATTGGAGAATTGACTAAGCGACCGCCCACCCTGACAATACCCGCGGTGTCAATAAACAACGAGAGCTTACGCAAACTCTTTGGCAATGAATTCAAACGACCCTCTCTCAAGTGATTGATCTCTACACCGAACGTAGCAAGCTGCACATGTTTTACTAAAAACATGAGAGCCGCAGTCGTTTCAGACGACTGTAGAGATCCGACAATCTTTCCATCCTTCGACGACAGTAGAAAACGGAAACAGTGGGCTAACACACGCTTTAAAGTGAAAAGCGAGGAGAACCTGTTGAGGAGTTCATCAATTAAGTGAGGATCGCTTGCAACAACCAGACTACAAAGTCGTTGCTCGTCTGCGACAGAGCTGTTTGGTGGCCCAGTCAATGTAGACCGAGGCCAGTCCTTTTCCTCTTTTCGGAGCCAGGAGGGGCCTCGCCACCAAATATCACATTCGACAAGGTCTTCGGGCAACAAACCTCTCGACCCAACGTCGGCGGGGTTATGTAGAGTGCTCACGTGGCGCCAGCGATCAGGAGCGATAATGTCCTGTATATGGCTTACCCCACGAACGTCTACCAGCGCGACGGGCACGATTGGATCCAAGCTAAAGCTACGCTTGAATCGGACCAGGCGAATATTTCCGAGATATTATGTAGAGTTCTTAAAGCCTCCTTCACCGACAGCATTAGATCTGACAGAAGCACGGCAGATTGAAGCTCTAGGCGTAGTATGGACTGTTTATGCAGAGGCGCGACTCTAGATTTCGCTACTATGTAGAGCCTTCTGCACTGACCGCCCGACAGTAAATGACTGCCGCATATCCACGCTCTGACGCGTCACAATACCCGTGGAGCTGCAACGAAACAAAAGAATGAACAATGCGTCGGGGAATTACGACAGATTTTAACAACGACAATTGCGATTTAAAACGCATCCATTCCGAAGCTATTGCTTCTGGCACGTCCTCATCCCATTGGACCCCCGATGACCACAAAACCTGCATCAGATATTTCGCATGAAACGACGCTGGACACAGAAATCCTAACGGATCATAAATGCGTGCGATGTGCGAAAGGATCATACGCTTAGTACACCTCTGGTCATTGGGAGTAGTAACTTCAAACTGGAACGAATCTGTTTGTGGACGCCACGATAAACCTAATATTTTAAGTGACAAGTCTAAAAGTTCGTCAAAACATTTAAAATCACTCGAGTACGACTCAGTGGCAGGAAGATCAGCGATAAAACCTTTATGATTGGAGGTCCATTTTCTTAAATGGAACCCACCCGACGACAATATCTCAAAAAGGTCTGATCTTATTTGTAAAGCCTTCTCGAAAGAGTCAGCGCCTGTGACAACATCATCAACATAAATGTCTCTATCCAAAACTGGCGAACCGTCAGGATAGTCGGCTGCGGAATCCTTAGCTAACTGCGCGATACTTCGAAGAGCCTGCTGGTAGGGGGCGGACTTTACCCCGTAGGAGACCGTCCGCAGCATATAATCCTTAACCGGGCTGTCAGGGGATTGACGCCATACAATCCTCTGGTATTCAGCATCCTCTTCCGGCATGACAATCTGACGGTACATGGCTTTAATGTCACCTGTGAAAACCACTTTATGTCACCGAAATCTGGTAAGGATATCAAAGATATTTGTTTGCAGCTTAGGACCCGCCAGAAGCGTATCGTTTAGCGATATACCATTGCTATCGCGACAGCTAGCGTCGAAGACACAACGTAGAGGCGTACTGACAGACGCAGGTCGAAGGATTGCAAAATGAGGGATATAGTAAAATTTCCCAACACTTATACTTGGGGGAGGCTCTACTTCCTCCATATGACCGCTAGACTCGTAATCATCCATGAATGAAACGTAAGCTTTACGAAAATCTGCCTGTCTAGCAAGCTTGCGTTCCAAGGAGAAGAGTCTGCGCATCGCGATTTCACGAGTGTCCGAGAATATAGGCTTGTTCGTAGGATCAACGAAAGGAAGGGGTACCTCGAAACGGCCTTCACTCGTACGACAGAATTCATTAACGAAAGTATCTTCGCAAAGTTGGTCCTCTTTCGACAAGATTGGTTTACTAGGGCTACTAATATTTTCTAACTCCCAGAACCTTTTTAAAGACCTATCCAATGACAAATTTGATTGCAATGAATTCGACACGAAAAAACAATCTTTCCGACGACAAGTTTTGAAAGATTGTGAATGGCTCTCATCGCATCCACCCATGATGACCCATCCAAATAGAGTTTCAATAGCCTTTGGCTGACCCGGACATCCCTGACTCCGACCACTCAGCAACGATGAAGCGAAGATGTCTGCATTAAGCAGTAAGTCAATTGGTCCAGGATCAGCAAGAGTAAGATTCTTAATATGAGACCACTCCGAAGATCTAACTGCAAGACATGGTTGATCAGCACAGATAGAGGGAAGCACTAGTGCTTCACAATCAAAATGAATTAAATTTGTTCCATTAGGTTTAATGGAACACGACAATGAACCATGTGGTTTAGCTACCGAATTTCCAATTCCAGAAACTGATTCACCCGTCTGATGTATATCTAGTCCAAGCCGCTTCGCACAAGGTTGTGATATAAAATTGCTTGCACTTGCACAGTCCAACAATGCACGAGCTTGCTGGTATTGGCCAGAACTATCCCGCACCGCTACCTGAGCAGTAGCAAACAACACCATATTATTATTCGAAGCAGATGTCAGAGTGACATTGTTGGCGGATGAACCACTAGCGACAAGTTTTGATGACACATCAGCATCTGGAGCCGATGATTCAATCTTATTAAAATGTAGCAGTGTATGATGCGAATACCCACACACACCACAACGCGATGCCTTTTGGCACTGCTTCACTTTATGGTTACTCGAAAAACAACAAACACACAAGCCCCTAGATTTCACAAATTTAAATCGAGCATCAGTACATAATTTTATAAATTTTTCACAGCATGCCAGACTATGCTGGTCAGTACAGAATTCACACATACTTGAAGTGGTGACAAGAGTTACCTTTGATTTTCTCTGATTATAAGTTGCATTAATATGCACTTTATTTTGCAAATTATTGTTTGAGCACTTTAAATCTGATGCATCCAATGCTCGAATTTGTTTCTCCACAAATTCTTGCAATACTTCAAACTTGGGAATATCATTGGAGTTAAATTCCAATAAGAATGCTTCGCGGGTAGATTTATCGAGCTTGGACCACAATAAATGAACCAGCATGAAATTTTTATCTGGCAGGCCAAGCTTTTCTAGCACTTGTAAAGTTTCCCTAAAGATTCGATTCACTTTCTCCATTTCAACTCCAGATTTTGATTTAACTTGCTCACACAACAGCATTTTTTCATAATAACTAAATGCAATCTGTCGCTTTCTATTATAATACTCATTTAAGGCGTTATATGCATCAAGGTAACTCTCATCTGATATAGGATAATTCTTGATCAAATCTAGAGCCTTACCTTGAACACTGGTTAGCAAGTAGTGTAGTTTTTCAATGTTTGAAATGTTACGTTTGTGAATTAAAGATTCAAACAATTGGCTAAACGACAACCAGTTCTCTAATTTGCTATCGAACGGCATGATTTGAATCTTTGGCAACTTCGCGGCAACATCCTCACAACTATCACTTATTGTTTTAACTACCGGCGCGCGCTGTCGTAACCGCGACAAAATTGACTTATGTTTCATTTCAAAATCTGTAGTGACAGGAAATTCTGCACTGCAGTCTTCACTATTTGCTATCACTTCCCTTTGAGCTCGGTGGAAATCCGCGGCGATTACATTTATATCGGATTCGACATAACCTACTAAATCCGTTCCGTGAATACATTCTATTCTCATCATAGCGTAATCTCGCTCAACCCTGCTCATATTTGCCTTAGCATCACTGTTGGAATCGTTGTCCGACATCTTAATCAAAATTCAACTAAAGTATACGCGACAAACTAACGAAAACCGACAAAGAGTTGTTTTGTTTACAATGTCGATGTCAATCAACGAACGAAAACTTCCACGTGACACTGACAGCTAGCTAGACACTGGCAACCTACACGTTGCCATACGCATGAAAAATTACTGAATGAATGAACGGAATGAAGGAGATTCGTCTATGACACGAACTATCACAATGTTACCAACTAAAATCTACTACACTAAAGATCAACACTTCCTGTCCGCCATTATACACCAATTAAAAGTTTACCCTCAACTTTTTTATCAAAAATTTTACAACGCGAAAATTATGATTTTAATGAATTCTGCCTTAAAATAGGTAACTTTTCACAATACGGCCGAAGGACCAATGTTTTTAAACGCGATAAATTAAGATGTACTGTAAAAAGACTGAACTCTAGCAAAATCCGAGAATGCGAGAAACACGTTAATAATTTTTAATTTCGACAATCGAGACAGAAGACAAAGTGCACAATCACATACCTGAAGCGTCCAGGTCTGGAGCCTCCTCAGGGCTTCCTGTTCTCTTAAGGCACTCTCAGCTACTCACCGGGCGCGCAGATCTGACTTACCACCGGTCTTCGCCTAAAGATACCTCAACGACACAGCCTAAACTCTCTTGATGTGACGTGCACTCTTAAGAATAAAAACTTTTAAATTCTATATGGAAAAGCGCGATCTTTATATGAAATTACGAAAAAATAGGCGCAGCGCGTGCGACTTCAAAAGCAGAAAGTTGTAGTAGGCATGGCCACAGGAAGTGGTTATCCTATAGAGTTGCCCTACATAAACGGAAGTTATATTTAAAGTTACCATACGAAAACCGATATTCAACACGAGAGTTGAACACACTCGTTTTTAAATTTTCTATCGCTCGTATTTCAAAAATAGCATTTCATCGTTTTTGACCGTTTTCGAGTGAAAGAGTCGAGCGCTCGTAAGTCAAAAATCAGTCCCCTGGCATTGGTATTACTACTGCCCGTTCCCTCTCATCCATGAGAGGAGGCCTGTGCCCAGCAGTGGGACGTATATAGGCTGATTTATTATATTGGCATTACGTTGCATGTGTTTGTGTACTTGGTTGCGAATAAATACATTGTAATGGTAAATTAACAAAAATCGCTTTCCTCGAATTTTCCGACGTATTACATAAGCGAAAAATGCGTCAAGTAAGCGAAATCAACGTGTATTGCCCCGCTCACGTGTTGACCTTTACCTCACATGTTGGCCTTAATTTCAAGTTTGAGGTCACAACACACGCTGATTGAGCCACATGTAAATTTCAAATTGAGTTGTCTGCTACAAATGAAGCTATTTGTAAAAAGATATTTACTCCTAGGGAGAACAAATTCAGAAAATAATGAATTGTGTGAATTGTGCTTTTTACATTCTCTTTCGACATCTCTTTGATAAGTATAAACGATATTTCTTTTGTTAAATGTCTGTAAATTCCAATTTAAACGACATGTTATAATAACTGTGAGAGTTCAACTTAAAATTACTTAACAACTTAATACGTGTAAATCGAGCATACGATTCATTTGAAGAAAAAAAATAGTGCCTCAAATAAATGACATTATACATATGTATTGACAATCTTCCTGGAAATTTACGTTGACGACCGCTTTAGCCTAGTTGGTAGTGACCCTGCCTACGAAGCAAGAGGTCCTGGGTTCGAATCCCGGTAAGGGCATTTATTTGTGTGATGAGCACGAATATTTGTTCCTGAGTCATGGATGTTTTCTATGTACTTATTTAAGCATTTATTTCTTTATGTAATTATGTTTATCGTCGTCTAGTACCCATAGTACAAGCTTTGCTTAGTGTGGGACTAGGTCGATTTGTGTAAGATTGTCCCCTAATATTTATTTATTTATTATTATTAAATACGGGAAGTAAATATAATACCATTACCTACATTAAAATGATATGCTTACTCTACTAAAATTAATTAAACAGTAGATTAGCAGATAGATAGGTATTTGTGTAATAACATAAAATTATACAAATGATAGAAAGATAAATAAAAGGTTAGATCTGAAGCGAGTGTCAATCTTCAGCTCGACGTGAACTTGCCCTTGCATCTTGACTATCTTGAGACAAGATTTGAGTGTGATATATGAATGTCATCTACAATGAAACGGTTCAACTTAAAAGTTAAATTAAAGTTTGTTGTGATTGCGATCCATACAAGTATGAAACATATCTATCTACGGTATTATTCTAAAAGGTTTACCATAAATAAATCTCATATCTATATCACGTTTATTGTCTTATTCGGAATAATAATTTCAATGAGTCCAGCAGGTCGATCACGTAACGCATTGTACGTACTTACGTTAGGTAGAAATGTAAATTTTTATATGGAAAAGTGACAGTTGGATCTAGGTTACGTTATTTCCCCTCAGTTCTAGTACTTCGATTCGCCTTCATCAATTTATAATAATAATAATAGGGGACAATCTTACACAAATCGACCTAGTCCCATAGTAAGCTCATTAAGGCTTGTGTTATGGGTACTAGACGACGATATATATAATAGATATAAATACTTAAATACATAGAAAACTTCCATGACTCAGAAACAAATATTCATGCTCATCACACAAATATTAGCCCTTACCGGGATTCGAACCTAGGACCTTCAGCTTTGTAGGCAGCGTCACTACCCTCGAGGCTAACCGGTCGTCATTTATTAATTTAACAGATGAAAAAACAATTCATTGCCAGAAATTCTACTATACATAGATCACCACTACTTAACATAAATTGGCCTTTATTTTTCACATATTAAATTATTTTTATGGTAAATTTTCATCGTAAAACTAGCGCCTATGCCAAATCTTGGGATTAGGTGTCAAAGCGGACCCCGAGCTCCTTTAGGGGCATAACCGGGAACAACGCTAGGAGAATGATGATTAAATTATTTTTATATACTCGTACTGTTGACCATAATAATATAGCGTGTGACATCCATTAGAACATACGTACTTTAAATGCTGTTAACCGTTTTATCGAAAAAATATAAAAATACCTTTTCTAATGGAGATCGAGTTATAATTATTTTAAATTTTCTCGATCAGTAATGTACTGCGAACATTTATTTGACGATTCATAAAGGCAGAGCTAGTTTCGAATGTTGCTGTCAGTAATTTGCTTTGTTTTGTTTGTGTTACCGTGCTACGTGTAAGGGCAGATGAGTAAAAATTAAAACCACTATTTAATCAATTAGCATTTATTCCTCATCATCTCCCTGCCCTTATCCCACTTATGTAGGGTCGGCACAACATGTTTTCTTCTTCCATTCATCTCTATTATTCGTTATTTCAGCGCTTACTCCTTTCTTCCTCATGTCCTCTCTCACACAATCCATCCATCGCTTTCTTGGCCTACCTATCGCTCTTCGTCCTTCGACATTCATCCCTAACATACTTTTACCAATATGACGTTCATCCCTCCTCATTACATGCCCGTACCACGCTAACCTACTGCTCCTCATTTTGTCCGTCACAGGTGCTACTTTCAAACTTCCTCTTATGTACTCATTTCTAATCCGATCTTTCCTCGTCACTCCACACATCCATCTCAACATTCTCATCTCGGCTGCGTGCATTCTTCTTTCATCCGTCACTTTCGTTGCCCAGCACTCTGATCCATACATTACGACAGGTCTTATGATCATTTTATAGATTTTCCCCTTAAGTTTAAGGGGCATTCGTGGATCACAAGCTGTTCCAGAGACCTGTCGCCATTTCATCCATCCCGCATTTATTCTATTTTTCACGTCACGTTCACGTCAATTAGCATTTATTCCTACTGCCACTTAACGCCGCGAGCACACGAGTAAGGTCGCAAGGGTCTGGGTATTAAGCCGTCTGATTTAGCTCCCGGTACTGAAGGGGTATTGCCGCCACCACGCTAGTACTCCCCTGGTTCTTGGGGTGGCCGCTGCAGGAGGATGAGCTGAGGGACGTCAGCTAGGGTCAGCGTCAGCGTGCGGTCGGCGGACTTGGCCTTAATCCGTTACCCTGGAATTTACGTTTGACGTGTGAGGAAATTTGCAGTAACGTCTCCGATGACTATGACGGCACGGCAGCATTAAGCAGAAGCACAGGAAGCAGTACTGCGTGATGGTGAAGATGATGGCTTGGTGATGTGCGGGTGTCACAGTCAGAGCGGAGTTTACATGGTGAAATGGTACTAAAAGCTTGTTTTGAAATCACAAAATAATGCTATAGCATGCACTGCAAAATGGCTGTGATGCGTATAATTTAGGCGTGGATCTAAGCGGCAAGCAACAGAATAACAAAGAACATCTTAACATAAAAAAAACCGTTAGACACACCATTTGAAAATACCTGCCTTTAAAAAGCGTAATAAACGTTTAACACTTACCCAATGGGTTAAATCACTGGCACATAACTTATGTGTACTAAAAGAAACACACGGGCGAGCAGGAGCCCGAAAACTGTAATTATAATTCTCGCCGGCTACGTGCGAAGTCGCTGCGCTTAGGCAAACGAACGTGCGCCGGCGTCGAAAGCAAATTATGTCTGCCGCGGGGCGGCCGCGCTAAGACGAGCGCGGTTGCGGGGCGCGCGGCAGGAGGGTGCCGCCGTCGGCAGACCGCGAACAAAGGCGATAGCATTCCAGTACAGTCGTCGCGGAAATAATGCAACAACTACGATTCTTAATTAATATTAATCTATAGTAGCAAGTTGTTATAGTATTTAGGTAGTTGTAAGTGTTAGGTAAGTGTTAATAAGTAAGATTTTAGTTTTTTGTGTAAAAATAATGATATGTATTTAGTGTAACCTAGGTTACGTAACGCTTTTACGTTACAATACCCCGGCGCGTCGTGTAAGGATTTTAATTCACTTGACTGAATTAAAATCCGCGTAGTTCAGTACCTGATGATCCACTGTCATAATTCTTCATTCATACCTCACGCTTACATAAATACATCAGCAACTATTTGCTAAGACGATCTAACAAAAAAAATTACTGACGCTAAATTACAGAAAATAAGATTAGGTACTCGTTACAAGAACTAGATACCCTACAAGTACTGTTTGTTGAATCTGTTGTGACGCGCAATCGGCATTATACACAATATCAAATTTTCTGTAAGGTGTGACCAACTGGAAAATAAAATAAAATAAAACTACTTATTGAGACCAACCAATTTGAGGTCCTTAATGTGCCAGGTACCTAAATCTTTCCCAGATAAGTCCTGTAGCACGTAAACTAAAGAAGACTTCTTGTCTACAACCTTAGCTTTAATAAATTTAGGTGCCAGCTTTTTCGTGAATTGTTTGCCCTTGTCACTTAAAAAGTAAGCGCGCTTCATAACTATATCACCAATATTGAACTCAGCTGGTTTACGTCTAAGGTTATAGTGAGACGTGTTCTTTTCATGAGCAATCCACAATTTCCTTTGTACGTCATCGAAAATCGCCGACAAACAGCCTAAGTTCTCAGCATAGATGTCACGTGGTAGGAATAACACTTCCTTTCCGAACTCGGTATCCGTATAGTGCGTTCCACAAGGCACCAGCTCCCTACCGTAAACTAAGAACGCAGGTGTAAAACCTGTGGCTTCACTGACCGAGCTATTGATCGCAAATTGAACTCGCGGAATGAACACGTCCCATGATCTATGATCATCGTCTACAAAGGTGGAGATACAAGAGATAATAGTACGGTTGAATCTTTCGACTAAATTAATCTGCGGACTGTACTTAGGAGTATAATAAACGTTAGGGACGTTGAAAAACTTAAATAGGTTGCTCAAGAACTTGCCTGTAAATTGAGTACCGTTGTCCATCAAGATTGTTTGTGGTACGCCATGTACCAAGAAAATCGATTCTGATAAAATCTGCGCTATAACCTCTGCAGTAGCTTTTTTAATAGGGAAGATCAAGCAATATTTGGAGAAGCAACATGTGACGACAAAAATGTAGTTGTTCCTTTTCCTAGTAGTTGGCAAAGGACCCATCAAATCGATAGAGATCATTTGGAACGGACGTGAGCATTGTTTCGGTCTCCCCATTTCCCCTAAGGTTTGATGGTTTTGAGCCTTATACGATAAACACTTATCGCATGTTCCAATAAACTCAACGACGTCCTGGTACATGCCTGGCCAGTAAAATCGTAAAGTAAGTCTACGGTATGTTTTAAAAATACCCAAGTGCCCTGCAGTAGGTTCAGAATGATTTTCGTAAAGCGCCTTTTCACGTAACTCGGCGGGAACAACCAATTTCCACGAAAATTCTGATGTAAGCTCATGCTTGTTTTTGGACAATCGGTACAGGCAGCCATTTTTAATTGTGAAGTTCGGGAAATTAATTGAGTTATGGAGACAACCATTATAAATGTTGGTGAACCATGTGTCCTTTGAGTTAAGGTGTGCGTTTGTAGTACTTATGGCACTAACTGGTATTCGCGACAAGGCGTCCGGGATGACATTATCAGCGCCTCGGCGGTGCTTAATGATGAAGTTAAACCCAGACAAGCGTACGCCCCAACGAGCCAGTCTACCGGTTGGGTTGCTAATAGACAAGAACCATTTAAGAGCGCTATGATCTGTGTATACTGTAAAGGGCTGCCCGTTCTCTATGTAGCAACGCCAATATTCTAAAGCGGCAACAACAGCTAAGGCCTCGCGTTCCGTAATACTGTAATTTTTCTCTGCTGGCGACAGGCTTTTCGACATATACGCAATAGGATGCTCCTTATCGTCAATTATCTGTGTAAGCATAGCACCTACCCCATAATTGCTGGCATCTGTGTGTACCTGGAATGGTCTTGTGTAATCAGGACAACAGAGGACAGGAGCGGAAACTAAACGCTCTTTGAGCTCCTGGAACGCAGATTCGGCTTCAGGGTTCCACTTAAATGGTGGTGTACCTTTCTTAGAAGAAGTTAATTTGTTTAAAGGACCAGCGATGGTACTGAAATTAGGGACAAAACGTCTATACCAGGTCGCAGTTCCCAGGAATCGTTTCACGTCTTTGCGACTAGTAGGCGTGGGGTAGTTTAGAATTGCCTCAACCTTCACGGGATCAGTGCGCAAACCAGAACCGTCGACTACATAACCGAGATACTTCAGCTGGTTACTGAAAAAACGGCACTTATCTAGATTTACCGTTAGATTCGCACGCTTAAGCTTATCCAAAACGCGTAGAAGTAAGGATACGTGGCTATTAAAATCCTTCGAGACGATGATAATGTCATCCAGATACGCAAACACTTTAAGATCGAACTCTGAGAACAACTGGTCCACTAATCTTTGCTGAGTAGCAGGAGCGTTGGTCAGGCCGAACGCAGTTCGCTTAAAATGATAGGTACCCCTGGATCCCACGTAAAACGAAGTCTTCTGCCTATCCTCTGGAGCAATCTTGATTTGCCAGAAGGCTTTGGACAAGTCGATGCTGGAGAGATAGCGAGCATCTCTGAGGTTGTCCAAAATCTCGGAAATATTTGGCAGGTTGTAAGCGTCGCGTTTGGTTACGGAGTTTAACTTACGGCTGTCTAAACAAAAACGAGGCTGTCCATTTTTTTTGGTGACAAGCAAGACAGGTGAGGACCAAGCGCTTTCAGAAGGCTCAATCACGTCGAGTGCAAGCATCTCGTCCACCTGTTCGACCAAGATGCGCTGTTTCTCGGGAGATAAACGGTAGTAGCGTTGGCGAATTGGAGGCGAATCTCCTGTATCGATGCGATGCGTAATTAAATCAGTTACACCTAGGCCTTTTCGTTGGTAAGAAATATCCTCAAACTGTTTAACCACGTTATCGGCTACTTGTTTTTCGCTCGCGTTCAACTTGTCGTAACCCTGAATGAACAGTGTCTGATCAGACATACTGGCGTTATTGACAGCTGTCTCCTTGTCGCTCAAAACAATGCTATTAAGGTACTTCGGGCAGATGCCAAATACACGCCAGAAATCAACGCCTAAAATTAAATTATTCTGAATTCCTGGCACGATAAAAGCTCTCAAAATGTGAAATTTGCTATCAAACTGCAATGGAAGCTCAATGTAACCTTCACTTTGCAGCGTTTGACCTCCAGCTGCAGTAACAGAGATGAAATTCCCCTTAATTACTTTCAGACCCCTATCAACAAGTACTGAATGAGCGCCATTGCCAATAATGGTCACTGCCGATCCCGAGTCCAATAACCCTGACATTTTAATTCCATATATTTCTACAGATACATAAGGCCTGTTATCATGATCATATGTTTCCTTCAGAATTGTGTCAACTTTATAACTTTAAAAAAATAAATTCACTGTGCGTAGCCAATCTTGCCACTCCTCATTAACAAACTTTACTACGCTAGCACTATCGACACAATTCTGAGTAATCAGTTTTTTGAACCCTGTCTCTTGGTCTTGTTGCAATCAGGACAATCAGGTGTCTTTACATTTTGACGGCCACAAACAAAACAATCAATTACGTCTTTGTTTGCCGTGCACTGTCTCAAGTTATGTGTATCCACCCGACATCTTGGACAAAAACGTGTCTTCGATGCGGAAGAATCGATAGAATGTACGTAGTTTGGCTTAGAACTATTATTGTGAGAACTGTTATTATAGCCATGTGAGTGTGTCTTGTTATAGTTATTGTGTTGTGTATATTTGTTGTAATTAAATCTATTACCATTATTGTTGAGATTGGTGTTATTATTCAAGCTAGGTAAACTTGGTCGTTGCTTGGAAGAGCCACCAGCATATGCAAACTCTGGTGCCAAAGTATCTGTAGTCGGTCGTGGAGGTTCTTTGAATTGAGAAAGACGCGACTGTATATTTTCGTAGTTGCGGCATAAGTTTTTTAATTGATCCATGCTATTCACCTCAGAAACGGAAGATAAAGTGCTCGCGTAACAAGGTCGAATGTTATGCATAAGAATCTCAAGCTTATCATCTTCCGACAAAGGCCTGGACAGACGAGAAAATAGACCTGACATTACCGACATATATATGACAATATTTTCCGTTTCTCCTTGCGTGCGAGACCTGATTTCGGAGAGCAGTCTGTAGTCAAAGTCTGCCTGTCCGAAATCTTGCCTCAGAAGCACTACCCAGCACGTTCCCTGACGCTTCGGAACCAATGAATGGAATCGCCCGTGAAAATTTCGGTGGCATTATGGAGTATCTTACTGCTCGACATATTCTTTGCCGCACAAAACTCAGTAACGCGTTGTATGAACGCTCGCACGCAGGTCTTGCCATCATACCTCAGCTTGGATAAGCTGTTTGCGGTGCCGCCCTCGCACGTAACCGTGATGTTAAGAGGTGTTGAAGATGTGCTAGGGAAAGCTTGAGGATCATTGCTAGTAGATGCTAGCGGGTCGACAACGTTAGCCTCCGTAAGCAACCCAACACGCTCGGAACAATTTTTAAATGAACAGACACACTTATCGTAGGCCTCCTTCTGTTCGTCGTCCTCGCAGCTGATTCGATTAAGTCGATAGTACATGTGGTTCATGAGATTTTGTGCTCGAAGCAAGGTGTTTTTATCCAAAGGTTTGCATTGTAAATAAGTATTAACCTTCTCGAGCACATCCTCAACGCCGTCTATGTCGTCCTGTGCATCAAAAGGACTAAGGAGAATATCCTCAGAAGGGAATAAAGGAGCACACTTCGCAATCTGCTTCCGTAGTTCCTGAACTGTAGAAGCGGGGGTTTCGCCCCGAATAGCCACCTCATACTCTAGCTCTGACTTTTGCAGAGACATGAATTTTATTGCCCGAGACATGGCAAGTAACACCAAAACTGTTGGGTAAGTGTTAAACCGTTCAAAGAAAAACAATAAAAAAAAAAAAACAATAAATAATACTCCGTCTGTTACAATGTAAATTAAATCTTCGAACGTTCTTTGGTTGTTCTTCTTATAGCAAAAATAAAGCTTTGCAAATTAAAAACCAAAGCAAAAATAAAACAATCACAAAAACAAAACAAAAAAAAAAGCGTTTTTTATGCAACTAAAAGGTACGGCTTCCAAGCACAGCAAATAAATAACACTAATAAAACAGCAAAAATAAATGTTTTTTACGAATCGAAAAAATAATACAACTTAATGCGGCCAACTGTACCAGTGAGTGTGGTAAATACACAGCTTTCTTACGAACGTCGTTTAAATAAAATCAAAATAACAGTAATTAAAATACAATAATGTGTCCAACTGTACACGACAAAATCCAACTTAGCCTACTGATATCGAACAACAACAAAAAGTAAGGAGCACCGTACACTTCAGTTGCTGGCAACCAAAACTAAACTGAAAAAAACGTTTCACAAAAATATAAAAACACAAAACCCAACACAAACACACAAACAACTACCCACCCGGGAGCAAAATCAGACCTTATAAAAAAACCACGATAAGGGCGCCAGTGCTACGTGTAAGGGCAGATGAGTAAAAATTAAAACCACTATTTAATCAATTAGCATTTATTCCTACTGCCACTTAACGCCGCGAGCACACGAGTAAGGTCGCAAGGGTCTGGGTATTAAGCCGTCTGATTTAGCTCCCGGTACTGAAGGGGTATTGCCGCCACCACGCTAGTACTCCCCTGGTTCTTGGGGTGGCCGCTGCAGGAGGATGAGCTGAGGGACGTCAGCTAGGGTCAGCGTCAGCGTGCGGTCGGCGGACTTGGCCTTAATCCGTTACCCTGGAATTTACGTTTGACGTGTGAGGAAATTTGCAGTAACGTCTCCGATGACTATGACGGCACGGCAGCATTAAGCAGAAGCACAGGAAGCAGTACTGCGTGATGGTGAAGATGATGGCTTGGTGATGTGCGGGTGTCACAGTCAGAGCGGAGTTTACATGGTGAAATGGTACTAAAAGCTTGTTTTGAAATCACAAAATAATGCTATAGCATGCACTGCAAAATGGCTGTGATGCGTATAATTTAGGCGTGGATCTAAGCGGCAAGCAACAGAATAACAAAGAACATCTTAACATAAAAAAACCGTTAGACACACCATTTGAAAATACCTGCCTTTAAAAAGCGTAATAAACGTTTAACACTTACCCAATGGGTTAAATCACTGGCACATAACTTATGTGTACTAAAAGAAACACACGGGCGAGCAGGAGCCCGAAAACTGTAATTATAATTCTCGCCGGCTACGTGCGAAGTCGCTGCGCTTAGGCAAACGAACGTGCGCCGGCGTCGAAAGCAAATTATGTCTGCCGCGGGGCGGCCGCGCTAAGACGAGCGCGGTTGCGGGGCGCGCGGCAGGAGGGTGCCGCCGTCGGCAGACCGCGAACAAAGGCGATAGCATTCCAGTACAGTCGTCGCGGAAATAATGCAACAACTACGATTCTTAATTAATATTAATCTATAGTAGCAAGTTGTTATAGTATTTAGGTAGTTGTAAGTGTTAGGTAAGTGTTAATAAGTAAGATTTTAGTTTTTTGTGTAAAAATAATGATATGTATTTAGTGTAACCTAGGTTACGTAACGCTTTTACGTTACAACCGATACATTACGTTCCGCATTATTTTGTATGAACAAAAAAAAACAGTTTTTATGCTAGAGATACCAATTCACATACTTTCAGCCCTTAAAATATATGTGTATGGAAGTCACGCATATCGATAAATAAAAAAACCTATGACTCGGCTTTCTTAAAACGCTGCCTTAACGCAACTGACACAAATTGTAGAACAGTTGCAAAACAGGGCTGATATTCACAAGGCATTCGACTAGCATCGGTAGAACCAGTATAAGTCTGAACTCCGATTGCGTATTACTGTTGCGAAAATCGGAGTCATGTTAATTTTATATAAGATTATAAATGGCATAACAGGTGTTTAACGCTCCTTTTGTATTTATGGTGAGGTTGAAGCGGATGTAACCGTTATTTGTCTAGCACCCTTGATACCCCAGCTAAACAGCTGTTCTTAAACTAGTACCCAGATACCATTTTAATTTACTCAAGTAACGATCGAAGTTAAAAAGTTAAATTCTAGGTTTATTTAAATAATGTGTTGAACCTCTTCAATTCAACGCGCAAAGTGTTTAATAGTGGGGCAATTCCATGTGATAATGTGGACGCGCTGGACAAAAGCACAATTTTTTTTTCAAGTACGGGTTAGCTTTAAGTTTTTGATAGGAACCAAATCCTTCGTCGGCCATCTTTTTTGATGGCGGCCATTGTGAATTATAGGTATACTAGCTTCCGCCCGCGACCTTGTCTGCGTAGACCCGGGATAAAAACTATTCCATATTTTTATCCAGGTTATAAACTTATCTTATCTCACTGTTGTGTGTTCCCGCTGCCACCCAAGCGTCGCATTAGTGATGCCGTCCTGCTGCGTATTATTGCGTAATTATACAATACAAGGTTATAAGAAAGAGAGTTTGTGACGAATACAAAACCCTTCACGAATCATTCGTCATTACATATGATGCAAGTCGCTTACCTACAACGAAGCACATAATCGCAGTCACCGCGAAGGAAATACAACCAAGTATAAGGTTTAAGTATTCTTCCGATCAAGAGAACTTCTAAAAACTGACACACATCGAATATTCTTGAACATTTTGATATTTTCAATATCCAACTCCAGGAAATATTTCCGATTTTATCGAATGTAAATCCGACATTTACCGGTCGCTTCGATTCTCGTCCCCAAATTGTCATCGCGTACAAAATTCACAAATATGTTTTCAAGAAGCGTGTGTACGATTGAATATTTTGATATATTTCATGCCTAACATCCGTAAAACATGCCTAAAATCCAAATGACGAAATATATTTTCCAAGTTTGACATTTGTCATACTATATAAGTACGTTGCTTGCCATATTGTGGAATATTAAATAAATTCTTGTCCAAAAAATATCATTAAGTTGTGATAGATCCTCAAATATGACCCTATGTGTATGTGTGACTGATTCATCACAGCACAGCCGAAACTACTAAGACTAGAAACTTGAAATTTACACCAGAACTTCCTTTTATGACTCCGGCAAGGGATAAGACGGGATTTTTGGAAATTCTATCCCTAAGGGTGTTAAATAGGGGTGCAAAGTTTATATGGGGGAAACATTATTTTTCGAACTAGAGACTTGAAACTTTGTAGATAGATTACTTATTAAAATACAAAAAAAGTACTTTCTGCGTTTTAAAAAATTCCACCCCTAGGAGGGTTACATAGGGGTGCATGTTTGTATGGGGGAAACATTATTTTTTGAGCTAGAAACTTTGTAGATAGATTACTTATTAAAATACAAAAAAGTACTTTCTGCGATTTAGAAAATTCCACCCCTAAGGGGGTTGGTTACATAGGGGTGCAAAGTTTGAATGGAGAGAACTTTATTTTGTGAGAAATTTGATTCTTTGTAGAAAGATTACTTATCAAAATACAAAAAAAGTATTTTCTGCGTTTTAGAAAATTTCACCCGTAAGGGTTTTAAATAGGGGTGCAATGTTTGTATGAGGAAAACATTATTTTTTGAACTAGAGACTTGAAACTTTGTATAACGATCAATTATTAGAATACAAAAAAGTATTTTCTGCGTCTTAGAAAATTCCAACCCTAAGGGGGTTAAATAAGCTAAAAAATACACTATTAGAATTATATAGTAACGAAAATACTTAACCACATCATAACGTTAAATATGCATGCCCTAGTTAAATAAAGTTCACTAGTAATAATAGGAAATAACTCACACCTGTAAACAATTATATAGAATATATGTAAATTGAGCGCGACGCGCCAACAAACTGGTCACTCCAGTTTGGCGCATTTATTGTACTGTTTTGTAATTGTTTATATGAATAAATTATTAAAAAAAAAAAAAAAAAAAAAAACTGGGGTGCAAAGTTTGAATGAGGGAAACTTTTTCTTTTGAGCTAGAAACTTGAAACTGTAGACAGATTCATTATTTAAATACATAAAAGAACTAAGCGTTTTGGAAAAATCCATCCCTAAGGGGGTAAGAAGAAAAAAGTCTTTTCTTTTCTTTTCTTTCTTTTCAAAAAGGGGTGAAAAGTTTGTATTGAGAAAAAGAAAATTTTAAAGTATGAGATTTGTAAATTAACCTGTATGCTAAAAAAAACCTGTATGCTAAAAAAGACTTTGCCGGGAAGTAACACAGCGCTCATGAGAAGTGGAATCTTGGGAATGGCACCGAGGATTTTCAATAAAATTCCAGATCGAATTAAGACATTGGACATTAATAAATTTAAATGGCAATTGACCTCATATCTGACCGAGAAATGTTATTATACGATTAAAGATTACCTTAATGACCCTACTACGTGACATGGTCCCTTTCATTATAAAAGAAAAAAAATATATATTGTCTTTTTTTTTCTTTCCATTTTTGACCAGGCATTAATTATAATTATTATTTGTGATTCTTTTAATACATACCTAATTATAGTACCTATTTAATGTACCTACCCATTTACTATTTAATCGTATGCCATACATTATTTTGGCCTCTAAAGTATCTTTGACATTATATTATATTATAATTAAGTAAATCTTAACTTGAATGTACCTCAATAAGGCTGACTGAATTAAAAAATATTTTGTAAACCTACGCTGTGGGTAAAACATGGAGGTCTTATATTTTTGTACTTACCAACCTTTGTAACCTGTGTTTAACAAAATAAATAAATTGAATTGAATTGAAATTGAATTGAAATTGAATTGAATTGACTGCAAAACAAATTTCAGCGTTTTTTTAATTATCGCCTAAGAGGGTTAAAAGGAGGTTTAAAGTTTGTATAGAGAGCAAGACATTTTTAAAGTAAGAGATTTTTAACATAACACTAGAAAACTGATGTCAATGTTTTTTGAAATAATCCCTTACGGGGTGTTATAAACCTGTATGATGAGCAAGACATTTTTAAAGTAAGAGATTTGTAACTTTGGTGTAAGACTTCTTTGAAGACTAGAAAAAAATATTGGGTGTTAAAAGAGATTCATCCACAAAAGGGGCTAATATGAGTTGGAAATTTATACGGGAAACAAGACAATTTTAAAATAAGGGACCGTTACCTACTTCGGTCAAGCATTAGGAAACAAATTACTGCGTTTTTTATATTCTTCCTCTAAGGTTGGAGGTTAAAAGGGGTTGAAAGTGGGGAACAAGTACTTTTTGAAGTAAGGGAATTCTTCGGTCAGACATATATACTATTTGGTAAGCGATTAATTCTGAATACATAGTCCTACTGCTGGCAGGAAAGTAGGTTAGGTTAAGTTAGAACTCCGACCCTTAAGAACCGAACAGCTACCAGAAAAGTAGGCTAGGTTAGAACTGCGATGCTCACAAACCGAAAAAAAGTAATGTTAGATTAAAACTGCGGATAATTTTATTAATTTAAGAAGTTAATTTTGGTTAATCAAAATAATTTCTTCTCTAACACCGTTAAATGGGGACTGGGGATGGAGATGGAAAGTACAACGTCTTTTGGCATATGATAACTTTACTTTCAGAACTATACGGGTAACCCGGACTAACGTAATTAAAACTACTGAACGGATTTAGGCAAAAAAAAACAGTAGGTAATGTAGCTTAGTAGACATAAAAAAATCCTTTAATACATTATGAAAAACAAACAATTTAAGTAGTTTTAAACGCGTGATAATACTTAATATATTTAAAAACGGACATTTCTATTTAGGTTTAGCAATTTTAATCTTTTACGCCTACCTAAACCCAGAACGGGATTACATGAACATTGGCATAGAGATAATTTGAGACCCTTTATAGTATTAAGTATAGTTTTTTATGTTGAAAATCATCCCTTAAGTTGGTAGAAGTTTGTTTGGGACAGCGATAATTAAGGTTACGCCTAAAATAATTTGATAGCAATCTTTTTTTCTCATTTTCTACGCGGACGAAGTCGCGGGCAACAGCTAGTATAAGTATAAGTAGTTTAAAGATTTAAAGCCCCTTAATTCCATATAATCCATATCCAAACTAATATATATACTATATACTATATATATATACTATACTATACTATCCATATCCATACTTCCATACTAATATTATAAATGCGAAAGTGTGTCTGTCTGTCTGTCTGTCTGTCTGTTACCTCTTCACGCTTAAACCGCTGAACCGATTGCGATGAAATTTGGTGTGGAGATAGTTTGAAACCCGGGGAAGGACATAGGATAGTTTTCATCCTGGAAATCACCCGCTAAGGGGATGAAATGGGGGGTTGAAGTTTGTATGGAGCTGCGATATAAACGAGTTCCACGCAGACGGAGTCGCGGGCAGTAGCTAGTAATATTATAAATGCGAAAGTGTGTCTGTCTGTCTCTCTGTCTGTCTGTCTGTTACCTCTTCACGCTTAAACCGCTGAACCGATTTAGGTGAATTTTGGTATAGAGATAGTTTGAGTCCCGAGGAAGGACATAGGATAGTTTTTATCCCCGAAATCATCCCCGAAAGGGGTGAAATGGGGGGGTGAAAGTTTGTATGGAGCTGCGATATAAACGAGTTCCACGCGGACGGAGTCGCGGGCAGAAGCTAGTCCTTTTATAAAACAAAGTAACTGTAAGTAGATTGTGTTTGTTGTACTTAGTCTGTGTTTTGTTGGCGGTTCGATCGGTCGGATATACTACCGAACACTAATACCTGTGGTCCACCGTCATGATTAAATACTGGCCGTTTCTTATCCAAACTCAATAACATTGGCAGAATCATCAAGATGTGTACAGTCAGCGTCATACAGTTAGTAGCAGCCAAGTTAGCCAAATATTTCGTAACACACCCTTATTTTTACAGTAATAAAGACGTGTACCGAAATATTTGGCTACCTTGGCTGCTACTAACTATATAACGCTGACTGTACCTACATAGTCCAAACATTGGTTGATTGAAATGCAGTGCACTGCAAATGCAACTTTTACGTATTTCTCTAATTTGTTTTTATTAACCCCCGACGCAAAAAGAGGGGCGTTATAAGTTTGAAGTGCCTGTGTGTCAGTCTGTACCATCGTAGTTCCTAAACGAATGAAGCGATTTGAATGCGTTATTTTTTGTCCGAAAGCTCACGTGATGGAAATGGTTCTCAGTTACGATTCATCAAAATTCAGCCGGTTTTGAGGTTTTGAACTTTGAAATGAAAATGTCGGGGGTTTATAAACTTTTTTAAGTTGTTAATTTTATTTTTATATTTCGGCTATAGGAAAGGTGGAAAATATTTATTTTTATTTTAAACACTTGCTCATGTTAGATTAACACTGATTCTACTTCGCTACTTCCAGCTTAATTTATAAATTAAGATGGAAGTAGCGAAGTATTGGATCAGTGTAGACCACTGGGTCTATACTAATGTTGTAAAAATGTACAGGTTATGAGTATCCATTTTCAAAAATAATATTAAATAATATTTGGTGAATTAAAATACAGAAACTTAAACGTAGCAAGGAAACCTACTTATACAATATGCAATATTTAACGCGTTCGGGTGTGAGCTTACGCTTGCTTTTAGGCAATATTTAGTAAAACGCATTCAAATGTACTATACAACTTAACATCTAAACAAATTAAATGTCACGCTCCCAACTCTAAGTCATGTATCAGCAATGCGCTTAGCCATCCATTGCTCACGCGCTAGGCAGCCGTCAGCCGTCCGCGTCAACTCGGCCGGCAATGAACACGCTGTCGCTCGTAAATCTCATTCTGCTTTGATGAAGATTGATCATGTTTAAATCGTTCAATCTACGAAGACGCGCCCTACTCACCTACGTTATGTTACGCAAAAAATACAAATTACAAGATTTATTCCATTGTGTCATTTGCAAAATCCGTTTAAACGTTATAGTAACCAAAAAAAACATCCTAGCGACCTTATCCGTATTGCAATATGGATTTTGCAAAAAAGTGGAGGCCGCTTTTCAAGACATGCGACACTTAAGGCGCCGTAGGTTCAGCGAAGGTAAGCGAACAGAGTTTTTGAAACAATATAATGCGTCTGTTTATAATAATATGGTTTCAAAAAAATACGAATATTAATTTTGAGGCTTTTCTGCAGGGAAATCAGTGCTTCGAAACATGATTAAGCAAATTCCGCTCGATAGAAAAAAATCACGAACATAGGTCTGAAACACACAAAAATGCACTTAAAATATTCGTAACAAATTATGCACAAAAGCTATAAATATTAAAATTGCTTATAAAAATCGGCAATATCATGTTTGAGGGAAATCAGTGTTTACATTTTTATTTATTTAAACGGCAAAAAAATTTAAATTAAAAAACATGATATCCGCGCTTCCGAGCACGCACTTCCATCTCGCTCACGCTTATGCTCAGTGAGAGGGAGAGAAGACCATGAACCTACGGCGCCTTAATGACATAATCCGCAGGTCTCTTGCCATCGTCAATGTGCCTGCTCTTCTTGAGCATTTGGCATTGTTATTAATGATGGCAATAAACCTGATGTCTTTGGTTCCTTGGATTTTGGGACGGATGCTTGTGTGGGACGCTAATAGTGTAAACACACCTCCAACGGGATACTTCTAAAGCGGGTGCAGCGGAAGAAAATGCCGTAAATCTAAAACGTATTACATATAGAGGCCTCGGCAGAGAGTACAAATTTGTACCATTTGGCGTCGAGACCCTCGGTCCGTGGGGTCCCAGTGCCCAAAAGTTATTTGCGGAAATCGCGAAACGTCTGGTCGACGTAACGGTGACCGAAGAGTCGGCTGCTTTCTCGCGCAACGCATCAGCATTGCAATTCAGCGAGGAAATGCCGCGAGCATCCTCGGTGCAATGCCTCGAGGGCCTTTTTTAGATTTCAGTTAGTTTTAATTTCATTAAGTTAATGTTAGTTATTATCTTGTATATAGGTATATAAGAATTTAGAAAATAACTAGATATATAATTGTTGTCATGTTGACATCATATCAGAATGAAACACTGTTTCGTGTTGTAAATTGCCATATTTCTCATGATTGGTAGGATACTTCAATCAACAAATGTTTGGGGTAATGCATCGGCATAACTATCATCATTCGCTTTTCCTTATCCCATTTACTTGGGGTCGTCGCAGCATGTTTTTTTCTTCCATACCTCTATCGCCCGTCAACTCGTCACACACATCTGTCCTTTTCATATCGTCTCTTACGCAGTCCTCTTCCTCTTCTCTTACATAGACGAGACAGAGCCAAAGATATTATTTCTCCGCATAACATGTCCATACCACCGTAGACGATTTGATCTCAGCTTTTCAGTTATTGGCATAACTATATGAATTGATATTTATGTTATGTTATGTGTACGGTCTGTACAATTGTTCGTCTTTGGCTCTGTCTCGTCTCACTGTCTGTTGAGTATTGTCATGTCCGTCGGCTGTTTTTCAGTTCGTTGTCCCATTTTAAGTCTTAAGTCTGTCATTTCAAAATAGTATCTTAAGTTGTCGGCCAGTCTTAGTCGTATCTGTCTGTCTGTGCGAAGGTTAAACGTCCCGACAGTTATGTTATAACTATCCCAAACGTACTTTACCAACCGAGGTCAATATTGATACCCAAGCGGATGCAAAACATTCCCCAACAATGCCTAATCCCACTGCTCCATAATTATAGTGATTATAGATATTATGACCATAAGCATAACCATTGGACAGATTATAGGGTGACGCATAATGACGGGTTAGGGGAGCTCACGGGCATTATTGGACCTAAAGTTTAATGTCGTCAGGTTTTTATAATTTATGCTAATTAGATCAGAACTTGTGGACGGTGATATAGGTGTGAAAAAAAAGATCTTAAAGAGACCGCGGTTGCGCGTTGTCTATACTGAGAATAAACATTTAATGTACCTATGTGAAATGTATTTTTTGTAGTATTTGAGTTTGTATGTCGTCGTCTCAGTACGTCGTCGCGTTTGCGCATACTTATTATTATCTGGATGATTCAACTATTTTCTGACACTAGTTGCCATGGTTACGTCTCCTGGGTCACTCTTTAATACTGCGGTTTCATGGGTTTCAATACACCAGATGTGTGTTTTTAATCCTTTTTTGTATGGACTATCTTCTAAGCATCTTCAAATTAAAATTAGTTACATACCTTTAAGCTGGCTAGATCGTGACCAATCAACAAACCAGTCATCATCAAGACGACCCTTAGCTAGTGAAAGCAAATCCTGGGTATAACATCTAAATGTTGAAAGACAACCCCTGTCTGTCGCGTCTTTCGCACATTGATCCGCAATCTCGTTACCTGGGATACCAGCATGGCCAGGTATCCAAGCCAACGAGACCTTTAAGTTCTTACAGGAAAGACAATGTAAGAGGCGTTTAATTTGTAGAATAACAGTGATTTTTGATCGCAGTTGATTGGCTAATATAGCTTGCAGGGAACTTTTCGAGTCAGTAAAAATTATACAATTATGTAGGTTATGGGAGTCAATATATCTAAGCGCTTCCGGAATACCAACCGCCTCACCTGTAAAGACCAAGGAATAAGAAGGTAATGTATAACTCAAAATTACCTTAAATCTAGGGATCCACACTGCAGATCCCACATTACCTTGTACTGACAATTGAGAGGCATCTGTACAAATCGTGATCCAATTAGGCCAATGCTTATCAATAGCTTTTAAAAGAGAGTTTGCGTGCGATCAGGCAGGTCATTATTTATGGTGGTCATTATGACTTACCAGGGTCTTGATGTACAAAAACAACACTACGGATAATAGAAATAAAAATAAATAAATAGGAAGCAACACGACAGCAAATAAGATGAACCAAACAATATAATAATTACTAATTAAACACAATTACAAATTAAATTCCATATTGTAACAATTTTTCTAGGAAACTCTGCCAAATTGTCTCCTGGCAAACGGGGCAGAATAACAAGAAGAAATAGTTGATTGACCCATCTGGTTTTTATTATATATTACCTAAATAATCAAAAAAAATTGTTCAGAGAGCGAAGTTGTAGTGGATGATTGTCAATAGGTATCCTAGAGACAGTTATAGGTTCAGTCAGTCAGCAGCCAGAGTAGCCAAATATTTCGTAACACACCCTTATTCTTACAGTAATAAAGACGTGTACCGAAATATTTAGCTACCTTGTCTGCTACTAACTATATGACGCTGACTGAACCTAACTGTTTCTATGATACCTATTGACAATCATACTCGTATCATAACTCATTTCAACACGGAAATTATGTGTATTGGAATTAAATATCCGTGTTTGATAGGTCAGTACTGCTTATTTCCTCTTGACTTGACGATTACTTGATAGGTAGCGGTAGTAATTTATTTATTTGTAGTCTACAAACTTAGGTATGTATTTATAACAAATCTAAATCGAGTCCCCAATGCGGTAAACATGCTTAACGTTAAAACGTCATATGCCACTATGAAACTCCTACACACATACGACTTTTGTTCATAACATGACATCATAGGGTTGTCAGCGGCGGCCGTTAACACGTCGAATTAAGTGTTAATTTGCCGACGGCTTGAAGTGTGACAATATTACACGCATTTTGCATGTTTGTGGACATATTTAGAACATGATTCATATTGGGTGCTGAAATTCTGTAATCTGACATTGAAATTACGAATATATACATTTTCATTTATTTAATGGTTTCGTTTTAACTTAATAGCTGGTCTTTTGAATTATGCAATTAAACTAAAACAAGTAAATCGTTAGCTTCTTTTTGTGACTTTTGATTCATATTGGGTGCTGAAATTTTGTAATCTGACAATGAAATTACGAATATATATATTTTCATTTATTTAATGGTTTCGTTTTAACTTAATAGCTGGTCTTTTGAATTATGCAATTAAACTAAAACAAGTAAATCTTTAGCTTCTTTTTGTGACTTTTTTACATCTCAACCAAAATCTATGTTCTAAAAGAGCAAGCTGTGGGTGACTGAGGCATGATTTGTTAAGCTGTGTTACTGAAACATCAACCGTAACATTCTGCAAAATAACTCTCAATGCTGCCCATAAACATTTAATTTTGTGGTTTACTTTGATTCGTAGAAAGTGATGAAAACACGTATTTACACAATTATTGCAGCTCACTTGCACAATAGTTTTGGATTGCCCGAGGGTAGCAAACTACCAAGTTGCTGGTTTTGTTTGAAATGGCTACAGAACATTTGCGGAATACTTTTGAGTTTTTTCAGTCTTTCTCAACGAAGAAGTAACTGGTACAACCTAGCCTACAATGTTTTGTTACCTGAGATCAATAGACATTTACCCCCTTTTTCATAAAACTTAAAATGCCTCTGCTAAATGAAATGTGCTTTGTCCCTTTCTTAGGAACACAAATGTCACAGTGACAGATAAGTACAAACGAATTTTAACGCCATTTTAGTTAAAACAGGCTTTTAGGACGTTTATAAAATAAATAAATATTAGGGGACAATCTTACACAAATCGACCTAGTCCCATAGTAAGCTCATTAAGGCTTGTGTTATGGGTACTAGACGACGATATATATAATAGATATAAATACTTAAATACATAGAAAACTTCCATGACTCAGAAACAAATATTCATGCTCATCACACAAATATTTGCCCT
This sequence comes from Epinotia ramella, assembly GCA_947578815.1. NCBI lineage: Eukaryota > Metazoa > Arthropoda > Insecta > Lepidoptera > Tortricidae > Epinotia > Epinotia ramella. The sequence goes on along the minus strand of OX388204.1, from coordinate 28,738,781 downwards.
CACCGGGATTCGAACCCAGGACCTTCAGCTTCGTAGGCAGCGTCACTACCCACTAGGCTAACCGGTCGTCAATGTTTATGAATACGGCCATTATTAATTTACAAGTTTTTAAACAAATATTAATATTTAAGTATCCTATCCGCTACATAAAATAACAGGTTTGTTATTTCTAATAGCTAGAACTAAGCTTTATGTATATTTTTTCTACAGTTAATGAGGTTAGCTAGGGTTGTGCCTTTGTGGCCTGTGAACAATGGTGCGACAGGATATTACGGCGCGTGTCTCGGCGGATGGATGTGAGAATGTATTATTATAGATCATTCGATATTCGTGGGTGCAAGAAAATTAATGGTCAATAATTAAGATTCTCTCCAGCGATATTTTATTTTAGTACCTGGAGTTTTATTTTGTTCTTATTTTATCAAGTTAGGTTTTGGACATAGCTGATTGTATTATTAAAAATAAGGTGTGAGTAGTGGTTAATAAGACCAAATAAATTCATGACTGCCAGTTGTCAGTAGAAAGACTATGCGAAGAATTCTATGTTCAAATAGAAGTATATAACGGCAAATATGTATTTGTGTGATAAGCAGGAATATCGATTACATCATTGGTTTGGGATGTTTTCTATGTATTATTTCGTAATTTTGTACCCATATCAGAAGTTTTGAGTTTATTACGGATCTATTTCGATTTGTGTAAAAATATCCCCTGTATTTATTTATATCTCACAAAAGTTAAACTTTTTATAGGTACCAGGATTAAAGAGTGTTATATACTCAATTGTATGATCAATAGAGTTACCCAGTAAGAATAGTATTATATTTTATTTTTAGGTACCTATTTATAATCACCACACTGCCATGGGGCATAATGTAAAAGCAATCGTTGGCAACAAAATAATCCCATAACGAATACTATTTACGAAAGAATTATAACTACTATGTTCATGACACTTATTTTATAAAATTTTCTTATTTAATGAAATCTTCTTTGTGTACGGATTTACAAATTCCATTCGATTACAAGGCCAACATAAATATTATCTTCGATCTTTCTTTAAATGATGATTATAATAAGATAATATTATTATCACACAACGACAATTTTGACGACCGCTTTAGCCTAGTTGGTAGTGACCCTGCCTACGAAGCAAGAGGTCCTGGGTTCGAATCCCGGTAAGGGCATTTATTTGTGTGATGAGCACGAATATTTGTTCCTGAGTCATGGATGTTTTCTATGTATTTAAGTATTTATTTATCTATATAAGTATGTTAATCGTCGTCTAGTATCCATTGTACAAGCTTTGCTTAGTTTGGGACTAGGTGGATTTGTGTAAGATTGTCCCCCTAATATTTATTTAAATATGTATTTACAACTTCCTTGGAAGTCCATTACAAAATAAAGACACTGTCATCTTTAAAATATAGATCACACAAAAAGGAAATGTAAAATATAACTACAAGTTAGTTATCTGGAAGATAATTTAACGCATAGCAGCTTGTCTTATCCATCACGACGGCTATATTTTTAAATTTATTTTTAACCCGTCATAGTGAGCGCGATGTAAAAACAGATACGGTTTTTTATCTTTTTAACTGAGCAAAGGGTTATGGTTTTGCATTATTTTTGATGGTTCTAATAATCTGCTTTAATATTTTAATAAAACTTTTTGTGGAGTAGGTAACAGTTTTTTATGTTAGATGGTTTGATAATGAATATTGTTGTTAAAACGTAACCTGTATTATATCATTTGAGTAGATATATTCATAATATAAATATTGGCGGACATAAGCTAGCTCTTGGCATAGCATTGTACTAAACGACGACGTACTTACTTATAAATAATAAAGCCTTAGAATAAAAAAAAAAGCTTTTTAGTTCCATATTTAACTATTAGTATTTAAGGTTAGCTTTAAGTTTGTTATTTCAATACTTAGAAATATTACAGAATCTGGAACAAATATTCGTGCTAATCACATATATAATCAATGATGTAATATAAAAAGGAGGTATACTCGTAGATAAGCGCTCCAAAAGTGGCACAATAAAACTGACTGAATAGCACCAACTTGTCTCAGTTTCGCGTCGTCGTTCGTCAATTGAAACGTATGCTGTGTCAGATTTGGTGGCCATTTTTAAACACGGAATTTCATATAGACAATCTTCTACCTATTTTTAGGGTTCCGTACTTCCGTAGTCAACAAGGAAACCTTATCATTTCGCCATATCCGTCTTTGGCTTAGCTCAGTAACCATTACTACTAGAGAACTGTAATTCGGCATGGGTATATAAATCAATCACGCCGACAAAACAGATGAATAAAATCTTGAAAAAAAAACTTTTTTTGGGGTACAGTGTGGGATATGGTTGGATAGCTTGTTTAAAAATATTATGGGTTTCTCAAAACGATTTTTCAAATTAGTGATTCGTTTGCAAGATATTGGGCTTTAAAGCCCAAATTTTTGTTCGAGTCATGTGTCCCCCCCTGCCGGCTAAATGGCTGCTACTGGGAATGCGGAAAAAATCGTGGAAGTAGAACATGTTATGAATTTAAAAGGAGTTTTCCTTTTAAATTCACGGCTAAGTAGGCATAACAACTAAGAAAGACAGGCAACTACGGAACCCTACACTGCGCTTGGCCCGACACGCACTTGACTGATTGTTATATTACACCTTTACATAATACCAAGATTTGAATCGGGGACCGCTGGCATCGTAGACAGGGTCATTAGGTACTTACTAATCTGAAGCGATCGTTAAATAAAATGATGATCTAAAACGTATTATTCGTGCGTATTAGTTTAGTATAGGAATTCATTAACCTTCTGCTTGTATTTACTTATACTTTATAATGATTTACTGTAACTTTAATTATCTCATGGTATAACAACACAGGTACTCTCTTCCGAGACTCGCGAACCACGTGACTGACACAAGCTTACGTCATCATGCTGTTAAATGCCGTTTGATGACGTAGGCTTGTGTCAGTCACGTGGTTCGCGAGTCTCGGAAGAGATTCGAGTACCTGCGGCGCTACCACGAACTTCGAAAGTCGAAGTTCGTAATACATGCATCCCTGTTACTCGAGTAAGGGAGTGCGATAGAGATGGAAATACCCGAACTTCGACTTTCGAAGTTCGTGGTAGCGATGCTGTGTTGTTATACCATGAATTATCTATTAAATTACTTAATATTTTATTATCATCCCGTTATACCCGTATTCGATAATTGGGGGTTAAAAAAAAATAAGTTAAGTATAAACCTAAGTTATCACTTTTCTACTTATTTGGTTTTTATGTTGTATGAAATTAATTCTTGCCTGACTTTTTTACCCTACCAAATACTTATTTAAGGTGTCGTTGTCAAAAATAATGATGTTTGTAATAAATAAACTATAAATCCAATATGTTTTAACATAAATTTCTTTTGATCTAATTTGATCTATTTTTCCCTATTGCGCGGTGTCACGCTAAATCACAGCGTTCATAACAAGTCACACGAGCCGCGCAGTGTTAAATTATATCTCGCACTGGATTTACGAGCAGCAGCAGGGTTAAATGACGCCGCTGTCTCATAGAAGTGCCTGTTTGATAAATAACTAAGTACCTGTATGCAGAAGTTACATTCAGATTTGTTATCTGGGTATATTCTAGATAGTTATAAATAAAAATACAATAAATAGGGTTGTTGCCGCATGATAAAATTGATAACGTAGTGTTGCTAAATGGATAGTAAAGCATCAAATTCTTGTTATAAAGTTAGTTAGTTAGTTATACATTACAAAACTTATAAACTTGCAAAGCTTCAATTACACAGACTTTTCCTTTTTATAATATTAGTAAAGATGATGCTAAAAATGCTCTTAGAAACCAAGTTCTCTTTTGCGTTCCCTCATATTTTATACGAAGAAATGCGACTTGTGTTGATTTTTTCTCACCTACTCTACAAAAGTTCTGGTGAGAGACATCACAACACACACACGATACAACTATAACTTTAAGCCTGAAATATCACGGTATCCGAAACTGATCGATGTTTGAACATCATTTCAATGTCAACTTCAGCCTTGAATCATTGAGATTATAAAATGTTATATGTTAGGCAAAAGCGTTATATCAACATAATTTATACTTAAGAATCGAACAAAACGTAATAAAGTTACATTTTGGATCGGATTTTTCTATTATTTCAGTGTGCCCCTCGCATTACTGCAATATTAAATTTTCTCCAATGAACATTAAATTGCATCTTCTCAGCTCTCCCTTTTTGGGAATATAGTATACTAGCTTCTGCCCGCGACTCCGTCGGCGTGGAACTCGTTTATATATCGTAGCTCCATACAAACTTTTACCCCCCATTTTAAGGAAGTGGGGGGGTTAGAAAGAGACAAAAAGTAGCCTTCCATCCTTTCAACTAACTCCACTTAAAAAATCACGTCAATTCGTCGCTCCGTTTTGCCGTGAAAGATGGACAAACAAACACACACATTCACTTTTCCATTTATAATAAATATTAGGGGACAATCTTACACAAATCGACCTAGTCCCATAGTAAGCTCATTAAGGCTTGTGTTATGGGTACTAGACGACGATATACAACGTGTTAATAAAATAACGCAAAACCAGAAAAGTGTTTGTTCAGAATCGAGAGTAGAATGCGAAAAAAATAAAAAAAAATTTTTTTGACTAGATTTATTTTTTACATTTGTATGGAGCGTTGGCCGACTGGGGCGACCTGCTCCATACAAATGTAAAAAATAAATCTAGTCAAAAAAATTTATTTTTATTTTTTTCGCATTCTACTCTCGATTCTGAAGAAACTGTTTTCAGGTTTTGCGTTATTTTATTAACACGTTGTATATAATAGATATAAATATACATAGAAAAACTTCCATGACACAGAAACAAATATTCATGCTCATCACACAAATATTTACCCGTACCGGGATTCGAACCCAGGACCTTCAGCTTCGTGTTCGTATAATATTAGTATGGATTATGTATTATTTTTGGCCATAAGGCAATTACATCAACGTTACCACCAGCATTTCTTTAAAAGGCTCAACAGATAGCATCCCGGACTCGAACCCACTACCAACACAATGGCCGCTCAAAAACCAGGCACCGCCCATTGGACTAAAACAATGAATTATTCAACGAGCCACAGGTAATATAATTTAGGGTTCAGCAGCGTGAAATTGAATTAGCAGTTATTGATTCAAAAAAGTAAAGCTACAGTAGCCTAGTGGTTCAGGCATGCGGCTGTCAAACGGCGTTTGTGGGTTCGAACCCTGGCTCGAACCAATTTGTTCGGAACTTATGTACGGAATGTTTACCGTTAGCTTTTCGGTGAAGGAAAACATCGTGGGGAAACCGGTCAAATCCCAATAAGGTCCAGTTTTCACTCTAAGTTAGAAGGTCACATGGTCAGCGTTCGTAAAACTAGTACCTATGCCAAAATCTTGGGATTAGATTTCTAGAAAATGTGAATTTGCAGTGATAATAGGGATGATGACATGGATTTTTTTGTGACGTCATTCGAACCAGCTTTTGGAGAGAAACAAATGTTTGTATGGGAGCAACTACAATTAAAGAACATAAATACCTAAAAATTTGAGATAAAGATTGACCTCGCTGGCGGCAGCGCGAAACGCTTCATACTGTGTGTCTATACGAGTGTGAGGTCACATTTGTATTTGTACTAATCATAGTATGGAAAATCAGGTAAATTGTTGTTTCGGTCGCGAAATACTGCGTTTAAGTACATAGTTGTCATACAATTTTGTTTCTAGAAAAGCGTAAGGATTCTATTGGTAGCTTTTAATTTACTCTTGGACAATAAAAAAAAATGCATATTTTTTACAATACAATACAATACAAATACTCTTTATTGCACACCTCACACAAACAAAGCAGATTATTTTTTCTAAACTTTCAAGGTTTATCTTTTTATGATTTTAATTATATTTTATAATTTGTCCTTTATTACGATAATTTGATGGTTTACTATCCATTTAGCATCACTACGTTATCAATTTGAACATGAGGCATCATGCCTATTTGCTAGCCTATTACCTGTGACAGATATTCACTATTGAATCTTCGCCAGTCTTATGTGGTATATCATTAGACTTTTACATTACTAATATACATTACATTGACATTACACCTCTGTAGGAGAGACGGCAATAGAGAGATCTGTCAGGCACCGAAGACAGAGAGAGAGCGTCTGGCTTGCTGAGAGTTGGGCGTCAGTCAGAATGTTCAGAGTTGCGTTTATGTCAATTGTAGGGGTCATCAATGTAGATGACACGGCAATTAGAGAGATCTTTCAAGGACTGGAGTCCGATGAGAGTTGTTTAGATGTTATATTTATGCAACTGATGAAGAAACTTCGATAGCACGATGCAGAACACGTCAGATTTGACAGGAGTGACGCCACACCTCCGTTAGCTTTAGTCACTATTTATAGCTATCCAATTCCGTTCGAATTATTAGCCACATTCGTTGTCCTTAATAATAATTTTGACGTTTTTGTATTGATTGAAAGTAACTTTTCGATAGTCATCACAGACGGAACCTCGGTTGAGTACTGTCAACTCCAATTCGATATAGTAGATATGCCATTAAAAAAACAAGCCACACTCCATTTCTGATATGTGGTAAAAAGTAAAAACTTCAAATTTCGGGATTTGGTATTTTACTTTTTTGTTAAAAGTAGGCAGAAACACAAAGGATCTGAAAAGCCCTTTAAAGGCGTAAAAATGTGCAAATTTCTGAGATAAACTGTCGCACGTGAGAACCGTGAACGTGTCTTCTAAAATGTAGGTATTATATGCTACCTGCTACTTACCTTTTTTCGTGCCCTCGACCGCCCGCGTGGCAATTACTTTAAAAAAAGAGTTTTACCCAGGTAATGCTCACGATTACTTTCGTTGGTTATGAAATGAAATGAATTTGTTTGCTGAGGAGACTGAGCTACACCGATATGTATGTAACCTGTAGCTCAGTCATTTATATTGCCTTAATTTGGAAACACCTCTGTAGTTTAGCGTATTGGCGTTTGTTAATATCAGCTCACTTGATTTCGGATTTAAAAAAAGGTAGCCTATATTGCTTCCAATTTTTCTTTATCTAAGAAGTCCATAAGTCGCTTGGCAATCACAGTTGCCACAATCAGCTTAGGGCAAAATTGGCAACTGTGGTTGCCACAAGCAAGTGAGTGGGTATGTATGTTAAAACTAAAAACTAATCCTATTTAGGGTATCAAATTCTGTATCTGTTCTAAAATTGCAGTTAACTGAAACTATTTTGATGACCGTTGCGTATAGGTACATAAATAATCATAATTAAAAAAACTTAGGTATGCTAGATCCATTTTAGAATTCATCAATTTTGTTACAAATACAATATTAAATAGTGTAGGGTAGATTCTCTCATGTCGCGTCGCGTCGTGGCATCGATGATGCCCCGCTGCGAGGCTATCACACCTTGCTGCCAAATCACAACGCGCGCGATTAACCAAGCCCTGTCTCCCTCGCATATTACATGAACACAAAAAGAGTAGGGTAGATGTTTCTCAACTCGTTTCGACGTCAGTTGTGCTAGCCTCGCTGAGGTAACAAATTGCCGCGTCGACTCCCTAATTACCTTTCCGCTAAGTCGCCATTATTCACGAGACTTACCGTGCTCGTCGCTTCATCGCTGCTATTTTTAACTATTAATTTGCAATTGGTTTCAAACTTCAAAGAAGCTCTTCGTTTTGTTACTCGTAACATTCAATATTTGTATTCGAAAGATGGTTTGTTGTTTGCTATGACATTTTAAAGTAATTAAATGAAATTAAAATTATTTTCGTGATCATAGGTGTATCAGAGATGTTTAGGTATAATAAAATATAATCATTTACACAAATGGGCTGGAAGGCCTGAGTAGTAAGTATTTACATCAAATCTTGGGGCGAGGTGCGAAAGCGGACCTCGGGCTCCTTTAAGATAAAATCGGGAAAAACGCTGGTGATGATCATAATGATGTTAATTTATATAAAAACCCCCACTTGCTGTTTTTGACGGAATGACTCACGGTACAATGTCCCGAGCCCGAGACTGACGTGTAACGGCCGTATTCATTAGCGTTCAACAAACCCATGATGTTAAAATTCGTTTGTCTTTATCCGTCACTTTGACATTTGTGACAAAAGACATTTTATTTATCAGAGGCATTTTAAGTATAATAAATAAGGGGGTTAGTGTTCGACAGTCACATGTCATATTCCATCACTTAATTATTAGTATTGGGTTTCCTGCGTGACATTGGTGGGCTATTTGCCGGCCAACGCACGGACGCGGCACGGGCGAATTTGTGGTAACTCGGTGACCTGACCCCGTATCATGGTCGGCCTTATCACGCGATAAGTGACAAGATAAGAGCGTCGTCTCGTTCTATCGAACGGTGTCAGCCAGTGACGGACGCTCTATCCTATCACTTATCGTGTGATAAGGCCGACCATGATACGGGGTCTGGAATACGATAAACACGTCTTTGATTCACCCATGTGCGATGATAATGAGTTATGATATTTGGATACTGGGAAAAAACAACATAACTAAACGTTATTAGTTTTCATACGAGAGAAGTATTTTGGCATGTCTGCGATCATATCTTGTCATAGAACTCCCCTAACAAGCAAGAAAGTTTTTTGTCACAATATTAGACGGAACAAAGGTGCGAATCGCGAGATCTCGAACGTGACCTATCGGGAAACTCTATATCGGTACAGAAGTTGCGAATGGTTGTAGGAAATATTATTTACACATAGGATGTGCATACAGCAGCATGTTTCATAAATTTCATAATACAATAACGAGTATTTGAAAACCCTGACTGATAAAAAGAAATTCTCGATGGTAACATAACGATGTATTGTTTTGACGACCGGTTAGCCGAGTGGGTAGTGACGCTGCCTACTAAGCCGAAGGTCTTGGGTTCGAATCCCGGTAAGGGCAAATATTTGTGTGATGAGCATGAATATTTGTTTCTGAGTCATGGAAGTTTTCTATGTATTTAAGTATTTATTTATATCTATTATATATACCTATCGTCGTCTAGTACCCATAACAAAAGCCTTAATGAGCTTACTATGGGACTAGGTCGATTTGTGTAAGATTGTCCCCTAATATTTATTTATTTATTACTAGCTGATACCCGCGGCTTCGCCCGCGTGGTTATAGGAAAATGTAACATATTGAATTTTCCCGTGGGAATTAGATGTTTTCCCGCTGAAAAAAGTAGCCTTTGTCACTCTCCAGCTTCTACACTATCTCCATACAAAAAATCAGATCAATACGACGCTCTGTTGCGACGTGAAAGAAGGACAAACATACAAACACACACACTTTCGCATTTATTTATTTATTTATTTATTTAAACTTTATTGCACAAAAGAAAACTTATCGTACAAAAGGCGGACTTAATGCCATATGGCATTCTCTACCAGTCAAACCTTAAGGCAAAGCTTAGCTTAGCTTTTATAATATTAGTAAGGATTTATTTATTTATGTGTGTCAAATTCCGTCAAGCCGTTCAAGCTGGACAGCGTACTTGATAATAATACGTATAATAATGTGTTAACATACATGCAAAAAATTAACCTCACTTTTTCGGTCTGATTAATACATATATTTAGCAGAAAGCTTTGACTGTAGTCAAAGCTTTCTGCTAAATATAAGTGGTACCTACAGTACATAAGTGGTACCTACAGTAGTAGTTGAAATATATAATAATTCCAACTGTTATCAAAGTGTTCTCTTAAAGTTAAGGTTTTAAAATATAAACTATTTTCTTATTGCTGTATAATTCAATAACATATCCAGACCATCTGAAATGTAAAATGTACTGGCTTGTAAATAGACTAACTGTCGATAACACTTGCACCACATACCAATGGAGGCTTTAATAATTAATCGAAACGTTTTACCTCTTTATAAAAACGTCTAACTTGGAATTTCAAAAGCCTTCCAATAATTCCACTTAATAGGTATTTTATTCAGCTCCAGTGAGACGAGCCCCTGAGGGCCGAAAGTTTTAGGACTCCAACAATAAATCAATGCGTCGCAATCACTGGTAGAAGTTACTAATCACGCGGAATGAGGGATAACTTTTAAGGGGCGTTTTGTTTTGAGACACCTGACGCTGTGCACAAACGCTGTTCAGTGTGAGATTTGGTATATTCTCCCAATGTTCAGCCCCGCTTTTCCATACCTTGTTTTAACCTGACGTCACCGTTCACCCACAACTATATCTGGACGCCGCGATTTGTAGTAACTAAGCGTATGACGCTGTGCACAAACGCTGTTCAGTGTGAGATTTGGTATATTCTCCCAAGGTTCAGCCCCGCTTTTCCATACCTTGTTTTAACCTGACGTCACCGTTCACCCACAACTATATCTGGACGCCGCGATTTGTAGTAACTAAGCGTATGACGCTGTGCACAAACGCTGTTCAGTGTGAGATTTGGTATATTCTCCCAAGGTTCAGCCCCGCTTTTCCATACCTTGTTTTAACCTGACGTCACCGTTCACCCACAACTATATCTGGACGCCGCGATTTGTAGTAACTAAGCGTATGACGCTGTGCACAAACGCTGTTCAGTGTGAGATTTGGTATATACTCCCAATGTTCAGCCCCGCTTTTCCATACTTTGTTTTAACCTCACCGTCACCGTTCACCCACAACTATATCTGTACGCCGCGATTCGTAGTAACTAAGCGTAGGTAGATGTCTAGTTTCGTTGGGCGTGACGGATGAGGTGAGGCGAATTACCGCGCAGAGAATAACAGCCCAGGGGATTATGCTAGGCATTAGGTACGTACACAAAACATTTCAGTTCTTTTCGCAATTTGAACAGAAATTCACCACATTCGTTTTATGTAATTCATTGTACTATTTATTTATGGGAAGCGTTTCTTGTTATTCGCAATAGGCATGATGCCTCATGTTCAAATTGATAGATAACATAGTGATGCTAAATGGATAGTAAACCATCAAATTATCGTAATAAAGTATAAATTATAAAATATAATTAAAATCATAAAAAGATATGAACCTTGAAAGTTTAGAAAAAATATGCATTTTTTTTTATTGTCCAAGAGTAAATTAAAAGCTACCAATAGAGTCTTTACGCTTTTCTAGAAACAAAATTGTATGACAACTATGTACTTAAACGCAGTATTTCGCGATCGAAACATCATTTTACCTGATTTTCCATATTACGATTAGTACAAATATACAAATGTGACGTCACACTTGTATAGACACACAGTATGAAGCGATTCGCGCTGCCGCCAGCGAGGTCAATCTTTATCTCAAATTTTTAGGTATTTATGTTCTTTAATTGTAGTTGCTCCCATACAAACATTTGTTTCTCTCCAAAAACTGATTCGAATGACGTCACAAAAAAATCTTAGTCATCATCCCTATTCTTGCTAAAAGGAATTTTCTTTACTACGTCAGTACAGTCTAAAAACTAGTTCGAAAAAAAGATTTGAGTTGTCTTAACGCTCGTTCGAAAAGGTACGTGTTTTATGCAATTTGTACAGAGATATTGCCATAAAAAGTTTGGAAAAGAAATGTCACAAGTGTTTGTTTTATCATTCTGAAATTTGACATATACATGGTGCATTATTCAGGGCAGTGAGGGAAAATCTGAAACTAGCTATGAGATACGGAAATATAGTGTTAGGAGTCACGAGGCCGATTTTAGGAAACATGAACTGCACTCAAAGATTTAAAAATGGCTCATACGACCGGCACTATAACAGGTCAAATCTGTCTAAAATAAGAGTTCGTTTTCTAAACTAATATTATAAAGAGGAAAAATCTGTGAGATTGTTTTGTAAGTTTGTATGTAATGGGTAACCTCCGGAACTACTCATCTGATTTCAAATATTCTTGTACCTGAGTAATGCGTATAGAATGGACTTTTCGAATGGCCATAGGCTATGATATATCTCACGGGTTTGTTTGTGTTCTTTGCAATATGCGGGCGAAGCCGCACAGGCAGCTAGTGCTACATACATTGATAGAGCTGGCTGTAAAGGCGCTCTTACACGGGCGATTTTTCGGGCAATTATTGCTCGGCGACACGTTGCCGAAATTAATGGAGCAATTCATTGAGCAATATGCGGAAATTTATAGAAATTGCGGCAATATTTCGGAAATATTTCTCGAATTGCTCCATTAATTTCCGTGTTGCTCCATATCGCCGACTACAATTTGCTCCACTGAATTTCTCGTGTATGAACGTATTGCCTAGTTTCCCGAGTTGCGGCAATTATGGAGCCAGAATGGCGCCATACTGGAGCAATAATCGCTCCATTTTGAGCAATATTCGAATTGCTTGTAGTGGCCGTGACGTCAAAATTGCCCCGAATTTCCGGCAATTCGGGAATTTTTATCGCTCGTGTAAGAGCACCTTAAGGAACATTTGTTCCTATGGACATTGTATCGCAGACAACAGAAAAATACAGTATTTCGTACAGTTTTACATAGGTACAAGAAATAATCGGTCTAATGAAATAGGTGTTTTATTTAATAACTGTAATAAAACAACATTCCTAACATCAACCCATTGTTGGAAATTGGTTTAGGTGAAGTTTGTACGGGGAGACCCCTTTCTTAAAATTGAAAATTCTGTTCCTATTGCATAAAACTATGAAATAGGTACAGCATTATTTAGTATTCCTGTGATCGTAGATAGGGTTTCGTAGCAACGATTGGTTTTTTTACAACCAGCTCTATTGATTTACGCATAAAACGAACTTATATTTTGAGATAGATTTGACATTAAATTACATTACATTTTATGGTTCTCAATTTATTCGCAAGACTTTTGAAACTCTATTGTTTCATAATTATTTAACAAGACTCTAAGTATATTATCAGAAATAATATTTTACCGAACCATTGCTTTGGAATATTAGCTGATTTGAGCTGCATAATATACAATAATTTACTGATATTATATTCGGGAAAAGACAATATTTGTAAACTTTTATGCAACTTTTATTTTCTTCAAAACTACTTAACAAAGTTAAGGAAATCTTGTGCCAATATTTTATGCTCATAGACAGATTTTTAGTAGGTTTAAATATACTCTACAGCAAAAATCTTTGTATGAAAATTAAAAAAAAAACCTTCGTCTTGTTGCGAAAGAAATTTACTACGAGAAGATCGTTTGTCAGTTTTATGAGTTGTAGATTACCTCTGAGGACCCACGAAAAGAAACGTTATTACAAAAAAACTCTCGTAACTCTTCGCAGTTCATAAATTTCACGCAACCTTCACATACACTCAGGTAATCACATAAGAATGTATGAATGTACAAAGTATCCTCCAAGGTGCAGACTACATTAACGCAGATAAAGAGACGAATCTCGCCGAGTACAATATCTTTTCTCTCAGCACTCAGACATTGATTGCCTCTCCGACGCCGTCTGCCATACATCGAGATAGTAACGTTAGTGCGGTGCAAGTAACAAGAGACAGCGATTATTTTTATACCATTATTTTATTTTATCGTATGGCAAATACGTGTATGTAGAGCCGTGAGGTCTTCGAAAAGACAGTACGGTTGCCAGGTTGTTGCACTTTTAGCACCGCCCACCGCCCGCTTTTATACCATGTATATATAACAATCTTCCTCATCGATTTAGATGACGGTGACCCTAACAAATTATGGATTAGCCGTATTATGAGCTGGCTAGACATGACTGGCTAGGCCAAACTTACTTTTTATACCAACCTCGTCGGTGGCAAACGATCTTACGGCCTGACTGATGGGTAGTTTTTTTTTATACAACGACGGCGGCAAACCAGCGTACGGCCCACCTGATGATAAGCGGACACCGCAGCCTATAGACGCATGCAACTCCAAAGGAGTAACGACGGCAACGCCCATCCCTTGATATGTTTGAGGATTCGCCGTTCACTCCAGCGGACTCGTATGAGCCTATGATACAAAACAGACTAGAGGATTTTTTTAATCGACGTTTCATTATACCTAATGTTTTTGACAAAAATATTTTTTACGGTACTACTTGCTACAGAAACTAATGGGGTAAAAATGTTTTAATGTTTATTTGGGCAAACTAAGGTATAATAATTTTAAGTCTACGGCGGTTTTTGTAAAAATCACTTTTGTGTACCCCAAATATATAAGTGATCAAGCAATTTGTTACAGCGTTATATCAAATTAACTTATTTACTACCGGACCCTGTAAGTCAGACCAATTATGTAAAGCATTTTTTTTGTAGTTTAGCATCTAAATTATCTTTGTACGTTGCGTAAATACATATTCAAGTGCGTGAATGCGATGCTGAATTGTTCATATTGAGACGATGGTGTCAAATTATAATAAAAATTGTATACGCACACATTATAATTGCTCACGTCTTAGATGGAAATCAATACTATTATAGGTACTTATAAAACCCTGAAATGGTTCATCAGGGCCTCGATTCCATTTAGCTCCTATCAGGGATATCCCAAGAAAAAAAGACCCGTTTCATGTAATTGCTATTCTGATATTTAAAGACGGTGACATGCCGGAGTCGTGTCGCATTTTGTATATCAAATCAGGCCCCTGGCCATTTTAACATACTTTACCAACGATTTCGTAGTGCTGTTCATAGCCTATAACATGCGGAAAACCGAATGTAGAGGAAATCGCCCACGACAGGCACTAACTAGGCATTTTCGCGAGAAGAAGATGCAGATTAATGACGTCTCCGAGTAAAATATGTATATGTTCCATTTTGTAACTTTTATTTGTCATACAAATAGTACTTATAGTCCAGTCAATAAACTGACAACTTGTAATTATAGAAAAAAAAAATCAGAAACAGTTTTGGAAATAATTTATAATAGCTTATCTTTTCTGTGTAACATATATATTATCAATTAAATAGTTACCCAGCGACAGAATCCGACAAAATTTCTGACATCAAAAAAATGATAAATTAACTAGCTTCTGAAAAGTCAGAAAAAATATTAATAAATATTTTTCTTTATTTTGGTTCATTTATAATTGCTTTATAATATTCAAGTTAAATCATACAAAAAAAGACAATGCATGCTTCATTTAAATCTACATAATTACTTCCGGGTGGAAAGTTGGTCAGATTCTTGAATACAGCATCTTAGAATAACATTTAAAAATGAAATCAACAAAAAAAAACGTTATTATATATTTTTTTTTTCAAAACCGTATTTTGCCTGGAGTATTACGTCACTAATCTGCATCATTTCCTTGCGAAAATGCCAACCTGGCACTGAAAATGTAAGTGTGAAGAAACCGCTTTGCTCTTGCATCTTGCACCATACGTAGCGTAACCGTCGTTGTTTTAAAAAACACTAAGGCTCTGAAGAATAAGAGACTTGCCAAAGATCCTGCGTGGATACACTAGTCCCGTACACTTTTTACTTAGTAGACTTGGGCAGTTCTATTATCTGATGTGGTTAAATACTAAGCTCATTTTGTATCAAAACAGAGAATGTGAATTGAAACGTCTTCTAAAAATATTATCAAACTAGTGCATTAACATACCATCATCCTCCTAGCGTTATTCCCGGTTGTGCTTAATGCTAAGATTTGGCATAGGCACTAGTTTTTACGAAAGTGACTGCCATACAGACCTTCAGACTTCCAGTGCAACCGTACAGAGCGTATAACTGCTGCTCATGCTAGTATTCCCAAAAGGAGTAGGCAGATACATAACATTTCATTACCAGTGCCGCTTTTAGCATTTATAGTTTTCTAGACATTGACAATGTGCTATTGCAGTGATATATTGCTAACCTATTTCCCTCTACACACTCCAACCCCAGCTGCAGGCAGATAAGTCTCACATATTTTTAAAATATTTTATGTTATTTGTGTTTATGTGGTTATTAACCATTTTAAGTGGTTTAATTTTTTTTTCCTAGATTCCAGAACCTGTCTTAGATGCATTAAAATGAACGATAAATCATCTTAGTTAAAACAGGGGACAAAGAGCAAGGCCTCTTGCGCTAACGCACAGTTAAGCTCGAAGCATTATTGATAGATAACAATATTCTGATATTAGTTGCAGATTTCTAAAAATAAATTGCGCAGGGTTTCATTGATCACAACATACACAGATAAACAGAAAAAAAAAACTTTTATTAAGGGTGACATTCTATACAAAAAAATACTGTAGCTGGTGCTACACTTTCACTTCAAAAAAACTGAAAAATAACGGAATGCTTTCCACGCATTCACTGGCTGAATATACATTTTCCTGCGCACATGAGGTTTTTGTTCAACTTGCGAAGCTTCCAGGCATGAGCGTACGTCAAAACAAAAACTACTCCTATTTAGTTACTTGACGACGCATAAAAGATATGTCTCTGAATATATGTTTTTCAGTTTACTTTTAAATACAACCTACAAATTCGTCAAAGGGTGAACGTTTAATTGGATGTTTATTAAAAAAATAGGCTCGAAAACAATGAGTGTCGGTACAAGTGCAACTTTTTGCGGTATTATAATAATAATTGTTACTCGCTAGGCATTCATAAACACTTAAAAATAAGCTAGTGAGGACAAACTGTATAAAAATGTAAAAAAATATATTCATAGTCTACAAAAAAAGTTGGATTACAAAAAAAATCCTGTGATGTGTCCATATCAAAATGAAGTTATCAAGGATATACTTTATCTATTTTTACAAAATAATAATTAATTTTGCGATTGATGGAAATCGCGTGCATGGGCCGATCTAGGTCACCACATATCATTTAATACCTCGTGGGTCCACCAAAATGTTAAAATAGGTATTATGAGCTCCCACCCCGGCCCAATCCGTTTATTGTAATTTATGGTGTCATAAATAACTCAAGGAAACAGATAATTTTATAAAAATGATTTAACTGAAACCATTAATTGTGATCCATATTTGAATTACAATCGCGCACCAAGTAGGTACGTCATGATTCGCTATCTTTTCTGAGGTGTAGATAAGGCCACTTCCGTAGGATGGACTGACAGGTCTGCCGTGCAATACTTAAACAACAGTAAGTGCAAAAAGTGAGTTACGAGAAAAACGCAAAAAACCCTTTCAAACAGGTTTTTTTGGTGTTCTCGACGATTATAAACAAATGCTTGAATGCCAAAATATAGCATGGAATACATGAAATACGAATACGTGAACACTGTTTTATTTTAACAATTATTTAATAAATTATTGCTATTTTTCAATTTTTAATAGCTTTACTGTACTCTCGAAAAGAACTAAAAACACAATAAATGCAGAATAAAGTGCAGTAAAAAAGCGGGTTACTGCAAACAATCCTCGTACACTAATAGCTACTTGAATTAATTGCAAGCTAAAGTACAGTATTCATAACAATTTACTGTAATTTACTTAGTATTCAATGTCTACAATGGAGTGCCCATATTGCCGTGTTGGCGCGTAAACTAAGTTCAGCCGTATATGCTAGAAAAAATAACTGACCAATGTTGAAACAGCTCGACTAGTTTATCATAGTTATTTTCATAGTATTATGTCGTACGGTATTCTGGTTTGGGGTAAAGCAGCTGACATATAGACAATCTTTGTATTACAAAAAAGAGCCATTCGTTCTATATAGGTATAATAAACTGAGAGCAAGAGAATCCGTGAGAGAACTCTTTAAAGAAATTAGCAGTTGAACAGTAGCGTCCCAATATATCAATAAAAATATTGTTTATGGCATTAAGAACATAGATTCATCCTGTAAAAAATCTGATACCCATAATTTTAATACACGAAATAAAAATAAAATACCAACCAAAAAGTTTCGTGTTTGTAAAGTACCTATGCAAGTCATTTTCGGGTTAATGTATCCATTTTTATAATAAATTACCTAATGAAATTTTGGCTCTTCCCTTTCCAGCTCTTAAAAATTACTTGAAAAAAACATTGAGGTCGAAGGCAGGGTTGAGGACTAATCTAACTGACAGAAATGCATGGCCCAAACCAGAGCCTAAAATAGCATAATTATTCATATAGCTTATTCGGACATGTGTTCTAATAGAACAACGCATTATGATGATTATTTTTCTTTGTATTCATATTAAATTTGACTTATTAAAAAAAAATACTGACTGTTGAGTTTGTTTCGGCGCTTCTTAACAGTGGTCTTTTTTTCAGAAACACTGTTAGAATTTTGACTTGTAAAAGTGCCATTACGGCCTACTTGCAGAATAAAGTTCATTTATTTAATTTATTTATTTCGCATAAATATTGATTGAGTTCTTCCAGATACCAACAAACCTAACCTAACGAGCCCTAAAAACTGCAATTATGACATGGAACAGGTTCATTCATATTAAAATTTATTATCAAAAATCAAGCTTTACGTAAATTCAATCCTTGGAAACCAGCAGCGTGTGTCGGAGGTGTGTAAACTGTAATTGACCTAATAGGGGATTAATAAGGACCGTGTTTGACAACTTGTAGGACGATCATCAATGACCGCATTTCATCAATGGTATCGATATTATCTAACTTTTGTCCTACAATGTGGTTAATCTATCTAACTGAAACGACACTTGAAAACTAGTTCTCTCAGTTTATAAACATACATAGAGCTACGAGTACATTCATACTAACAAACTCGGCAAGTTCAATAAAATATTGTCAGAATGATAGACAATAATAAGTCCACTACCTATACAATTAAAGCAATATAACAAACAAGTCCAGTGTTACACGCGCCCGGTCTGCCTCGCACAGCGTCGGAGACTAGACTGAAGAGCAAAATTCAACCTAATATACAGTAAATTGCTGTCACGATTGCAGTAAACACATTTGAAAATAGCCAAACGACAGTTTAAATCACAGTAAGTGAGCTTAGTAACTGTACTTTAGGTTGTATTTTGCTCTCTTATTTACGACAGTTCGACCACTTAAATTATAGTGAGGAATATTTTTACTGCATTTTAATTAGTAATTATGCTGAAAAATCTATAACATTTCAAACACAGTACAAATATTTTAGAACATTTATATTGTACTGCATTTTAAACAGTTTTTGGCGTAAGTATTACCTTCTCATTACTAGTTAATTTAGGATTGACATGATACCTTTACTGTATTTTAATCAGTGAAGTCTAAAAATTCACAGCCGACAACGTTATTACGGCAGTTTAGTTAGTTTTACCTCCATAATTTACTAAATTCTTCTGATTTACTGTACATGGAGCCTTCGATTTTTATATGTTCCCATTGTCATAATCGCACGTGGACTATATACATGTGTGCGTCTTGACACGGTGGTCCAAGATCAAGAAAAAACAAAAAATCGCAAAAGTAGCACTTACTGTTGTTTAAGTATTGCACGGCAGAGGTATCACTCAAATTGGCGACAGTTGATTCGAATGATCAAATATTAGCCAGATTATGTTAGTAACGATGAACTATTAAATAATAACTAGAACTATTATTAACCATTTATTACGAGTACATAAGCACCTTCCAAAAATTAAATGTTGAATTTGCTAAATTCGTTTTTCATGAAATGTTACAAATGATGCATATTTCTCACCATATACCAAAAATATTAGTCAAATGTAGAAAGTTAAAAAACTACAAAAAATACCAATATCAACGTTTACTTACAGACAAATATTTTATTTATCACTGTGTAATTAGAACTGCATTAGAATTTTTCGGAAAATGATCTATCTTCGGTGATACATGTCATGTCGAACAATCATTATGATTGGTTGTTTTAGTTGTAATACTTTACATTTATTCTCCGATTTAAAAAAAAAAACGGTGTACTAACGAAGAAGTAATGACTTTTGTGTCGCTTTCCATAAAATTGAGTCCGGAAATTCTAATTTATAAAACATTTTCGTTTTAACTATATTTTGACACATAAAATAATAAGTATTTTATCAAACGTAAATTGATAGTCATTTTCCGAACGAGCGTAAGTAAGAACAAACGAATTGTCATTTTCCCTTATAAAAAATTACATTTGGGGTTACCTGACGTACGACGTTACGCAGTCGACCTGCTGGTCTCACTCTACCTTCTAAAGGATACATAAGTTCATAAGTTTAAGGGGTCTTTTATATGGCTAGTTTACCTCTACATCTTTATCCCATTGTATTATCCTTGAATTTACTAATACACTGCGCTCAGTAACGCAGACACGTATGCAATAATCTCTGAGCAGAAAGAATGGCTCAGGCTCAGGACGATTGTTGCTGTATTAAAATAAGTTGTTGCAAATTGTAGACTACGGACCCCCGCCCGTGAAGCGCTGTAGGATTCCGTTGTAAGGCCATTTTCAAGCAAACTTTGTAATGGTAATTGGTGATTGTTGCAATTTTTTTTATTAATAAAACGAAAATCTAACAAAAAAACGATATAGCAGGATTTAAACCTGCATACTTTTGTCTTTCGCAAGGAGGAAGTCTTTACCATGTAAGCAATTTTAATTTTAGCTTAATATTTGTTACGTGCTCATATTTTATGTGTGTTGCTACTGATCTTTTTATTTAACTATAGACGGGTTATCTCCGTAACACTGCGCCCTCTACTGAGAACTTATGAAGTTGTCACCCGTTGCCGGTTCCTTTCGAATATTGATACATGAAGGATGTATTTTTGATTACCTTGAGTAATATGCGTTAGCCATAAATGTTAAATAATGGACTGAAGATGTTTCGACAACAAGAATAAATTATATGAATCCAAAGCAACAGAGCCTTGAAGTCGCAGCAGCTCCTGCAACGCTGAGTGCAGGAGCTGCTGCGATGCTCCTTCATCAGGTGTAGGACAATGAGACCTGGCTTGTACTGTACAGACTCACCCGAGTCCAATGTTACTGTTAATGTCTTCTGCTTCCTCAAGGCACTTACGGTTTCACATAACTCAACATTAAAGCTGCCAGTAACTAGCGCAACGAATCGGGCGGAGTTCGATTTTCGAAACGACATTGACAAGAGTTTCAATGAACGCATTATTTAATAATTGTCTTGGGCTTGTTTTTGACTTATATAAAATGGTCCGAACGAAAATACATTGAAACTGGAATGTGGAGTGAATTCATTATAGAAATCAAGCCCCTGAACTGAACCTTTTCTCTTAAAACCAGTCGCTCTTGGTCGCATTGTTTTATTGTTCCATGTACGCTATCATTACTGCAGCTTTTGATTTGTTCAAATTGCTGTGACTATACTAGCTTAATCGCTAAGCACCATCAATTGTGACTCGTGCGCATGATGATTCTATTTGAGACCGACAAAGTTGCATTTGGCGATTATACTTCTAACATATGTCTTTGTGATTATTTTATGCAACTTATGAAAATTATTTTATCAAAATATTTTTATTGTCCTCGATATTCGTATTCGGTGACCTAGATAAAAATACAGTCAATATTTTGCCTAATTCTAAATAATTCTCTCATTTTGCTATCGTATTTCCAACGGTTCCTGATAATTATTTTCATATAAGCACGAGGGGATCATTATCTCGAGGATGACGTATATTATTAATATTGAACTCGCCCACCATCTCATCAAAACACTTGGCGTGAGCGTGAAAGTGGACCTAAATAAGTCACCGAAGGTCTTGCTATTTCGTTCCTAACAACAAAGTGATCAGGATCGCACACATTCGACTTTCGCAACAAGTACTATAGGTACTCCAACTTTTTGCATAATATTGTGCTAAAAAAACAAAAGGACGGCAACGTCACAATCCTTTCGCTTCGCCAGCGTGAATGTTCGAAATTTAAAATTTAATTAAGGCGAAGCTCCTGCAGTTGGTTTCGCGCGTTAATCTCGTAAAGGACGGGACACACGCGCGCCCCGCGTACAAAGCAATTTTTAATTGCGTCCCGGCTGAAAAGCGACGTGTCTTTGCCAGTTACGATTGATTAAAAAGAAAATGGTTGAAAACGGGTCTCGGCCGTAATGAGGAATTCCTTCGGGATTCGGAAAGGTCCGTTTGAATTTTTGATGACGTTCTATTTCATGTTGCCGAGTTTCTTGGTTGGTTTATTTCGGAAACGATTCATTGAGGGCCTAAAAGTTTGTCCTGGGTTTAAACATAGATCAGTTGCATTACGCAAATTAATATAGATACTTAGGCATTTATCACAACTTATTAACGATATTAAACATCCAAATATATTATAATAGGGTAAAGTGTTCAATCGATTGTTTGATACTAAAACAACCCCATCGGCTTCAAAACTGAACCGTACCTGCCCGTAACCGCAGAACTAATCCAATTAGTGAATTATTATAATGTCACGTGATGTCACACACTAATAAGACTGATTTAATTATAATTAACAGACGTCGCTGACTCGACATCTGTCGCTTTTAGCGCGCCTGTTCACAGGACTCAAGAGCTGCGGATTTTCGTTAGTATTTTTAAGTACCTAAGTAAAAACAATTAGAAAAAATATGTTATTCTAGAAAATCATGGTTACGCCGCCAAAGTTAAATTTTCGGTGGCATAAACTCTTTTTTACAAAACGCTCGGGACGCTAGTTATCCAGACTGACGGTAAAAGAAAATTAACTGCCGTGTCAATGTATTATAAAAAATATTGCGACGAACCACCCGGTAAACGGAAAATTCAGGTTGTGTTAAAAAAATGGAATTTACTGTGTAGTATCGATAGGTTATTAATGTTATTATGCAGTGAACTAACAAATAAATGTACAGCTAATTAAGAATTCACCTGGAAAGCTTGTTAGTTATATATGAACGGACAAGTCATCACAATTATCGATTTCGACCGCTTTGTCTTAATGATTTGTATAATAAGCAATGTATCAATCTAATAAACAACGGCGCTTTACAATGTATAAGTAAACTCGGCAAAATCATCATCATGGTAGCGTTTTTTTTAATAATCTTGAGCCCGGACCGAATTATTATATGAATGATATTTTTAATAGACCGCTAAGTCAATCGAGATTGATATATCCTCACTAGGCATTGAAGAAATCAATCGTCACGTGAATAGGCAATGGTTCATGTAGTCAATCATTGCATTAATTTAAGAGTACCTAATCCTTGTTGCTTTTGAGCGAGTCCTGAACATGCATGTTACTCAAGCTCCAATGAATATTCAAACACCTTCGGCTTTAATGTAATTTTCAGGACCATGATTAGGTATTATTGATTCACGAGTTTCTGTTAATAATTTTCTCAAGTTTAAGCTCTGGTAATAACATGTTTAATAGTCCGTAAATCCACACCACCCACCACCCAAATACACCTACGTCTGATGACAACATGATAAAATGTATGGCAGCAGGTCGAGAAAGAAGGAAGAAAAAAAAAATAAAGTTCAGAACTTGGACGCCGTCTGCCAAGTACTTCCGGCCATTTCAGGACTGACAGACTTAGGTTTACTCTCTCTACGATTAAAGGGCTAAATGATGCAACATGTCTCGTACTGTTGCTACATGACGTAAATGTACCAACCCATAGAAATTTTGACCGGATTTTCAAACTTTCGGCATTTACTCGTATTTTTATTTTTATTGGTTTCTTGCTCAGCACAACTTTCTCCACCTGCTGCCATGCATTTTATCATGTGGTCGTGAGACGTAGGTGTATTGGGAGTCAGATTACGGTTTATAAGGTTTATAAATAAAACAGGTCTTCGAGACACAAACTGACAGCTTTGCGGCGATAATGCGCAAGAGGTCGCCTCACTGATTCGTCGCCTGCGCGGCAGCCCCAACAGTATTCTGAGCGTGTTTTCGGAGCGCGCAAATGGCCCCAAGCTCAACCGCTGGCAGAGACTGCATGCAGTCATTATTTAGTTAAGTCTCTATGACATACCAGCACTATTAATAAGATTATATTGTACTAAAATAAATAAATGTTACTTCTACGTATTTAGAATAATAATAAAAAAATCAACATTACGTATATATAATTTAACAAAATCAACAAAAACTCTAATCATTAAATAATAATAAATAAATAAATGCACTCGAAAGCATAAAAGTGAACTACACTCGGCACTTGTTAAGCAAGCCGCTTCCGATGTATCGACATCTGTGTACTTTACCGCTCGGCAACACAAGTGCGCTCGAGCCGGGTTGCGCTTACGCAGCTTTATCTTTGTGAACTGCAACATTATATTGTATACTGTTCTACCCGTCCATACCAAACATTTTTATTTACTGTGCTCACTAGTTTTATAGTTTATCTATCACCTACTTAAGTTTATAAATATTATGAACTTTGCATGTTGTATTTTCTCATATAAGTGAATTATTGTTATTCTTTTGAAAAATAAAGATCTTTAAACCGATATTGTTTACTAACCATGTAAGGACCTTAGTCTGAAATAAAAAAAAAATTTCTCTACTTTTAGATGTCTAATAAAAATGGTGTAAGCCTTATTTTCCAAAAAGAAGTGTAAAACTGACAGACAAACTCGAACGCATTAAAATTAAATTAAGTATGAGACGCGTGTACAGTTTATGGATACGAGTAGGTAAGTTCTTTAGCGACTAAACAATTACATCAAATTGGCAAACTTGGATTATGGAGTAAAACTGTGACCTAATCTCATAGAACATTTTACCTCTCCAAACTCAAGTGCGCTAAATGCGGTGAAGTTGGCTGCAGTTTCAAAGCTTGCTTTGTGAACTCACTAATTACGTTAAAAAACTGCACTCGCCAGCGACCTACATCCGGATCGACGCAGCGAGCAGGTTACTCGTACTTTGGTATTAAAAAATATTAAAAAAGTTACCAGATGTAAAAGTGGATTCATGATAAGTGCGAAAACATTAACTATTTTAACACAAGTAAAAATAATTATTTGCCGACCTAAGATCCCAAATTTCTTGATCAACGGGGTGCACAGAGCGCTAAAATGCCTGTCAGTTTTAACAGTTATCCCGCAAAAATATATTCAAAATTATACACCAAAATTTAATAAAACCACAACTTTGTGTGTTTGTTTCTTCGGCCTGCGCCGCCTCGTGCCATCTGCTGCACTGTACCAAGTTGTTGTGACTTTATAATTCGCCGTGTTCAGGATACCTTCAAGGGGACAAAGTTCTCTCAAAATACGCATCGCGGCTTGTTAGCAGTTTATTACCAAGACTTCAATCAGGTCATGCATACATATTGGAGGAATCTCCAAAAAAGTATATGTAAGAAAAAAAAAAAACTTCTATATTGGCAGTTATAAGGCTCTAATCAATAAAGGAAAGGCATTGCACATGCGAGTCCTTTGAAGTGACAAACATCCATGGGTGATGTATTACTATCAAGCGAAGTGGTAAGCTTGGTTTACTAATGTTTCGGCGAAAATTATTTGGCAAATGTTTAACTCCCAAACTATTTTTCCCATATTCTTATTTGGTCGAAGTTTTATTTCCCAACTCAACGTTTCGCACTGATATCATTTCCCAACGAATGATTTGATAAATTATTGTTAGGCAAATTATTACCTGGGATTTTTTTAATACGTCATTTATGTATTCGTCAAATGTATTGATTGGTATAACATACTTTTAGCACTGATATAATCCCGCAACTATTGATTTGATAAATTATTACCTGGGATTTTTTTAAGATTATTATATTATATTATAAGATTTTTTTGATGTATTCGTCAAACGAACGAACTACGAACTAGAATGCCATAGTTTTATCTGTGCGAACTGATAATCTCCAGCGAGTCGACGCCACCCCGCTGTGCGGGGTGTCTATTTCTGGTCTGAGGGACACAAGTGAACCCTAACCTAACCGACCTAAGATAGTCCGCTTATGACAAGCCATTTTTGTCTGCCCTGATAATCCGCGTCCAGAATAGTGCTCCGCGCCTCAGTATTTCTATGACCTTTGAAGGGGGTTCTGCCTTTTCGGCGAAATAGGTTTCGCAGAATTTCACATGGCAACCAACTTTTCGCAGAATTTTCATTTGGCAAACCAATTGGTGGCATAACTTAACTTCTCAGTTTTCTCATTTAGCAAAATTTTTATATTGCAAAATTTTACTTCGACAAATTTTTATGTGGCAAATTATTATGAAGCAAATGATTTGCTTAGGCAAATAACAAATCGTCAAATGACGTTTGGGCAACCAAAAACATAGCACCATTTAGAGCGCTTTAAAGGGGTTTACTAATGTTTCGGCGAAAATTATTTGGCAAATGTTTAACTCCCAAACTATTTTTCCCATATTTTTATTTGGTCGAAGTTTTATTTCCCAACTCAAAGTTTCGCACTGATATCATTTCCCAACGAATGATTTGATAAATTATTGTTAGGCAAATTATTACCTGGGATTTTTTTAATATGTCATATATGTATTCGTCAAATGTATTGATTGGCATAACATACTTTTAGCACTGATATCATTTCGCAACTATTGATTTGATAAATTAATAAATAAAGTTTTTTTTTAAGATTATTATACTATGTTATAAGATTTTTTTATGTAGGTATTCGTCAAACGAACGAACTACGAACTAGAGTGCCACAGTTTTATCTGTGCGGACTGATAATCTCCAGCGAGTCGACGCCACCCCGCTGCGCGGGGTGTCTATTTCTGGTCTGAGGGACACAAGTGAACCCTAAACTGTTAAAATTCATAACGTAGTGTTGCTATATTATGGATAGTAAACCATCTAATTGTTGCAATAAAATGAATTGCAAAATATTAGTTATCTAAATCATAAATAAAAAACCGGCCAAGTGCGTGTCGGGCCACGCGCAGTGTAGGGTTCCGTAGTTGCCTGTCTGTGTTAGTTACATCGACGTCCGGTGCGGTTGCGTAGGTCGAATTTGAACGAAAATTGGCCTTTCCAAGTACACATTAAGTTGGTCGACTATTACTCGTAACTACTTATGCCTACTTGTTCGTGATAGTTTTCCTTTTAAATTCATTATAATATATGTAATGTACTACTACCACGAATTTTTTCACATCCCCAGTAGTAGCCATTTAGCCGGCAGGGGGGAGGGGGGGACGCATGACTCGAACAAAAATTAGGGCTTTAAAGCAAAAAATATCACGCAAACGAATTAATGATTTGAAAAATGGTTTTAGACCCATAATATTTTTGAATGAGCTATCCAACGATAGCACACATCATGGGTTTAACGAGAAAAAAATATTACATCCCCGCTTTAGGTGATGATTTTTCAAGATTTTTTGTACTGTTTTGTCGGCGTGATTGATATTATATAGGTACCCCTGCCGAATCACAATTTTCTAGTAGTAATGGTTACTGAGCTAAGCCGAAGATGGACAGACAGACAGACAGACGGACATGGCGAAACTATAAGGGTTCCTTGTTGACTACGGAACCCTAAAAATTTAACTTGAAAGTTTAGATTTTTTTTGTTTTTTTTAGTACAAGAGTAAATTTAATTCTGCCAATACGATCCTTACACTTTCATAAATGAAAATGTTTGACAACTATGCACCTAAACGCAGTATTTTTCACGACCAAAACAGTTTTCCATACAACGAATGGTACAAATAGACAGCCGGTGACGTCATACTTCTGTGTCAATTAGTATGAAGCGTTTCGGCTGCCGCCAGCGAGGTCCGTTTTATTTATTTTTTTTGTCTATGTATGTACTTTAATTTTAGTTGCTCCTATACAGACATTTGTTCCTCTATAAAAACTGGTTCGAATGGCACCGGAAAAAACATAAGAATCATGCTTATTGCTAAACTCTTACTTTAACTTTGGCTGATGCTAAAGCTACCCCTATGCATCACTCCCCAACAATAGCATCACATGTTCCACACAAGTGAAATAATTACCATTTAGGAATAGAAATGAACGCCTGGAAACAACGCTTAAGCCAGGCTTACCCAGCTCGCATTTCAGAGTTAGACCTAGCATTTAGACGCGGCTTATTGCAGATAAGATTGCGGCTAAGTGAGTCGGGTCCTAGTTTATTTTAGCTTTTTGTTTGGATGTAATTGAAGGCCTTTTGTGGCTTAAAGGACGTCTAGGTAGCATGTAGATTAGGGAACACCTTTCGTTACTTATAAATACGTACAGGAGACTTTAACTTTTTACACTGTAGATCTGATAATTAGATTTAAAATAAAGTTTTTGGAGATTTTG
Source organism: Epinotia ramella (assembly GCA_947578815.1). Taxonomy (NCBI): domain Eukaryota; kingdom Metazoa; phylum Arthropoda; class Insecta; order Lepidoptera; family Tortricidae; genus Epinotia; species Epinotia ramella. The sequence goes on along the minus strand of OX388204.1, from coordinate 28,710,620 downwards.
TCCAATATGAAACCAATCGCATGGGTTTTAAAATCGGGTTAAGGATATTATCAAAATATTAAAGTACCTATGGATACGGAACATATGATTTAAGTGTTGTTTTTTATTTTTCTATGCTGCCGCATATTTATATATTATTTTTTTATGTTATTCACCTTGTAATATTTGGCCTCAAATAAAGCCTTACCTAAGTTTAATTGTTATTTAAAGTAAACAATTTAAATAGTGGCATGTCATTTCAACTTTGTATTTCTGTTCTTTTTAAAATTAAAAAAAAAAAAAAAAAACATATAAATTAATGTTAAATTGTTGTTGTTTTAAGTGATGATGATGAACAGTTATTACCTTAGCTATTGACTTGTAAAATGTATTTTTTACCAATAAAGATCTGGATTCTGTATTCTGGCAACCCTACTTGCCCGTGATGACTCCCCCGATGCAGTAATTTCAATCTCACCAAAAACATTCCATGTTCAGTATTTGCCCGACTAGTTCCATAGTTCATATTATTGAGTTTAAAATGTTACCAGATCGCCAGCAGCGCCAAGACTCCTACTCCACACGGTTTAACTCTACCAGTGGCTTGGCCGTATCACGTCCGTAATCTAAAGCATAATTATGAACATAGTAGCTTCTGCCCGCGACTCCGTCCGCGTGGATTTCGCTTATATCGTAGCTCCATACTAATTTCCACTTAGAGGATGATTTCCGGGATCAAAACTATCCTCTGTCCTTCCCCGGTACTCAAACTACCGGTACTTAATCTATATCTCATATAAATCGGTTAAGCGGTTTAAGCGTGAATAAGTAACAGACAGACACACTTTAACATCTATAGGATTAGAATGGATACTTTTCAACTTTCTAGGACGTCAGATAATATCTGAAACGTATTGATGACCAGTGGGTGACGAGATTGACCTTTTTTAGGTATCAATATAATCTACAGTATTGAACTTACGAGTAGACCTTTTAAGCTTTTTTGTGACCCACTTAGTTGCCGTATACGTATCCTGTGAGGTTTTGAAAATTCACCGAAATAGTTCGAGAAAATGGAGGTTGTTGCTATTGCACTTTTTGTCTTAGCCACTGCAGCTGGTAGCACTAAAGTGCTCCTAAAATGGTACACCTATAATGCATTCACTAGTTCTCGTGATGAGGCGATTAGTATCAGAAAGAAAAGTTGGACTGCATCACTCTTCCATTTATTTTTTATTCAACTACTTTTGACTACGTTAACTATTATAGCCCGTGTTGTGTAACGAAATAAGAATTCCACCACAGGTTCTGTCGAACTGACACCGCTTCAATGTTAACAAGTAAAAAGCTTATCCATTATATTATTGTATTACCCAGTTACTTCATAGATTTATTACAGTTCCATCTCTTTACAAATTATAAGTTTCTTACTTACAGTTAAACAACGTTCCTTCCACTCTCCTCTTTCACTAGGTTATACTATAAAACTTCTCCACTTTAAACCAACTTTACACGTTTCTCACAAATCAGACCGAAAGCCCTCGGAACTTCCCTGCTCAGATTATCTAGTAATAATGAGACGTCCACTCTGTTTTCATTACTGTGCGGGGTTTTCTTCCTCTAATGGGCGATAAACATTGCCGCAAATAGGGGTAGTTACACATGATCTTATTCTGTTGAAAGCGTGGCTGGATGTGGCTTTGTAAATGTAATTAACAGGCTGGCCGTATGCTTTTTTGTCACCGTCGTATGTTTCTAACAATGTTCCTATAAATACGTGCGGGTTTTTGTAAAATCACATTTTTTTATTGTTTATTTCGGTGGCGTTTTGATTTTACAGTACATGGAATATTTTTATGGTTGTTTGTTAATTTTAACATTTTAGAAGTCTACGTTTTACTAATATTTGTCCTAGAAATTTCTGATAGCTAATTAAGATCATTTTTCTATTTGCTTAACTATCAAACATCGAATCAATGTTTTTTCAACCAATGTAAATGTACTTAAATAAAATATCTAATCTACTACAACGGTTCAACCGATTCAATGTTACAAGCAAAGTTTTCAAAGTTAATATCAAAGTCCTATCCAGCCCCCATAGATTGCGGGTAAGACCCATAAAGCAAGTTTTCCGGGATAATCGTGCAAATTTTACGCCCCGAAGATTACCGTCCGGAGTCCGCGTTTAAGACTCGCTTTATGATTATGGACGTCACCTTAATAGCCTATGGCTTAATTTGTTAAGCTTATGTTTAGTTCGGGTTTACTGTTGTTAGTTGTTGGTATTTGAATCCCACCTGGCCTCGTATTGTATATGTGTCATCATCATTATCATCACCATAATAATCATGAAGAGCCTCTACGTCTTTATCAGACGATTCAAGCAGCGCTTTGTGAATGCATAGTAGAGTACTTTTTTAAATGGCTAGGTAGCCCTATGTGGGAGCGGCATCGTCTTCCGCAAAGGTGGGTATATGCGTAAGGTGTGCAATAAAGAGTATTTGTATTGTATTGTAAGTATTTAGATACGTACCACCCGTATGTGGTGTCGGGTTAGAATAGCACCACCCCCTTTCTTCCTGTGGGTGTCGTAAGAGTTGACTAAGGAATTAGGGTTGAAGTGTGTTGTGGGCGATGGGCTAGCAACGTGGCACTGCGATATCACATATTATCCGATTTTTATACCCACATTTATGCCAAAAGTGGTACTGACACACAAGTATCATGTGCTCTGCCTATCCCTTTTAGGGCTAAAGGCGTGAATGTATGTATGTATGCAAAATTTTGCAGATACATACATAAACTAAAGTAAGTCCCAAAAGTCAGTCTGAGCACATAAAAATGAAATTTTCAGTGTAAATTGGTGTACGTTGCATAGATTTCTAACCCATCGCCCACAACGCAAGTCAATCCTTTATATATATACGGAAAGAGAACGGGGTCGTGCTATTCTACTTAACCATACCCCGCACGTGGAACAGGTATTTTTAAGTGACTTTTTGGTAAGGGTATTGTCTAAAATTAATGTTTTTAAAAGTACACTTCCTTATGAAAGAGACAATCTTGCTTCTAGTCATACAAAAAATCTAGGTATCGATACAAGTTGTCGTAGATTAGCTTGATTACACATAAAATACAACATAACCCGAAAATATGAATTCTTAGAAATTGGTAGAAATGCACACCTCTTCATAAAAACAGTAAAATAACCGTAAACTTTATAATGAGGTGCACTAAAATTTCATATCCTGTAACTTTAAAATGTAGCAGCTATTATGGCGACTTTATAATCAGCTGTTTACTCATATTTAGCACAAAGGCGGCTTAATCCTTACGTTGTCGTTCAAACTCCGAAACAGTAGTTTAATCAACTCCGAACTATGGCAAGTTGAGGCACCGACACTTGGTCGCTAAGGCCACAAAGTAGGCAAAAGCCGACAGAAGGTTAGTGTATTTATTTTTGCAGTTCAACAATGTTTACTATGGTCCTCTTGTACACGTCGTCACTTATTATTGAAATAACCTTTCATTCAGGCTGTCTCGTTCCAATCAAACAAAGAAAATCAACGATACCGATTTGTCCCCCATGCGTGTCCTGTGAAAATAGTTTCCGAGATATGCGTACCGTAGCGCGCTGTGCACTACCTCTATAGCTAGACTCAGAAGAAGATGTAGGTATACACTTTCTGCTCTCACCTATCCTGTGTCACTGGTCGCTAATGGCCTATAAACAACGGCCAATGGCTCAACCACGGCCGCGGAATGGCGCCCAGTGATCCCGGTTGTAAGCCTGTGCAGTTAAGACATAATGCGTTGTGAACTGCAAAATAGTCAGGCTGTATTACCTGGTTAAGAGTTTAGACCAAGCGAGCCAACTGAAATGTGTACGTTACATTTCAGAGGTAAATTTTATTGAACATCCAGTTATGTTGTAGTTCAATGCTAAAGTAATGCCAGTCTCTGTTTTTAAACCCAATTAAGATCTTACTTTCAGTAGGAAAAAAATCACGCCCTAATAAGTTACGTACCTTGGATTACTTGCCATATGTATGGTAAAAGGGCTTACTTTGTTCCATCTATCTTAAATAAGCTGCAGAAGAACTTATTACCTGTAACAAGTTCTTTTAATAATAAATAAATATAAATATAAATATTATAAATATAAATGCAATTTGTTATGTATGAACTACTTAAAGAACGCGGGATGAACCGCCAACTAGGTATTGCCTTAACCTTTCAGGTTTTAAATGGTGGGTGGCTTTATATGTTATACAGTAAATGTCTCTGAAAAATGTTTATTAAATAAAATAAAATAAATATGAAATGTATAAAGATAGTTTGAGAATCTGGGAGAAAATAGAGTCGAATAGTTTTATCCCGGAAATTCATCCCTGGAACGGGGTGAAAAGGGGAGTGCAATAATTGATGCTGCACCTGTGGGAGTCTAATAGCATATTTGCTGTTATAAATGAAATAAATGATTTTATTCTGCAAGTAGGCCACTTACTACGTACACTTACACTTCCACACCACACTTTCCACACCACACTTTCCACACTTACTTAGTAGGTATACTTTTCTATACTGCGACGGTGGCAAACGAGCATTATGGTCTGCCTGATGGTAAGAATACACCTTTGCCTATGGATGCTTCCGACACCAGAAGAATCACTATAGCACGCTGCCGAGCCTTTATTGATTTGATGATTCGTTGTGTTTCATGTTACGTCATGTTATTTGGGTACAATTTTAGATCGCAAGAGTGCAATCTTGTGTATGAAATACAGCGACAGATTATTATACACAATGATTTTTAATCCGTGATCAGGAGTCGAAAAATATTGATAAACAGCCAAAACGAATTTCCATGAATGAGGTCTCATGCAATTAAATCCTTGTTAGGTAATTAAATTTAATGACAATATTAACACTTAATATATCCACTGAATTTCTGGTCACCCTACATTGCTTGAAGTTAAGTAGATACGCCAAACACACATACCTGCGTCAAATTTTCGCAAACTAACGTTAGGGTGACAATGATTTAGGATTATAAAATGATTCCTTATTCAGTTTTATTCAGAACAAAAGATCGTTAATAACTAGGTAAAAATCAGTCCGCTTTTGGACATAATAAACCGCATTTAAATCGGTATATTCGTTTAGGAGTTAGGATGCCACAGACAGACATGTCTGTGTGTCTGTCTGTGGCATCCTAACTCCTAAACGAATATACCGATTTAAATGCGGTTGAAGCTTTTTGCGTCAGGGTTAAATGTCAAGCCTAAAAAAAATAACCAAAACCCAGGATTTGGATCATCGGCGGAATGCAGTCTGTCTATGTGCCTGATCTTTTACTAGACGCCCTGTGCTGGGTTTCCATTTCATTTCAACATATGTATAAATGTAACACATTAATTCAATAATTGTAATTATTGACGACCGATTTAGCCTAGTTGGTAGTGACCCTGCCTACGAAGCAAGAGGTCCCGGGTTCGAATCCCGGTAAGGGCATTTATTTGTGTGATGAGCATGATTATTTGTTCCTGAGTCATGAATGTTTTCTATGTATTTAAGTATTTATTTATCTATACGCGCCACATACTAAAACTGCTCAGAAAGAGGGTACGCAACACATGATATCATATTGGATTGCGAAATGTCGAGTAAGATTGACCTTCTGTACAAAACACCAGAGGTACTTGACACTGTCCTGATTTAACAAAGCAAATCCAGCGGCTATGTGGGGAGTGGACACAAATATAAGTATGTATATCGTCGTCTAGTACCCATAGTACAAGCTTTGCTTAGTTTGGGTCTAGGTCGATTTGTGTAAGATTATCCCTTAATATTAATTTTTATTTATTCTTTTATGTACTATTCTGACATGTTAAATATTGCATTTATTAATAAATATCTTAATCTGAATCACCAAATTGGTATGGGACTACTCTGCTTACTCTGTATAGGTAAAGCCCTTCTTATATTTTATAGTAGTAACGTATTCGAATAGACATTAAATATTTAAATTGTTTAACACAAACATATTCAAAGACCTCACCCGTACATGTAGGAGGTTGTACTTAGGTTTTTTACCAATAGGTACATGTTTTCGAACACAAAAACAATTAAGTATAAAAAATCTTAATCAGACAACATGGTAAAGAATTATCGCTGAACGTAATGCTAAACATATATATATACATAAAAAAAAGCTTTAGGTTAATTAATAACTTCCTTACTTTTATTGAAATCGGAAAATAAATATGAAAACCAGATAGGGGAAAATATTACAAAGATCTCATTATATGTGATGCAATATTTTATTTTCAATCCTTGTTTAACAAACTCCAATTAAAACCAAAGAAGCAAGCTAAGTAGATCGTTTGTAGAAGTAACGAGCAGAAAGTGTAAGTCAGTCTTAAATTGAAATTAGTTTCAGCTATTAGCTGGAAAGCATTAGGTATTATATGCTACGGAATAGACCTCATCACTTGTGCTGCACCCAAACGGTACAAAGTAGCGAGTCATAAAAATCGAGCGGATTTGACCTCCATTCGGTTTTTGTATTTCATGCCTGTTTTTATTTATTCATAGAATAAGATTAAAGCGGGCAGGTTGAAAAGGCTCGTGATACAATACTTGCAAAATTTATTCTCCCATAAACATTGGTTTTTATTGTTTTTAGATCTCTTTTTCACTTCAACTACTGGGAATCTAGCGCGCTAGACAGACATATATCCATAGATATCTGTAAAATTAACCTTCTACACCGATGTTCAAAATAAATATATATTTTTTGTGTTTGCACATTTCAATTAATAGTGATCAAGAATTTTTGTAGGTAAATAATAAATAATATGGGATTATATTAGGCCCCATTTGGCCCTTTGTTAATTAGAAATGTGGTGGTAGATTTTGTTCTTCTTAAGACGCATCGTGGCATCGTTTCTGCTGGCCTCGCTGGATGCTATTTAGTGGAACAACTATTAAACGATTATAATTAGGGATGTAAACTTAAATTACTTTGTGATTTATTTTAATCAAAACATACTTTGGCCGTAATGGGAATTGCCTATTATTCTAGCTAGTCGGCAACTTCTCAACCGGCGATCCCCTTTTCCTGAGCATAGGTTAGTTAGTATGTTGGACCTTACTACACTATTGTTGGTTACAGTACACTATAGTATGTTTTTTTTTGTATATCACAATGGTAGTAAACTGTCATACAGTCTACCTCGTGGTTAACAAACACTGTTGCCCATTAACGCTTGCGACTTCGGAGGAACTCAACACCAAATGACCATAGAGCAAGTAGTGATGTGGCTGTCTCCTGTAAAGAGTCCCCAGTTAAGTTTTGATTATATCTTTGTTATTACCATAAAACAGTCCCTGCTACTGAATCCGCGATTACATTATAGTAAATTATTTCTAATGACACTAGGGATTATTTGTTTAAACGATGAGTGGTGGTTGTAATATGGATGATGCGTGAAATGGAGTTGGGGTTGGGATTGAAGTTTTTCAGGTTATTGACTATGGAGGAGCCGAGTTTGCAAAATGAGGCTATTGTAGTGTCTGTACGAACGATTTCATGCAGGTTGGGTTGCTCCAAATATGAGCGAGATGACAATACCCGTGCTCTACCTTTCTGGGTCCGTACCGTGGGCCCACTCCCAATACACCTACTTCACACGACAACATGATAAAATGCATGGCAGCAAGTCGAGAAAGTTGTGCTGTCAAGCAAAAAAAAAAAGACCAGGTTGCACTCCAGGAGTGCCGGCAGAAGTGAAAACTCAGTAAAAATTTAACAGTTTTTCGATCAGGTCACGTGACATCTTACGGTGTCACCCTAAAAATGAATTTGACGCAAATTTATAAACAATTATCAATTATTTAGGCGGACGGGCCGCGGGCGCGTTTGATGCGACGGGCCGCCGGCTCACCCGTCGGGCGGCAGCAAACACAATACCAATTTCTTTTTGCTATTGCCAAATATTTTTCAATGCTTTATCTCTTTAGGAATAACGTCCAAATTCGAACTATTCGAATTTGCAAGAACAGTAGACGGCGGTGGCGACCAAAATATCAATTTGTTTTTGCCGTTGGTAAATATTTTTCTAACCTTTATATTTAGGAATAACGCCCAAATTCGAACTAAGTATTCGAAATTTCTCAATAGCAAAACGGTGAAGGACGCGTTGGTTAAAATTACAAATTTATTTGCAGAATATGCTATTGCAAAGTGTTTAACGGCTTTATACTCTTACGAATAGCGTTCAGTTTTGAATGAAGTCGAATCGGCTGGCAGCAAAAAGTGACCTCCTTCACATCTGACGTCACATCTGTCGCGTATTTAACAATTTTTCCCCATCCCAAAAAGTGCTCAGCGCCGCTAAAGAAGTTTTCACTTCAAAAAGTACATGTGGCTTAAAGTTTGACGCCGTCTGCCGGCCTTACTGCTTTACTCTGTCTATGATTAAAGGGCTAAATGATGCCACATGTCGCGTACTGTTGTCACATGACGTAAATATACCTATCCATACTAATTGTACCGGAAGTGAAGGGTTTTCAAACTTTCGGCCATTTTTTTTTTTGTTCAGCACAACGTTCCCGATCTGCTGCCATGCATTTTATCATGTTGTTATGTGACAAAGCTGTATTGGGAGTGGGCCCACGGTCTATTAGAAGCCGTCTCCTGTGTCTTGCGGCACACCTGGGAGCCAGAACCTGGAGCGGTGCCACGGGTCGGTTATTAACTGCGCGCCGCACTTGGCAGCCCCTGGTGTGACAAATGAAGCTGACGTATTATGAGCAGAGCTCCCTGTACTGTCCAAATGAGATTTTAGCTGTTGAAATACAAAAAAAATGCCAGTCCAATTAATAATAAGTAAATAGCTCATAATTATGTAATGCCGTAATGGTGTAGAGTAATCAGATAAATGGACTTGTCAAAATTATACAAAAGTATATATATCATTCGCGATGTAGTGATACTCAACTCACGTAAATTCAGCGACCTATTTCGAGCACCGCTTATATTGTATGAAAATCACGACGAATAGTCCCTGCGGACGATTGCTGCACCGTACTTAACTTTAGTAACATTCATGTGTTGGCTGATAAAGCTTTGCGTGCCGCTATGGAAAAAGCAGCACACATAATACTGAACCCACTTAAGTACCGAAAAAAGTAATTAAGCATTTGAATATTAATTACTAAAGATGGGACGCAGGTGCGGTACTTGCGGAAACTTGCGGCATACATATTCATGCTAGGCCCAAGTTGACGAAGTAAAAATGTCCCAGAGTTGGGAAATTGTATTGCAGATTAAACAATAAGCTGGCAGGCTCGGGGTTTATTAAAATGAAGTATTTGGTTGTTATTTTGGGAAATAATTAATTGTGTGTTCAATTAAAATAATTGTTGGTAAGTTTCCAAAGTAAGTCAAGAAACAAAGTAAAACGGTTCCTTTCCTATCAACTCAACCATACAGAAATGTATCATTTTCAAAGATTTACCACAAAGTTTGACGTTTAATGTTGACTGTGATCAATTCGGAATTAATTCATAATAAATAAGAAAATTTGTTATTTGAAATATGTTTTTTGAGTATTTTATTACTACTAAAAAGTGAAAGAGACAGACAATTTTGGCTTAAAAGTTTGATAGACGTTATAAGTAAGAGCGTACCAGGTTTCTCAGTTTTAGAACGTACTTATCGGCCTAAGAAATAAAAGAAGCATATATTTTTTGGGTTGATTTTATTTAAACTTCATTAACTGAAAAATATTTTGCCTAATATTAACTTCTAAGGTGGTTAAATATTCAAAACACGTGTAATAAATTATAGACAACGGGAATAAATTATAGAAACATCAGAAATTTTAGTTAACTTTTTGGGGGTAGAAAAATGGTAAATTGTGTAGAACCCAGGTCGGGTTAGTTTTTTTATATAAATCCTGAATTGATTACTTTTTCTGGAAAAAACATATTTTGGATAAAATTAAAATTTGGCGATACATTCATTCGATGAAACGTTTGCCGGCAAAACAAGGGTAAACCACAATTAACAGCATTAAGACTGAACTAAAATCTTTTAACCCTTTATAGGGCACAATCTAAATTTCATAGGCAAAATGATATAAGGTCTTCTTTTTGTATTTTTTTATGGGTCAGAATTTTTAGGTCTATACAATACCAAAGAGACTTGAATTATGAATAATTTTTAACGTTGCCCGTTAAAGGGTTAAAGTATTAGTTACTATACAAAATGTGAACTCATTATCTTACTAAACCCCAACGCCCTCTATGTGCGAGTAGTAGAAAACGTATTCATTAGTTCGCTCACCCTCCGATTTGGTGGCGTAGCGCTGCTCGTTGCGGAGATGGATTGAGAATAGTGTTATATTTTAAACAGGACTTTTTCAATTAATTATAATACTTAAATAATTAAGTATTATATTGCACTTTTAGTGTGTGTATATTATGAGTTGTCCTTTTCATTTGTAAACCAATTACAAAACCTTATTGATGTCCGACTAATTTTGGTGACAATGCCGTATTAATATTACCATCTTAATAATCATATGGCTACTTACTTACCTACTTATAATACGCGGAGATAATTTAGATATTCAACACGCTTATAACATTTGTGTTGAATATCTTGCTTTGTTGAGGCATGCTGTGTTGTAATATTCTCACTACCCACTTTAAAAAAAAAACCTTATAAGATTTAGTTTTTTTATTCCTTTTGTTTTATACCGAATCCCGAATTTTACGCGATATTCGCTCACAAAACAAGCCTTGAGATATCCTGACATAATTATCAGCCGATCTCAATTTGTTCCAAGCCCGTTTTAGATAGACCTTGATCTTGTAATGTATGTTGACCTTGCCTTAAGAATTAAAGCGTTCTTATAGCGACTTAGTGTAAACAAAATAAAACTGTTCTTTGTTACCCCCTTTTTTATCCTACTAATATTATAAATGCGAAAGTTTGGATGTTTGGTACTCAATTACGCCTTATTCTGATGACTAATTAAGGAGTTTTTTCTATTTGCTTAACTGTTAAACTTGAAATCAATGTTTTTTCAATCAATCAATGTAATTGTAAATAAAGTATCCTATTTACTAATAATATTATAAATGCGAACGTTTGCATGTTTGGTACTAAGATAAAATATAGGATAGTTTTTATCCCGGATCCACTCAGACAAAGTCGCGCAGTGAAAGTTGATAAGTGTTGTGAAAATAAAATGTATTTTACAATATAATATTGTATAATTATGATTATTATCACTAACCCAAAAGAACTAACTAAAAAGATTTATATTAATTTAAAACTACTTGAGTATCAATTTGACTGACAAGAATTAATAATTCCAAAGTCTTATCGAAGAAGTCCGTTTACAAAATAGGAACATACACTTAAACTTAAACGTCAAAGTTTTAAGGGAACAATATTTTTTGTCAAAGGTACTGAATGCTTATTTTGTTTCTATCGTAGCTTAATTAACCTTTATAGGGCACAATCTTAATTTCATAGCCAAACTGACCACCTGTTAAGGTCATCTTTTTGTATTTTTTTATGGGCCAGTATTTTTAGGTATTAATACATTTTAACTTTGCCCGTTAAAGGGTACAAAGAATATTTAGTTTAAAAATAAGATATGCGCTCAAGGCAAAGAAGATTCATAAATAAAATTAGTATCGTTTTTTTTGTTTAAGGGTTCTGGAAACATTTTTTATCCAAAAAGGATGTTCGCTGGGGTATCTTCCCAAGGAACATATGCATACTTAGGTACTTAAAAATAATTTGAGAATGGCTTTAAAACAAGATTTACTTTTCACCAAACACTTCTCAAGATATCATTCAAGCCTTATTTCATTCATTTGCGATAGACACTGTTAACATTGTGAAGATAAAAAACAACAAACGAACATTTAAAGATAAGGTACGGTTGAGATTTTTTTATGGGCCGACTTTTTAAAAACTGTCTTTTAAATTGGAAACTTTTACCTTGCGTGGTAGAGTGGTTTTTTGGAAGGACTACTTTGTTAATTCGGTCAACTCAAATATTCTTAAGTATAAATGCAGTTTAGAAACCTTCTACTACCAGATGCACAAGCACTTAGTGATCGCACACGTATAATGGTTGGACCAATTTTGGTACCCACGGAACAGTGAAAACCAGAAATAGTAATTTGTTCATATTTCAACAATATGTTTAGGTCAAAACATCAAATAAAGGAAATTACGCTTAAGTTCAATGCATTGGAATCCATAATCATGTGTCTCCTGATACTTAATTTAGACGTTTGTTATTTTCAAGACATTCATCGTGCTGCCGTGGTCAATAAATGTCTCGTTGTTACTTTTTTTTTTAATTTTAGAACGAGACGATGGCGATATGGTCGCGTGCGCTTTCGAACTTGTTTGAATTATGTTTGTCATGTTGAATTAGATTTTTATTTGACTAATGATGATGATTTAATAGTACAAAATCATTATGTCGTTAGGATTATGATTTAAGAGTCGTGTCTGTTTTCTTGACATCGTTATTTTTGTTGTAGGTGAATTTGGTGACGATATAATTTTTATTTTGGATGACAGTCCAAATGGAATGGAAAATTTAGTTCAAGATGAGAAAAGTAAGCTGGTTATTGCATAAGTTTACCTAGGTACCTATTTCATAATTTAATGTGTGTAATTAATATTTCACGCTTGAAGTTCGCAAAGTATATTTTGGGCAGGTTTGTTGTATAAGTAATTATTTTTGCAGTCTACTCAAATTATTTTATTTTTACTACCCATTTGTTAACGGGATAAATTCGCCAATTACTTTTTATTATGCATATTTTAGGCGTAGTAAAACCTTTTCGTTCGTTCAAAATCTCAACAACTAGGATTTTACTCAGAAGGTAGAATTATCCTTTTTATTTATATATTATATTGTTACTGATGTCATATTTTCCTTTACTTTTCTAGTAACTGCTCTCAATACCTTATAAAATCATGCATGCATTTTTAACTGTATTCAAGAAAAACTAAAGTTTCCCATACACTAACTACGTATTGCCTCTACCTACATATACAAAGTAACCGCATACGCAATGACAGTTATACGGACTTAATGATATTACTAGAATTAATGCACCTTATTAAAATATCGTAAAAACTGTACACAAATGCAAAATGTTGCAAAAAATCTAGTTACAAAGTTTTATTTGCAGGTGGAAAAACATTGAACAAAACTAAGCTAACAAGAATGTTGTGGCGTTGTTTGTTGATACTGCTGGTGGCGACGCCGGTGCTAGGCAAACGTATGTTTGCAAGCTGGTTCCAGATGTTTTAAAAGGAACGAAGAACATAGAATGGCGCGTTTTACGTTTGAGGCATATCAAGCGCAGTTAGACGAATGTAACTCAATAGTAATAATATGGTCTCGCTCGCTCGCTTGTATAAATTTGCTTGATATGCTGTGCTATTCGCAAACGCTCGGAAATTTGCGAAAATCGGTATAAAAATAGGTTTTATCCAATCGGATCATTATTTCAAAAAAGTCAAAAAAGATGTATTTTCTACATATATAACTATCGCTTAGCAAATTATTTTCAAAGCAGTAGCGAACATAAAATTATACACAGCCAATTTTTTCAAGTTATTATTAATGAATCCACAAAAATTTAAAACAATTAAAAATTGTCATTAAAGTACCATTATCGTAAACATTATTAATTGTAGGGGTAGAAATAAGGTAGATCTAAATGTAAATTTTAATACAGTTGAATCTACCAGATATTTTCCCTGACCCCAACGTGACGTAACATAAGCCTTCTTATTATTATGTTATAAGTTTTAAAGGACAATGTTGTTCCAATAAATAATAGACGGATGATCCAATTTTTTGAACAAAGCAAATATTTTATTCATAATTTTCTAATAGTATTTAAAAAAAAATATCTTAGTAGATTGTGCTTTCTTGAAAGCAAGTTAGCGACATGATTTTTATTCAGCGATACGTTTGAATAAATAATTAAATACTCGCCAACTAACTTATGATATGTAATTAAATGAATAAGATACACAATTAACAGTCGATATGCAAACCAAAACCACTTTTATACAGAAAGGCAGTCTCTATGATGAGGCCAAGACGAAACCCAATATCATTTTCGACAAAATTTAAAAAATAAAACTTAGGTACGCGTGTTTAAGGGCAGATACATTGCATGTGTAGAAACTGCATAATATATAATGAAGAGATTCCCGACAGTACGGCCGTCGCTTTCTCGGTGTGTCCCTAACTTTGTCATTATGCTTGCTCTACAAGTCTACACTACATAGCGATCATGTTCCGATGCCTATGCGCACGAGTCAGTGGAACCGCGTGCGCGCCTTATACATCAAAGATCCGCAGATTAAACAAATCGTTATGACATATTACATGTATGAAGCTCATTATTTTCTTAGTAGCATATTTATGAGACTTTAGTGCTCTGTACGGACCATGTAGGTATGTATAATAAATGCTATTCTAAAATAGGTAGTGAAATAACTGTTAGATACTTAGTATCAAAAATTGGTTAAAGTTAAGGGAAAAACGACTTAGGGTGGGTTGCACCTAACCGTCTGTCATCCGCAAGGATAGGACAAACGCCCGTCATTTTGAAAACTTAACCCTGTTCTGTACAGTAGAGACTTCCTAATGATATTTAAAATTAAAATTAAATAATTATTAATTAATTTTTATTTTAAAATTTGGAAAAAATTGTGGTCATTCTTTTCCATTGGCGAAAGTGATTTATCGCCTTAATCATCGTCATTTGAATAATTTGTCACTGGAAACATATAAATTATGGTACTTAAAATAAATTTATAAAACATTAATTTTGTCCTTTGTTTTGTATTGTCACGAATAAACTATTCTTATTCTTATTTAGTACCTATTTTTTTTATTAATATAAGGAAGTCTCTACTGTACAGAACAGGGTTAAGTTTTCAAAATGACGGGCGTTTGTCCTATCCTTGCATCCGTTAGCAAGCAATGTTCGTCAAAATCTGAAAAATGGAAAATTTGACAAGTTTGTATGGAATGACAGCTGCCGGCGCCATATTTGACGTTGATCGGTCTGTAATCGTAAGTTGGTGCAACTCACCCTAGTACTAAGGGTTAATCTCGGATTTTAGGGTTCCGTAGCCAAATGGCAAAAAACGGAACCCTTATGGATTCGTCATGTCCGTCTGTCTGTCTGTCTGTCCGTCCGCATGTCACAGGCTCGAACCACTCACACGCTAGTACTCGAAAACTATAAAAGGTGTATTTGAATACATTTTCAGGATAGGTGTATTTTGTTAGCCGCTACAAAGTTTTGTAATTAAATTACAAAAAAAAATTTTTTTGGGGTGCTCTCCATACATAAAACTGAAAGTCAAAAAAAAAATTTCATTGTAAGCCCACGTGTGGCACATCAATCAATAGGCCTTTCAAAATAAATAAAAGGTTTCTCAGTATTTTTTTTGATTAAGTGAATAGAGTCGGAGATAATCGCCCCGAAAGTCACTAATATTGTGTCCCCCCCTCTAATTTTTGAACCGTGTATTTTAAAAAATTGTTAAAAATCATGGACAGAGGGCTTAATAAATTCTTTGAGCGAAAAATGTTTTGAACAAGATCGGTTCAAAGGTTTTTGAGATATTTCTAAAAAACTGCCTTCCTTAAAGAAAAGGACGTAAGTGCCATAAGATTTTAGTAACGATACGACCTTTTTAATAGGCACGGAACTCTCGTTGTGCGTGGTCCGACACGCACTTGTCCGCTTTTTTTATATATTTTAGTTCTGTTGATATTGATATGAACTTTGGTAATCAAAAAGACAGCCTAGATTACGATACGGGATACTTTTTTTTTTCCAAAATCATACGTCAAAGGAACAAAATTAGTAAAGTTTATAAAATATGAGACTTCATGAGGACAAAGTCACGGGCAAATACTATTCACTTAAGGCGCCGTAGGTTCAGCGAAGTTAAGCGAACATAGTTTTTGAAACAATATAATGCGTCTGTTTATAATAATATAGTTTCAAAAAAATACGAATAGTAATCTTGAGGCTTTTTTGCAGCGAGATCAGTGATTTGAAATATGAATTAGCAATTTTCGCTCGATAGAAAAAAATCACGAACATAGGTCTAAAATACACAAATGGTAAAAATATTAAAACTGCTTCTAAAAATCGGCAATATCATGTTCGAGAGAACTCAGTGATTACTTTTTTATTTATTTAAACGGCCAAAAATTTAAAATTAAAAAACATGATATCCGCGCTTCAGAGCTTGCTGTTCCATCTCGCTCACTCTTATACTCAGTGAGAGGGAGAGAAGACCATGAACCTACGGCGCCTTAAGAACACAATCTTTTAACTCTTTTTAACTGAATTTAAGAACGGAGACTTCATTTTCTTTTACCTTTTATTTTCTCTTATAATTTAATACTCACGAACATTTTAAAATGCTATTTAGGTAAGGACCAAATTCGTGGCCAGCTTAACTCATTCAATTATTATTTTTATGAACGTTTTCCGTTGTCACACGACAATTCTGCCGTCCTAAGCCAAAAGGACGCATCTGACTACGAGTCTCATAATTGTGATTGCCAAGTCAAAAAAAAATATTTAGCAAGCAAATAAAGATTAAAGAATCCCTGAGACTTGGCTCTACGAAATATCTCACAACTTTTTGCGGTGGAAGAGTTTAGTCACAAAATTTTATTTAGCAAGCAAATAAAGATTAAAGAATCCCTGAGACTTGGCTCTACGAAATATCTCACAACTTTTTGCGGTGGAAGAGGTTCGAGACTTGGCCTCTTTTTTACATGGAATGTTTTTTGTGGGATCTCACTTCTTTTTGTACGTTATTGTGTTATCAATACATACGAATAATACTTTGTAATCGTATATGATTATATGGGTTTACAAAGTTATTTATGCCGTTTAATTGTTTATCTTATTCACTGCAAATATAACTTTGTAATCCTATATGTTTATATGGGACTCCAAAAATATTTATGCAGATCGTATAGCCTACTAAGGCCCACAATGCAATACAAAATGGCATTGGAATTGCAATCGTGTTGTGTTGGAAATAAAGTTGACTTTCGTTTGTTTTAAAAAGTGCCCGAAACAAAACAAATGCAACTCTATTCCTGTTGAATATAATTCAAATTCCTTCGACAGAATAAGTCCTATGAAATGAAAACATTTATTTCAGAACAAGTTGCATATCGGTCCATATGAGTAGGCCTGGCCTTGGCCTACTCATAGGCCTGGCCTGGTATGGGCCTTAGGAGAGTATCTAGAAAACTGGACTGAAATTGCAATTTTTTTATGTTCAATGTTAATTTATACACTAAATCCTAATGTATTTCAAATTTGAAGCTTCTATGTCTGCTAGAAGTGCCTTAGACTTTTGATGATCGGTGAGTCAGTCAGTGAGTGACAAAATTAAGAAACTTTGACTAGTTATAAATCTTAAAGCAACGGTCCAAATTGAATGAAATTTGAAATATACCGTGTTTATACAATGTGTGCTTGGTTACTGAAAATTCCGGCTTCTTGTTTTATCCACAACGAAGTTATAGGGGGGTCGAAAATGGTATGAACTGCTTCGAGAAAAGGATGGTACGGCCGTACCGCTGTTTTGCTCGACTTGACAGATACCTCTAATGGAAGTGGATGAAAATTTGCAAAATGTGTTACATAGATACATACTCGAAGTTACAGGTGAAGTTAAAATCATCATCATTGCATCATCATTACTTTGGCTTGCTTTTGTCGGTGAAATAACCGCCACTCTTCTGTCACCAGTGCTAGCCTCTTAACTTCCTCATACGACTCGACATCAACTTTATCCTTTACTTGGCTAAAATATGTTAGCCTAGGCCTTCCTCTGCCTCTCTTGCCTTCAATTTTACCTTCTAGGATGTTTTAGAAGAAGCTGCCGTGCCGCATCAGGTGGTCCATCATCGTGCCTCTCCTATTTCTAATACATCCTAGCAAACATCTTTTCTCTCTTACTATCCTCGAAACCTTAGTTCGTCTTTCTTTCCGTCCAGCTAATCCTGTCCATCTTTCGCCATCACCACATTTCGAAGGCCCTCAAGTCGTTCTCTGTCTCTCTGGGTGAGCGTCCACAAATCGCTCCCATGTAAAGCATCCAAATGTAAACTTTAATCAGGCGTTTATTAGCTGTATCTGATATGCGTGCTTTGAAGAGATGCTATAAGAGTAATATAAGACTTGTAAAATAGGTTTCACATATAATTCATCGTACAAAACAGATACTACGCCCATAATCACCTCACAATCTCCTGAGGTCAATTACTTTCCCGTCGATACCGAACAACATTGATTGAGCCGCCCATAAGCCTTATCACGGCGGCTGGTGGGTATTAGCTTATCTAACTCGCTAGGGTCTTATCAGGGGACAAGACTTTACGTCTTACTCATCGGTCACTAAAATATCGCTCGATTACGGAATTACCGTTACTTTCTGGTTTTATAAGTTACGACATTGATTGGTCAATGTAAACGCAGAATCGCCCTCTAATTTAGAATATTACATTTAGTTGCTCTGTGAGCTGTAGAATTAATTCGCGAGCCAGCCGTTAATTTTTAAATTCCGTAAAAGTGACTTGGCAAAGAAAAACATAATTAACGCACCTGCTCACACAATTTAACGAGATTCGGTCGAGAATGGTAGTATTAATCACCTCCGATAGTTATCGATTTCATATTTTTTTGTCTTTGGTGGCTCAAAATCAGAAACAAAAAAATCTTCCCTGCATTTCTAACAAAGTTCGTACATATTATAGTTAGCACGTCCATAAGGTTAACGTTTATTATTCTTATTAGTAACACATTTTTTTCAAACTTTTTAATGATCTAAATTACTCTTTTCAATAAATAAAGTTCTGTTGTCCTTTTACTTTCTTTATTCTACATAATCTCAAACCATTGTCTAATACATAATGGTAATAACATTGATAACAAAAAAAGAAAAATAAATAATAACATTGGTAACAAACAATCGTAAGCGGTGTTCGTTAAAATCTGAATGTATGGAAAGTTTGATAAGTTTCTATGGGATGACAGCTGCCGCCGCCATTTTTAACGTTGTTTATGCCCTAAAATTTTGAATCTGTTAATAGAAACGACATTGTTGTATTCAAAAAAATGTTTTTTGATACAGGTAAACAGTCATAGTTCAATGTAGAGGTTACTCACAATCATTTAGTGAATATGTAAATTATTATTTAATTACTCAAAAAAATGTGATAAATGTGGTGGCAGTAAGATAATAGTTTATGCAACTGATACATAATGAGAGGCCATAAAATAGGAGCGTGGGTTAGGATCACACGAGTGTTTTAAGGCCTAATTATGGACAGTTGCGTACACTAACTTTATCTACACACATATCGTTAGTACTCTAAGATGTGTTCAGAAGCCGTAGGGAAATGACATGCATTGCTACTACTGCTACCTGTAAAATATCTTGTTGCAATCGTGACTGCATTTACGATATCCGGCGGAGTATTCAAATCGTTCTCAGAGTCACTACTACTCATATTTTCAACTAAAATGAAAATTACAAACGACTTTTCACAATTCTACTTTCGTAACAGCAAAAAAACAACAAACAAATGACAACAGTATTGGCGGCAATTGGATCTTACATCAACACAACATTTTTAAAATCATAGACAAACGAATGAAGTCCCTATTCTCACGGCACTCGATATCAAATGTCGTGCGGTTTATATTAAAAAAACCGGCCAATAGCGTGTCGGGCCACGCTCAGTGTAGGGTTCCGTAATTTTTCGTCCATAAATTATTTTGTAATTTTTTTCAAAAAGTAATCAACCTATCAAGTTCAAAATAATTTTCCTAGAAAGTTTTTATAAAGCTCTACTTTTGAGATTTTTTTCATATTTTTAAAACTTATGGTTCAAAAATTAGAGGGGGGGACACATTTTTTTTTACTTCTGGAGCGATTATCTCCGAAAATATTAACATTCTCAAAAAATGGACTACGGAACCCTAAAAAACATACTGAATTGACGTTTCGTATGGATCACTGTTTTTAATATCTATTATAAAAGTTACTAGACTATAGATCCACTTGAGTTTTGACAGCAGTTCCAAATTTAAACTCATAACTTTACAAAAATCAATACTGTAATAACATTAAACTACAGTTTTACCTACTACCTACCACAGACAAGAAGGTTCTCATAGTAAAATTGGTTGTAATAATGCTGGTCATTTTCTACGGTTTCTAAACGCATATTTCAGAGCACTAATGATACTCGTATGTGCGTAGATAAAGAGTTTTTTTGTGATCCGTATCACAGTTTGACATAAAGGTGTATTGTTGACCGTCTGTCCTTGATATTTTACTCAAAGACTTTTCTTCCTCATAAAAGCTGCCATTGTGAGTAACGATAACAACTTTTCATCCTAAAAAGATTCGAATCAATATCGTGTCGTGTCGTCTAAACGCACCCTAGACGTAAACAAATTACTTGTTGAAATCAACACGTTACGACATGATATCGTCGCGATCTCTAATCATCGTTATCAGATGCCATACATCAATGTAATCGCTAGCTTGTTTTTATTTTTCTAGCCAATTGGCTTATTGGTCTTTGAAAAGTGACGAAAGGGTCAAATAATATTCTCCATAATATATATACTGCTCAAAATAAAATAAAGGCCAATGACTTTTTCTACTTTATTGTAAAGTACCTATTAGAAATAAACGAATTATATTGATTTAAACTTTCACGATTCTCACACATTATTTATAGGTACTAAACGGGACTTAATCGCGTATAATTAACTTTTTGACCATGGATATTGCAACACATCCGAAACGTCGGGAGACCTCAGTGAGGTAAATAAAATAAGTTAATTATACGCGATTAAGTCCCGTTTAGTATAAATAATAAACTAATTGTTAAGTGGCTAATTAATGAATGATGTCATCTTTCAGAATACAACCTCTTTCATGCTGGTGTTCAAGTCGGTGTACCCTTGTTTTGTCGACAACCTTTTCATCGAATATTATTTCATCGAGAACGATTCATCGAAACTCGCTGCACGGAAAGAATAAGTTACAAACCGTTAGGGATTCATATATAGATCCGAAATAATTTTATGCGGAATAAATATTATTAAGTAGTAAGTACATGTAAAAAAAAAGAATTATAAAAACAAGAAATGAAAAGCCATGACATGATTTTTTTTTTTATAAATCAACTACCAATTAAAAGACCTCGGTTCAAATTACCTAGTATCGAGTCCTCGACGCAATGACTTGTCGATGAAATGAAAATACTTGAAACGTTGTCTTTGAAATAATATTCGATTAAATGTTTGTCGGCAATTCAATGGTAAACCGTTTAAGCCTAATGGCTGGAAAAATCATCCCTCTAGCGTTTTTCCCGGTTGTGCCCTAAACGAGCCCGGGGTCGGCTTTGACACCTAATCCCAAGATTTGGAGAGGCACTAGTTTTACGAAAGCGCCTGCCATCTAACCTTCCAACCCAGAAGGACAACAAGACCTTATTGGGATAAGACCAGTCTTCTCACAATGTTTCCCTTCACTACTCGTCACTTCCTATAATTTTCACGTAGCTATCACCATACTTGCGGCCCCTATTGAGTAGTATAAACATGAAACATTACCTATGTACCTAAGTGAGAAATGGAAATTTTCGAGTTGAGAAATTAAAGTGTAGATAAATAATTTAATACAATTAGAGAGACCGCAAATACCAACCGTCGTAAATGTAAAAAAATCTCCTCTTACCTCGCAGCAAAATTTCAACGTCAAAAAAACAAGAGTTGCTCCAAATTTATAATTAAAGATTCTTAGTGTTTCTGTTCCCTATTTTCGTCTGTATACATATGCCATATATTTCGTGGCAATGTTGTTTTCGCTTTTGTATTTCTGATTTATGCATGTATGTGTTGTTGTCATGAATACATGTTATTCTATTCTATATATTCGTAAGTATTTTATTTGTGTATTTGTATTTATATGTATATTTTTGTATGAATTATAAAAACAACAAAAAACTTAAATAGACTAAAGTAACCTAATATTATTAAAATAACAAATAATTTAAAAAAGGTCGCCAAGGTCGGATCCCTGCGGAAGGGGGAAGGGTTCCCATAAGACTAGCCGCAATCCCCCTGCGTTAACTACGTGTACCGACTGTGTGTTTATATCTGAAGTTGCCCATAATTTGTCTGCAATGCCCAATGGTTGACTGGTAGAGAATGCTTACGGCAACGGTCTAAACCAAAATAATAGTAAGTACACCGATTGTGCGCTGCACCGTACCTACTTACATTTATCGAGTGCTGAACTAAACAAGTTAATGTGTCTTCTATGTTCTGGCTCTAAAACGGCTCTGCTTGCGATTATGTTGGACAATTTAGAGCGATTTGCTCTTAACGATATCATTTCAAGTGATTTCACAAACCTTTATTAAGAATAGTGAAGCAGTTAATTGTAAGTTTTAGAGGCCATTGTGCCCAACAATAATGCTTTCTTCTCTTTTTTCAGGTAAACTCTTCAAGCAGTTTTAAAAATAACTTGAAACAGGCAAGTAAATCAACAACGTACTAGAGAGGGTATTTCACTAAACGCTGGTAGTAGTCCAAACTTGTAAACGTGCCCAATTACGGCCTAATCGCAAAATAAAAATTCGTTTACTTCATTTAAGCATACTGAATTTATGTTAGTTTAGAGAAAAATTGGACCATTGAAATACAATGGGGGCAAGCAAAATAGCGGACGGCAGCGGGGGTGGCTGAGGAATGACTTAATGTAACACTTGTGAGCATCTCTTTTTATTTCGATTTCATGTAATAAAGTAGAAAAAATCCATCCTCATTAAAATCTTCTCGCGGCGAGTACTTTTCTGAGCGGGTTTCGCTTTAACCTTCCAAAAACAAATATGCTTCTCAAAATCTATATCTAGACGTCGAGGTCAAAAGGTAAAGGTTTTCAAAATAATATTATCGTCGCAGCTGTTGCAAAATACGTAGATTGAGTCAGATTGAGATTACAAAAAACCCATAATTTATTGGTGCATGGTTTTAGTAAAAAAATGTGTTATGATATGACATAATATTAGACGTAACAACGATATAATTTTTTTTTGGGGGAGTGTAGAATTTATACCAAAAAACTGTCATGCATGTTGTCAAACACGCAAAAAAATATTGTTTTAAACTGTAAGGCTAATCATTTCATTTGGAGACTCATTTAATTTTTGGTAGGAGCTTTTATTGCTTTACTGTACTTTTCTGGAAACCGTCATCAACTACTCGTTGAGACGATTCTAACGAGCCCAAACTCAACAGGGTTACGTCTGTTAAGTCCTGAATTTCCATCGTCACCTTCATTCTCTCTCCTTTCTTTTTCTTTCTTCTTTCCTTCTGTCTTCGTCATAGATCAGAGTTAAAACCACGAAAATCGAATCTCGAAGTTCTATGGTTTACGGTACGTCAAGCGACAGAGATTCGATTTTCATGGTAGCGACGCAACTCGTTGTCAAAAAAAAGTTGTCATCCAAACTAAATTCAAACCCAAAATATCAACTCAAGCGGTTGAAGATAATTATCTGCTCCAAAATTGAGTTGCGAGATTCCACTCAAACAAACATAGTTGTGTACAGTCGAGTTCAAAGATATGTGTACACTTTTGCAACTTATTCCATTGCAATAAGGTGAAAAATGTATACATATCTTTGACGTCGACTGTACATACATTAAAAATTAAATAAAAGCTTGTAGAAATATACGTATTTCGTAAATATATAAATAAAAGTTTTATCAAAAGATATTCACAAAGAAATTGCCGTCGTATTTTCCCGTAAACGTGAAAGAATATCTTCTATAAACTGAATTTCGTTGTTCGAAAATTGTAAACCCAATTAAGGTAAGCAGACGGGAAATCAGTGCCCCTTTCTTGTAATTAACGGAAACATTTTAAGGAACTCTAATAGGCCTACAAACTTCTACTGATGGAATTTTGCCCTTATCATACATACGTAAAATGACTTAAGTCAGAAGATTTTTATGTTAGAGATGCTTTTTTTTAAATAAGTAATATACATTTTCTTTCAATATTCGTTAATTAGACGAAAACATTTGTTAGTTCAAAGTCTCAAGAATATTTAACAAGGCATTGTTTAACAATCTGTTTTATAAGAATTTATTAAAACAAACTCACCACGCACACTTGACATCTTTTTGCGTCAAGACTTAATAAGAACGTAGGTTTATATCAAGAAATCTTTCTAACAAAACTTAAAAAGAATTTGCATTTTTGGCAAAAAAAAACAGTGTGGGCCTTCATATTTATGTAACCAATGTACTTACTTTAGAATTCACTAACAGTAATAAAAACCGGGTAAAGTCAGATGTTTCTTCTAAGTCTTGAAAGTAGCCCGTTAAATATAACATTTTCCTGTGATTTATAATATCACTACCTGCCCACGCGGCTCTGCTCACGTATTGCAATAAATACAAGCAAAACACGTGGGTTATAATATACAGCAAGTCCATTCTATAAAGCGGTGAAGATTTTTTTTAAATCGCATCAGTCGTTTCGGAGATTCTCCCCTAAATACAAACTTACAAATCTACGATCTTAAAGATTAACCTTAAGCTCCAACCTTAGGGAATGGGGCTGAATGAAAGCGACGAGCGATCGACTGCCCGCCTGATTCCGGCAAGGCGTCCCTTCAAAACATCACTTCACATCACGCGTGCTCTAGAGATGTTCGTTAGCAACATTAAGAAGGCATTTTATGCTCCTTCATGGTATAAACGACCAGTTAAAGTTTTTTTAATACTACGACAGTGAAAGACAAGCATACAGCCAGCCGGACGTGGCCAATAGATGCTTGCGTTGCGACTCAAGAGTTGCCAACCCATTATTCGTTTGAGGATTCGTAGTGTTGACAGCTAAAGATAAATGTAGATCTCTCACTCTCAATATAGCACGTCCTTGAGACTCTCAAGGACGTGCTATATTGAGAGTGAGCTGAAGCTATCTCACTCACTCACGACCAGAACTACACATACTTACAGTGCAAGTAATGGTGCTATTGTAGCTGCGGTATTAGTGTTATAATAATATGAATTATCATTTACTGCAGATAACAAACATCCATACATTATAAATATTAATGTATATGTTAGTTCAAGTAACTTAAATAGTATGTCGCACATATTACATAACATGGAGTCATAAGACAATCCTGAGCATGGAGTTTAACGTCGTCACTAACATTTTGCAAAGGGTTATCGAAACAGAATAGATGAAAGCAGAATAATAAAGACAGTGTCTGAAGGAAAAGTGGATGGTACAGTTGGAAAGGGACCGCCTTTGGTAAACTCTTTCCTATCAAATTGGAAAAAGCCTAAAGAAATCCTAACTTTAAGGTATTCCTGCATTTCAAGAATACCTTAAAGTTAAACCAAGGAGCATGTAATGATATCATCATCATCATATCAGCCGAAAGACGTCCACTGCTGGACAATGGCCTCACCCAAAGAGTGCCAAAGTGACCGGTCCTGCGCCACCTGTAATGATATAATGAAAGTGAATTAAGCAAGAAATATTTCTCATATAATAAGTCCATGAACTCTGCCTTTGGTAAGGCGTGATTAAATGTATGTATTAAAAGCTCGAGCTAAACTCGTCAGACGTCTGCCATGGATGCGTCTCCGGAACTTTTCCCATCCCTAGCCCCCAGACACCTGCACAATGCCGGCAGAGACAATGCGCTCAACTGTGACGCGTGACTCCGTGACATCACAATAGCCCCCGTAATCATAGTGTTTGAGCTGATTAATTGAAATGGCTTATTCTTTAAGTTGGTCGATGTGAACTTGTTTTTTATTTATTACTATTTATTTTAGTAAATGACTTTTTGTGTTAGTAATTGAACGAGCGAGTGAAGCGATCGAAGTTCTCCGTTTCAGGTTGAGGCAAAATTATTTCGTATGTCTTGTTGTACAGATGTCCGGCTGTTCTCAGGTCCCATTTCTCTACCGATTCTCGTGTCTTGTGAGCAGGTTAAATAATTTTACAGATTTGTCAATTCTGTTCACCTAAATCTGTTTTATATGTTTTTCGCTTGTCACATTTGACTTTACAAGTATTTATTATAACTGCACTGTTCGTAGTGTAAGTTTCCGATTTAGCTGAAATTTGTCATATCTATGATGTTCGATGGCAATTTAATATTAATTTTGAATGACGATGGAGAAAAAAGGAAGCCATAACAGCTCCTAAACGGTTACGTATCTGAATCACTAAACTTTTTTGTCCTATTTTCATTTCGGCATTTACTATTCGGCAAACTTCGTTTGCCTTTTTTTTCGTTTGTCCGACAATTTAGTTCGCGACGTTTACGGCTGGTCATTTTATGGTTTGGCTTCTGTGATTTTTTGACAAATCAATGATTCCCAATTAACTTGGTTAGCTTGGTTTTTATTTTTATTTAAGTATTTGTTGTTATAACGGCAATCGAAATACATCATCTGTTAAAATTTCAACTGTCCAGCTATCGCGGTTCTTGAGATACAGCCTAGCGACACAAAACGGCAAAAAAAAACACGTTTGTTGTATGGGAGCCCCCCTCAAATATTTATTATATTTTGTTTTTAGTATTTGTTGTTATAGCGGCAACATAAATACATAATCTGTGATAATTTCAACCAATTTTACCATCTTTGTTACCTATGTTTCACAAATAAACTTTACTTTACTTTACTTTACTTTATCCTTTATTGACCTTCATTTCAAACATACAATGCGAGTAAGACAATTAAATTCACCAAAACAGGCGTAGGGCCGCGGACGCTGGTCGTAAAGGAGCGGGGCGGACCGTTATGACTAGTCATAGTCATATAAACGCATCTTTACAGTAACCGCGCCGCGCGGGTGCCGTCAGCTATACAGCATGCTCTCAAATTCATGAAACTAAATAGATATAATATTGTTCTCTACTGTTTTGACAAAACACGGTGCATAATAAAGGATAGTGTGACATAAAACAGCAGCAGTTTCAAAAAGTAGGTAATCACTTGACACACACACAGGTTGTAAGTTTGCCTATCTCGTGTCACCTCCTTTCTTCTCAATTTCACAATAGTTAGCCTTTGAATTTTGATTTTATGTGAAATTTATTTGCTTAAACCTGTTATTTTGTACAATAAAGTGCTTATGTACATACATTAGATACATATTAGATACATAAAAACATATTTCATTAAAAATAGAAATATTAAAATTTGCATTGAAAAGTTTCGTAAAGCCATGCCCTTCCAACTCGAACAACGTATAATCATTACAAAAAAGAACTCATAGATGGCGACACAGGTACCGAGCGAAACATTTGAACCAGTAATCGTGAAGATAGAATGATTTTTACACCTTAATAAATTCACCGTACCTTAATTATATCGCAAACATCCTTCCGTACATCAAATAAAGGTAAATGGTATAAGTTTAGTAAATGCAATAAAATTGGTACTAAATCCATGTAACTCGTACATACGTGTGAGTTAAGTAAGTTTGCTAAGTTTGCTACACGTATTATTGGGTACTGTCACTAGATGGCGCCATCACTGGTCGCGAAAGTTCTATGGAACCACAGGCTCCAAGCGTTTGGTTATGTATAATTTTGTGTGATGTGTAATATTGTCTCGAAAATACTACTTTTATATCAAAAAAATCAAAAATACTCTATTTGTTGCCCGGGAAGTCAATGCCATCTGGTGATATCTCAATGTATTACTAAAACTATCAGGTAGGCTGACAGCGTCATAGCCGTGGTAGCTCGGATACTGCATCTACTGGTGTAGCTACGGGACTAAAATTGTATACAGAATTGCCTACATTAGGACGGTACGCTTTTGCTCTATGAGATTGGGTATCTGTACTTGTATTCTTTAATCTGTGGTAAAGCTAACTCACTTAATAATAAAGGCAGGGCCGGTCATTGTGGTACTCTCTGGGGGGGCCTATGACCAGCAATGGACGTTTTTCAGCTGAAATGATGATGATGATTATGAATAAAGTCAGACTGTTAGCCATTATTAAGAATGTTAGATCTCAGTGTATCGAAAGAGCCCTGCTTTGCGGGTCTCCTTCGATTGTTTTACCCTTCAGGCCGGCAAGTGACCTTACGCGACCTAACCCAGTTTCCAAACTTGTTTCGCTTTGAGGCTTCTTGAGAGGAGAAATTTAGTGGTGGGACGTACGAGTATGAAACATTCTGACAAAAAGGTATTCCGAACGCAGAATATTATTATGAATATGAAAGATACTAGGTATATTAACCTGACCGCCTCAGGATGGGAGGGTTATGTTTTTAGTGCGTATGAATGAATGAATACGTTTATTTCAGAACCAGGTTCATATTGATTAGTAATAGTAGTTTATGCAAATGATCCATAATGAGAGGCCTTGAAATATGAGTGTGGTTTTATGAAGCGAGCGTTAGCGAGTTTCATAATAGGATCACATGAGTGTTTAAAGGCCTAATTATGTACTGTTGCATACGCTACTTTATCTACACACATATAATAAGCACTCTAAGATGGGTTCACAATTCTACTTTCGTAACAGCAAAAAACCAACAAAAAAATGACAACAGCAATGGCGGCAAATCGATCCTCCGTCACGACGAATGTTTTGTTTTTAAATCATAGACAAACGAATGAAGTCCGTATACTCATGTCACTCGAGATCAAATGTCGTGCGTAGGTGAATATTAAAAAAAAAACATACTGAATTAACGTTTCGTATCGATAACTGTTCTAGGATACTAGAATAGAGACCCACTTAAGTTTTGACAGCTGTTTCAAATTTATACTCATAACGTTACAAAAATCTGTACTGTTATAACATTAAAGTACAGATTTTACCTACTACCACAGACAAGATAGTTTTCATAGTTAAAGTGCACTTCTGTAGGGTTATTAGCATATCTGAATGTTTTTTTAATCGTGGCGGTAAAAGGATATTAAGGAAAATGAGATTTAGATTTTACGTAGCATCGGAATTATGAGAAGGTGGTTAACAAGTCGGTTGTCAAATAATAAAGTTGGCAATCGTTTTTCTGGTTATTGAGTTTTACTCCAGGCAAAATACGGTTTTGAAAAACATTAATTTATAATAGCGTTTTTTTTGTTGATTTCATTTGAAAATGTTATTCTAAGATGATTTAGTCAAGAATCCGACAAACTTTCCACCCGGAAGTAATTATGTAGATTTAAATGAAGCATGCATTATATTTTTTTGTACGATTTATCTTGAATATTATAAAGCAAATGTAAATGAACCAAAATAAAGACAAAAACATTTATTAATATTTTTACTGACTTTTTAGAAGCCAGATAACTTATAATTTTTTTGATGTCTGAAATTTTGCCGGATTTTGTCGCTGGGTAACTATTTAATTGATAATATATCCGTTATACATAAAAAATAAGCTATTATAAATTATTTCCAAAATTGTCATTTTTTCCATACAAGTTGTCAGTTAATTGCCTGGACTATTTCGGGATTTGAGAAAAGCCGTTGGGTTTATGGAAAAAAAATTGATTTCACTTGTTTACACAGTGTAAAGTTTACGCATATAGTAAGTAAGTACCACCAATCCAAGGTATTTTTTAGCGTCCAGAATAAACATCAGCCTGTGCATAATAAGACTGTCGGCTCGCTATAAAGGGACGCGCTCGACTACTAACACTTATACAGGATTTGTAATGAGGAAACGACAGATTCACGACTACTGCCCCTTGCTGAGGCAGGGGCGGGACTTACGGAGCAACATGTATTCTAAAATTGTGCTCGGTGCGGTATCAGTAAGCTGTAGCTGTCAGTGTTTGTAAACTGTCTGTCAAGTCAGTACAGATTCTTTACTGCGCGCCTACAAGGCTTTGTGTATTTTTTTTTTAATGATGGCATTCGAATTCGTTTTTGGAGAGGAACAAGTTGCTTCAAGTTGATTTAATGTTTGTATGGGAGCAACTACACTCAAAGAACATAAATACCCAAAAAAATTAGTCAAAGACTTACCTCGCTGGTGGAAACCGAAACGATTCCTACAAATTGACATCACAGGTTTCTATTTGTACTAACCGTTGTATGTTAAATATAAAGTAAATTGCTGTTTTGTTTGCAAAAACTGCGTTGGTTTAGTTCCATAGTTGTTTTACAATTTGCTTTCTACAAAAACGTAAGGATTCCATCGGTAGCTTTAAATTCACACTTGCGCGATAAAAAAATGCATATAAAAAGATGTCCATGATTTTATTATCTTTTTATGATTTATATTATATTTCGTTATTAATACTTTATTACAATAATTTGATGGTTTACTGTCCATTTGACAACACTACGCTATCAATATTAACATGAGGAGACTACCCTATTAAATGAGAGCTGTCTGCTTCCCACGGGACGGGATGCACGGAAGCAGAGCGATGTCAATGCAGTACTCATGTACCGCACCGCTTCCACGCAATAAATTCCTACTGTGCAAATGTTATGCGGACAAAAAGT
Source organism: Epinotia ramella (assembly GCA_947578815.1). Classification (NCBI taxonomy): domain Eukaryota; kingdom Metazoa; phylum Arthropoda; class Insecta; order Lepidoptera; family Tortricidae; genus Epinotia; species Epinotia ramella. Next base: position 28,679,971 of record OX388204.1, on the reverse strand, counting down.
ACTGACAAGTAAGGAAATCTGTGCGACAACAGCAATTTTCAGTAAAGTACAAAATACCAATTCCGCCGAACCACGTCGGGAAGTGCCAAAACTACCATGATAACGTATTTACATATGAACAATACTTACTTCTGAACCATGAAATAAGCTGAACATTGATTAAAAATATGTTTAATTTTTAAAGGGAAAAAAGGCATTTCAATATTAGATTTACAAACCGATATGGGCGTAAAATATCGCACCGAGTTGTGTGAATATAAAACGAAAAGCGAAAATGTGATTACAAAAAGGCAAATAAAACTTAAAAGATAATTGAGAGCGATTTAAAAGAGCGTATGATGGGGCTGGAAAGTTAGGATACAAAAGTAAAGGTAAATAAACAGATTTTGGCGTCAAATAATTCAATACCCACCTAGTATCTATATTTTACGAATTTTGCCACGTTTCACAAGTTGACGGAGTCACCAACTAAGCAGGGCTCGGTTATATACTATGGATACGAGACGACTATATTATTACAGATTTATAATACCTAATGTATGTCGTTCCCTCAACGCTGAGGATCGTGACAGATGACCAGACTCCTCCATATGTTCGTATTACGCTTTAATCTACAGAAAAGCCAAGGTAAGTAAACAAATTTTGGCTTCAAATTACTAAACGTTTCACATGTTGACGGAGTCACCAACTAAGCAAGGCTAGTTTATATACCTCTACTATGGATACTAGACGACAATATTACACGACAACGACGACGGTAAATCATCTGTCGTTCCCTCAATGCTGAGGATCGCGACAGATAACCAGACTCCTCTATAATCTCCTAGTATCCTCCTATATAATCTCCTCCCTCCATAGTTGCAAGGGACCAGTGATTTGTGTGCTCCTTCAAGCGTATTGAATAATAACCTAAATTCATAGAACATATCCACGAGAACATAATTGTATATATTTGTGTATGCGAACATACATAAATGAACCTAACAGGATTTGATCCCGGCACGACCAGCTTCTAGTTTTGTAGGCAAAGTCACTTGGTACCAAGTAGGCTTAGCGGTTGATGCTGCTCGAATCATTTTGTAAAAAGGGTGTGTTCGTGAAAGCAACAAAAGTCAGTTTACCTAGTTCCTCCAATGTAAAATAATATTTGATAAGTGGAGATTCGCTATACAGGGTGGCTCATTCAGAGCGGTCAGTATGGGAAAGTCTGAAACTATAAGATATACGAAGATCTGTTCTTAGGAACCATGTCATCGATTTTAGTAACAAGAAAAACTGCATTCATACATATTCATACATTTAAAAAAAACTTGGAATCGAACCCGGTCGTTTTGAAAAAAAAAACTAACACTATTTCTATTTAGATATCGATTGTGTAGGTCTTAAGCAGTAAATGTTTCTATGGAACATGATGTCTAAAATGAATAAAAGGCATTGTTTTCACATACTTTAATTTATTTCAGTAGGTGTTCGAAGTGACCACCGTTTTTTTTTTCAATACAATATTCAACACGTTTAGGTAACGATCTTACTATTGCATTTTGTATCTTCATGTGGTGAATTTGCGTTAAAATTGACTCTATGGCTGCTTTTAGGTCTTCAACGGTGTCATAGCTTGTTTTGTACACTTCATCCTTAACATAACCCCACAAGAAATAGTCTTGAGGCGTTAAATCGGGCGACCTCGCGGGCCATTTGATAGGGCCGTTCATACCAATCCATTTCTGGGAAAAGTGCTCAGTTAAAAAGTCTCTAGCTATGCGACTATTGTGAGCCGGTGCTCCATCCTGTTGAAAATAAAGTTGTTCTCTTACTTCTGCTGACATTTCTCCTAGGGCCTCTAAAAGATCTTCCAAGATTGCAAGGTACTTGAATCTATCCAAATGTCCATCATAAATTTTAAACATGAGTAAACATGAGTAAACTTATTATAAAGTAGGCCGGCCGACCCAGCAGTTAAATGAGAATCTAACTTGACGGCGTCCTTCGTGCATTCTTAAGGGATTTTCTCGAGTCCAATAGTGATAATTTTTACGATTGTACATTCCGTTGTTGGAAAATTGCGTTTCATTAGAAAATATTACGCACTTAAAATGAATAAAAGGCATGGCATGGCAGGCGAGCTGAGTACAAGTTTTTTTAAAATGTATGAATGCAGTTTTTCTTGTTACTAAAATCGATGACATGGTTCCTAAGAACAGATCTTCGTATATCTTATAGTTTCAGACTTTCCCATACTGACCGCTCTGAATGAGCCACCCTGTATATGTATGTACATTAATCTTTTTCCCTCTTACCGTAGCAGTGTGGCCTACGAAGACCACGGTCTTTTCGGAAAATGACTCCACTTCGCACGGACTTCGGCTTGTTTCGTTGTGAGACTAACACAAAAGTTCGACTTCAGACTTTTTTGTTTGTTTAAAGCCAGACTTTCAAGGTACGGGACTAATGAATTAGGGTCATTTCGCCGGTTAGCGACCACCTAATTTCATGTGCCGGTTGGCGACGACTTAGCTGAGTTGGTGAACTGAAAGGATATTTTCTCGGTTTTTTAGTTGATTTCTATTCGACAACACGAAAAAAAAAGTATGTACAACTAATTGTCTCAATAGGGCCTGTAGAATTGATGTTATCTTCAATAGAAAAGACCTTCTTCTTCAGGTGGTCGCTAACCGAAGGTGGTCGCGTAACCAGCGTAATAACCCTACATTAATCTTTCCCTCTTACCGTAGCAGTGTGGCCTACGAAGCTCACGGTCTTTTCGGAAAATGACTCCACTTCGCACGGTCTTCGGCTTCTTTTTTGTGAGACTAACACAAAAGTTCGACTTCAGACTTTTTTGTTTGTTTAAAGCCAGAGTTTCACGGTACGGGACTAATGAATTACCTATTTAAAAAGTGTCCTTAACTTGTGCAACCCATAGCTTGAAGTGTGAAAAGCATAAAACCTGCAGTGCGTGGACCGGCCATAAACAATGCAACAGCTGGCATGGATGTGGCAAAAAGTTGCAACCAGCGGAGCTGCGAACATATTAGGATGCGGCACGCAAGAGTAAGCATTAAAAGTAAAACAAATGTGGCCAAGCGTATGTTAGAGTTGCACACCGTCCGTTCCGTTCATTAACGAACTAGCGAAGTTGTATGCTTCAGCTTGGACCGAAAATCGTTTGTCTCTCCGGTCCAGTGCCCGGTGTCTGTCCTGCTGTTCTCTTCTACAGGTCGCATTTCTCAACCGATTCTCGTGAAATGATACTAGGTATGTACATAAGAATTTTAATGTCGAGTCACTTTTCGAAATTCAAATATTTTTTTTAAACTGTCAGGCTCGTGAAATTTCAGCTACTAGTCAAAATTTTTTATGCAGTTTCATACACCGTGTGTCTAATCGAGACGCTAAAAACGCATCACAGCGTTAACGCGTCGTCATTCTTATTGCCGGCCTGTATGCGTCTCATTCACAGATATAGATAAACATAGATCACGCAAATGCATCCACTTCGCGTGGACGATTTCGGTCTCCGAGTTGGCCGTCCGACTGACATTCCGCGCGCGTCTGTGAATATTAAGAAAATCCCCTATTGCAGAATCGATTTTGCACGGACGTTTACGGGGAATTCAAATCACTAATCCGCCACAGTACGTCACAGTAGGTAGAAAAGTGACACGTTCGGTTTTCATACAGATTGAGGTGTTTAAGTTATCTAGTGTATATATACAGGGTGTTAACGGGGTCATGATCCGGAATGACAAAAAGCGAATAAGATGATCATACTGAACAACCTTTCCCATGGGACCAACCACGAAATCGCAAAAAAAAAGAGCCAATTAAGAGTTAACTGTGAGTTAACTGCGATTTAATTGAGAGTTATGTATGGAATACCTGGTTTTTTTTTTTGCGATTTCGTGGTTGGTCCCATGGGAAAGGTTGTTCAGTATGATCATCTTATTCGCTTTTTGTCATTCCGGATCATGACCCCGTTAACACCCTGTATATCTGTAGTCTCATTGCTTAGCACAAGCCTACCGCCACTCACTTGCTTCTGGCAACCCAAGTTGTCAATTTCGCACACTCCCAAATCAGGTAGTTGCCTCATGTTAAAATTGATAACTTGGTGTTGCTAAATGGATAGTAACCCATTAAATTATTGTAATAAAGTATACATTTCAGAATATAATCAAAGTCATAAAAATATAAAGTTTAGATAAATAGGTATGCATTTTTTTTATTGTTCTAGAGTAAATTTTAAGCTGGGAATAGAATCTTAACGCTTTTATAGAAACAACATTGTCACGACCGAAACTGCAATTTACTTGATTTTCCATATGACGATTAGTACAAATAGCAAAATGTGACGTCATACTGTTAAGTCAATTAGTATGAGTGTATGAGTCTGTCTTTGTTTTTTTTTTGTATTTATGTTCTTTAATTGTAGTTGCTGTAGTTGCTCCCATAGAAATAGTTGAATCTCCAAAAACTGGTTCGAATGGCATCGTAAAAAGCTGTAGTTGCCAAGTAAAGTAGTTGCCTTTGATTTTTAAAAGCAATATGCTCCCATTTTTAAATCCGAAATCAAGTCACTATTTTTATTGCGACATGAGGATTTCACTTACACGTACCTAAGGTAGGTTTAGTTTAGGCCAATCCTTTACCAGATGACGGGACAACGCAGTGTTGGCCAGTTTAAGTAACTGGAATCTCCAGAGGTGTCACAGGATCCACAATTTATTGGCCAACCTATTATTTATAATGTGCATCCAAAAGGCAGTGCTCATGTTTCACCCGATACTCGCTCGTTCTAGTGTACAAAACTTTTCCACAGCCCTATTATAAGGTGGGATTGTTTTTTATTTATTTTCGTTCGTTGTTTTTTTTCAATTTGTCGTTTATTAAGGTATCGTTTGTTATCTGACGATGTTTATGTGATATTAACTTAGTCATTTATTTACTTTGCAAAGACATTAATTAATTGTGACTATATTTTGAATCATATGTATGTAGCTCGCCATTTTATTATAATTCATATTTAATTTGACCATCATAATATAAATTCATATAGATTAAGCTAGCTTTAATTTGTATAGTAATTTTATATTGAGATATAAAGAAATCTAAATCTTAACTCAAATGGTGTTCAGGGACACACATATAACTACAATATAATTATTACTCTCTGTGACCTGTAGAACAAGCGAGTCTGATCATTAAAAAAAAAAAACGAACCTAGTCACATCATTTAAAAAGAAGGTTGAGAATTGATGCCTTTAGAGGAAAACAGCAGGACAGCGGGTCGGGTTTACGAAAGATTTTTTGCCCAAACTGAAACGGAGAATATCAGCTATCAATTTGAACACAAAATTATTGTAGGTATAAGCAACGTAGTGATGACTAGCCCGCTTAATCACTATAGTTAACTTTAAATTCAAATTCATGACGCAATCTTATCCAGCCATTATCAAGCCTAAGGTTATCACCGGTCTCGTTTTACATACTTTATTGAGACAAACGGCTGTCAAACCGGCCAGCGTAGAAACGTCATAACCGCCCATAAAACCAATGGGTCGTTAAGTCTTCTTTGTTCGGCGAGCAGTATAACGAGTGGTTTAATTACCCATAAAACCGACGTACGCGCAACTCGATGTAAAAAGTAGTTGAGATGAAATAATGCGTGTAGCGTTCCAGTAGTTACTAAGATACAGATTGTAATACAGTAGAACCCGCTTAACACGATCACGCTTAAAACGAGTTCTCGCATAATACGTCATTCTACGTCAGTCCCTACAACTTGAGACATGGTCTCATACATTTCTTAACGCTTAATACGATTCGTCATCCCGTTTAATACGCCTACATGCGATGCGCACGCGTGTTGTCTCTCGCGGCAGCGGCGATTGTTGCCAGATCAGGTTTATGAAAATCTGTAGGGCAAGACTTAAAAATCTGTAGAATTCCGTAGATTGCCACTTAGAAAATCCGTAGTTCTACAGATTTTTATTTCAATGCTTTATTCCACTTTACTGGAGTTACTGAAGCTTAAGGCTTCTCACGAACTGGCGCGGCCTGGCCGTGGCGGTCAATAGTAAACTTGTCATTAGCTGTCAAATTTACCATTGACCGCCACACCGCAGGCCACGCCAGTGTGTTGCAGGCATTATGGTGCCGCCCGCCCGACATGACACGGGGCGACGCCTGGCGCCATAATGCGCACTGAAGTCGGCTCGTGTTATGTGGAGACGCAGCCTAAAATGATGTTGAAAGCAAGTAAAATACGGCCCTCCTGCGCCCCCGCGCCACCACTCGTATAATACGCAGAATACCTATTCCGTATAATACGCTTTCTCGCTTAAGTCGCTTTTTTAGTTGGGTCCCTGTGAGATCGTCTTAAACGGGTTCTACTGTAGTTACTATTGGTATTATTTATAATGACGCATGTATATTTCAGCCACTTCGATATTTGGCAGCTCGGATTGAGTATGGCGTATTTACCGCTAGTTTTCTGATCTCACCCGTCTTTACTTGTCTGTAAACTGTTAGTCTTATATGTAAAATTTAATATAGTAGAATTATATAGAGTGGAAGTGGGGCAATACGCAGTCACGCTCCACGCATCCCGCAGCAATCTGGAAGCACTCATTCAAATGAAGGCGTGAAGTAAAAAACCTGTACAGAAACGACATTAACACCTTGACAACTTACGAGTACTGAATTCTACTGATAGTCCGCACCGCCAAATATGCAATACGGTTTAAACAGCACAAATGGCAAATCGTCAACTCGAAACTATTAGTCGAATCTGAATAATTTCCAGCCTAATAAATCATAAATTTCAATTACGTCCTTAAATCGAAAGAAATACGTACATATGAAATTAATACGTACACTCCAAAAATTTGCAATTGGAAATACGTCATAAGTATATGAATTTTGTACAAAAAAGTCTAGTTCGAATTTAAATTAACATATATACGAGTATATATGAATATAATATGTTCATTTAAATTATAAAACATTTACTTTGAGCAAAATATCTACAGGACGAAATTCCATTTGGGCTAGCTTCATTTAAAATAAGAAAAAAATATCGTAATAAAAAATATAGACACAATTTTTACATTATCATCAAATTCACTTTTGATGATGGTATTACTTTTGATATTTTTTTCTAAATAGTCATTTCGTGTTGACGATGTTCCATTTTGCCAACGGACAGTAAATCTACTGTACTCTAGATACTAACTAGCCAACCATTCGTGACTCTCTTGTACTTACGAAACAATCAAAATATAGATAGGCAAGGCTGCAGTACATTTCTGCTGTCTCCTTAGTTTATCTTGACTTACACTGCTAATGACATACCCAATTAAGTATGTAGTTTCAAAGCGAAATTAAGAAACACATTTTTTTATGAAAGTTTAAAATATATTTACATCTTAAAACTGTTATGTGCATAATTGACAATCTAAGAAAAACGAATAATTCAATGTGTGAACGAATAATGAATTACCGAAGCTTCAATTAAAACCATCAATTAAATTACACTACTTTCTGCTTTACGCGAAATTAGATATTTAATCCTGAGAACGGGTATCGTGACGTCACGCCCCGGCAAATGTAGCAATTAAAACGAGGGTACATATTTTAATTCGTTTCAATTTGTAGTCTGAAAGTGGGATTACATATGTTGCGGGGCTAGGGGTTTTTCGGTTGCATAAATTGATGATGTATTTGTCGTGCGCACTCTGTGGTTCGTTTGTTTTTGTTGAAGAGACGAGCGCTCTTGAGTGCTTAAATAGATGTTTTACAATACGTAATAGATATGGTTGTATAACAGTGGTATAAACTCTTAAACTATTCCCAAAAGAGAATCTAGTCTGATTCAAAACGTAAATACACGTGAACGTGCGGTAAAAATAGGGTAAAAGCGAGCATAAATTAAAACAGCGGTTGCATGAACAAGCCACTTTATTTGCGGTGCCTAATGGTACACTCGTATAACTTAACCCATTTATAGGTATAGGTATGTTCATTCCGTTTCGTGTTCGATAAGGGCCTCCGTTTTACCTGTAACATTGTAATTTTAATCCCTTCTTACTCACTCTTTGCTTTGCAAGCAACTAGGAGTGCATGAACCAAGCTGATTTACATATAATTTCAACACGACAAAGACACGCATCGAAATTGGGTCCCAAACTGAAATTATGAAAAAAGTTCGAAATTCAAAATATAGCCCTTAAGCAGCAGAAGCTTTGAAGATATGGTACTCGAAATGGCGCTGCTATGATGAGTTTAGGAGTAGGATTTATAAACATTAATCTTAACAGTCTGGCTAAAAATAAATCTGCCTTAGCATCTGCTGTTTGCTGCATATTATTATTGCCTTACTTGGTATTTTTTTTTTAGTTACGAAACTTTTGCCTACTTACGCAATCACTATTTGATATTGTCTGTCGCTCTGCATAATCAGTTTTTATATAAGGAATTTAATTAAAACAAAAAAAATCCTCATGGTGGGATTTTTGAAAATTCCACCCTCAAGGGGGTAACAGGGCATTGAAAGTTTGTATGGGGATAGAGTAAAATTTTAAGTGAGAGTCTTGAAACTTTGTGTCGGACTCGTTATTGCAATACAAGAAAAGTACACCGCACTCCGGACGTTATGTTCAGTAGGTACTCGAATTTAAACTTTCATGAGACATGTTGAAATAATGCTAATAACTACACGGTTCTACCCACGTATTAAATGTAACTACGGGCGACAGGTTTCGAACTCTTCGGGAGTTCTTCTTCAGGATGAGTGTTTTCGTGGCGGTTTCGCTTGAATCACTGCCCGCACCCGCTCTGAAGAAGAACCCCCGAAGAGTTCGAAACATGTCACCCGTAGTGAGATTTAATACGTGGGTAGAACCGTGTTATTATTAGCATGTCGAGTTCTGTTTAAAATAAAGAACATTAGAACTTAAACGTGTGTATGGTTCTCAAAAGTAAACAATGATATTTTTAAGAAGAAAGAAAGAAGAAAAATATATTTATTGCCTTTAAACAAAAAAATATCAATTAAGTAACTCAAATATATTTTGTTACAAGAGAATGTTAGTAGGTACCTACACAGAAAAGGAAAAAAAAAATTACTGGTATTTAGATACACAGTAATATTGGCAGGCAGAGGACATTACTTGTAGAACTGTAGAAGCGACTGGCAACAGGCCAATCTACACTGGGCCGATACTTATAACGTTAATTGACTTTGTTCGACCTCCTCTAACGCATAATTGCAACGAATCTTGGGTTCAAGCTACAGTGGGGACGAGTAGTGAGTTGAGTCCTTGATAAATGGTGTAGAAGTCCAAGAAGTGGATCCAAGAATTCTGCATACTTAAGTAATTACTTATTATTTAATAATTTATTCATTCAATTTTGACATTAAGCCTGTGATAAAATCCATAGACTTATCTAATCATAACCTACATCAATGAAAATGTGTCAAACTCAAGAAAAGCTTTTACCCTAGTTTTCTTTCATAAAACTAGCTAAGTAAAAACGTTATTTATATAACAAGTTGGGTTTCTTACGACATCATTTTCTGTTTACGAAGCACGTTAAATATTTTTGATAAAATATAAAAGTTGATATTTATAAAGTAACTTAGAACTAAAAAGCGGTTATCTAAAAGCTATTCCGCCTTGCGTGCGACAGCGCCATCTATCCATCACGGAGATAAAGCGGGCGAATACTTTCCTACCCCCGATTTGCATAAAGCCTAGAAATTGTTTCCAACCCGCTAGAATAACAATTAGATGTCCAACTAATTTGTTCCACTGAGACCGGGAATGATTTGAGATGCCGTTTTAGAAAGAGCGATTTACTTCGATCGGTTGTCATTAATTGAGTTGCGAGTTTTAATTAGCTTTTTTAAACCAGGGTTATATAAAACTTTCAGCTTTCGGTCGGTCGTTTTTGGGTGATGGTTTTATTTTCAAATAATTAACCTTTGAGTAAATAGGCAACCTACAGCGTGAACTATAATGAAACCTAAAACATTTAGTGCCAAACTCCCCGATTCTTATTCAAAAAATTCCCCTAGTGAGATTTTGGCAGCAAAAGTGCCTTAATATAGCAACATAAAAAAAACATTTGGTCACTTTAAAGTGTTGCTTGTAACATAGTGGCAAGTCCTCTTTAGTGTAACAGTTAATTAACAGTTTTATGAATAAAGTAGCAGGTTAATCTCTCATTCATTTCATTATCAACGTTAAACCGCAAATACAATATAATATTTTTTATCGAAAAATTTGCATTAAAATTTTCTTTAATCGTTTCAAACAATGCTTGTATCTACTTTCTACATACATAAGCCGCAAATGTAAACAACGGGATACGCTGGCATTCGGAATACCATTTAACTTTGCAAACTTTAAATTCATGTTACAAGTTTTTGCGGGGATCGTTATCTTACTGGGAACAATAAATCTTACAATACTTCCTATAACTTCTGCGGAATAGATGATGGCTGGTTTATTTCTAGCTGTTTTACTTTTAATGGAAATGACGTATGATTTATAATTCAGCAGAGTAAAAAGGGGTTTTGGGTTCACATTGTATTTGAAACTGGTACGAGTCGCTGATAAAGCAACGCGTTTAAGTAATGTAATACTTAGTGTCTATAGAAGATGCAAATGTTGAATAAAATATGTTATGTCGTAGTATAATATAATATGTCGTAATGTTAATGTTGCAAACATTATAAAAACTAGGGTAGGTATATCATTGTGAAAATATACCTCAATGAGACCAGACAATCCGGACATAACTAACATAGTGGCTGTCAAACTTTTCTTTCACCTAGAATTTTGTCTTAGAAAGTTGAAGTCGATATGTGGCGGCCATCTCATGATTACAGTTACTTATTAACACATTCACTGCTAACGAGCAGACGCGATGCGATAACAACTATGCTAAAAATTATAAGTGGAAAGTGACTACGAGCAGCTAGCGGCTTCCTGCCACTGAAAGTGTTTGTATGGTAAAACAATTTTTGAGTACAGAGTACAGTCCATCTCGGTCATTGTAACACGCGACGTTCCTAACTAATATAAATACCTGGACATGTTTTGCCTTGACAATCATCACCCTTCTAGCGTTATTCCCGGTTGTGCCCTGGGTCGGTGAAGACCTGAAATAAAATATTTAATTCATTCATTCATTAATTCAAAGGAGCCCGGGGTCCGCTTTGACATCTAATTCAGAGATTTGGCAGCATCATCATAATCATCATATCAGCTGGCACTAGTTTTACGAAAGCGACTGCCATCTGACCTTCCAATTCCAACCCATAGGGAAAACTAGACTTTATCTGGATTAGACGGTTTCCTCAAGATAATTTCCTTCACCGAAAACCTAACGGCAAATATGAAGTACACAAGTTCCGAAAAATTCATTGGCACGAGCCGAGATTCGAACCTACGACCGCCGCTTGACAGCCGCATGCTTGACCCACTAGGCTACCGTAGCTTTTGCCTTGACGATATGGTCATGTTAAGATGTTTTTGAGCACGTTGTTTGCTATGATACATGTCATGGCGAATGTACAGCAGAAGAAATGAGGAAAAACAACTGAAAACGACCTACACATGACTTCAATTACGCAGAACGCGCGTACGAGATCCTATTTATTACGCTCCTTCAAGCCCTTTTACCCCCCCAGAACTCGGCTTATTAGGAAATTACGAAACAATAATATTAGCTTACAACATCGTAATGCGATAAGCCTACTTGCAGCCACATTACCATAGATAACCACGTCACAAACACAAATAATTTTACAACTTCCACGGATAAGGTACGAGTGAAAATTTCAGCGTTCCTGAAAATGCTTTTAGTTGGTACCGAGACCGTAAGGCGGGCGGCAGTGCTCGGCAGGACTTGTCGGCGGGCGGCCGCCGCACATTTTTACCGCGGCGAATTTCGAGTTGAATGAACTTAACAGCTGACTTTGACATTTAGTGTCGTAGTGTTGTGTTGTTTTGGATTGCGTGTGTTGTAGGTAAGATTGAAGGTTGAATGTGATTTCGATTTGAATGGATGTTGTTAGGTATGTTTGGACTTTGACCAAATATTATTGGAGTGGGATTTATCGGACTTAATGTCGCTTATGTTTTAGTATCTGTAACTTTTATAAAGTGATATTTTTGTCCGTAGTTTTGCCTTCGTTATACAAAAAGGTTTTCTATACATTTGACGTGTTAACGGTTAATCCTGAAGGTTAAACCTGCTTGTTAAACTATGGGTTTTTCTGAGCTTGATTCGTTGCGATGCTGCGGTAACATTTTATTATTTCGGCGATTAAGCTCCTGAGGCCCCGTGTACTGTATAGGTGTACTACATAATAACAATAAATTTTTAATTATATATACCGGGTGTACAATCCAAATGGGTCAGTATGGAGAAGTCGGAAACTATGAGAGATAGCGAGATCTGTTCTTAGGAACCATGACGTCGATTTTAGATTTAATAATAATTACATTCAAACTTTTTTATTAACTCTCATACATAACCGGGAATCGAACCTGGTCAATATTTTTGTAAGTAAAAAGGATCAAATTTGGCTATGAAATCTTGTGTAAACACCGAAGTAAGTAAGTATAAGTTTGAATGTAATTATTATTAAATCTAAAATCGACATCATGGTTCCTAAGAACAGATCTCGCTATCTCTCATAGTTTCCGACTTCACCATACTGACCTATTTGGATTGTACACCCGGTATACATTTGTTAAGGTTGAAATTCATTTTGCCAAATTTTGAAGGTCAAGGTCTAGGAGGTTAAGGCACTTACCAAATGTGACACATTGCTAGCTGTTTTTTAGAGAACAACACACATATATATATATACAAACTAGTTTCTGCCCGCGAGTCCGTCCGCGTGGAACTCGTTTATATCGCAGCTCCACACAAACTTTCACCCCCCCATTTCACCCTTTTAGGGGATGATTTCTGGGATGATTTAGATGAAGTTTGTTCCCGAATAGTAACTGTTGATGAAACATGGATCAGACAGTATGATCCGGAGTGTAAGTCTGAGTCGATGCAGTGGATTGAAAAGGGTGAAAGGCCGCCGAAGAAATTTGAAGTGCAAAAGTCGGCCTCTAAGTTAATGGCTACGGTATTTTGGGACTGTGATGGCATTCTTTTAATCGATTATTTAGAAAAAGGCTCTACGATAAACGGAACTTATTATGCAAATCTAATAAGACAGGTGCGACAAGCCATAGTTGAGAAAAGGCGGGGTAAACTAAGGAAAGGCATTTTGTTTTTGCAAGACAACGCACCCGTTCACACCGCTAATGTTGCGAGGCGTGCTCTGAAGGAAGTTGGTTTTGAGGAAATTGACCACCCACCCTACAGCCCAGATCTAGCCCCAAGCGATTATTTTCTATTCAATAATTTGAAGAAAGAGTTGAGGGGAAAGCGATTTAGAAGTGACGAAGAGATGAAGGCGGCTGTACAGGAGCATTTTGAAGGGCAAAATAAAGATTTTTTTTTTATGGCCTAAAAGCACTGTATAAAAAATGTAAAAAATGCATTTATTTAGGAGGAGACTATATTGAAAAATAAACACGAGTTCATTTTTGTAAATTGTTTTTTTCTATCTTAGGCTTAGAACTTTTCAGACGCCCTAAAAACCTGGATATACCTCATGTCATTGTACTTGCAAAGTTTCGTTACAATCCGACACATAGTTTTAAAATGAGAGCTTAACTACGTTTGTATGGAGAATCGAGCTTACTGCGGACTCTTAACAGGCGAAATATGTGACTGCGATGAACAGTTTATTAAGTCGGGTTACATTATTATATTATGTTCCGATGTCGATGTCGGCCCGGCCACGGAACGGTGTACTGATACTGTTGGGTTACATTATTATATTATGTTCCGATGTCGATGTCGGCCCGGCCACGGAACGGTGTACTGATAGTCCGTTTTCTATTGGAAAACAGTATGACATATATGTTCCGATGTCGATGTCGGCCCGGCCACGGAACGGTGTACTGATAGTCCGTTTTCTATTGGAAAACAGTATGACATATATGTTCCGATGTCGATGTCGGCCCGGCCACGGAACGGTGTACTGATAGTCCGTTTTCTATTGGAAAACAGTATGACATATATGTTCCGATGTCGATGTCGGCCGGCCACGGAACGGTGTACTGATAGTCCGTTTTCTATTGGAAAACAGTATGACATATATGTTCCGATGTCGATGTCGGCCCGGCCACGGAACGGTGTACTGATAGTCCGTTTTCTATTGGAAAACAGTATGACATTTTGGAGTACATCAATGCGATGATGGTACGAATCGATGGTACAAGTCCACCTGAGCCCAAAACGCCCTATAGCCAATTTGGAATCCGCGACAGTTTACAGCCCAGTGCGCTCAGAAAAAAAAATCTGGATTAGTTTGGACCTTTGAACAAAGATTGTTGTCATTATCAGGTAACTAGATGAGGCCCAATTCATTCCCCATACCTAAAATATACGCAATACTTAAAATAATAAACTTTTAGTAGCACAAAAACCCCCATATTTTCACGTTTGTATTAAACTTGGTTTAAAAAAAATACTGTTCGGAAGCCAATTTCATGCAGATTCTAAAAATCTTAACAGTAAATATAAACTTGACTATTTTCAATGTAAATTAAAATATTACTGTGACGTTCGTCAGCGCAGCGTAGGGGACGGCAAGGCAGAAAGACCCGAAAAACAAGTACTACTAACAAAACAAACCAGCTAAGTGCGAGTCTGACTCGCGCACCGACCGTTCCGTACAAATTTGCACTTATCCCATCCCATCTTAACTGCAAACTTAACGCATCTGGGTTGACCTCACATCATTTTCGAAAAATCTATTTTTATGATTTAATTCGAAATGTATGATTATTCGCTGTACTTGTAGTTTAAGACGAAATTACTTGCCAAATTTCATAGTTCTAGGTCAACGGGAAGTACCCTATAAACTTTGATTCTCTTGAGAGTAGCGAAATATACATAAACGGCCGTATCTTTTTTTTGCGTTAATTTAGAAGTTTGATTTTTTCACAGCTTGAAGGGACTGTAGACTTGAGTACATGGTTTTAATTACAACTCGATATCTCCTCCACGTGTTCCCGAGATAAAGGGTCTTGACAGACCGAAGGGCCGACGGACAACAACCTGATCATATAAGGGTTCCGTTTTTGCCGATTTCGGTCCAATAGCTTTCATAATATCTATAAAGTGCTTACAATATTATCATATCTGTAATAGATATAGAAGAACGGAATTGTGATGTGATGTTATTATGGCTGGCAATAAATTCATTTCTATTATATTCTATTCTTCTTTCATATTCTTTTATTTATGATTAAATAACATACATGTATTTTTCTGTCTTTATTACCTATGTCTTTCATCTTTTTTTATTTTATACTAGCTGCGTCCCGCGATGTTACCCGCGGTTAAGAAGTAGCCTATGTGTTAAGCGTTTCAACTACGTCCATACTGAAATTTTTCAAAATTGGTGCAGCCACTTGAGCGTGAAGAAGTAATAAAAACACACTCACAAACTTTCGCCTTTATAATATTAGTGAGATTTTTAATAATCTTCAATTTAAAAACGAAGTTGGGTAACAGTGTTGAAAATAAAGACAGAACGTTACGTCGACGTCCTACGACGTCAGTAGAACGTTTCTGAATTAATTTTATTTACAACAACCTCCACAATCACATAACTCAGTACATTTACATAGACCTGTGAATATATGGACTAGTTGACTTAGTGCAAAAAAAGTTTCTTTAGTACTGAATAATGTTTGTTCTAGCAAAAGTTGTATAGATGAGTATGAAACACTTTAAATTGCTGCTAAAAGTTCAGAACTCAATGACTATAATGCTTATGATCTCTTTAAAGGACATTCGGTTATGCGTTGCCATAGCCAGGACTTAATGATGAACGCCATTTTGTTCTTATAGAAGTCACCTGGGACTTAGGAGGTTAGATTCCAAGCCCGCAACGAAAGTTGGCCCAAGACTGATTGTATGTTGGCCGAGTGAAGTCGAATGAACGCGAATGGCGAAGATCATTTTCCCCGCCGAGCAACGCCCGCGCGACGCAAAAATCAAGTAGGTACGTGTAATGATTATTTTATTTTAGGAGAATGAGGACACTGGACACCGTAGGTATTTTCGTACTAATTGTAACCTGATGTAAGCTGATGTAAAATATCTTCTTACTAACTTAAATATTACAATCCACAATGCTCTAGGACGAAGGAAAATCTTTCGACATATATACAGAAGAGCACTAGGGAAGAAATAGACCGATTAATTTTGACATGCGTAACTTAAATAATATTGTTACTCTTAGCTAAATTCAGTTTTTTTTTTTACAACCGTCCGTCACAGAACATTCAGTATTTTCACTTTTTATTGCAAAATAATATGCTCGTCGGTGTAGCTTTCTGGACACGGTTTCAACCATAGTTGATTCAGTTACCATTTAAGATCCTTCGTTGATTAGAGTACATGTGCGTGATCAACGGCCCCATTAATCTATTCCCTTCAACTCGAAAGGACGTAAGCGTTCTAAAGTTCCTAAGAAGGAATACATATACAAGATGCTTTAAAAAGACGGACTTCGTTGGATTAAACAAATATTATAGTTAAAGTGATGACGCGTTAGTATCAGTGTCCAAGTGGCAACCAGGTGTTCGGAGGCAACAGGCCCCAGTCCAAGTTGCCTCAGTTCGGTTTGCACAGGGCGGTTCCACAACAGTTCGGGAGCTCAAATACCGCGAGCCATCCGGTTGCCTCTTGGACACTGCAACTACGTGTCATTGCCCTGAATATTAAGAGCCAATCTTACGCAAATCGAAACAGCCCATAAGCTCAATGAGGATTGAGTTATGGGTACTATACTATTATATTATACTTTAATAGGAATTAAGTACATAAAAAATATTCTCTTCAAACAAATTTTTGCACATAGCGTATCTTTTTGTCCAAGAAGTAAACATTTTTTAATTTAATTGTCGAAAAGCATTTGAAACTGTTAATAATGAATTAGCCAACAAATTTTCAATCCAGCCTGTATATAAGCAGCGCGCAGTCTTCAGTAGCTGCTGAGAAACCAAAAGTTTTAAGTGCACTAAAATTTGCATCAACAAACGTCATTCGGACGTAAGTAATTACAATCTTCAGCATCGGTTCCGGTGACTCAGTCCAAGCGCATTCGGTTTGATTTATTCGCCGTACGATTTTAACTTATGCACTCATTTGCGCATGTCCGCCGGTTTTGTTTTTTTTATGAGAACAAAAGGAATTAAAACAAGTGCGAGTTGGACTTGCCCATTGATGGTTCAGTAACAAATTACATAGTTCCGTAACAAATGTTTAGTTTTCAGATTTTTCCCTGTATTAGATGATATTACTCGCCACGTTTCATAATTCTAGGTCAACGGAAAGTACCCTATAAGTTTAGATTCAATTGAGACGAAATAAACGTTGTTTGCGGAATAAACGGCTGTATCTTTTTTTAACGCTAGTTTAGAAGTTGTTTTTTTCACAGCTTTAAGGGACTGTAAGACCTTTGTGATGCAACAGATAGGGCGTCAGCCATCGCTAATTTCTGGTCCCGCACAATCTAACCACGGTCAAATAGGAAACCATCGACACGAGGAGAAGAAGAAGGGACTGTAGACTTGAGTATATGGTTTTAAATTCAACTCGCGATACCACCATGCATGCCCAAGATAAAGGGTCTTGACAGAGAACAAAGTGAATTATAAGGGTTCCGTTTTTATTGTTCTGAGGTACATAACCCTAAAAACAGAAGGGCCTGGCGACTTAGGACGGGTTTCATCGACCACACTTCACTGACCGGCGAACGTTAAACAAGGCGCCGGCAGCTGTCATCTCTCAAACTTCCCATATACGTATATGGATTGTAACGGACCTAACCAATGGTTTGAAACAACCGAAACGTATATATTGTGCATCGCTTGGGTCAAAACCCAATGACATTTTAGTGTGCTTCGTGCAATTCCGTGCATCGCGGCCGAAACCGCGGCTGCTCACTAAACCGCTCACTAATTCTTACCGCTCCAGCTAACCTCGTCTTTTACGCACCTGTTAAGTGCATTTCACACGAACGATTGACAACGGTATTACTCAAACATGACAACCCTGTATCAACTATACTTTACAGGGAGGAAACAATAAGTGATCTCACTCGATAATTTCTACACTATACAAGATATCGAGAAACTGGTTACTACTGATCCTGAAAGTGCTTTACGAGCTCTATCAAACGGTGTCGTGAAGCCACTTCTGGTCAATCTTATGGCCGCGAATGAGTACCTGTAGCACTCTAGCTTAAGTGTCTAAATTAGTATATTTTGTAACTATAAACCTACACTTACAGCTTGCGGAATCCTTTATATATTTGACATATGAGCTGCCGCCTTGTGCGCACCAGCTCCGTATGAGGTGTGGGGACCTTCGTCGGAATGTCGTCCACCTCCCTTTACAGACATCCCTTACACCAAACAACTGACGCTGTACCAATTTACAAGCTATTGTTCCATTTATAATTAAGTACCTGAGTGCACCCTTGATTGATGACGATATGGCCTGAGGCTGAGACTACCGAACCTGAGACCCTGTTGTTACACTTGTTACTAATCCTCTGACACTAAAGAACTCCACGACTAATAACTGTGTTACTGCATGTACGTGACATGTAGGAAAACTTTATTCATATAAGTATACATGATATACCGTCACGCCTCCAAAATAGAATAATACCTGTGGACCCACCCTGGTTTTCCTCCAAATCTAACACTACAAATCTGCACCACTGAATATCCGCCTACCCGTCAACATTGTTATAAACAAATTTCTTGTAGGTTTTGCTACATAAAAAAAAATCGGCTGTTTCAGACATGATTATTAACATCAATGTAAATACTATCGTGAATCATGACCATTCACGACAAACGGTATCAATAATAGGTTAGAAAATACATTACAGGGTTACATAGGTTCCATACATTTAGTACAGCGACGTGAATCCATCCGATTGGATATAGTATCTTTAGTCTTTAAAGTTATCTTCATTTTAATGAACAACAGCTTGACTAGTATCAGAGGGATAGCATGAGACGTAGACTTGTATAACGTCGGCATACCGACGATATATTAATTTATTGTATATATTATTTTGGAATTATATTTAATCACTTTATTTTGCTGTTGACTCTACGCCTTTGTATAGTATTTTTATCCACTAAACGCTATTATCTGACCCGTGTAATTGTATCTTCGCAGCGTAGTTAATTCCGGCCACATTATGCCGTATTTGTATTCCTGTTTTTTTCCGGGACTCTCGTAAATTATGGCGGTAAATTGCCCGGGACACATGGCCGTTCCCGGGATTAATTAAACCTTATAAGTTGAGTTCGAGATTATTATTGTAAATTAGAGGCTATTTTTAGGTTAAAAAAGTTAATAGAGGTAGAGCATGGAGGAATGGCATGTAGCTCATATTTGGAGCACCCCGACAGGAGTAATCCTGAGGAGGAGCTGTGTTGAAAGTGAGGGACCTCAGACCTGTATTTGTCTCTAGATGTCAATAAAAATAAAATAATGTGAATTCTCAGGGAATTCTTCCAGCTAAAGATTGAGCTAAACTTAAATGGCAGTGGGCGGGGCACATAGCACGTAGAACCGATGGCCACTGGGGCGGAAAGGTTCTCGAGTGGCGTAGGTGCACAAGGTGGACTGATGACCTGGACGTAAAGGTTGCGGGAGTCCGCTGGATGCGGGTGGCGCAGTACCGGTCACTTTGGCACTCTTTGGGGGAGGCCTATGTCCAGCAGTGGACGTCTTTCGGCTGATATGATGATGATGAAAAATTGAGCAAATTAGGTATCAACAGAATATTAACACAAATTTTCTAATTACTTACATCTAATACGTAATCAATATAAAAGAAAAACTGGATATTTTTATGCTAAAAATATGATTGCAGCTCTACTTTCGAAAACAATACCTTTGAAAAGTGCGCAAGCCAAACAGTAAATACATTATGAAAATACGTACACAAAATATCACACAAAAATATAACACAAACATTATTCTCATGTGACCAAAATATAAACTACATTATAACAAAAATAACAATGTAGCATCAATGTTGGTCGTCATTTATAAGTCATAATTCTATATGTATATGCATACTTCTATTTATTCAACTCATAATATAACATTTCAAACATATATTTAACCAAGCTCCACCAACAAAATATTATTTGCACTAGTTTCAAAAATAAAATCCAGAAATATCGTGATTGCACATCCTGTCTTGTAATCCTTGTCACGTCGCAGCTGTCCCTGTCGCTCACGTGTCGCTAGAGCGAGACGGCACGTTAAACTGTCCGATACGCTATAGCTTTTTATACTTTTGTACAGTCGGAAGGAATAATCACGGAATTACCTTTTTATGGCATATTTGAAACGAATTCTAATCATAGGATACTTGCTATTACTATTAGGTAATAAGTAGTTATTAAATAAATAAATAAAATTGATTATTTAAATATAAGGTGCCAATCTTCCACAAATCTAACTCCCCATTGTATGTATGCATGTAAGCACTTTACTGTACACAAAACAGGTTAAAACATAAACATCACATATAAGATTAAGGTACGAAGGCGAACTTATCCCTATAAGGGACCTCTTCCAGCTAACCACAGTAAGCTCAATCGGTGAGCATCTGTTTTTTTATTAGCTCACTGTTTTAATATACTGTGTAGTATGTAAGCTGGTGATCTTCCTATGTGAATAAATAAAATAAATAAGGCTTGTGTTATGGTAATAGTTTCAAATAAAATGTCAGTAGAAACACACCGAAACCGGAGGGGTAATCACGTAACGTTCCGGACGCGCGTCAGTCCAGTTCAACTGTCATTTTTCCATATAAAAATGTACATTTAGATCTACCTAAAGGCGCTCTTACACGGGCGATCTTTCGCGCAATTATTGCTCGGCGACACGTTGCCGAAATTAATGGAGCAATTAATTGAGCAATATGGGGCATTCTATAGAAATTGCGGCAATATTTCGGAAATATTTCTCGAATTGCTCCATTCATTTCCGTGTTGCTCCATATCGCCGACTACAATTTGTTCCACTGAATTTCTCGTGTATGAACGTATTGCCTAGTTTCCCGAGTTGCGGCAATTATGGAGCCAGAATGGCGCCATACTGGAGTAATAATCGCTCCATTTTGAGCAATATTCGAATTGCTTGAAGTGGCCGTGACGTCAAAAATGCCCCGAATTTCCGGCTATTCGGCAATTTTTATCGCTCGTATAAGAGCACCTTAACGTACGTACAAACGACGTACGTAGCCTAGATGTTCCGTTCATGTGTTTATATTTCCTTACCGAGATTTCAACATAGCAACTAAAGAGACAAACTGGCCATCAACTTAATTTTTATTATTCCCAAGATGCGTTAATTTTCCTGCAAGACACAAAAATAATATATATTTCTAGAACGACTGTACCTGATTTGAACGCGTGCCAATACACCTCGCGGGTCTGAATGAAGATGAGATGTCGCATAAGAATGTGCCAACGTGGATTTATTCGGCTGACTGTACTTTGAAGTGTGAATGGGCTTAATTATACTTACTGAAAATAGACATTATTAATCACGCTGTAAGATATGTTTTTTTGTAAATAAATATTAAGGGACAATGATCTCTCTCTAATCGAACTAAAAAGCTTACATTCTGGGTATTATAATACGTAAAATAACCGCATAGCTGCTTAATAGGGTAAGGGTCAGTACCAACAGCGTTTTGGAAATGATTTGCAGGCAGGTTAGATGGTGCTTACCTGAAACATTGCAATGCGCTCTATATCTCTAATGTAGGTAATTTGATTGGAGTGTCAATTCAATTCAATTCAATTTATTTATTTTGTTAAACACAGGTTACAAAGGTTGGTAAGTACAAAAATATAAGACCTCCATGTTTTACCCACAGCGTAGGTTTACAAAATATTTTTTAATTCAGTCAGCCTTATTGAGGTACATTCAAGTTAAGATTTACTTAATTATAATATAATATAATGTCAAAGATACTTTAGAGGCCAAAATAATGTATGGCATACGATTAAATAGTAAATGGGTAGGTACATTAAATAGGTACTATAATTAGGTATGTATTAAAAGAATCACAAATAATAATTATAATTAATGCCTGGTCAAAAATGGAAAGAAAAAAAAAGACAATATATATTTTTTTTCTTTTATAATGAAAGGGACCATGTCACGTAGTAGCGTCATTAAGGTAATCTTTAATCGTATAATAACATTTCTCGGTCAGATATGAGGTCAATTGCCATTTAAATTTATTAATGTCCAATGTCTTAATTCGATCTGGAATTTTATTGAAAATCCTCGGTGCCATTCCCAAGATTCCACTTCTCATGAGCGCTGTGTTACTTCCCGGCAAAGTTTTAACTGTATGTTTGTATTGCTTACGTGTCGGAAACCTGCGACCTTGAGAAACGTTGTTGTAAAAGTTTGGATTGGTCTTGACAAAAATACCTACTTCCAGGATGTACAATGAAGGCAGTGTTAATATCATAAGAGATTTAAAAAATGGTACACAACTTTCTCTTATTTTCAGGCCACACATTGCTCTTATGCAACGTTTTTGCGCTTTAAACGCTATCTCTTTGTGAACTGAGTTGCCCCAAAATATTACACCATATCTAAGGACTGAGGCTACCAGTCCATGATAGGCCATTAATACGGCTTCACGGTTTACAATTTTTGACAACTTAAACAGCGCATAAGCAGATGTACATAGTTTTTTACAGACATGTTCTACGTGATGTTTCCAGTTAAGCTGGCTGTCAATCATTAACCCTAAGAATTTGTCTGTTTAATTCTAATATTATAATTTTTCATAATTTTGTATTTATATTATTATTATTTATAATAGTACTACCAACCCGCCCCGGCTTCGCACGGGTACTATATATATCATAAAAATAAACCTTCCTCTTGAATCGCTCTATCTATTTAAAAAAACCGCATCAAAATCCGTTGCGTAGTTTTAAAGATCTAAGCATACATAGTGACAGACAGCGGGAAGCGACTTTGTTTTATACTATGTAGTGATAGTGATAGTGATACCTATCTAATGTCTGTTCTATAATCTTAGTTGGTCAAAATAAATGATGATTATTATTATTATCTATTATACGACGATATACGATATATTATTTAATTTAATAAACATGAAATACCCACAAACACACGACATTCACGCGCCTAGGTCTCCTAGGTGAATGTCGGTCGAGCTACAAAAACTGCCAGGCTAGATTTTGCTAAGTTGTTCAATTTTGACTGTTGTTGTTGTGTTAATTAAGAATCGTCGGTTAAAACATCCTTATTCTTACTTATATTATAAATGCGAAAGTGTGTGTGTTTGTATGTTTGTCCTTCTTTCACGTCGCAACGGAGCGTCGTATTGATGTGATTTTTTGTATGGAGATAGTTTAAAAGCTGGAGAGTGACATAGGCTACTTTTTCCAGCGGGAAAACATCTCATTCCCACGGGAAAATTCAATATGTTACATTTTCCTATGACCACGCGGGCGAAGCCGCGGGCATCAGCTAGTGTTACATAATTTCGAATTGGGCCCCAGATAAGTTCATAGTGACGCTGCTGCCTACGAAGCCAGAGGTCCTGGGAATCCCGGTAAGGGCATTTATTTGTGTTATGAGCACGAATATTTGTTGTATTCTTATTCTGATTGTATACCGGACAAGCTTTCCTTAGTTTGGGACTAGGTCGATTTGTATAATCGATATGATACCGAAAAAGAATATAATGGAAAAATAAACCATCTTCGTCTGTAGCCCCCGACAGGATTCGAACCTGCGACCTTTCTATTAACGCTAGACTGCTCTACCAACTGAGCTACGAGGACAGTGACGCAAGTTGTATATTTTTCCACTATATTCCCGCTAAGACTAGCGCCCTCTCTGTATCGACTTGTTTCACAGTCTTGGCACCACTCTAATGGGCGAGCTATGCGCTCTCTCCATTCTAATGGAACCACATCAGGTAGTTTCAGACTTAGCGAGAGAGATGGCGCTGGTGTACATTATACCCTTTTCACGAAACAAATTATTTAATTAAATATTTTTGTTTCAGACGAAGATGGTTTATTTTTCCATTATATTATTTATCTGTATCATATCGTTTATAAAATGATCGGGGTACCTTCCTCGTTAAAAATAACACGAAACAAAAATATTTAATTAAATAATTTGTTTCGTGAAAAGGGTATAATGTACACCAGCGCCATCTCTCTCGCTAAGTCCGAAACTACCTGATGTGGTTCGATTAGAATAGAGCGAGCGCATAGCTCGCCCATAAGAGTGGTGCCAAGACTGTGAAACAAGTCTATAACTCGATACAGAGAGGGCGCTAGTCTTAGCGGGAATATAGTGGAAAAATATACAACTTGCGTCACTGTCCTCGTAGCTCAGTTGGTAGAGCAGTTTAGCGTTAATAGAAAGGTCGCAGGTTCGAATCCTGTCGGGGGCTACAGACGAAGATGGTTTATTTATCCATTATATTCTTTCTCTGTATCATATCGATTATAAAAATGATCGGGGTAACTTCCTCGTTAAAAATAACACGAAAAACAAAATATTTTAATAAAAAATAATTTGTTTCGTGATAAGGGTATTTAGGTGGATTTGTGTAAGATTGTCCCCGAATATGTATTTAATTATTATTTATTTACGACACATAACAAATTCCTGAGTAGATGTTAGTTCACAATAAATTTAAAAACAAAACAACGGCCATTTATAAAGAAAAACGTCTTCAGCACACCGGGCCGATATATCGCATTCGAATGTCGCAATTTGGATCGATCCATCACAATCGCGGGCACATGCCGAGTGACTAATGCCCTCTTGATCGAGCCTAGCTCGCATTACGTAGGCTTCTGTTACATCCGATTCCGATTTGTTGGAACGTTTACTTATAAGTAAATCGAATACAGTACATAGCACTTTGAAAGAAAACAATCAACTCATCATCATCATTATCATCATATCAGCCGAAAGACGTCCACTGCTGGACATAGGCCAAAGCGACCGGTCCTGCGCCACCCGCATCCGGCGGACTCCCGCAACCTTTACCAGGTCATCAGTCCACCTTCTCGGGGGCCTACCCACGCCGCGCGTTCCGGTACGTGGTCGCCACTCGAGAACCTTTCCGCCCCAACGGCCATCGATTTTACGTGCTATGTGCCCCGCCCACTGCCACTTAAGTTTAGCGATCCGAAGGGCCACATCGGTTACCTGTAACAATCAACTGGTTTAACATATTTACCTACTTCAATTTAAAATTCCGCTAAGAACACATGATATTTTCCACTTTACCACAGGAACTGCTCTCCCAGTGCAAATGCGTTGCTTATTTAAGAATAAACCCAAATCGCTGTATGTTGGGCCGATGTTATTTGAAGAGATCCGTCGATTCCTGAAGGATCTTAGATTCACCCTTGTTGTTGCTAGTTATTATTCCAGTGGAATTATATCATAATCTGGAACGTACTTAAATAGATTAAAGTACATCATTCAGGAGTTCCAAAAGTCATCTGTAGTCCTCATCATCATCATGTGTATTGTAAAGAGTTGCTGCTTTAATTAGTAAATAAAATAATCAATCATGTCATATTTTCTCGAAAAAAGGATAAAAAATGTAGTGGAATGCAGAAAAATCATCGCAAAAGGTTAGATAATCACGAAGTTATAAGTGTCCAAGGTTTTAAGAAGGCGTACTTATGTTCTGTCCTTACTTACTGTAAACGCAACTTTATATGAACCGATGGCGCTGGCTGGAAGAATGTGACGTCACAGAAGACGGCAACGTACCGCGCCGCAACGTGGTCGGCGCCGCCGTCGACGCGGCCCCCTGGCAGCATCCTATAATGTGACGTCACGCACCGTTTGCGTTTTCTCTCTCTAACAAGCAATATTAAAACGGTTTTAGCTTCGTAATTATTTGTGATATCTGAATGGGATTTTCGTCACTAAGCATATTTTTTTGCCTTCTTTCTTTTGGAGTAATAATAATTTTCGAGTCTACACCCTACCTATGCCTACCCCTATTATGTAAAAAAGAACAAACATAGTATTAAATAAACAGAGTAGTTTATAAGCACCACTGTACGCCCTATTGTTTGCCCGACATTCATATACTATAATAATAATTTGCCCGAACTTCGCCTGCCCGAATTTCATTTGCCCGAATGTTTCGTTTTCCACAATATTAATTTGACATATTGTTATTTTCCATAACGTTGTATGCCAGAATCGTTCATATGCCAGAAACTTTACTTGCCATAATGTTAAATGCAATAATTTTACTAAACAGAATATTCGTGTGCCATAATAAAAACTACATTTCTGCGAGCCGTTAGAATGTTGTGAATGTTCAGTTCTGGCGCTTCGCCGGCCGCTGCCGCGGCACGCTCGTTTCGCTAGCTCGTCTCGCGCACCGTAGGGTCGCAGTTCTACCTGACACTCCTCCTCGCTTCGCTCGTCGTCGTACCTACACGGACTTGCCTTAATAATAAATCAATTTATAACCACCCATTAACATACAAATTATTACAAGGATTATTATTTAAATTTAAGATAGTCAGCATACATAGTTATCTATAATCATACCTAAACCTAACCGCCAGCGTGTCGACGTCACTGAACGGGACGCAAGTGAACCCTAACCTTAGTCCGTAGGCAACTGGGTAACATTCCCAGTTGAGTCGGGCATGCTGCGAAGCCGGGCCGCAGTATCCAATGAGGATCTCCACCACCTACGCAAAAAAAAAAAAAAACCTAACCTACTTATAATACAATTGTTACGGATGTTTGTTGTTTTTACTGCCCCCCCCCCCCCCCCCCCCCACTTTCCCTTTTTCTGGCTGCCCTAATTAAGTTAAACCCCTGTAATCAAATTTTGATTTCACATGTAATATGGCTTTTGAAAGGTATGGCAAATGAGTTTATTGCATATGACCATTATGGATTATAAGGTTTATGGTAAATGAAATTATGGCATATGATATTATGGAAAATAACCATTCTGTCTAATGAGTATTATGGTAAATAACCGTTATGACACATGAAGTTCTGGTTAACAAAATTATGGCCTTTGACTAGTATGACAGATAAAATTCGGGCAAATGAAATTCTGGCAAGTAAGAGTATACCCCGTTGTACTCCTGTCCCGCCAGTAACTCAGTCATCTTATTTGCACTTGAATAGAAAATATGTTATGAATGGCCTACATCGGGCTGGTGGCACCTTTATTCATTACAGTAATAAGGACGTGTACCGAAATATTTGGCTACCTTGGCTGCTACTAACTATATGACGGTAACTGTACAATGCAATTTCTGTACCTACTTTTGTCATAGCTCAACGCCAACAAACTGCGAAGCAGTTTAAATAAATAGTTCCCTCAATTCCTCATGGTTCCCATGATCAAACTGGAGTTTGATAACTGAAAGCAAGCTTTCAAACAAAAAAGAATTGGTTCTGAGCTAAAACACATAAAAAAATGCAACCGAATTGAGGACTTTCTGCATTTTTTTTAAAGTTGGTTAAAAAGTACCTACGTCATTTTAGACAGAGTGTCCATCTAAGTACCTATTAGTATTATCTATCTGATATTCATAGTATAGTTTTTTATCCCGGAAATCATCTCCTAAGGGGAATCACAAATGGGAGGTCAACGTTTGTATGGAGCTACAATATATACACGAGTTACAAGCGGACGGAGTTGCGGGCAGAAGCTAGTATATTTATAAGGGTGTATATCCACGAGGCATGTATTGTGCGAAGCTATGTTATCACACATCTTGGCACCTCGCATGCTTGACAACTAGGAAATGAAAGACACATGAGACACTTATGGACACTTGCAAATATTTAATTCGCCGACTTGTATAAATTCACCCACAACTAATAATAACGTCTTTACTTAATTGACAATCCCGATATGAGATACCTATCACAAACAGGATTTGGGTAGCGTGTGTGCCAAGACGCGGTAAGCAAACACTGCGAGAGTCCGTATTGGTGTTTTCAGATCATATATATATACCTTTATTAATTTATATCGAGGCTACGGGATTCAATAACTTATGTTCGAGTGGATTCACATAAAACTAAGTAAGTATACGAAATTTAACTGAAGTTACATGTGAAAATTTCACGGAAGACCCCTCTTATCTAGTTGTTAAGTTTCAAATAGGTATTTGTTTTGTTTGTGCTATTAATGAATAACGTTAAATATCTGTCGAACATGTCAAAACTAGATACATGAGGACACTTTTTAAGTTTTTTTACAATTGATATCATATTTATCATTACAATTGCTACGGTTGTGGGATCGAATTTCGGCTCGTACCAACGACTTTGTAGAAATGTACGGAATATTTAGCTTATCGCTAAAGGAAAACATCGTGAGGAAATCGGTCTTATCCCAATAAGGTCTAGTTTTTCTTATGGCTTGGATCGACGGTCAAATGGCAGCGGCTTTCGTAAAACTAGTGCCTATGCCAAATCCTGGAGATTAGATGTCGAAGCGGACTCCGGGCTCCTTTTGGGCCAAACCGGGAATAATGCTAGGAGGATGATGATAATATCATTTATCATAACATGATTAAATAAATCTTCTTTGCCTGCTTCCTTTACTTGGGGTCCGCATGCCTCGTTCGCAGGCGACAGGACGTTCTGTCCTGGGCTGTCTGGGCTGTCTGTATGTGTAGCTGTGCTCGGTAACGCTCCTTGGTCACGGTTGTCCACCACGAACATTACGAACAACATGATGAAATCATAATTATAATGAGAAATACAACCGAATTGAGAACCTCCTGCTTTTTTTTAAGTCAGTAAATAAATAATCCAAGTTATTATTGTCCATCTGAAATATATAGTCCGTTCATAAGCAACGGTATTTTTTTCATAATGGAAATCTACTCGTACGAAAAAGCTATTGATCTTTTACTAGTTGGAAGACAAATTAAAAATAAAGTCCATTCAAGATAAAGCTCTTGAAACCAGTATAAACTTTTAAAATCTGGGAAGGTGGAATGCAAGTTATTCCACCGGTAACAAAGACATAGTTTCATGAAGTTTATGAAATAAGTACGTTCATTACATTTTAGAGTTGATTCTTCTTCTTCACACATCATCGCAAGTTTTACCCTGACAATAGTTCAGAAATTCAGCTAAGTTAGTGAATAATATCATAAATACAACGAAGTGCCTTGGCTCTTTTGTTTGCGCCCAAATGATCCGCAAATACAGTTTGTTTGTTCTCCGGCGAGACCGACATCAGACCGTGCAAGTAGAGGTAGTACCTACTTAGAGGAAATAACAGTCAGCGTTCGGTCCCTAGAAAACTTTGATTTTAGCTGCGGGGCGATATTGAACCTAAGTCAATTCCAATCCGATAAATTTATGGAGTTTTTGTTTGTCTCCTTGTTCTACTTTGACTGATAACTGGTAGTGTCAATAAAATAAAATAATTGAGAAAATTTAGAAATGTCTAAAATGGTGGTCGATATGCGAACATAATGAAATAAAAAATCTGCTCTTTGTACAAAAAAAGTTATACATTCTCAAAATATCAAACAATATTTTTGTCTACCACTATACTGTGCACTTGCGATCCATTTATGATTTAAGTATAATATCTATTTTAATAATACACATAGTAAAAAGTTATTATTTGCTAAATCACTTATTTACTTTACTTTTAGTTAGTTACGTTGCTTTTAGTAAACCATTAGGTCAAGAATAAATAATACGTGAGGAAGTAAGTAGTATTTATGAGGAGACAGATAATAGTATGTATGTATGTATGTAAGCACTTTATTACACTCAATAACAGGTAAAAAAAATATACATGTCAAACAAATGTGTGACATGTGTATTTTCTAATCAAAGTACAAAGGCGAAATAAGGGTTCTCTTCCAGCTTACCTTTGAGCAATAATATTCCGTTGAAACTTCTTCTTTCTTCATTTTATTTCAGGCTCTGGTCGGAGGAGTCATTTTCAAGTTATTCTACATTCCCGCCTCTCTTTCTATTTATCTATTTGACAAAGCGTTTATTATTTAACCTTCAATAAAAGAGCGTACTCCCATCTTAAAGGCCGGTAACGCACTTACAACACCGGTCAGGTGATCCGTCTGCTCGTTTGCCTCCTATACCATAAAAAAAAAAAAAAATCTTTTATATGCTACATGTAAGATATCCTCGGCCTTCCCCTTTTCCTTTTCCCTTCTATTTTTCTCTCTATTATTGCAAATAAATAAATGGGAAAATGCTTTGTGGTATGTAAGGCCATTAAGGCAGTACAGTGTTTTGTAGCTCTTGGAAATGCACTTTTTACAACGAAACAAGGTCAAGCGGAGTAAGTGCAAACCTACCCCAATGGCGCTTTTGCCCCGCCTGATCGTGCTTCCTTGGAAAATGAACATTTCCAAGAGCTATTAAGTAAACTTAACACTGTACTTACCACTGATTTATAAGAGGTGAAAAAACTTAAGAACCCAAAATCTAAAAGTAATCAACTATACCCATGAAAATGTCACATAAACGCTTCCATCTTGCACTAAACGTGAGCCATAAATACGGGACCTTCAAGCTAAAATGCGTCTTATTTTAACAGTGCAATGTTTAAATTCGCTTTACTTGAATTTGACACGTCTCGGTGCAGCAATGCTTGGACGAAAAGACTTGTTTTATCAAGAAAAGTGCGTCGCTTACAACATTTTGATGTGCATCAGAGCAAGAGCCAGTTAGGTAGTTTGGCCGTCTCTAAGTTAAGACTAGGTCATTTGTCTTAGAATTAGGGCCACTAACGGCCATCCCACGACCGTAAATTTTTATCTAAATAAATAAATGAAGATATATAGGCTATTTTTGGATGTCTACCATATGAAGTTTATAACATTTATACCCTAAATTATAAACCTGTTGTTTCTATTCCGGTCGAAAATGTTTATCGGTACCTTGGGATGCGCACTTTTTGAATTATGTACGCTTCGCTATTAGATCAATCCATCGTCATCATCATCATCATCATCACCATATCAGCTGAAAGACGCCAATTGCTGGACATAGGCCTCCCCCAAAGAGTGCCAAAGTGACCGGTTCTGCGCCTGCCCCATGCAGCTTCATGTCTGCTAAATTTTCGTGTCTATAGCTTTACTTAACTAGGATTTGCTCACTACTTTGGCCACGTGAACTTCCGTATCGACTTACGTCCGCTGCTGGACATAGGCCTCCCCCAAAGAGCGGCAAAGTGACCGGTCCTGCGCCACCCGCATCCAGCGGACTCCCGCGACCTTTACCAGGC
The DNA here is from genome assembly GCA_947578815.1 of Epinotia ramella. Classification (NCBI taxonomy): domain Eukaryota; kingdom Metazoa; phylum Arthropoda; class Insecta; order Lepidoptera; family Tortricidae; genus Epinotia; species Epinotia ramella. The sequence goes on along the minus strand of OX388204.1, from coordinate 28,648,458 downwards.
TGACAGTCCACTTACTTTATGATTCAATAAAAAATCTGACAAGAGCTATGTTTTCTTTATAATTATAAAATCTGTGACTTTTGGGACAGTTATTCGAACATAATTGATAATATCAACATTGTTTCCACATAGGAGTGGGCTTTAGTCTGCTTTCAGAAAGTCGTTTATGGGATTATGTACACTTTGTTATAATAAGTTACCCAGTGCCATTACAAGTATGCCAGATAATAAATTGGCCATTGCAAAACAAACATTAAGTAGTAGAGCGTTCTATAAATTAGACGATTATTTGCTAGACAAACACATATGGTCAGATGTCATATGATCTCTTAAGTATAAATAAATAAGTATTTGTTAATATATAATTAATGGATTATATTTAAATAAATGAGTGTTTGTTAATAAAAGTTAATGGACTAATGTAACGACTCCACCTCTGGATGAATGTTATTTATAAGATTATTGTAATTTTAGACCTTCGAAAGTATTCTGTAAGAATCTACTTTGAATAATAATATTTTGACTTGACTTTTTTTTTTTTAGACATTCTTATAAAATACCACTGTTCTAACCTGTTCGACATACAGCATATTTGTTGTATTAAAGTCTTTATAAGTTTTATAACTCTAGCCGATTCGTAAGTCTGCACTTGTTATTTGTTCCTGTCAGCTAGCCGTCATCTATGCCATGCCATGACACAGTGGCGCATGTAAAAACTTTAAGATTGGACATGATGAGATAAAATAAAATAAAAACTTTCTGTTTTAAACATAGTGCAATCGGGTTGAATATTTTCAATTGGATATTAGTTTTCACAAAATAGTTCCCCGAACAAAGCGTTTAATTTAATAAAACATTGTATATTAAATAGTGTATATGCGTAACTTATGCGTAAATTATCCTTCAACCCTTGGTTAATATTTTAACAAAGCTTGGTCAAATATTGTCACTATATTAAGGTTTACAACGATCCTTCGACAACTTATTACGCAGGACATTGTAAAGCCAACGAGATTGTTACATGGTGAATTTTCCGAAACAATCTTGTAGCAAATTGCGCCTGTCTACGTCTGCAGCCAACACGGGCTCTTAAATAAATAAAGCAGGCGACCCGCGCCGCAGGATTGATACGCGTCAAATATTTATAAGTAATGAAAAGTATCGGCGCGCGGACCTATTCTGATCGTGGGAGTATTCGTTTCAGTGTCGTTTCAAAATGTGATGTCTCCGACATGATATCAGTCTTTCAAAATTAGTGAAAAGAGACATACAGTGCTCTGCCCTTTTGGGAAAACAGGTGCGAGTTTATGATTGATACAAATGTATAAATATGGCATTTCGCCATCTATACGGATAAAATGGCTAACAACCCTGGTTTCATTTGGTATTTTACTCCGTACCAGCTTCTGCCCGCGACTTCATCCACGTTGACCCGGGATAAAAACTATTCTGTTTTAGGATATTAAACTTCGTGCAAAATTTCATCCAAATCGGTTCAGCCGTTTAAGCGTGTTTGAGTAACAAACATCCAAATATCGAAACGTCCAAACGTCTCTAAGTTTACGCATTCGTAATATTAGTAGGATATTATACGTATAATAATTATGATACGACATATACAGGATGTTAACGGGGTCATGATCCGGAATGACAAAAAGCGAATAAGATGATCATACTGAACAACCTTTCCCATGGGACCAACCACGAAATCGCAAAAAAAAAGAGCCAATTAAGAGTTAACTGTGAGTTAACTGCGATTTAATTGAGAGTTAATGTATGGAATACCTGGTTTTTTTTTGCGATTTCGTGGTTGGTCCCATGGGAAAGGTTGTTCAGTATGATCATCTTATTCGCTTTTTGTCATTCCGGATCATGACCCCGTTAACATCCTGTATAGTAGGATGTATTTATTTATTTATTTAAACTTTATTGCACAAATATAAAAATAGAAGTACAATTGGCGGACTTAATGCCTTAAGGCATTCTCTACCAGTCAACCATTGGGCTAAACAGAAACTTTAGTGGCTTTAGTGGGTGGTTTATGTATCTTCTCACTCTCAACACAGCGGATCCTTGGGAGCTCTGTGGACTTTTCTCTACATAACACCAGGTACAGTCGGCGTTATATAGTTAGTAGCAGCCAAGGCAGCCAAAATATTTCGGTACACGTCTTTATTACTGGAAGAATAAGGGTGTTACGAAAAATTTGGCTACTCTGGCTGCTACTAACTATATGACGCCGACTGTACAAAGTGTACAAGTAGTGATGTGACTATGGCTGAAGTCTTCTGTAAGGTAGAGGTATGAGTATTTCCCCACGCGGGTTGCTCCAAATAAGAACAGGATGTTGTTGTTGTTGTCCTAGGGCAACAATGAGGTGCATAGGGCCTTCATAAGCTCGCACCACGCCTTACTATCGAGAGTGAGCTGCAGGACAGGAAGAGGATGCTCAAGAGAAACTCGAAATGTTGCAGTATTAGTGACTAACTAAACAGTATTTTAGAGAGGTAGGGCACAGCGAAATGACATCCAGCTCGAATGTGGAGCAGCCCAACTGGGGAAAAACCTCCGCCTTGCAGAAGACCACAGCCATAATAACACTACTACTTGCACTGTAGTGGTGTTGTGTTCCTGGAGGTGAGCAAGGTCGCCAGAGCTCCCGAGGATGCGTTGTGTTGAGAGCGAGGGAATTTGTTCCTTCAGCTGTCAACACGGCGAATCCTCAAGCATATCAAGGGTCGGCATTGTTGCAAAGCAGTTGCATGCGTATATAGGCTGCGGTGTCCGCTTACCATCAGGCGAGTCGTACGCTTGTTCGCCACCGTCGTAGTATAAAAAAAAAAAAAAAAACAGTAAAAGAGCCATTAGCAGCTCCCTATCAATTCCACGGTCCGCAATACGGCCGTTCTGGCGTCTCAATCATGTAATGGAGTGGTTCAACCGGGATCTATCAAAATGCATTCACTATGTAGTGTACCTATACCTAGTTGTGTGTACAGTATACTGAAAACGAGCCCAGGCTTTGTGGGATTATGTTACGTTGATATTGAGTACTTGGATTTTTGTGCTTTTATCACGATTGAGTTTCTAGTTCTCATTTTGTCGATTTAATATTTTACTAATATTTTTAAAACCTCGTAGCGGTTTCAATTTGTTATTATCAGAGATGGGGCTTTGTAGCATTAAACTATTAATTAGGGACTTCTTTTCAATACCCATTGTATCGCTCGTAATTCTATATACCTAATTTCGAAGTGACATTTCATGATGGAGTATATCAGGAGAGATTTTCACGATTATTTTCACTGCTTTTCTACGCGGCATTTTTTGCACGTAGGTACAGTCGCCATCAGATATACCGGAGCGGCCAAAGTGTTCACAAATTTCTGAACACGTCTCTATTGTGGCATTAGGGACGTGTTCAGATGTTTGTGAGTACTTTGGCTGCTCCGGAAGTTTGACAGCGGTCGCCGCCAGCTAAAATAAGTTTAACGTCCTGGAACGGTGTAATCGACGCAACTCGCCCTTTGGCCCTACGCGGGAATAACTGTCAAGTTTCTGTCAACGATTTTTTATCCACAGTGAGCTCGTAGTAAAGTACAATTCCATTCCGCCTTCCAATTCCACTCCGGCAAATGCGGAAATGGCCTTGGAATGGTGTAGGTTTCGCGTGTTTTATAGTTTTTGAGTTTTACCAGAAGTAGAAAATACAATCAATTCATTCTTTATTTTTATTTGAAAAATATAATGTTAACTGAGATGTTTAATACATACATTACAAAGCGGCCATCAAATTGTTTCATCCGAATTATCGAGTGCGTCGAGTGTTAATTGAATAAAGGTGCCGCTATACATGAGCTGTGGACTTAGAATGTAACTGTGAAGTGAAAATACAATATATTTTTTATCAAAGCAATATTTATGAAGTTTCATTTTAGCACTATGAAACTCAATGATTGCGCATATTAGTTAAAGATGGTTTTGTGCTAATCAATACTTACGAATGAATTTTTATGATTTAATGAAAAAAGAACTTGTGAAATAAAAACTGGTGAGTAGTACCTAATTTGGTTTCAAAATTGAAACTCTCGATCTACAAAGGGTTATATTATATGTTAATTAAAACATGAAGCCGATAAACAATAGAAAAAAATAGAACTACACGAAACAAAATCGGCAACCGTCAACAAAAGCGGAAACCGTTGGTTTCGGCTGTTATTTCGTCTCTCTTGACAGGACATCAAAGTACCAGCACGTTTCTGGTGTAAAGCTATACGAATCAACTCTGTTTGCTACGGTCCTCGGGCTGATTGTTTTACTTTTTTCCACTTAACTATAAACTTATCAACAAAAAAATGTGCGTTCAAATCATTCTGGAAAAAAATACGATTGAAAATATGTGCATGTGTGTACCACCTACCGCTACCATCCATGAAATACGTTGTCTCCCTCCTCGACACTGCTTGTATAGTCTGTAATAGACTGATACGCCAATAAAGGCAGGGTGAGGAACAATTCTTGGCCACTAAATTAGCCTAGTTAATCGGTAGTTAGCCATACAAACTGAAGAAGTAAACAAAGTGCCGTTGTGACACAAAAAAATCTATAGAATTGTATGGTTAATGTTCGTGTCACAACGGAAACCTTTAATAGAAAAATTAATTGAGTGACAAGCTGGCCAGGAATTGAATCCTTACCCAAATGTAATTTATTTCCAAGTATTTTCTACGAGTAAGTTTACGTCTCCCAGTTGGCGTGAGACCGTCACAGCGATCAATTGCGCTCGTCTCGCCCAATCATCCTCCATTAGCATTACTATCCCATCTCTCTGCTCGTTACTTAACCCTCCTTACTATACAGAGCAGATGATGGGTTAAGCGTTTGACGAAGGATAGCCACAGCCGCAGCTTCTTAAAATTAATGCAGATCATGGTATTTCAATCTACATACGTTTGTTAAATACGTATTTGTTATTTAATACATCTTTATACTTTTGGCTCTGTGAGCTGTAAAATTCGAAGCCGTCTTTAAAAAAAAAAACGATTTCGAAAAAGTGACCCGACAAAAAAAACTATATAATTAATAAATCTGCTCGCAGAATTTCACGAGTAGGTATCGGTTGAGAAATGCGACCTGTAGAGAACAGCCGGGCAGCCTGACAGCGGGACAGACACCGGACACAGGCCATACGAACGATTTTCGGCCCAAGCTGAAGCATAGAACTTCGTTCGCTTCGCTCGCTCGTTCGAAAGTATCTAAACTCTTTTTATAATGATGTTGAAAGGCTGCGTTATGGTAACGTTCCATATTACCTCATCCTTACATCGGTTTCTTCATTGCTGAAGGTCGGGCGTGATTCCCTTGTTGCGGAAGCAACTTTTTTTTTATAACAGTTCGCCATCTGGGTCTGTTTTCTACATCGTGGATTGCATCGTGAAGTTAGGTGTTCAGTGGTGAGCGGACTTGATCTGACCATCAGACTTTTGGGGTTTTTTTATTTGAGGAACCATCAGTTGTTCGAGATTGTGTCCCCCCTTCCTGGCCACATTGAACCTTTACAATATACAATACTCACACACGAAGTTACAAAGAGAAACAAAATAATGAGTTTGTCGGATAGCGTTGACTGACAAAAGACAAAATGAAAAATATGACTACTAGAATAAGTATGTACCATGAAAAATATCGCATGATTATATTATATTTTTTTGACATTAACATTATTTTAGAAATGAAATGTAAATCATTATTATTTAAGTTGACATGTAAAATACAATATTTTATCAAGAAATAAATGAATGAATGAATGAATGACATATAGATAGAGGACATATATATAGACAACAGGCAATCTTATCGCTATTGTGCGATCTTTTCCAGATAACCATTGGGCATTCAAAAACATGACATGATTAAAAAACTTCTAAACACTTTTATATCATAATTGGAATAACTTAGTATACATAATACATATACTTAGCATAATAATTAGAACATTTACATAAGCGGCCCCATCTCACACTGCGTTTTTGTCATATAGTTACAACCCTTACATTGACCACGGTTTAAGGCGATGTATTGGAAATTATCGCGTGCTTTGAAATGCCGTTGTGGCTAGATTAAGAAACAATAAGGTCTGACTTTCAGTTATATGATTCTTGACTAAGTATATGATTGTTTATCTGATTTTATCGATACATGATTGCTTAAAATTTCTTCGATAGAAAATAAATCCAAAGTTGGGTCTGAATTTTCCTTTTTTTACTCAGCCTACTCCAACAATACTTTATTTTACGACACAATCAAGTTAATACTACTATAGTATTTTATCTCATCTAAAATCTAATTTTATTAAATTTAAATAAAACTTCACTAAGTCAGGTATTTATTGAAATTTGTCCAAAACAGCCATTCCCGAAGAGTGTTACATCTCTTTTCCTCGTGCGCGGAAGGCATCAGCGTGTCTCTGTCTAGGGGGCGTGTTCGACTCAAATCAAGGCAGGTAAGGGAGAACTCAGTGACCATTTGAAGTGGTCAGCGTTTCTTAAGCGGTGTCTTAATCAGTGCGCTCGAACCGACCGACCAAGAGTGCTATGTAACTCATTGCAGCACTGCAAATCGTTTAATTTAACGGACAACCCTGTCACATTCAACGGTTCCATTCCGCTCATATTGCCATTTACCATACTGAATAACCGATGAACAGTAGCTAGGATCTGGGTCACCGTGCCGATGCGATATGCAACGTAACGTGACATAACGCGACATATATCGCGACGGCAATGTGTTGGAAATAAATAAATCATCTACTACTGACAGTTTGCTCGCCTATCAGGTAGAATATTGATTTACCCTAAGACATCACCCTGAGGTGTGCAGCATGTATGTGTAGTATGTAGTATAAACGTATCGACGCTTATCTAAAACAAGTCGGTATCGCGAAATAATCCGTTTTGCCACTAAGTATAAGACTAGACGCAGAACACGTTAAAGTTTATCGTGACTAAGACTCACGTGTTCTAATTCAAAAAATTGCCACCGTGGCAGCATTGTGCCGTTATGCCATTGGTGGGGTGTCGACTTCATTTTATCTGGAAGACCGTCCGTAGGCCAGATGAGCCATAGCGATCGACGCCGTCACCACGTTTTTTTGTTGACTACCGGCACATCCCCAAATAATTCGTTAAAACACATCAATTTGTTTGTACAACAGCGGCATTACGCGAAATAGCTCAGTGGAACACTAGCGAATTTTTGTGCAATATATGATTATTCATGGATGGGACACTTTCCGTTAAACAGTAAGTACCGATGTTTTGACTTAACAACAAATAAACGAGTATTCACGAAAATAATGAAAGTTGGCTTGTTCATGTAAGCAAAATAAGCCCCTATACTACATAAGACTTACTTCATTATTGGTATACTATACGAATTTGGACTATGTTCATCATAAATATGCATTTAGTTTCTTGATTCAAAACGAGAAAAGCCACTATAAATAGATAAGCAGCACGATGATAAACTTATTTAGATGTTATATGTATTGCAAAAAAGGTATTTATGTATTCATATCAATTAAAATAATAATATACAACACAAGCCTTATTGAACTTAACTACTAGTTCGATTTGTGTAAGATATTATTAACCTCTAATATTTATTTATTTTGTAATATCAAATAAGATAAGTATAAGATACATACCTACTACATGCTCCATGTACATGGGGACTTCAATTACTCGTGTGCGTCTCTTTTTTGTATAAAAAGTGGTATAATAACAATAATTATTATATTTTTATTATGGACACTATTTAAGGGTTTGTCCTGCCTCACTTTCGTGGATGAATTTGTGTCAAAGAATCAGTAACTCTTTCAGTTGACTATATTATACTTTGGTTATAGAAATGAACACGCGAACTGGAAAAAATATCCAAAATCTGCTTTGGTTTTGCTGCGGGTAGCCTCATTTCTGATGCGATGCAGAGAAACTCCCAGCATGGCCCTCTCCATTGCCCTTTGGGTGACCCCGAGAGCTTTCAGCTGGAACTCCAAAACCGTTTCCATTGCCTAGGTTTTGTGGAACCTGTTCGTGCCACTGGGTCTATGTTCTTCGAGGCCTAGCGGGCCAACAGAACTAAAAGGCTCTCTAGCTCCACTCAGAAGCTCATGAAGGAAAAGAGTCAAATGATTCTGCAGTCTTCAAACGATGCGACTTTATACCGGCAGCTAAATAAACAGAATCTCCAAGTACCTTACCCGCGATCTGCGCCAATTCAGTCAATATTGAAGAGGCCATCGAGAGAAATAAGGGCTCTAATGTGTTCGCACGAGATCTCGATCGAGTCTATTGGGCAGAGCCAGCTCGCAAGGTAAAAAACCGAGGACTGGAGAGTCGTCTTTTCCAAACCTGAGCTTTTGAGTGAGTGCGTTTCACACGTCATACATATCGTATACACGTCAACTCGCAGCCCCGAAGTTGGTCTGGCGAAAGACCCTAGCTAGACCAACCCGACACTTTACCGACAACATCCCGGACATCAGCCTGTCCGAGATTAGAATGGTTCTGAAACAACTTAAGAACAGCAAGGCACCCGGTGAAGACGGAATTACAGCCAAACTCATGACGGCGGGTAGAAAACTGATCCTTACGACCCCTCAGAAGTTGTTCGACACCGTCCTACTGGAAGGGAGAACGCCAAAGGCGTGGAACAGAAGTAAGGGGTGCTGTTGTTCAAAAAGGGGAACAAAACCCTGCTGAAGAATTACCGACCCATCTCACTTCTGAGCCATGTTTACAAGCTGTTTTCAAGAGTCATTACGAATCGCCTCTCATGCAGGCTTAGTGACTTCCAGCCTCCCGAAAAAGCCGGTTTTCGAAGAGGTTTTAGTACCGTAGACCACATTCATACGCTCCGCCAGGTTATACAGAAGACTGGAAAGTAAAACTTGCCTCTCTGCTTAGCGTTCGTGGAGAAAGCTTTCGATTCGATCGAAACCTGGGCTGTACTACAGTCTCTCCAGCGGTGAAAAGTAGACTGCCGCTATATCGAAGTACTGAAGTGTTTGTACGAGAACGTCACTATGTCAGTCCCACTCCAGGATCGGAGCTTGATAAGTATTTCGCTACAGCGGCGTGTTAGGCAAGTGAATGTTATTTCCCCAAAACTGTACACCGCTGCAATGGAGGACGTTTTCAAGACTCTAGACTGGAGAAGGCTAGGCATCAACATCAACGGCGAGTACATCAATCACCTTTGGTTTGCGGATGATATAGTAGTCTTGGCTGAGACCATGGAGGACTTGAGTACTATGCTCGATGACCTCAGTAAAGCCTCCGAGCGAGTTGGTCTAAGGATAAACATGGATAAGACAAAAATCATGTCAATCGGACACTTTCAAGACTTCTTCAGACTTTCAAGTTAGATAGGTCCAACTTTGAGTAAGAGTCCGACTCCTGGGCAGCATTCGGGAACCTACGGTACATCTTTTCGTCCAATACTTCGCAATGTCTCAAGACGAGAGTCTTTGACCAGTGTGTGTTGCCACTACGTCACTATGTGATGACGTATGACACGGAAACGTAGACGGTTACCTCATAAGAAGGTTCAAAGTCACCCAAAGAGCAATGGAGAGGGCTATGCTGGGAGTTTCTCTGCGCAATCGCATCAGAAATGAGGCTACCGCAGCAAAACCAAGGTAACCGATATAGCCCTCCAAATCGCTAAACTTAAGTGGCAATGGGCTGGGCACATTGCACGTAGAACCGATGGCCGTTGGGGCGGAAAGGTTCTCGAGATGTGACCACGTACCGGATGGCGCATCGTAGCTAGGCCCCCCACGAGGTTCAAAGATTTCAAAGATTCAAAGATTTTTATTTTGCTCGGAATGCAGTTACATAGTTCTTAAAAATACAACATAATCGTCCAGTGCATTCAGCCTGCGTGCAGGCGTGCAAAACATTTTTATGGAGCCTTAAAGTCCATAATAATATATTATCTTTGAATCTTTGAATCTTTAAAAAAGAGTTACTAATTTACATCCATATCAAGTGTTGTAAACTAAATTATACCGTTATTGTCTATATAGTTTAAGTATTATTGTGATGTATGTCGTTTAAGGCCATTATTGTCCATATTAAAAAATAATATTTGAGAAACAAAGCAAAATAAGTCAGTATTCTTTGAATATTTTACATATACGTTTGTCTTAAAGACAAATAATACACTATTATTCATAAGAAAAAAATATTTTTTTGAATTATTTTCTATTGAGACGTTAGTACACATAAAAACTTATCCAAAGTATATAAATATCGTGTCACAACTCTAAACTGTAGTACATTTTTGAGTTTTTTTTGTGTAGTTTTTTGTTGTTTTCTTTTTATTTTCTTGGGTTTAAATAACTGGATGACAGAGGAAACTGTGACTAAAAGAAGATTTTAAATTGGTCATCTTAATAAAAAAATATAACAATATCTTTTTTGTGTTTTTTTTAAACCTCTGCCCTGAAAAAACACAGTTTTTGAGATACAGAGTTGTTTTAGATAAGCATCGGTATGTATAGATATAAGATTGAGACGGAGGGAGTAATGTGTTGACAGTTACATTATAATCGCTTTCAAGTACGCTCGTCTTTCTATCCTTTCCCCCCTCCACACCTCATGGTGACCTTGCCATGGAACGGGGAAGCGTGGCATTGAGCGGTCGAGCTTAGACGAACTATTACGTTGCGCGTGGCGCAGTTAACTTCAGTGAAGGACAATGGGGAACGGATACACGAAGCAAGAAGAGAAGGAAGTAGTCGTGAACCAGAACGCTGCCGGAAATATAGTACCGGACACCACCGCCACCGAGCACATAAAAATTAATAATGTACTTTTGAGTACGTTATTCGTCGTCTTTGCCATCATTATTTGTTACGGCCTTTTCAAGGTCATGAAAAAGGCGCAAGCAAAATACATACAGAAGGAAGTGAGGAGAGAAATGTGGGCAAGAGTTCAAGCCAGGCTGTCAGGAAGGAAGATGACTCCACCCAGGGAGAACGTAGAGGAAATTTAGGCCTCTGCGGCCAGAGAAGGAGAGTAAGAAGATCTACAAGTGAAGTGAAATGTGAAAAGTGATGTGTCGTGAAAAAGGGTATGGAATTAGAATTAAGTAGGATATACGACCAATTAGAACATATTAGAATAGAATTGAGAAAATTAGGACATGACAGAAGGCAACAAAGTATAGGACAATCTAAAATAAATATTGCAAAAACTGTTTACGAAAATTTTAAAAGACTGATTGCCTCCATTTCTAGTGGTGACCTTCAAGAACAATATATTATTTCAGAATTATTGTGCGACAGAATAAAGCAATCATATGATAGGATATTACAATATAAGATATTAGAGGGTGAAAAATCAATTAAAATGGCGAAGTTATTTGATATACGAGAAGCTAGTAGCTTAATCCCTTTATTGGATGATAAGGAGGAATCTATCGAAAAAATGATAGCGGGTATCGAATTATTAGACAGTATGTTAAGTGAAGCTAGTGAAAAGAAGCTGCTGATTTCTTTCGTACTTAAGACACGATTAAATAAAATCGCGCAATTAAGAGTCCGCAGCAAGGTCCGCTCAACTCCGCGTTGAGATCGCGCGCTTACGCTTTAAAATGTTGTTGTTTCACCTAGAGGGAGACAGGGCGCTAGCAGTAAAGCGAGAGCGCGCGGGGAGGCGGAGCTATACATGTCGCAGTTAAAATATCGCAGTAAAATATCTTCATACAACGGCGAAATTATTGCGGTAAATAAAATATAACAGTAGAACATCTCCATAGCGAGATAACAATCAGAGATGTACAAAATACTTTTAAAAAAGTATTTAAATACAAAATACAAATACTTTTCTAATTTAGTATTTCAAATGCAAAATACAAAATACTTTTGCTTTTTGTATTTAAATACTAAGTACAAAATAGGTATTTTCAAAATACTTTATTCAAATAAAATACTTTCAAAAAGTAATCGAAACAAAATCGATGTCAATCTCGGTAAAAAGCGAAGCGTAACGTCATGTTTCACAGATAATAACGTTCATTTTGTTTAAACTGTAATTTTGCACATTGACTTTCAAAGTTGCATCGCCTCTAGTGGCCATTTGCCGATTCGCTGACCCATTCACTTGAATATTTGAGTGGTAAAGGTAATACTTTTGAAACTTAGCAGTAATAAAATATTTAATATAAAGTATTAAGTAGCACACCAAATCCAACTCTGTACTTAATGGATAATATATTTTTGATAACAAACAGTTACAATACAAACACTACTTGTATTAATAAGTTACTATTTATGTCGGCGTTAGGTTAGATATAAAACGTAACCGAGGCAAAATGAAATGGAAAACGCGCGTACGGCGTAATGACATGTAAACAGTGTTGCCAACTCTGAATTTCATTTAGTGCTAAAACTATGTCGAAATGTACTAAAAACGTGCAGTCTTAAAAAAATGGTGCTAAATAAAAAAAACGTAACAGTCCGATTTAAATGTTTTTACTATTATTATAGTTGTACAGTAACCAATTTAGAAATCTAAAGATTTTTATTAATATAGAATAGATTTAAATGCCAATTAGCACACAAAACGACCAAATTAACTTATGATATGATCGAAGCTTATATTTAATATTACATACTTGCCACAATGCCCACAATGACATCTTTTTTGTAGTGCTGTTTACGTACCGGTTTTTTATAAATATATTTTTCTATTTCTGTATTTTTATTTGTCATTTATACATTCATAATCCTTAAATACGAATCGTTAAAATAACGTATTATTTATTGACTACACGGCATATTGTTGAAATACAATTTGTTTTGGCATTTTTTTAAAGACATTTCGAGCGAACAACACAGAAATAATGAAATAGCTGCCAACACTGCAAAACGTAACAGTAAGTTATTTAACGTTTGAGGATTGTCAAGAGGGGTCCCTCATATATTATTGGTCATAGGTCAGGTTTTATATGGGTTTTGTTTCATCTGTTATTTTGCGCATAGACTTTCAAAGCTGCTGCGCCACTAGTGGCCATTTTTTGTTTTTACTGAATCGCGGAATGCTTTAGAAAAATGAACCTAAGAATAAAAAAGTATTTTGTATTTTACAAACCATTTTACAAATACAAAATACGTCTCGAATAGTATTTCAAATAAAATACAAAATACTTTTTTAAAAAAGTACTTAAGTACAAAATCCAAAAAACGTATTTTGTATTTTGTATTTGTATTTGAAATACAAGTATTTCAAATATGTCACAACTCTGATAACAATACAGTTTATACAGTGCGTAAGTGCGGCTAGGCAAATTTTAACTGATTATTTAACCTACTAAAAACGTAAATGTAGAGTACAGGCTACAAGTTTTGATGTGCCAACAAAAGTAGTAGTAACTAGTAACATAAGTATAACATACAATATACCAGGTTTTGTCATTTTAACAACTTAGTGCCATAATTGCATAGCAGATTTTCAGATACCACTACCACTATTTTTGTTATAAATGAAATAAATGAATATTTATTCTGCAAGTAGGCCGCCAAGGGCACTTTTATAAGTCAAGCCCTACCAGCGCTTCTGCAGAGACCACTGTCAAGAAGAAACGCCGCAAGAAACTTAACAGTCAGTCTTTTTCCCAAAACAAGCTTATTACAGTGATAGTACTTAAACTATTTTTAAATAAGTAACTCTAAAATCCGTATTATAGATGATCAAAAATATTAGACACGTATTTTTTCTTTTGGTCACTAAACAAAAAATGTCGAAGTTATAAGTGCGCGTAACGTCACGGTTCATACGTTTGTGAAGTCACGCGGATTATCTACGCGCCATAACTTCGTCATTTTTACAGACTTCAAAAAAGCAGGAGGTTCTATGTTCGGTTGTGTGTATTTTTAAAATAGGTGTCCAATATCTTATGATCAATAAAAATACGCACTAATTAGAATCCAGATCTTTTTTCATAGGAACCTACCCTATAAATATTTATTCACATTGAAGATTTGGTGTATTGAAGGAAATAAAAAAGATCATACATTATTGTTTTTATTTTTGGTAAAAAGTACCTACTTACAACAATGATCCTAGTTGGTCCATAAATAAATGAAATTTGAATTTATAGCCTTATTATAACTTACCTATTAGGATTTATATTTTCTTTTTGACGACGAGCCGGTCCTCTTTTCTTCCTTCGAGCCGATAGCCATAATTTTGTCTTTGAACACCTTTTCGCTTCTAGAAAAAAAAATAACTATAGGTAATTATTAGAGATCGGAAATTCGGGAGCTTTTATACCTAAACCTAGCAAAATCCCGGAAAAAGCGAAGCAAGTATGGAGTCGGCTTCTTAAAAATAATATTTTAATTATTTAAGTTCCGGGATTGTATAAAGCATCATGAAAAGCCTACCTTTTTTTTAGGTTATGACTATTTTCAGCGATTTTTGTCAACATACACGTTGGTAAACAGTTTTAACGACATACATTAGACAAGGACGGAAATGCAAAAATACCACGTGTGTCGCTGTAGGTTGATTACCTATTCACTTTTCTGTGGCTATGTACATTTGTTTTAATTTATTGATTTAACAGAGATACTTACGTTTGTACCATTATTTTTAATAAAAGTTACAAAACAATTTTGGTTTGATGTTATCTAACTGTTAGTTAAATGAATATATGAATTAAATAATCTTTTGTAAATAGGAACAATTAAAATAGTTTATTTAAATACTTTAATACGTATGTGTTCATGTTATCCTAATTTTCGGTATTCCGGGAAATCCCTGGAAATTTATTAGTAAAATTAAATAGAGTCCGCCTCCATGGTACTCAACAACAACGCGGTGTAGGTACTGGGGTCGAAGTTTAGGTATAAAAGCTCCCGAATTTCCGATCTCTAGTAATTATAAACGTCTATACGCTCCCGTGATCGCTTACCATCAGGTGGACCGTATGCTTGTTTGCCCCCTTATAGTTTTAGTTGAAAAATATATGTACCTATGTACCTTGTACATCTTATATCTACAAATCGGACAAGCGCCAACCTGAGCACATAATATAGTAAGAACCTAGTACATACATAAATAATAAATACCTACAACCAAGGTTCAAGTAGCACCGAGAAACAACTGCTATTGTCGCGTCGTCATTTTTTTATTTAGATACCTACCTAGTATTGTTATTGTCAGGTCACTCGATCAAAAAAGTGGAAGGGTAGGTAAGTGCCAATTTCTATATATAATTATGATATATAGAAGTACGTAGATTACTATAGAGAGTGACGAAAAAACCTATCCTATATACTTTAGGATACTATACTATAACTTACATACCTACTTAGGTAAACTAATTAAAATGTCTAAGCAATAATGTGTGATAGGTAGTTTTCGTATAAAGTCCGTTCGTTCATCCTCGTCTTATTTAAATTTATAGCGTATTATTATTTTTTAACTAAGTAAGTATTTTGTTTTGGCTATATAAAAGAATCAAACTATATATCACCAAAGCCATATCCAGAATGATTTGACGTACCCAAGTGATATTTACGTAGGTACCTACACCTATTTAATACCGAATGAGTACCTACTGTGAGATTAAAATTTTGTTTTCCTACCAAATAAATTAAATAACACGTCAACTAAGGATTAATGACTAGGTACTCATATACATTAATATAATATGTACATATTACATGTATATAATTTATTTGTATACTTGGAACTTGACTAAAATGCATATAAGTAGGTACTTACCCGGTTTATCCATTTTTGTAACATAAAAATGCAAAGTCCATAAGAAAGCCACAGATCGTCGATCAGTATGATCAGTATGATCACACACACCACCAGTATCACCAAGAAAAATCAAATCCGTTTTATCAGTCCAAGTCGTGAATTGACCGTGATTATCGTAGGAAGATAATTCACCAAAACAATACGTCGCTCCCGCGCACAGCAAATGGGTCACTATTGTCACTAAACTAAGCGCACGGCAAGGAGTAGCTATGATAAGGGCGGTGCGTACCGCCGCCCCCCCCCCCCCCCTGACCGTTCCCCGCGCTAGAGTAATTCGCTGCAGTTTCGCATCAAATTTTTGTAATTTATTTTAAGGTTTTCGTAGTTACGCTCTCATTTTAAAACTACAAGATCAATTTTGATAAATCTTTTTTCTTTTCAAACTGCATAGTTTAATCGACACCGGAAATAGGTTTTGACTTCAATCTAAACTATATTTTGGTCGTAGTAGGCCGCCGAACTGAACAACTTTCTGGGGTCTAAAAATACAAAACTTGTACTCGCTCTATTTTCTTTCTATTAACATTTTAAGAGTCATAAACTAGTTTTAGCCCTAGATATATCTTACCTCATTATATTTAGAGAATTTCATGATAATGTGACATGTTATATTAAAGTAAGGACGTAACTACGTTTGTATTAAGAATCGAGCTTGCTGCGGACTCTTAAAGCTAAAACCGAAATATGAAACCGCTACCGAACTAGTAGCCGATATTAAAAAATACATGTTACCAAAGAAATCCGTAAATTCTCTTTTAATGCAACTTAATAACGTGACTCAGAGGGACTTGTCTATTAATGAGTATGGTGATAAAATAGAGGAGTTGTTCATTGGTCTAACGATAGCGCAAGCCGACGGGAAACCGGAGATAAGCACTATTCTAAGACCGATCAACGAGTCCTTAGCTATAAAAAAGTTTACAGATGGTTTGAGGAACCGTCGTCTCAGCACAATTTTAGCAGCCCGACAATACACGGAGCTGAAGGAAGCCGTCAGAGCTGCCCAAGATGAAGAGTTGGCGAGACCACAGCAGGAACCTGTGGTCATGAACATGAACTACAGGAGAGGCTTCCAGCAACCCCAGCGGTACGGCTGGCATGGTCCAGGTTACCAGTCGAATCGTGGCAAACCTTACAACCCCGGCGGGACATGGACACCGAACTACGCCAGGAATAGAGGTACCGTGCCTAGTAATAATTTCTATAGGGGACGAGGAGCTGCGGCGCGACAGTATTTTTTTAGGGGACACCGAGGCGCACAGAGGAGCCGTGGGCGCCGAGGTAACGGAAATGTGTATACATATACGCACGAGTCGCAGACCTCCCACGAGACACCAAATGATGAAACTGAAAGAGTGCAGTTTTTTCGAGCATAAGGTTTTGACATGTGACGGACTTGACTTCGTAATTTTCACAGTAGGCGGACAAGACATTACTTTTATTATTGATACTGGCGCAACTTTGTCTATTTTGCAAAAAGGAAAGGTTCCCATAGAATCGCAGTCATAAGAGTCGGACACTGTAATATCAGGCGTAGGCGGCGAGATTACAAGTAACCATGTCGCGAACGTGACTTTACAACACGGTAATACGATATCGTTCATGCATAAGTTTCATATACTGCATGATATGCCCTGTCATGCGGACGGTATTATCGGACTAGACTTCTTGCGAACTTATAATGCGATAATAAACCTACAGACGGATGAGCTTACTCTGCATACTGACGAGGAAAGTTGTGTGGTACAAATTCATAGGAGTAGCGATAGTGAAACTTGTTTATCATTACCAGCTAGAAGCGAATCGTTACATTTAATGAAGGTAAAATCATTTGATTTCACGAAAGATTACGTTGTAAATTCGAAACAGTTAACCGAAAATGTATTTTTAGCGGGTACCGTAGGTAAAATAAAGCAAGGTAGAATACCCGTACGAATTTTGAACACAGGTGACGAGGATGTTAAATTACCTATATTTGAACCTAGTTTAGAAGATTTGAGCGAGTATAACATTTGTAATTTTCAAAAATCTGCCAATGGAGTAAGTAGAGTTAAAAAATTGTTGTCATCATTGAAATTAAATCATTTAAGTGACGCGGACAGAAAACTTATAGAGTCAATATGTGCTAAATACGCCGACGTTTTTTACTTAGACGGAGACAGACTAGGGACGACCAATATATTAAATCAAAGTATCACCGTCAAACCGAATACGAAACCCATATATACAAAACCGTACAGATTACCAGCATCGATGAAATCGGAAATTAAAAAACAAGTCGAGCAAATGATTACAGATGATATAATTGAAACAACCAACAGCGATTGGAATAGTCCCATACTTCTAGTACCCAAAAAATCAGAAGACAGTACGAAAAAATGGAGATTAGTCATCGACTATCGAAAAGTAAATAATGTCATTCAGGATGATAAGTTCCCACTCCCCAACATTGTTGATATTTTAGATTCTTTGTCAGGAGCAATATATTTTACCCACCTTGATTTACAACAGTCATATTATCAGACATCTTTAGACGATAATAGTAGAAATGTCACATCATTCACAACAAGTCAAGGTCAATTTCGAATGAAAAGACTTCCTATGGGGCTCAAGATAAGCGGAAGTGCTTTTTCGCGAGTAATGTCGATAGCAATGTCAGGATTATCGTACGAGAAATGTTTTGTTTACATGGACGACTTGATCGTTTTTGGTAGGAACATGCAACAGCATAATAAAAACTTGACCGACGTGTTGCAGCGATTGCGTAAAGTTAACTTAAAATTAAATCCACAGAAATGTGATTTCTTAAAGAAGCAGTTACTATATTTAGGCCATATTGTGTCAGCGGAAGGTGTTTTGCCAGATCCACAAAAAACTAAAGTGTTAGAGAATTACCCAGAACCGACAAATAGTGACGAAATTAGGCGTTTCGTAGCGTTTTGTAACTACTACAGGAAATTTATCCCATCTTTTGCAAGAATAACCGTACCATTAAACAAGCTATGTAGGAAAAATGTGTCATTTGACTGGACGGACGAATGTAGACAGGCATTTAAAACCCTTAAAGAAAAACTTGTAACTCCACCTATTCTACAATATCCAGATTTCTCAACAGACAATGAATTTATTTTACAAACAGATGCGTCCGCAAAATCAATCGGTTCCGTGCTATGTAATAAAGACAACAGACCCATAGCGTATGCTAGTCGACCCCTAAATAAAGCGGAATTAAGCTACCCAATAATTCAAAAAGAGCTTTTATCAATAGTTTGGAGCGTGCAATATTTTAGACCCTATTTGTTTGGAAGAGAGTTCACTATAATGACCGACCATCGACCACTTTTATACTTATTTAGTATGAGAGACCCGTCAAGCAGATTAATAAAATTCCGATTACAATTGGAGGAGTACGACTTTAAAGTAGTTTACATAAAAGGAAAAACAAATGTAGTAGCAGACGCTTTAAGTAGAATTACAATAACATCAGATGAATTAAAAAGTATGAGTGAACAAATTATGGTCATGACACGGGCACAGAGCAGAAAAATATTACAAGATAGGGAAACGAGTGAAAACAGTGTTACGGATCCTAATATACCCGAAAATTCAAGGTCTGATCAACCAAGAATCGCGGAGATATTAAGAAAACCTAACAATTCTGTAGAAATGATGTTTGGATCAGAAGATGAGTTGAAAAAATTAAGAAAAAATAAAATGATAACAAGAGAAAAACAATGTTTTGCGTATGTCAAAGAAAAGTTGGTACTTTATATTAACCTTAACTATATGTCACAATTCACGCGAGTCGTATTTGCGAATATGTTAAGTGATTTTTGTAAAGAAATAAATATAGAGGAATTATGTATAATAAAAGATGACAGAAACGCGTTGTTTATAAGGTCTCTCGCAGATGAGATAAAAATAAATAAAACTTGGTCCGGCCCAAGATTAAAAATCCTAGGAAAAATAAGCAGAATAACTGACAGAGACGAAAGACTAGTAATCATGAATGACTACCATTTACTACCTACAAGCGGACACGCAGGAGTTCGCAGAATGGTAAGTAACATTAAGTCTAAATACTACTGGCCAGGTTTAGAAAGTGATGTTACTAACTTCGTGAAGAAATGCACTAAGTGTCAAGTAACGAAGTATTCCAGAAACGTCAGACAACCGATGGTTATTACGACTACAGCGTCGACAGCCTTCGAGAAAATATATTTAGATATAGTCGGACCACTCGACACCGACACAGAAGGTAATAAGTACATCCTAACGCTACAATGCGAGCTAACTAAGTACATAGAAGCCTATCCCTTGCAGAGTAAGGATGCAATTAGTGTAGCAAGAGCTCTAGTAAGTAATTTTATATTAAGATACGGCATCCCGGGAGCGATAGCAACGGATCGCGGGGCCGAGTTTATGTCAGCAACTATGGACGAAGTGTGTAAGTTGTTAGAGATAAGTAAGTTTAATTCAACCGCATATCACCATCAATCAATAGGTTCCTTAGAAAATATGCACAAACACCTAGCAGCTTTTATGAGAGTCCAGTGTGACGGTCACCCAGACACGTGGGGTCACTGGTTACCTTTCTGGTGTTTTGCATATAACACAACCGTAAACACAGCTACTAAGTATTCGCCTTTTGAATTGGTTTTCGGAAAACAATGTACCACCCCTAGTAATCTAAAAAGTACTGTAGAACCATTATATAATCCCGATAACTATGCTTTAGAATTAAAATATAGACTACAATTAGCACATAAAGATGCGAAAGAAAACTTGTTAAGAACTAAAAAGTTACGTAAAAACTATTATGATAAGTTAACAAACTCAATGACTTATAAAAAGGATGATTTGGTTTTAGTAAAGGCGGAGACCGGAAGAAAGTTTGATAACCTTTTCAAAGGACCTTTTAAAGTCATCGAGGATGATGGAGTAAATGTAAAATTAGATATAGATGGTAAGATCGATCTTGTCCATAAAAATAGGACTAAGCTTTTTGTTACTTAAATAATATATGTGTGGATAACTTGATGTTGAATCAAACTACATTTTGTGTTTAATAATAAGTATATTTCAAAAAAAAAATGTAAACATTCTTTTTTTTTAAAAAAAGCACCCCCTAGGTGAGGTGTGCAGCATGTATGTGTAGTATGTAGTATAAACGTATGTATAGATATAAGATTGAGACGGAGGGAGTAATGTGTTGACAGTTACATTATAATCGCTTTCAAGTACGCTCGTCTTTCTATCCTTTCCCCCCTCCACACCTCAACCCTTCTAGCGTTATTCCCGGTTGTGCCCTAAAGGAGCCTGGGGTCCGCTTTGACACGTAACCCCAATATTTGGCATAGGCACTAGTTTTAGGAAAGCGACGGCCATCGGACCTTCCAACCCACTAAGACAGTAAGGCTGGTTTTAGTGTCACGCGGACCGTCGGCGCGGATCGCTCCGCGCGGAGCAATATGTATTAAAGCTTAGGAGCGTTTTAGAATGGCGGTGACGCCTCCGTGGCCGTCCGCGCGACGCGTCCGCGTCGCGGAGCCCTCCGCGCGGATGGCTGCTGTGGCTGCTCGCCTCGCGCGCCGACCACTACAGTGAGCGTTTTAGTTTCGCGCGGAGCGTACGCGTCCGCGCAGTACAAAATAGTACAATCGTGGCGACTCGCGATAGTCGCGATGTGGACACAGGGCGAGTAATTGATGAAGTTCGTGTAAGGAAATGTTTGTGGGATGCCTCTGGCCCCCTGTACAAAAACAGAGACGCAATACATTATTCTTACTTCAAAGTCACTATCAGGCGTTCAATCGGTGGTATAGGCACACGTCGTAAACTGCAACAGGCCAGTTTATTTCGTGTCTTTGAGAGAAGTTCGTCAAAACTTCTGGTCGACATCCGAAACTAGTTGAAGAACTTTGTTTCGTCAGCCCTCAAATCGCCGTATAGTGTAACAAATTCTCCCGCGACGGCTCTCTGCTCGATTAAAGGGTGAACATGTAGTCTCCTTCTACGCATTATTTTTTCCTTGTGTAATACAGTGCAATAATTAGTAACACTCTCCCTGGATGCATTGTTCGCGTCTGTACTCCGAAGCGGTCAGCGCGATACTAAAACGACTTGAGCGGCTCCGCGCCGATGGCTCGCGTGACACTAAAACCAGCCTAAAGGTGGTTTTCCACCGGATGAGCGCGGATTGAATTGTTTTTTTATTTGCACGCTAAATTGAACCGTAGTGCTGTACTGTTAGAGTGCAAATCACACTGAAGATTATTTTCAAGCGCTTGACATCGCGGGAAAATTTCTTTAGTGTAATGTGCATTCTAATAGTACGGCAATACGTTTCAATTTAGCGTGCAAATAAAAAATCAATTCAATCCGCGCTCATCCGGTGGAAAACCACCTTTAGACTCATAAGGCAATTGAAAACCTTGAAACGACATGGCAGATATTGCAATTCAAAAACTCTGTAGCTCATCGTCACCATATAAGTCGAAAGGCGTCCACTGCCAGTCATAGGAGGGTAACTCTGTAGCTATGTATATGTACGATCAAATTAAAATAAAACACGTAGCTATACATACACGGAGAGACGTGCCCTCAAGAGCGCGTGAAGTTCGGGTTCCTCCAAAGGAGAAGCCCCCGCGCACCGATGTGGATAAGGAGGGTTTTACAACGGTGTCGAGGAAGCGCAAGCCGCGCAAGAGTCATTGTGGTACTGCAGAACTGGTTGGTTCCGGTCTGCGGGTTGCCACACCGAGCAAGGCGCTATATGTATCGCGCCTGCATTACACCGCCACGGCTGATGATGTGGTGGAGTACGTTCGTCAGAAGACCGGCTTCTCGCTGAGGGTGTTCCAGCTGCGTTCGCGCCACTATGTGCACTTCAGCTCGTTTGTGGTGCGCGTGCCGCGGCCGCTGCAGGAGACCATCGCATGTGCTGACTTCTGGCCGAAGGGTGTCGTGTTTCGACGGTTCCGGGGCAACCTGCCGAATCCTACACCGGAGATGACGATGCAACGGGGCCACGCCGTTGCGTCGCCTAAATAGTATTATTTGTTGTTTTTAGTTTCGTCACGCATTGGTTTTTACTGTAATGTCACGTAAATGTATTTGTCAATAAATAAATAAATAAATAAATAAATAAAATAATGTGTACAATCAGCGTTATATAGTTAGTAGCAGCCAAGGTAGCCAAATATTTCGGTACACGTATTTATTACTGTAAGAATAAGGGTGTGTTCCGAAATATTGGGCTACTCTGGCTACTACTAACTATATGACGCTGACTGTACCTAGTTGATGATTGCTCATGATCACCCTACATACGCCCGACTGCTAATTCGAGTGCTGCAAAGTTAGCACGGATCTTTCGAAGCTGCAAACTTTACTTTACGTTCATGTATTCCGTCCGTCTGTTTGTCTGTCTGTCACGGGCCTGTTAGTCAAAAATTATAAGGCTTGTATAAATGAATAATGGTGTATTTTGTAAGCCACTACCAAGGTTTGTAGTAATTTTACTAAAAAAATGAGCGCTAAATTTCAAACGGCGCAATCAAAAAATACGAAAAAGAAAAAATACAGACAGTGCTTATGCAATGAAAATTATTTTGGGGTTGTTAGGTTTAAGTAATTGAGTTTTCACTGAAAAACTTCCTTTAATCAAAATAACATGGTTGCCGCGAGTTTTCCATGATGACACGATCTTTAGTTACAAAACCTTTCATTGTGTTTGGTCCGTTACGCTTTAAAACTCTTTTTTTCTAGTTTTGATTAGATTACCTACTTATTTTACACCTATCAATAGTTAAAATGTAGTCTACATACTAACATTACTATTGTTTATAAGGGGAGTTAAATCTGAAACTTATTTACTTATCAAGGATTTTATGTCTTTCATTTCATTTTAATAAAATCTTTCACCGATATTTCGAATTTTATTTTTATTTAATGTCAAGTTAAAATAAAAAGCCTATTTCAGGAACGCAGAGGAAAATGCTAGCGTAACATATTTTGATCGCACTACAAAAAACAAATCCTACCCTTATCATGTCAATGCTTGCTTTAAGCCATGTTTGCACGTACACGTTGTTTGGACACTATCACCGACACCTTTTGACAATCGCAAAACAATGCAACCCCAATATCCAACGCCCCCGTCCAAAAAGTCGTGTGTGCCTTCGCGCAACTACAATGATCAGACCTTTACGTTTAACACCGTTCGGTTAACCTGCCTGAATGTTCCTAAGAAAGAGCAAATATGGGCTACAACTTCGAGTGCACATATGATATTTTAGAATCCAGCAAAGCAGGTGCCCCGAACAGAATATGCATCGGCGCGTGAACGCCAGCGAAGCCCCAAAAGGCCGTCTGCATGCGAGTTAATATAAACTAAACGCCTTATGTACACCCCGCTGTCTATCTAAAAATGAACCTAAACCATGAAGACTTAAAGTTGAAACATTAAATTCTTTAAAAATGTAATTCCTTTATTGCAATTTACTACGCTTCGCAATATGGTGAATTAACCAGAATAGAACATCAAGCTACGTGTATATTCACGTTTAACATAAACAGTTGTTTTGCACTGAAAACTGATAAAAACTTGTGCATTTATATGTCACATAGTTAGTTGTCTTCCTGGAAGAAACGGAAGTTGTAAAAGGAGACACATTCATGGGCGACCCGCGCTTCGTCCACACGTTAAATATGGTACCAGCAGCTGTCATCTCATAGAGAACTGTCAAACATCCCATATAAAAAGATTTTTACGGCCGTAACTTACGATACCGATAGACCGGAATGAATGTATGTATGTGAAACATACGGCCCTTTCTGTTGTCTGGCAAAAACGAATAACATACCCTAAACAGGAAAAGGGACGAAAATCCGGATCCAGTTAGCCATTTTGAAATTGTAGTGATTTGTATTGAGTCATGCGTCACAAAGCCAAACTGTGTGTGAGCGCGGTGCACTGGTAATCAGATAGGATATATCGTAAGTTGCAAAATTGAGGCTCTGATGTGAGTTTATGAGCACACCTGTCGTCGTCTGTTTTAAAATCAAATCCGAAAAATATGAGTTTCATTCTAAGAATTTTTTTGCTCCCCCGACCTGTTAGTGCATTTTACCAATTAGTCCAGTCAATGAACTGACAACTTGTATGAAAAAAAAACAATTTTGGAAATAATTTATAATTGCTTATTCTTTCTGTGTAACGTATATGATTATCATTTAAATGGTTACCCAGCGACTAAATTCGACAAAATTACAGACATCAAAAAAAAAAAACATAACTACGTAGCTTCTGAAAAGTCACAAAAATATATTAAGTAACAAATACTTTTGTTTTTATTTTGGTTCATTTACATTTGCTCTATAATATTCAAGATAAATCATATAAAAAAAGACAATGCATTCTTCATTTAAATCTACATAATTACTTTCGTGTGGAAAGTTTGTCAAATTCTTGAATAAATCATTAACATTTTAAAATGAAATCTAGGTACATTAAAAACGCTATTATAAATTTTACGTTTTACAAAACCGTATTTTTCCGGGCGTAAGTTAGTACCTACGCCAAAACAAAGTCCCTGCACAGCGCGTGTCTTGGTAAGTGATCCTAAAAAATCTAGGTTTCAATATTGCTTATAAACGGTACATTCACCATATATATGCATCTACGAGTCAAACCCTTATATTAAGTCATACTATACCTACCTAATAATGTGTTAGCTGAAACATATCCGTCAGATAAATGTTGGCTGTCACTTTTCTTTTACATGACGGGAGAAAAGGATAGCAATAATTTTAACTGGCAGATAACTTTATCCGGCGATTGTGAAACAGGCCCTTAGTATTATTTTGAGACTAAAACCCGACTCCACAGTCAAACTAAATAGTTCGTTTTGTTAAGCGACGTGTTGTAAATGTTGTAATATTTATTTGTAAGGTCAGTTTTAATAAATAAATAAAGTTATAAATGTTATAATAAATCGGTTCAAACTACCATTGATCAGATTGTTCCGCAATAACACTGTTGTGGCCCGATTCATAAAGCTCCAAGTTTATACAAGTTGAAACAGGCAACACCGGCCCTATATATGCCCTAGATCGGTTCACACCCCATTTTTGGTACACTCTGTATAGCTTCGTGAAATGAGCCGCTGGTTTACAAAAGTTTGTCTTATTAAGCTAATTATAAAACGATTCAAACCGCCGTCAGTCGGATCATTCCGCAATTAAACTGCTGGTCTACCAGAGTTTATAGGTGCGCTGTAAGCGCTGTACGAGCAGCCGCGATACTCATCCATCACGATATTGCGGGATAGCTCCCGGGTGATTCTGCCGTGCAAATATTTGTCCACGGCTCGTTGCTCAGTCGCTGTTCCCATTGTTACACGATACGGCATTTGCAATTTTAGCGTTTGATAAAGAAACATCTAAAAATTATTGTACTAATCAGTCAGCAAATTTATGATAGGTTGCTAGCCACTTATGATAGTTTTAAGTTAAATCGCCACCGAAAATCTTTTTATGCTGTGTGGGGTCCTGTTTTACGTTCTCGCATTAAGTCTTTTCTTCTGTTTATCTTTTTTAGTTGTGTAAATTGTGAAGAATAAATAAATGTATTTATCTTGTTTCTTTAATTCTTATTTTAATTCTTATTCAATATTTTTTTCGTGTGATCGTGCAATAGCTTCCAGCCTTTATGAGGATATAAGCACTACCTTAACAGAGATCATAAATTGGCTCATTTCATTAAATCTTAAATTGAACCTGAGCAAAACCCAGCTCATTCAATTTAGAAATTATAGAACTGCTCCCATCTCTTTGAGTGTATCAGAAGCTGGGACTACTATAAAGGAAGTCAGTGATGTGAAATTTTTAGGAGTTTATGTGGATTCGCATCTAAATTGGAAGGTTCACATCAAACAGATAAATAAGAGAATTTCCAGCAATTGTTACGATTTGTCCATATTATCCGAAACTTGCTTTGAAAGTATAGTAGTTAGTGCTTACTACGGAAATGTGTATCCTTTATTGACATACTTACGGAGTAATTTTCTGGGGGAATTCTGTAGATGTGAATAAAACATTCATCCTCCAGAAAAGATTTATAAAAACAATTTACCGTATGGACGTTAGAGACTCCCTAAGACAAGTTTTTCGAGAGAAGCGGTTTCTCACATTAATAGGGATCTACATTTTGGAGGTTAGCTTGTTTGTAAAAAAACAACCAAATTATTTTACAACACTGTCATCTACGAAGTGTAATCTGAGAGCACAGTATAAATATAATGTAAAATTACCGAAAATTTGTACATCTATATACAAAAAGAGCACATTTATAATGGCAATCCGTGTATTTAATCACCTCCCGCCCGACATAAAAGCTCTGGAGGGCAACTGTTTTAAAGTAAATTTAAAAAATTGGCACATACATAAAGCATTTTATAATTTGAACGAGTTTTATGTGCATGTTAAGTATTTGGTCTTGTCTATTAACACTACTGTGGTTAGTTTATACTTAACCATAAACGTTTTATAAATTAAAATAAGTATTGCATGCCTGAAACAGGTAACTGTTGGAACTATTTTGTCATCACTACCTACCTATGTACCTATGTAACACAGTTTGCAATAAATCATTCTTATTCTTATTCTTATTCTATTCTTATTCACATTTCATTATACCGTTGCGTTCACTAAAAGCAATAAAAACGAAAATGTCTAGTTAAAAGGTTTCTTGTTTATTGCTCCTAGCCGGAATCAATCGAGCTACCTTCTGGAATAATAAAATAAATTCGCGGATAGTTGATCTAACCAACTGAGCTGTCAGAAATGTGCCGGGTTCAACGAATTATTCAACCAGTACCCTATTCTTACGCCGCAGGGAGGCATGTAGCGACTTTTACTTCAATTCATACTTAATTATTAATTACATTGAGAAATCGTCAGTATTGACGTGCCAAACCCATACTTAATTAAATTGGTGTAAAGCAGAAATGCCATAATGTTTTACCTATTTAATTAGGTAAGTAACTACACTGTACTGACTGTACTTCAGAAATAGATAGAATTTTCTGTTAAAACCTTTAAGCTTTTATAAGTTTAATGTTCATCTGGGTTATAATTCTGTAATCGTCGACAACTATTGCCTCAAACTGTGCATAAATCAATATTAACGCATAGTCTACCCGATATTTCTAACCATTCGTTTATAGCGTACTTACCTACATAACGAAGGCAGCGGGATCGTTTCGTGTACGATATTTAATAAATGAGACTAAACAGTGGAAACGCGCTCCCTACCTCCGCTTACATACAAATTTCGGGATCCCCTTTCTTAAGTAATGTTTTATTACTTTCACGTTCAGTTTCTATCAACATTTTAAACGCATCATCTTACATAACATTTGGGTATTTCGATATTACCCGGATTTGTATCACAAAGTCAAAGTCTTTTTAATATATGTGACATGTTGAGTTTCGTATCCCCAGCATACATTATTATGTACACATAGAGTAACCGTACCGTACAACATAAGCATGTTATTCAGAAATAAACAAGTAGTTATATACTCCTAAAAAAGGCAATAGTAGAAGTATTCCCTGCTCGTACTTACAGTAAGACTCTCTATTGGACGTCACAGGTATAATAACAATATTAACATTGATAAGCTTATGTAATAATGATATTAAATGAATCTATTTGACCCGAAAAATTGTGTGTGTTAATAAGACTTTGTAAAAAAATACAATACCCTCAAGCGTATTTCATCATCATCATCATATCAGCCGAAAGACGTCCACTGCTGGACATAGGCCTCCCCCAAAGAGTGCCAAAGTGACCGGTCCTGCGCCACCCGCATCAAGCGTATTTACTCAGTAGTAATCCAAAAGTTTCCGACTAGATGGCGTTGGTAGTGTCATTTGTTCAAGGATGTCGAAATTGGTGTTTTATGTTCGTGTTCGTAATAATTATTTTAGGTTAAAAATAGATTTACTAATATTTCAAAAACTGTGAATTAATGCTTTGTGAACGGTTTAATAATTAACTTAAAATGTTCAGTTCTTCAATTTCAACCATATATATGGCCGTTGCGATCTGTGTCATTTGTTGACATAAAAATGCTACTTGTTGGAATATAAATGGTAGGTAATGTCTACTTTGTACTATTTTTAATACAAAAAAACATTATATTAAAAACGTTAACTACGTTGAACTACTCTATTTTGTAGAGCTTTGCATTTCAAAAATCTTTGGGAATTGATACGTCCGAGAAGCTAACACGTAAAATAGCATTTTTTGTCATTGAATTTGTACTTGTTCACGTACAATTTTAATGCGTTTATCTATGGTAATATTATATGAATATTCATAGAATAATTTGTATCGCAAAATACAGGTTTTACTAAAGTAAGGACTATGACGAGAAGGAGGTGAAAAATAAACGCATCAAAATTAAATTATTGTACTCCCCTCTCCTATATCGGTTTTAAATTTTTAAGAATTTTTATCGGTGAGAGTAGGGCCAATCACTGGACAGTCTCTATTTTATAAAAAAAAAAGAGAGTCCATACAGCCAGTTGCTTGACTAATGGGGTTAGCCTAGGTACACCAATTTGTAAAAAGTATCTAATAATTGAAGGTCAAAAGCACTTAACACTGCACACTTAATTTAGGCACTTAAAAATCTTCCCGTCTATTTATCCAAGGCGAGCTCGTCCTGAATAAACAAAAATCCATTTGCTCCATAAGCCGAATTAGAAAAGTGTAGTAACGGTGGGTTGTTTTACTTGATATGGCAAAGTTATTTCAACGGTTTTAAACGTGTTAAACAGATGTCACATAGGATATATGACCGATTGGTTCATTGTGAAAATGGAGACACGCTGGACTGTTAAATAATATAGTACGAGGGGCGGCTGAAAAGTAATCTCCTTGGTTAAAAAAATATGCGAAAATGATACTGGCTGAAATGCATTCTTGTTCTTTGGTTATTCTTTTTTTGAATTATTTGACGTTCATTTGTTTTTTCCGTTCCATTTTTCTACAATTCTCGAATGTTTGCGACATATCGGTTGAAAAAATGAATATCGCTAAAATTGAACATCGTGCAGTGATTAAATTTCTAACAAAAGAAGGAAATACTCCCTCACAGATCCGTGAACGTATGATGTGTGTGTTCGGTAGTTCGTGCCCTTCCGAATTTACTATAAAGTTTTGGTCTAAACAATTTAAACTCGGTCGTGAGAGCTTGGAAGATGACGCTCGTAGTGGAAGGCCGGTTTCTGCCGTTACAAACGAAAATGTAGCCAAAGTTAAAAAAATAATTTTAGAAGACCGACGAGTGAAGCAGTGGGAGATTGCTAGAGATGTGGGCATCAGTAAAGAAAGAGTCAATGAGATAATTCATGTGCATCTGAATATGTCCAAGGTGAGTGCACGTTGGGTCCCCAGAATGTTAACGGCGTTTGACAAGGACCGACGTGTCAAATGTTGTGAGGAGTTTTTGGAAATGAGTCGAGGTAATGAGGAAGAAATTGTTTCTAAAATGGTGACGTGTGATGAGACCTGGATTCGACAGTGGGACCCCGAAAGCAAACAAGAGTCTTTGCAGTGGAAATTCAAGGATGAGAAGCCTCCTCGGAAGTTTAAGGTCAGGCCGTCGGCAGGCAAACTTATGGCTACCGTATTTTGGGATACAGAAGGAATTTTACTAATAGATTATTTACCAAAAAAAAGGACAATGAATGCTGAATATTATTCCAGCTTACTGCATCAGTTACGAGACGCGATAAAAGAAAAGAGGAGGGGTAAACTTAGCAAAGGGATCCTGATTTTACACGATAATGCACCTGTGCATACCGCCCGCACAACAATGCTTACCATGAAGGAATTAGGGTTCGATGCCGTTAACCATCCACCTTACAGTCCAGACCTAGCCCCATGCGACTATTTTTTATTTAGACACCTCAAAAAAGATCTCCGAGGAAGACGATTTCTGACCGATGACGAAATGAAGGCTGCAGTTAGTGACTTTTTTGACGAGAAACCGAAAGATTTTTTTTTTCATGGGTTAATGTCAATATTTGACAAATGTAATAAGTGTATTTCACTAGCAGGGGACTATATTGAAAAATAAAAAAAATACATACATGACAGTCTTTTGTTTCATACTTAGGTAGATTTCTTTTCAGCCGTCCCTCGTACCTTATGTCGTTGCAATAAGGTATGAAGGGTGAGTTGACTGTGTCGTCGATGCATTGTTGTATTGTAGCTCGATGCCGCGAATACGAGTATTAAGGGGA
Organism: Epinotia ramella; assembly: GCA_947578815.1. Lineage (NCBI taxonomy): Eukaryota > Metazoa > Arthropoda > Insecta > Lepidoptera > Tortricidae > Epinotia > Epinotia ramella. The sequence continues at coordinate 28,617,295 of OX388204.1, read as the reverse complement.
GTTTTTAAATGTACTCTGAATGTTAAATGGCTCATAATACAATAGATATTATAGGACCATTTGTAGTGACGAAGACGAAGTTGCTTAGTTGGAGTAATACTGTTAATAATGTTACTTGGCCTGTTGTGTTAATGAATAAGAATTAAGAGTTAGTTAGCCTCAAGCTGTTGTAACTTACCAAAATTTTAGTGTTAGTTATATTGAAGTACACGGTTTCGTAGCTAAACGAACATAATTATAATGTATCACATTATACTACATATACAACGTGTTAATAAAATAACGCAAAACCTGAAAACCGTTTGTTCAGAATCGAGCATAGAATGCGAAAAAAATAAAAAAATAAATTTTTGACAAGATTTATTTTTTACATTTGTATGGAGTGTTGGCCGACTTGGGCGACCTGCTCCATACAAATGTAAAAAATAAATCGCGTCAAAAATTTTATTTTTTATTTTTTTCGCATTCTACTCTTTTATACTGTTTTATTTATTTATTCGTGTGGAAAAATTTCAATTGCTAAAACTACAAATTACAGCTTATAAAAAAAAAGAATCGGCTTTATGAATTACTAGCTGATGCCCGCGGCTTCGCCCGCGTTGTGATAGGAAAATGTAACATATTGAATTTTCCCGTGGGAATTAGATGTTTTCCCGCTGGAAAAAGTAGCCTATGTCACTCTCCAGCTTCTAAACTATCTCCATACAAAAAATCACATCAATACGACGCTCCATTGCGACGTGAAAGAAGGACAAACATACAAACACACACACTTTCGCATTTATAATATTAGTAAGGATAAGGACTAGCAGCCCGGCCCGACTTCGCACCGGTGACCCGTTTTCCCGTAAGAATAAGGCATTTCCCCGCGGTAAATAAATAAATAAATAAAACATCTTTATTTCGAAGAACAGACTTCATAGTTGTTAGTAGCAAAAGAAAACGAAACAAATAAATTAAACTTAAAGTTAAAGGTTAGTGCTTATGGAGACATTTGATTGTACCTATACCTATTTAATTTTCAGTACGGGCTCGTTGCAACCCCTTCTATTAGGCCAATCCAGTGAGCGAGAATTGGGCTATCATATTTGTCAGCAATAACATTCAGAATACTGTTGTGACGAGAAGCAGTATACTATTATATAGTATACTCGACCTAGTAGAGATACTATTTTCTTGCGCATGATTGCCGGAAAACCGTACGTTCTAGCTTCGCAGAACATGCCAGATGCACTACATCTACTAGTAAAAAGTCGCCTATGTTCATCAGGGATAATGTCGGCTTCTAATGGTAAAATCATTTTTCAAATCGGTCCAGTAGTTTCGGAGCCTATTATCAATACAAACACACAAACAAACAATCAAATCTTTCCTCTTTATAATATTAGTGTAGAAAAGCGCTTACTTGGCTAGTTACTTTCAAACAAGTAAGTATTTGCAATCGAAAAACTTGTTTTTATATCCACATAATACATAGAAGAATTTCGGAACACTAAAATTATAAATAGACTCAAAAAAGTAGGTAAACTATGATTAAGATTTGGGAAGAATCGAACCAACTCCACAAATAATGTAGGCACGCCCCAATATTGTAAGATACTTGTCTTAAAAAGTAATACGTTTTTTTTAAGTTTTCAATTTTACTGTCGAAAAAAAGCTAATGAAGGATCCAGCGAGTAACCAACGAAAGTATAACGAAAAAGAGTGTCAAATTAACATAGAAAATTACCCCTCTGCAGCAACCCGTCTTTTAAAAACCCCATTAAATTGCAACCGAACACTCATTCAAAAAAAAACAAATCAGCAGCTCGTTTTTGATAATTCTGGGGATATGTGACTTTTGTTAGATGTATCGCTTTGGCTTGTGGGGTGACGTCCCCAAAAACTATTACATATTTCGCAACTGGACAAAGGCGTTTTTAGTTATAGTGGCGTAGCATGGAGGATTAACCCACAAAATATCGATGTTTTTATAATGAACGGGCTGGCCGCGTATCTCCACTCGCATATTACACAAAATGCAAGCAAACCCGTGAAATAAAATAAAACCTATGTCTATCCTAAAGGTCTTTTATTATAAACTGGTGAAAGGTGTTTAATTAGGATGAGTATTTCCGAAGTTATAATCCAATTTAATAATAAGACGACCGCTTTAGCCTAGTTGGTAGTGACCCTGCCTAGGAAGCAAGAGGTCCTGTAAGTTGTAAGGGCATTTATTTGTGTGATGAACACGAATATTTGTTCCCGAGTCATGGATGTTTTTTATTTAAGTATTTATTTATCTATATAAGTATGTATAATTGTCGTCTAGTACACATAGTACAAGCTTTGCTTTGTTTGGGACTAGGTCGATTTGTGTAAGATTGTCCACTAATATTTATTTATTTATTATTAATTTAAAAAACTTAACGTGATCGCTTACTATGGGACTCATAACAAGGCTCAAAGTCACCCATAGGGCAACGGTGAGGGCTGTGCTGGAAGCTTATCTGCGTGATCGCATCAGAAATGATGCTATCCGCAGCGGAACTAAGGTAGTCCTCCGATTCGCTAAACTTAAGTGGCAGTGGGCGGGGCACATAACACGCAGAACCGAAGGCCGTTGGGGCGTAAAGGTTCTCTAATGGCGGCCACGTACCAAAAGGCGCAGCGTGGGTAGACCTCCTACAAGATGTACTGATGACCAGTTAAAGGTCGCGGGAGTCTGCTGCATGCGGCTGTGAGGAACCGTCACTTCGGCACTTTTTGGGGGCGGCCTATGTTATGTACATATGTCCAGTAGTGAAAGTCTCTCAACTGATAGGACAAGGATGATAAGACTGTTGTCAATTTATTCGTTACGCATAAATCACAGCGCGAATAAAGATAAACTGCCTAAGTTTTGTAGAAATGACTCATTTCAGGATTGAATGGGAATTCCATTCAATCCTTGACCATTTTATCATTGACCATTCCTTAATAGTCGCTTTATGACAAACGATAAGCACAGTGTCAAAAATAGGAACTAAAAAACTGGCCAAGTGCGTGTCGGGCCACGCGCAGTAAAGGGTTCCGTAGTTGCCTGTCTGTCTTAGTTACATCGACGTGCGGTGCGATTGCGTCGGCCGAATTTGTACGGAAATTGGTCTTTCCAAGTACACATTAAGTTGGTCGACTATTACTCGGTAACTCCTTATGCCTACTTGTCCATGATAGCTTTCCTTTTAAATTCATTATATGTACTACTACCACGATTTTTTCATATCCCCAGTAGTAGCTATTTAGCCGGCAGGGTGAGGGACACATGACTCGAACAAAAATTAGGGCTTTGAAGCTCAATATCTCGCAAAAGAATCACTGATTTGAAAAATGAATCTAAAAAACCCAAACTAACTAATAGTTTTTAACGAGCTATCCAACGATACCCCACACTATGGGTTTAACGACAAAAAAAATGCATATCCGCTTTAGGTGTAGGGGAGGTACCCTAATAGTAATCGCAGGTGTTTGTGGCCCGAACCGAAGGTGAAGGCCATAAATATGCGATCTGGGGCTTTACGAATTACCGCCCGTGGTGAGTACACAAATTTACGTCTTCACCTATAAGTCGCATTATGGCCAGATGTGACGTAAATCATTTTTTTTTACAAGATTTTATTGTACTGTTCTGTCGGCGTGATTTATTTATATACCTATGCCGAATTAAAGTTTTCTAGTAATAATGGTTACTGAGCTAAGCCGAAGACGGACAGACAGACGGACGGACATGGCGAAACTATAAGCGTTCCTTGTTGACTACGGAACCCTAAAAATCGTGGACAATAACTTGGATTCTTACGTAACTGTTTCTCTTATCTCTAGATGAAGGAAACTGAGACGCAACACATATTTCAAATACCCTTTATCATATGTCTATGAAATCTGACAGCACCTACATTCTTTCAGTAGCTACACTCTCTCTCAATCTGACAGCAGCACGCTAATTTAGTTAAATATAATTATACACGATTATTTCGCAGTATTCGCATATACAGAAAAAAAACTCACATCTGAAATATCGACACTTTTATCGACGTCGCCCCGCATTTGGTAGGGATGAGCCAAATTGATTTTAACACAATAACGAAGGCCTGAATGGCGACCCCTATTTGTAGCGACGACGCGTCATCCATCATCCACGCCTTTATGCCAGTGAGAATCAGCCTAAAGTCGGGTAATCGTGTGTTAGTTAGGTTTTGGGTGTTAACTTCAGTTCTGCTATTGCCGAAATTTCATATTAACCCTTGGCATGCCTGGTGAACGAAAGTCACACTGTATGCCTGGTGGGTCTGACAAACCCGTAAATTACGAGAACAATATTTCTTTGCTATTCCGCTATTTTTAGCGGAATAGCAAAGAAATATTGTTCTCGTAATATATCATGGACTTCCGCAAAGTAACGCCTGATTCAATAAATTATTTGAAAACCCGTAAATGTAAAAAAAACAAATACATATGAATTGTTTTTTTAACTTGTTGGTTTGTGTGTTTTTAGGTTATTTTGTACATTATTTTTACTAGAAATAAATACAAGTCTTAATCCAAGAAACTCCATAAGAACTTATTACATAAATAAAAACATTTGATATTTCCATCAACAAAAATAGACTCTCATGTCAAAAAACATAAAAATTAAACTTATACCTAAGATCAACGTCAGTCTTAGGTTTATTTAAGGCACTGGTATATCATTGTGACTATCTATAAAATATATTCTCGTATGTATATAAAATATATACGAAAAATAACGTAAATGTACTTAGCGATAAAATGTTACGCCGTATGCCTGGTCGGGTTTCTCAGGCCCGCGAGCACTTTACGCACGTCCAAATCGAAAGGGTGCTCGCGGCCGACTGCGGGAGCAGCGTCAAAACGTCGGGTAGTTCATGACGCGAAGCTACTCAGAAACGCGACGCGGTAAATTTAAAATTTCAAAAAATAACGACGGATTTTTAACAGCCCGGGTCTGTCAGACCCTACCAGGCATGCCAAGGGTTAAATGTATGACATTTGGAAATTCAGGGAGGCGGATAAATTCTGTCTAAGATAAACGTCCCAGTTACTTGGTAGCTTCAGATATTAACTATTCTATTTCTATAATTTAAAGCATGAAAGCTGAGCACCTCGCTGTCAAATTTTGGAATTCAGGTGTCTAACATTGGGTTGTTTAGCTCATATATTGCAGAGGTCGAAGACAGACAATTTTGGGACTTGGACAATTTCAGTTTTCGAGGAGGAACACCGTGTTATTGTACTCGTAGCACAACGTTCGCCTTTACTAAAAAGTTGCATAATCCATACATCGGGTCTGGGCTCTTAAATAGATATCTTCATAATATATATAGCTTTTATCGGTGGTGTTTTAATCGCGATTCTTTTCACTTTTCTGCAATGCGGAGCACACTTTTGTCTTTTTTATATATTTGTTTTATGATTGCTAGTTATTATATAATAAACATTTTTAATTAAATAAACAAGAGAAATTATTAATATTATTGTATCGCGAGTATTTACGATGTCACAGACAAAATACATGTAAAACTTTTAACACCCTTCGTTTGCTTAAAAATGCAAGTTCTCATTCAAATTGTTCGATTGTTTAGTAAACGTATTGACAATATGATTTTCATCAATATATTAATTTATAAAGTTTAATAAATAAATGACTATGTTGTGGCAGGGGCAACTCACTCCGTGATTTCGTCGCGCCGCTACAAGTACTATGCCGGCCGGTATGTTAGCGCTGCTACGGCTCGCGTTCTCTCGCAGCGCGTTGCATGCGATAGAAAGGGACGGCCACGTTTATGCTCTTTCGGCGTACCTAAACAGGGGATTTGTTAACAGAGAACCTTTTACATGCAGTAGGTAATATTATTTTCTCAAACATGCAATGAAATATTGACGTTGTGTTCTTCATAATGGGCTTCGAAGTGTCACTGCAAGATGGTCATTTTCAATTTCCATTCACAATTTGTGGCACAGCATCACGGCGTTTAGCCATGAAAATTTAAGTTTAATTTCTTGGAGTTTTATTTATTTATTTCATTGCTTGTTTGAGAAAAGCACTATACATACCTTGGCGTGAAAAGGGGTTGCCAGCCTCATAACTATCCGGCCTCGCGACGCTCAGCCTATATGTACTCAGCCGGCAACCCCTTACTTCCCTATATCTGAAGTAATGTACTATTATTCTGTGGTAGGTAGTGATATACCTATAGGTATCATGTATATCTATACTGTTTAAAAGTTATTACAATATTTTTCGTGCATTCCACATATCTTTTTCATCTCAATCTCTTGAAATTCCTGCCCATTGATTAATTGATAGCCATCGACACTCGATCCGATGTATTACTCGTATAACAAACAATGATTACATACAAAAGTTCAGAGAAATCATTAAAATTGTAACATTATAAATAAGGGGTCCTGCATAATAGGCCTCGAATGAAGGGGTCTCATTGTGAAACTGGGTAGGGTCGGTACATAAATAGTTACATTTCATTGTAAGCAGCAAATTATTGTAATTTAGCAGACATGGCACAAAAGACCGGCATGGAAGTGGGTACGTTAAAAATTGAAATTTGACGGTGACGGGAGCGGAACATTCTCGATTAAGATGTGACGCGCCGGTTGTATTTTATTGCTAAGTGTTGAAGCCCGTAAAAAGTTAAATAACAATTTGGGTTTCCTCGTAAAACTGTTACTCTCTCTCTTTAACTTAAGACAAGCACTCTTGTCGGTGGCGATTGCTGCCAGCCGTTTCTGTCCTCTGCCATTTCCTTTACTTTCTGACATGACCCGACCTTAACTTTCTCCTTTATTTGTTCGAAATAGTTTCTTCTTGGCCTTCCTGCCTCGCGTTCATTTTATCACCCTTCAATAATAGTCTTAAAGAAAAAGTCGTGACTTAGCAGATGTACTATCATTACTCGCCTTCGTTTTTGGCAAAATGATATGTGTAAAAATTACGGATATAATTAGGTATATTCAAAATTCAATCAATAGGATACTGTTTGCCAATCAAGATGTCAAGTCAGTCAAGAAAAAATATGAGTAAACTTCATTACTATAATATTGATCGTCTCACTCAAATGAAGCTCTTCAATACGTTGCTAACTAAACTAGCAAGGTATATGAGCTATACATACCTAGATAAAAAAGTTCATCTGCGGCGCTACCACGAACTTCGAAAGTCGAAGTTCGCGTATTTCCATCTCTATCGCACTCCCTTAATCGAGTGATAGGGATGCATGTACTACGAACTTTGACTTTTGAAGTTCGTGGTAACGCCGCTGACATGCTATTTGCATGATGTGAATTAATTCCTTCATTCTGTGGCTCTTTATAACTCAATTCAAAATATGAATAATTCGATTATTTTAGATTAGCCTAAAATTGTATTCTAATTATAATTTTTGCACAGTTCGATACCAACATTTTCATTTTGATGATTTTGAGATATTGTTTGAAGCAGTTGAATATTTAAAAATATTCGCTTAGATTTGTCTAACTTTGCTTCATCAATGTATTTGTAGACGCCTCTATTATAAAATACATGTCAATACTTGTATTTCCTAGAAGAATACAAGAAAACTACATTAAGGTACCCATGTTTGACACCTTTACTTTGATACTGGACACCCTGTTGTTAAGTTTGCAGTTTCATGCTATCGGGGTCAGGGTCGAGCACTGCTATTACCTTAAATAAATCAGTTAAATAATTCAACATTTAAATTTAGATTTTATCTCGTTGCTTAATTCTCTCACAAATAAATAAAAATACGAAGAACGTAGGTATTTCTAAGGAAATAAGTTTGATTACTTACTATATATTTCTAAATTGGATGCTCATGATTTAAAAGCCTTTCTAAAAGTAACGTTCTATTAATCTCTCCACACAGAAAGGTCCTGAGTAGGGTACCGTGGATTCCACTGATTAAATTCAGGATTATCCCATGCCCCATAGTATCTGTTGCTATAAGATTATTGTCACCCCATTAATCTCTCATATGTTTAATTTGATCAAATTTATCGTTAGGTACTGTATTTGTCTTTAGTGTTGATCAGTTAGGACTATTTATCATTCTTATAGTGTTTGACGAAGGTAACCTCATATTGTTTATTACAATGCGCAGTGTCTTGTTATGTCATCTGGTAATAGTAATCACCCTAAAATGGTCTCATTTTATCAATCAGGGTGAGTTATTTATTTAAGTAGATAATTTTTACAAATTGCAGATTCAAAAGGTGAATTTGTTACTAAATTAAATAATAAACAAACAAACCTTACTTACTAGACAATAGTTTGGTTGTACGAACTATTTAAAGTTATTCGATATAATTATTCTCTGTAGTATTATTGCCACTTCCTATTCTGTCACACGCAACAAGTAAATATGTACAAAAATTCCTATGGTTCACATTGTTATTATTCAGAAACTTCATAGCTGTGCAATGTGTCAGGGCTGACTTCTTAGCGGCGGGGCACTGCAGAGACAAACGTAGGGCTGTTATTCGCGACGCGCTAATGCGGCTCACCCCGCCGGTCACCCGTCACGAAACTAGACCTCTACCTACGCCTATAATCTATTCTGTGCCTACGCTTAGTTACTACGCATTGCGGTGTCAAGATATATTTGTGGGTGAGCGTTGAGGTGAGCTTAAAACAAGTTACAGAATAGGGGGGCTGGTCCCTCACTCCCAACCCAACACAAGACATCCTCGGGAGCTCTGGCAATCTTACTCACCAACATGAACACAACACCGCATTGGTACTTACGGATCAAGTAGTGGTGTTATTATGGCCGCGGTCTTCAGTAAAGTGGAGGTACTATTTCAATACACACAATGACAATGCCATACTATTTCATTTCGTTCGTTCGTACGCAGACAAATGTTTGAATGTCACTGATTTTATTATTAACATAATTTAGAAATTATTTTGGCATATTTTGATAAAAAACAGAAAAATAACCAATTATTATAATAATCTTCACGTGTTGCCATCAAGAAGCGAAACAAACATTCGCATTTGCATTAAGATATTCGCAGTATTCCGTGAATTTTGAAACGAAGTTCGCCTCGCTACAACAAAATTGAACTCAACTCTGGAGATCATAGAATACAAAACGGTTTGCGGAAAACAGGAACAGATGAAATCTTCAAAGTAGCTGTGGTTTTAATACAATCTGAGTGTTATATAGTTGTAACCACATTCATACGTGACACGTTTGAGGATTAAGTAGTTGACTCAAATGTTAATTTTGCTTTCTTAACTGAGCTAGGGAAGTTGGGGTGATAGAATTAAGGAGAGACGATGAAACGTTAAATTGTAATGCGTGGTGGGGAATTTGAAGAGCTTGTAGATTAACTATGACAATTTGTAATCTAGTTATTTTATTTTACGTTTGCATTGACTATATACCCACCCTACATGTGATGGCCTAAAGTTCGGCCCTTGAGCTCATGTCCATAATCCAAACGAGTAGCTTTTTTGCAGCCTGTATTATAATTACAATATTCTGTTACAACTCCCGCGAAACAGGATCGATTTGAGTACATACCTATGAAGGTTTAAAAAATCTAAATTCTTGTTAGTCGAGATGGTAGTTATATTGGTTGGGTCAGGGTTGTTTTATTAGTTCTCGTTATCAGCAATTATTTAGATGTTAGGTACTGAATATTTCGATATTGCTGATTTATATCCTTTTCCTTAATTGAAAACCCCGATTCATGTTAGACTGAAGTAGGCTAAAATGTTGGTAAGATGTACTTATTAGTCCTCATGTAAATGTTGTCCTTAAAAAGTATTCAGCGACCCGTTCCGAGACACTTGACACAGTTCGCCATATTGTTGTTGGAAGCACTGCAATAAAAACAGAAAGGCTCTCCGGTTTATTTGTGATAATGAACTCTTGCGAGGGACCCGAGTTTTCTAGGAACTAAACATGATGGAAGAGATCTGAAAGGTAAATTCTTATTGTTCATACATATACTTAGATATAAATTGACACCTGTATTCAGTAGCAGACCAAGATCGACAAGGGATGGGAAATTCTTAGTAAACGCTTTTAATAAACCAACTTACTCGTACCATCACGTTATTAACTTCCAAGAGATGTAAAGGACTCCGGCCCACCTTACCATCGAGCATTTGGTGAAGACCAGTTGCAGTTGGTGGTGTAGTAAGTTTTTAAACTGTTTTCCGATTCACTTTCCTTTAGACGTGGCTGTTATTCTGAGTTTTTTTTTAATTCAAATAAAAATAGATATTGGGGAACTATGTTACACCAATCAACCTAGTCCCAAACTAAGCAAAGCTTGTATAGGTACAACTAGGGATATGAATAAACGTAAGTAAGGGGACGTGGTTTTTTTATACCTTTCCCTTCGTTGGCAGGAACCAGGCCCTGAATCCAATTCTTGGTTCTTCCAGCATCTATATAAAAACCGGTGCGGTGCGGCGCAAGGCAGTTTGATACAATTTATGTGGCGCGATGTCGGGGCTAATTGGTCGTGAGGACGGTGCACTAACACCGCCTTTTGATGCCCACCCATGGGCTGTTGTTTTTATTATTATAGTCATTTAATTGTTGCAAGACAAAGTGTCAATTTGACCATGTAATTTTAAATAAAATCAATATATTCGACGACAACCTTACACTAATCAACCAAGTTAGCTACATATATCAATTATAGCTCAGTTATAGTGCTTGGTTCTTTTCTTACTCCTTTACAGAATTCAGCGAGCCGTGCCCCAGATTATCGATAAAATTTGTAAACTGGCGAACACAAAAATGTGAAATTACGTCAAATTCAAGTGAGCGAGAGAAGCGCCCACTGTCAACCACAAAGAGAGGACTTTGACACAGTTCCATGCTTTGAACCCTTGCACTTGACTCTCAAGTCAAAGCTGACGCACTCATAACTTTAATTCCGGACATGGACGTTTGAGGGATTGCTGTCACAGTATGTGATTATTACGAGAGGCGCGGAGGCCTTTCATGGGTCAAGTTAGGTATCTAATGCCGATGCGATGCGATGTTAAGCTGATGCGAAGGAATGCGACGGGACAACCTATTAAACGGCTTGGTTATGGGAAGGTAATACGAGTAGGTAAACATACATATATATATGTACCTATTTATGTATAATTGTGGTTTTATGTATTTTTTTAAATTTATAAGTTAACGTATCTCGGGCACGGAAGTGCCCCGCCAAGTCGAGCAAAACAAATAGGTACGGCCGTACCATCCTTTTCTCAAAGCTATTTAAGCCATTTTCATCATCCTGTAATTTTGTGCTGGCTAAAGCTAGAAACCTTCATTTTCAGTAACGTATAGGGCATAATATGGCTTAGATATATTCTTAATAACATTAAATTTGAACTTGTAGTTTAAGAACTATTGCCCTTCAACGTTCCTTAGTTTTGTCACTGACATACTCACGTAGACTTACCAGACCCACAACAAGCTCCAAATTTTAACCGTTATTAGTTTTTACATCATTACATTACATTATTTCAGTGTACTAAGTATTTGCATGCAGTTAGTGTTGGATGTACAATGCGCTAGAAAACTATTGTTGTTTATTTACTTACTGATTACAAACAATTATAATTGTATAAACGTTATTTGCGGTTGGTAAAATAACATTTTGATACAAAGTTTATGCAAAAATATTATTCCCAGCTGCATTCATCATTTTTATGTCCTGATAACACATTAACCTACAAAAAGAAGTGAGATCCTATAAAAAACATCCCATGGAAAAAATAGGACAGGCCAAGTCTTCAAAACTCTTCCACCGTAAAAAGTTATATTTCGTAGAGCCAACTCTAAATAAAATTTTGTGACTTGGCAATCACACAAACTACATAGTTTTAGGTATGCAAAAAATTATAATTGCAGTAAAGTGGTGTGATCCCCAAGTTCAACCAGTTTCAAGACTTGGCCTTATTTATTACATGGAAAGGTTTTTTTTATGAGATATTCTTATCTTCTATGTAATGGATTTTTTTTGTTAGTCTTTATTTTGCACCCACCATGCAATAGTTATTTACGATACAAGTGCCGAAAATAGGAAATTCGCAACGAGTGGGGATAAATTAAAACACGATTATGTTTTAATTTATCACCACTTGTTGCGAGTTTCCTATTTTCGGCACTTGTATCGTAAATAACTATTTTGGCCTAGTTAAGTGGTTGGCTGGTAGATAATGCTTTGAGGCATTAAGTCCACCGTTAAAGTCCGTCCGTTAGTCCGTCCGTCCGCCATGAAATTAGGATTTTCGTTTGGTAGAATAGAAAGGAAACTATAGTCCTGTGGTAAATATTTATATATTAAAAGAAAGTTAACTGAGGTTATAATATAGGTGTCTAATACCAAACTTAAATTAGGGTAGGGTTGTTGATGACGTTTTGGTCGATTGCGCTAGTTTACAAGTGTAGGAATTAAGCTTAGCTGGTCTCCGGGCGGTGCTCCTCAATGTCCCTCGGACGCAGGGCGCTAGCTCGGTTGGTCTAGGCGGCTGGCTGCGAAGTGGCCCCGACCAATAATTATTTGTGCAATAAAGTTTTAATACATAAATAAGTAAAATAATTATAATACCATTTTTTTCACTTAACTGGACTTAATCGTGTAATTTATTACTTTTATTTGAGATCACTCGACGTTTCGTATGTGTCACAACATTCTTGATCGGGGCAGACTATAGTCTGCTGAGCTCTCAAAGCTTACGCTTAAGCGTACGCTTTGACACCTAATCCCAAGATTTGGCGTAGGCACTAGTTTTACAAAAGCGACTGCCATCCGAACTTCCAACCCATAGAGAAAACTAGACGTTATCTGTATTATCACGATGATTTCCTTCATCGAAAATCTAACGGTAAATATTCCGTACATAAGTTCCGAAAAACTCATTGGTACGAGCCGGGATTTGAACCCACGACCGCCGCTTGACAGCCGCATGCCTGAACCACTAGGCTACCGTAGCTTTAGCTGAGCCCTCAAAGTAGTTAAGGAAATTGCTTTACAGCAGAGTCTACAAGACTTTCTATACCATGATTGCGTGATTATAAACAATAAGGGGTGATACCGAAATACCCACTTTAAAATGCGTTCGACGCTGACGTATGTCCGCCCACACGTGGCGGTATTAAAAAACGCAAGTACAAAAGGACAGGAACGAAGAAGAATGTAGAGTGGCGCGCGATTTATACGTTCCGGAACGGTTGTTAATTACACTCGGACATTCACGGGGCGTCTGGGACTGCGACTGAGATACGGAGTGATACGAGGGATATTTACGACGTGTCTTTGCAAAATTAAAGTCCTAAGGAGTCCCCATTTCAGTCGAATATGTGGTTTAATACGGTATTTGACTAAAATCAAATCAACTTATTTTTATGAACGTAAAAACGCTCCGTTTGCTAATAATAATAATAAAATCATTTATTTTCAGATAAAACATCCATAGAGTTGTTAGTAACATTTGCTCACTTACATGACCACGTTAATATAATAAATAATACTTAATTATGTCAGAATCAGAATCAGAATCAGAATATATTTATTTGTTTAACATAGGTACATAAAAGATCTTAAAATAATGCATATAGCGAAACACTATGTTTTGCCGGCTGGCGTACAAATATAATATTATTGTTGCATGCAATTTCATATTGTACCTCATTATTAGTTAAATTACATTGGTCATAAACAATTAATAGAATTTAATAACAAAAAATAAAAACAAATTGAATGAATTAATGTCAAAGTAAAACATGAGGCAATGAAATAATACAATAAAACAAAATAAAATAATGTTAACAATAATTCACAATAAATTTAAAAAGTCAACTATAATATAATAAAATTCCAATAAAAGTCCAATGTTCTTACGTAACTAGAGATCAATGTCATTTAAAAATTATTGAATATTATAGTAACATTTATTAATTAATAATAATTTAAATTTATTCTTAAAATGTCCTAATTGCAAGTTTTTTATTGTGCTTGGAATTTTATTATATATTTGGGGTGCCATTCCTAATACACTTTTTCTTGCAAGAGCAGTTTTACATTGTTTGTTACGCAACTGACTTTCATATTGTGACCTTGTGGGGAGCTTTCGCGTGTCGGAAATTTTATTAAATAGGTTAGGGTTACATTTCACAAATATTGCAATTTCCAAAATATACAAGCTGGGTAATGTTAAAATGTTTAATGATTTAAAGTAAGGCACACAACTGTCTCTCATTTTTAAGCCACACATAGCTCGCACACATCTTTTTTGGGCTTTGAAAACTGACTCCTTTTCTACCGAATTGCCCCAAAAAATTATTCCATATCTAAGTACTGACGCAACAAGTCCATGATAGGCGGCCATTAGAGAATCTTTATTTACCATTTTAGAAAGCTTATGAAGAGCAAAAACTGACTTATTTATTTTTTTACACAAGTCATTTACATGGTGTTTCCAAGTGAGTTGGCTGTCGATAATTAATCCTAAAAATTTAGTCACCTCTACTTTTTCTATTCTAGTTCCCTTGTAATTGGTATTAAAGTCATTAGGTTCAGTTCGTTGATAAAAGTGCATTAAATTGGTTTTGGTCAAATTAATTACTAAATTATTATTGTTAAGCCACATTACTATTATATGTCATACATTTATTTTACATTGAAAATGGGTATCCTGTCCCCTATGTGTATTGTATTCCAATGTATTACAACTGAGCAGTCAAATTTCTCCAGAATGCTGTTCAGGAGGCAGTTGTCCCTCACTCGCCGCATCAGTGATGCTACTCGCTTCCGTAGTATTGACCTGAAGCCGTCTATACTCGGCTCCATAAACATACCTGATGCACTACAGTGTCTCGGCAGTCCAACAGCATCCCAAACGCATTATTATATCGAACGTTTAGCGTTTTTTGCGAATATTTGGTCCAGAGTACGTCTAAAAAGTCTGACAAAACGCTCGAAATGATGTTATTTTGACAGGACCGGCATTTAGCAAACCTCCGAACCAACATATTCGCCCTCACCGATAACGCCCTTCGCTCACGTTCTATATCAATGTTAAATAAATATCCGAGAGATCGTCAGTGACCCAGTGGAAAAGGTACTTGAACTGATTGACTCTTTTTAAGGCTACTCCATTGAGCTTAACTGGTGGTACAAATCTAGGTGTTTTATTGCCTGCCTTAAAAACGAGTGCCTAGTTCACTTTTCTTGGTGTTAATCAAACACAATCAAATCATCGAATTTAAACTTTCGTGAGACATGTTGAAATAATACTAACAGTTACACGGTTTAACTCACGTATTCAATGTTACTACAACATGTCGCCCGTAGTGACATTGAATACGTGAGTTAAACCGTGTAACTGTTAGTATTATTACAATCAAATCACGTCCGTTTTTTTACATTTTATGAATTTGAAAATCTTAAAACATAAATGAAAGATTGATAGTTTCTGATTATTTTCGTAATATTAATCTGTTGCTAATAAAAAATAAACTATTCATTTTCACTGTTGTCAAAAACCTTATTTCGCATCAAGCCGACGCACTGTCTACATTAAGTAAGACACAAAGACCGAATTGAAGCATCTCATTATCGGTTTTGGACACTTTCTTACTTAAAGCAAATGCGTAAATGACTATGTTTTTGAATATAATTAAAACCGACTTGAGACTCAGGTTGGTTCATTTTTATCGAAATCTTTCAGGTCAGGAATATCGGTGCATTTATGTCGTTTATGTCGTTTATCTTTCAGGTCAGGAATATGTCGTTTATGGCAGTGGGTACAGCAGTGGCAGTCTTTATACCTACTTTACGAGCGTCTCTGGAAACATTTTAGTAAAAACGATATGAAACAGAGAGCAAATATAATGGAAAAATAAACTATTATCGCCTGAAGCCCAAGACAGGATTCAAACCTGTGTCCTCTGTATTGCCGGTACAGCGTTCTCTGAATATTTGATAAAATAATGCGTTTCGTTAAGAGGCACACTTGAGTATGTTTCAATCGCAATAAAAACTCACCGTGAACAGCTCGCCTTCCGCAACAGTTTTTGTTCCCGTTTAACAATATTTATTGTTTCTTTTCACCCCGCGCCGGAGGAGGTCAGTGCGTTTGCCCGTTCGACTAATAATGCTCTATTTTTTTGCAGGTATGTGAAAACGGCATTTGAAGAATTCAGTCAACATATCGATGTTTTGCTGTTTTGGTGAGTTCTTAAATAGTTACGTAAAGAGAGGGAGGGCACAGCCGAATGTCAGCTTGCTTATATTTGGAGCAGCCCGATTTGGGTGTTACCTCTACCTTATAGAAGACCACACACCTTAATAACTCCACTACTTGCTCTGTAGGTGTGTGGTGAGGTGTTCCTGGTGGTAAGTAAGGTCGACAAAACCAATCTTCAAATGAATAAAAGATTGGCAACGCGCTTGTTATTCTTCTGGAATTGCAACATGAATAGCTTAGGGTGTCTGCTGCAGCTTACCATTAGGCAGACTGTATCGACGAAAATAATCAGCTACATGCATCAATCCCTATCAATTAGCCTACATTTAATTACCGAGTTATAATAAGAAACAGAAATAAATTAACAGAAATCCAAATTGTAAGATCACACCACATGACGATAAAAGTGTACAATAGTGCTCCTATAAGTATAAAGCAGGTTGAAAAAAAAAGTTTTTTCAGAAGAAAGATTTCTTGATCACGAAAAGTACATTAAAATAGTATTTTAGTTGTAATTTGTAAATGCATGTTAATCTTAACCTTAATATTATAGCATAGTGTTAATATTACTTTTGCAGTGTCCAGGTTTTATATTGGGACGTAAAATATTGTAAGACCATTTTGTAATCATAGCAATTAACGATGATATGATTATGATAATAACGATTTGTTTAAATTTGCGTTATCCACGTAGATCTGAATGTCACTTTTTGTATGGGAAAATGACAGTTGAATTCTCCTAACGTACGTTCGAAAAGATACGTGATCACCGCTCAGGCGTGCCCTGAAATCCTTTATCGGTTCTCTTTCCATGCAAAATCTAGAATTTGCTCACGATCGATAATGCCAAACCAATTCCAATTCAATAAAATGTTGTCAAATAAACCCACTGTTTATGTTGTACCCCAAAACAAAATGGCGACCCCAGCTTAGTTTTAAACCGTGTCTTGGAGTTGATTGATCGTTGCGTTTCATGTAATTTATAGTTGGGAGCGGGACAAATTATGAATAATGCCATGTATTGAGTTTTAGTTTGATGGATGAGCCGCTGAAAGCGTATAGTGGCGTGGAATAGTGGATAGAAATGTTTTAGCAGCGCTAAGTAAATTGAGAAACAATTTGAATGAATACATAACTCTATGTACGAGTATGTGTCACGCATGAGAGTTTTTATCTATTGTCATTTGATTTTATTTTAGTATGTAGATTATGAGTTTTATGACGCTTAAATCGGTGTCGCCTTATTTCATTTAATGGTTTTACCCTTGTTTTACCGACAAACGTTTTATCGAATGAATGTTTTGCCGAATTTTCATTGCATCAATAGCTCTTCTTTTCGAAAACAGTAGGTAAAGTTTTCATGATTTTTATAAAACGAGGTTCTACATAATTCCCTTTTACTTATACTCAAAAAGGCAACGGTTTCTTAGAATAAAAAGTTCGATGAAATGAGAATTTGGCGAAACAATGCATTCGATGAACCGTCTCGCGGTAAAATAAGGGACTCCCCAATGATGTAATATATAAAACAGGCAGATAAGTTATAAGCGGTCCAAAAGTGGCACACTAAAACTGAGTCAATTGCACGAACTTGCCGCAGTTTCGCGTCGTCACTGGACACGTATTTATAAACGTGTCTCAGCTGTCAGATGTGGTGGCCATTTTTAAACAGGGAATTTCGTATAGACACTCTTTTTTATAATAAATCATTAGGACTCGCCATTAAATGTACCTATAGCAGAATTTTAATTTCACAGTTATTTTTATCAAAAACCGAATGGTCGAAAGGTTTTGTGTAGAACCCAATTAGGTTACGTTTATTTTATATCAATCATCAAAAGTTTAATGATTCCGAAAAAACTAATGTTTTCTATGTAGGTACTTCATGAAAAATCTGCAGAATACACAGTCGATGAAACATTTGTCTGCAAAACAAAGTGCAAACGTCAGATTAACCCTGTGAATACTATCATCACCGTATCTTTTATAACATAGTTCGTTAACTTGGGACGAAAACCAATCACACAACAGCTTACTGACACGCTCAAACATGTCACACAATGCACTATGACGTGCCCGGACGTCATCGTCACAATGCCACGTAGCGTGACGTCACTCGCGGACGTCACTTTGATACACGGCTAACTGGCATTGGACAATTTCAGCTTGGATTTATGTTCATTGACAGAGATAGCCTTTGTGTACCCCGGTTCACGCAACACTTGACCGACGTCCACTACGCAACATATATACTATTTTCTTTCATTATCAGTGATCACTACTTATGTATTTGATGATATACCTAAACTCACACTCGTGATAACTAAAATCACTCCTATTACAAAAGGCCTACTATTCCGTTTCTGAATTCCTATCTGAATGAAATTAAAAAATATCGTTAATATGTATAATTGTGTGGTGGTGTCCATTAGTGCCGAATTTTTTATCTTTATTTTATTTTTTAAATTATGTTTTTAATTTTTAATTGTAGATATTAATTTTTATTGACGTAAATTAATTTATATGAATTCTTATGGTTTATTGTAAGACTTATATGACTATCTGTAATTCTGTACCTACTACCGTTCTCTATATTGACAATGTATGACCAATACTGAATAAATAATATGAATATGAATATATGAATATGAATATATATAAGTTTTTATAGCCAGTTAAACGGTCTAGTTGAACATAATATATAATGTTGCATCTCGCAAATAAATTATTCTGTACCCATTTTTTCGCTCTTGATGTATACGATGCACTTCCAAGGTTTACGGATTATTAATTTCTTTTAAACAATCATCATCATCCTATCAGACGAAAGACGTCCACTACTGGACATAAGCCTCCCCCAAAGAGTGCCAAAGTGACCGGTCCTGCGCCACCCGCATCCAGCGGACTCCCGAAACCTTTACTATAGGTCATCAGTCCACCTTGGGGGCTACCCACGCCGAGCCTAAATTTCCTTCCTTTTAAATAATATATGCCCTCAATTTGTAACTTTACAATAAAGTTAAATTGAAATTTAGATTATACTATTATCAAGAACTTATTTTCAGAATCCTATCAGTTTTTACAGCTTAAGTTGATATTAAGTTAAATATCCTTCCTAAATCTGCCAAATCTTTCATTCATCACGGCCGGCCAAATCCTCTCACTGCCTCAACATTATACTAGGCACATGTTTACGTAAACATAAAAGATATCCCGACTCACAAAATTCCTTTCAGATACCTATCCCAACGGAATATTTCCTAAAATCGCGTTTTAAGGGAAAAACCCGAGGCCTTTTCGGTAAAGGGTTCCATCATTTATAACTCCTGTTGACAGCAGCATTCGCTTGTTTTCTATCTAACTTGGCCGTCAAGACTTTAAAGTTAACTACAGCACTGAAATTCCGACTTTAAAATTAGAAGACGAAAGTTCAAAGTCATTTCGGAGTGGCGATGTTTTTAAAGCTAGTAATTAGTGACGTTGTCGGCAAATTGCGTAGTGTTAGGCATTTGAGAATCCGCCAGAGCTTGTGTCGCGTAGAATTGGTGCTGAAAAGTTAGCAGAGATTGACTTGAAGAGTGAATTGTCGTAGAGCAGGGCTTTTTTAAATTCGCAGCCATATAGATCCAGTAAAATTGTGTTCTTTAGGGGTAATACCCACTTGAGAGATGAATGGCGACGGATTGTCAAACTTGCCACTAAATCAACATATCTATCTTGACCACTCTGCGAAGAGTAAAGTGAATAAGAAGAAGAAGAGTTATACCCGCTATAGAATAGAATAGAATAGAAACGTTTAATTCGAGTAACACAGGACTCATACATGATATAGTTAGCACAATTACTTATTTCTAATGTTAGTATATACTACCTACTTACTGCTATACATTATATAAAAAATTGACTGTGCGAAATATGCATCTCGCAACAGTGTCTCATAAACGGACAGTCAACCCTGTCCGCTATAGAACGCAGGATGGGGTTGGGGCTGGCGCGCACCCGGCGCACCAGGGATGTGCATCGCTTACGCATGCTCGCGTAAAAGCAGTCTACTCGCGCTTCCGCGAACATCCCTGATGCGCTACAGAAGCGGGGCAGCCCCACCAGCACCCGGAACGCGTTATTGAACTGGACACGGAGGGCTCCGTATGCCCGCTGAGTATAGAACCGCCATAAGCTGCACGTGTACAAAGAGGTACAATACGTTTTAAATAAAGTTATTTTAACCTCCCTTGTGCACCGCGCGAACTTACGGGAGATCATATTGGCCCGAACTGAGAGAGCCCTCCGTTCCCGTTCCATGTCCATATTGTCTTTCAGATCATGAGTGACAATATGGCCTAGGTACTTAAAACTCCATACCCTTTGCAATGGATTACCGTTTAACCCTATGGGGGGTACTACATTGATTTTGTATTTCTTAGGCTCAAAGACCATAAGGTGACTTTTTCCTACATTATATTTAAGTCCGTGCTCTATGGCATACTTTTCACATACTTCAAGTAGCTGACGCAGGCCACATGCCGAAGCGCTAAGTAAAACTGTGTCGTCCGCATAACTGATATTGTTGACACATACTGAGTCAATATGACAACCGACATGCATTTTACCCAGCGCCTCCAGAAGTTCGTTCATATATAGGTTGAAGAAAGTGGGTGAGGTTAGCCCCCCCTGCCTCACTCCACACTCCAGCCTATATGGGTCCGACAGCGTACCCGCCCATCTAACGCTATTGACCTGGCCCTCGTACCAGTACCTGAGTATCCGTACTGTCTCAGAAGGCAATCGAGTGTCTTTAAGCTTCTTCCACAGTAAATCGTAGGACACCAGGTCAAAAGCTTTAGATAGGTCTAAGAATGCAGCATAAACTGGAGTCCTTTTATCTATATAATACTTGACGGTATGCTTAAGGCACAGTATTGCGCTCTCCGTGGATAGTCCTGGTCTAAATCCAAACTGATTATGATTAAGACTCACGTATTTATTTACCTGTGCGTTAAGTATACCGTCAAATACCTTCGCTATGATAGCTGCCAAGGAGATAGGTCTATAGTTACTGGAGTCCGCTAGGTCCCCAGTTTTGTTTTTGACTACCGGTATAACTATGGTCCTCATAAAATCGTCAGGCAAATGGCAATGCCTGACACACAAGGTGTAAAACATAGCCAACAGTCTATAAATATGAGGACCCGCATTTTGAAGATGCTCAATACTGAGGCCATCATGGCCCGGAGACTTACCTCGGGAGATCAGGCTAATAGCTTTTGCTACCTCCCTGGCAGTAAAAGCAGGTACAACCGGTTCCATGTTGGCCTCAGCATTGTTCACCTCCCACCTCGACGTGTCTAAGGGTGACTTTACAATGAAAATGTCTTTAAAGTGGTTGGCAATATCTTTCAAGTCACTTTTCCCGTCTACACTAAGCGGGCAGCCCGGCCGAAGCTTCATCGAATTTGTAGCCTTCCAGAACGAACGGAAATCCTTTTTTGAGTGCTGTGACGCCATGATGTCCATTTTTATTTGTAACTGGTGATCTTGACACCATTTAAGGCGCGATTTAAAGATCTTTCGTGCTTCACACATCTCATTAAAAAGATTTCCATTTGAAGGTCTACCATAAAGCACCCACTCTTGAAACTTCAGCCTGGCTACCCCGTGAGCATCTTTGACGTGCCTGTTCCACCCTACTACCTGACTCCCAGACTTTCTTTTCCTGATTTTACAACTTGCAATAGCGGCTCCGCGAAGTACAGAAACAATATCTTTATACAATTGATCTATTACCCGCCTGTGATTGTTTTCATTGCAATGATTATCAGCACAAAGTCTGAGCTCCGAGGGAAAGTCAATGAATTTTAGGCCTTCGTGACATACTTTTTTATAGTGTGCTACTTGCTCCGCCCCTCTCTCCCCCCATACGACCTGTTCATTAGGTAAACTAGGTTGATTTATTAATCTAGGCGTCAGTAATCCCAAATCACATACTATCATGAGAGGGAAATGGTCGGACCAAGTAACATCGTATTTAATGTACACATCTTGTACGGATGACATTGCAGATTGAGATGTTATGCAATGATCCAACCAACGTTTGGAGTAATGAGCTTCACTAATGAACGTATATGTGCCAGAATCCACACCTAACTTCCGTATGTCGATACAACACCAATCCAGTTCCTCACAGTAGTTCATTAGTTCATTATAGAATAGTTCATATGGATGGGCGTTGAAATCTCCTAGTATGTAGACCGATTCTATGCCGTATTCCTCTATGATAGCACTCACCCCTCCGAGGCAGTCCGAAAAATCCGATAGATTATCCGTACTGTTTGTTGGCATATACACGCTCATCACTACAATAGGCCGATTGTCCATCACTATTTTAATCGCACACACTCGCGGGTTATTGCACGCTATACTCGAAGTAGGTGAGGTAGGGCACAGCGAAATGTCATCCCGCTCGAATTTGGAGCAGCCCAACTGGGGAAGTACCTCCGCCTTGCAGAAGACTACAGCCATGATAACACTACTACTTGCTTTCTAGTAGCGTTGTGTTCCAGTAGGTGAGCAAGGTTGCCAGAGCTCCCGAAGATGCTTTGTGCTGAGAGCGAGGGAATTAGTTCCTTCAGCTATAATAAATACACACAGTATATATTGGATTTCAAAAATCCACTGCACATCTTACGATGAAAAACAACTTCTTACAATCACAATCGAATCTTAAATACAATCACATAAATGGTTTAAACTTTTAACTTCTTTAACCTTCATTAATTTGACCTTATGTTTCATTAGATCTATTGCATTTTTATCTTAAACAGTAAACTTTATAGGATTATTGTAAAACAAACCTAACCTAACCTAATGACTTCTGTTTCATGATATTCAAAGAAAACCCGGAACTTTCACAGTTCGAAGAAAAATGCACTAGGTCTAGTGAAACATTAGGGCAAAACTTAATAGGCCAAGTGAAATAAAATGAAAATTAAGGACAGGTCCCCCAGTATAATGTATCTATGTATTTATGTTAGCACTTTACTGTACCTACACGATAACAGGTACACATATACATCACATATAACATCAAAGTACCAAGGCCAACAATCCCGATCTATGTTACGAGCGTGGGAGAGTATAGAATAGGGTTATTACTCCTTAACCTTTAACATGTCAGTAGATTTATTCTGCGATTAACACAGGGCAAAGTCCACTGAGTCCACACGTACTAACACTGACTCAATTAACACACACAAGTTCACTGAGTCCGCGCCTACTAATCACTTTGCTTTGGACCACTTCACTTTCCACTACTTGTTTCCACTGTTCTTCTTCTTCTACTGCTCACTTTAGTACTTTCACTTAAGAATGATTTATACCGCGAACGTGGTCCCTTTATATACCCCTTTCCGAAGATTCTAGACCGTAATTTCGTTATTAATTCCGATGTTCTTGTCATTACTCATTTGTTTTAAGTAGCATGGGCTTTTCCAGATAAACGTGCTACGTCCACGTTTCTCGAATATTCGATGCCCATACATTGTTTATCTATAAATTTCCGTAAGCATCGAATGTTCTATTCCCTTACTGCTGAACAATTAAGTGTATTGGGTTTGGTCTATAACAACGGTCTAAAACCTATTTATGTATTTTATTTAATAATCTGCGTCCAAATTTTCGTTAAGTGGTAAATAGCATTGTGACATAAGTGTATTGGGTTTGGTCTATAACAACGGTCTAAAACCTATTTATGTATTTTATTTAATAATCTGCGTCCAAATTTTCGTTAAGTGGTAAATAGCATTCGGAATATTTTCGGACAAATGACTTCGGAATTTTTATGTGTTCCCATTTATAATGCTCTTATCCATACTAATATTATAAATGCGAAAGTGTATGTGTGTGTGTTTGTTTGTATTTACTAATATAAAAAATGCGAAAGTGTATGTGTGTGTTTGTTTGTATGATTGTCCGTCTTTCACGGCAAAAAGGAGCGACGAATTGACGTGTTTTTTTAAGTGGAGATAGTTGGCGGGATGGAGAGTAACATAGGATAGCTTTTATCCCCGTAATTATCCCCTAAGGGGATGAAATGGGGGGGTTAAAGTTTGTATGGAGCTGCGATATAAACGAGTTCCACGCGGACGGAGTCGCGGGCAGAAGCTAGTACATTATATTTTTGCCCCTTCTCTATCACCATTTCATCTACCCAGCGCTCATTCGATTTTACACGTCACAGTCGATATCGCCATCATACTATACTATACGGCTGAACCCACGTACTCAAAGCCGGAGCAGACCGCTTTTTTTATAGCATCGTTAAAAAGACCTTAACTAAATAACAACGTTTGTCTCCACCTCAGCGGCACCATGAACAAGGCCGACTTGACGCCGGAGGTTGCCGAGGCAATCAAAAGGCGTAAATACAGAGGTCTCGATACTAACTACAAGTTTGTCCGTTTTGATGTCAAGACCCTTGGTCCGTGGAGCCCCGTGGTGCATGAGTTGTACTAATAACTGCCGTTTGGCTAAACAGTTGGTCAACGTGATGACGTGGGATAGAAGAGCTGGCAGTTTCCTCGCTCAGTATTTGCACAGAAAAAAAAACTTGAAACAAGAAATAAATTAGGAAGAGCGCCATGAATGAAGCATATGGAATTCAGATGATAATGAAAAGTAATTATGTACATTTTTCTGTTCAAGGCTTGCGATTCAGCGGCCCATTTTAGAATAGGTCTAATAGTTTGTAATTACTTATATTTATATTAAGTTTGCATTTATTAAGTTACTGACTTTAAAAACTATACATCATTTTGAATAAGAATGCGATATTTAAAATTACCACGTTCCTTGCACGTGTTTTTGCATTATTGTAAAACAAACCTAACCTAACCTAATGACTTCTGTTTCATGATATTCAAAGAAAACCCGGAACTTTCACAGTTCGAAGAAAAATGCACTAGGTCTAGTGAAACATTAGGGCAAAACTTAATAGGCCAAGTGAAATAAAATGAAAATTAAGGACAGGTCCCCCAGTATAATGTATCTATGTATTTATGTTAGCACTTTACTGTACCTACACGATAACAGGTACACATATACATCACATATAACATCAAAGTACCAAGGCCAACAATCCCGATCTATGTTACGAGCGTGGGAGAGTATAGAATAGGGTTATTACTCCTTAACCTTTAACATGTCAGTAGATTTATTCTGCGATTAACACAGGGCAAAGTCCACTGAGTCCACACGTACTAACACTGACTCAATTAACACACACAAGTTCACTGAGTCCGCGCCTACTAATCACTTTGCTTTGGACCACTTCACTTTCCACTACTTGTTTCCACTGTTCTTCTTCTTCTACTGCTCACTTTAGTACTTTCACTTAAGAATGATTTATACCGCGAACGTGGTCCCTTTATATACCCCTTTCCGAAGATTCTAGACCGTAATTTCGTTATTAATTCCGATGTTCTTGTCATTACTCATTTGTTTTAAGTAGCATGGGCTTTTCCAGATAAACGTGCTACGTCCACGTTTCTCGAATATTCGATGCCCATACATTGTTTATCTATAAATTTCCGTAAGCATCGAATGTTCTATTCCCTTACTGCTGAACAATTACAAACATTCCATGCTACTCAGCGTTTTGAAAAATGTACTCACTATGAATTTAAAACATACAAGAAGTGCATGGTGGTCGCTGGTCTCATACCCGGGTACATCAGCTCTAAGGCCGCAGTCTGTACCACTTATCTAACTGTGTCTTGTGACAACATGGCGAATTTTGAAATACCTTGATGGAGTGTCACTATGGCAACAATACCCCTTAACTTTCTCGACCTCCTGCCATGCATTTTATCATGTTGTCATGACGTGACATAAGTGTATTGGGTTTGGTCTATAACAACGGTCTAAAACCTATTTATGTATTTTATTTAATAATCTGCGTCCAAATTTTCGTTAAGTGGTAAATAGCATTGTGACATAAGTGTATTGGGTTTGGTCTATAACAACGGTCTAAAACCTATTTATGTATTTTATTTAATAATCTGCGTCCAAATTTTCGTTAAGTGGTAAATAGCATTCGGAATATTTTCGGACAAATGACTTCGGAATTTTTATGTGTTCCCATTTATAATGCTCTTATCCATACTAATATTATAAATGCGAAAGTGTATGTGTGTGTGTTTGTTTGTATTTACTAATATAAAAAATGCGAAAGTGTATGTGTGTGTTTGTTTGTATGATTGTCCGTCTTTCACGGCAAAAAGGAGCGACGAATTGACGTGTTTTTTTAAGTGGAGATAGTTGGCGGGATGGAGAGTAACATAGGATAGCTTTTATCCCCGTAATTATCCCCTAAGGGGATGAAATGGGGGGGTTAAAGTTTGTATGGAGCTGCGATATAAACGAGTTCCACGCGGACGGAGTCGCGGGCAGAAGCTAGTACATTATATTTTTGCCCCTTCTCTATCACCATTTCATCTACCCAGCGCTCATTCGATTTTACACGTCACAGTCGATATCGCCATCATACTATACTATACGGCTGAACCCACGTACTCAAAGCCGGAGCAGACCGCTTTTTTTATAGCATCGTTAAAAAGACCTTAACTAAATAACAACGTTTGTCTCCACCTCAGCGGCACCATGAACAAGGCCGACTTGACGCCGGAGGTTGCCGAGGCAATCAAAAGGCGTAAATACAGAGGTCTCGATACTAACTACAAGTTTGTCCGTTTTGATGTCAAGACCCTTGGTCCGTGGAGCCCCGTGGTGCATGAGTTGTACTAATAACTGCCGTTTGGCTAAACAGTTGGTCAACGTGATGACGTGGGATAGAAGAGCTGGCAGTTTCCTCGCTCAGTATTTGCACAGAAAAAAAAACTTGAAACAAGAAATAAATTAGGAAGAGCGCCATGAATGAAGCATATGGAATTCAGATGATAATGAAAAGTAATTATGTACATTTTTCTGTTCAAGGCTTGCGATTCAGCGGCCCATTTTAGAATAGGTCTAATAGTTTGTAATTACTTATATTTATTTTAAGTTTGCATTTATTAAGTTACTGACTTTAAAAACTATACATCATTTTGAATAAGAATGCGATATTTAAAATTACCACGTTCCTTGCACGTGTTTTATGAAAGATGTACCATAAATTCTTAACTTATTTAGCCTCAGGTCGGAGACGGAACCTTACAAAAAAGTTCTAAAATAATTATTAAACTCTCAAGGAATTTCCAAGAGCTGCAAGGTCGAACGTTCGAATTCCTTCCGCTAATAAGGAAGCGGCAATCCATCAACTGCTGGGGTTTTTGTTCAAAAAGCAGGTTTCTGAACGTGTCCGGTTTACTAAAGTGTATTCATGTTGTTTCGAAGGACCAAATACTTTACCGTTTTCGACTTGAAGTGATTGTGTATTGGGAGGTTTTTGAAATAAACATAAATACGAAAGTAGTAGTCAGTCTATATCTGAGTCTTGTTACCTTATCAGGTTTAAACCAATAAACTGATTTTGTAGAATTTTGTTACGTGGGTATAGTTTGGGACCTTGGAAAGGACATACAATAGTTTTTATACCAGATATTTATCATCCCTGATATAAGTGAAAAGGATAGTGGAAATAAGAGTGTGATAATTGATACTGTGGGGAGCTGGGGAGTCTAACAGTATATTTCATACATGATTTTGTATAGGCGTAGTATTGACCCTCAAGGCGATTAACGAGTGTTATTTTAACGAGTGGCGATTGACATTTTATGACCTTGGTTTGTCGTAATATAGGTAACAAGCTTCTGCTTGCGACTTCGTCCGCGTAGAACTCGTTTATATCTTAGCTCAGATCATCAGTCGTTCCCTCAATGCTGTGGATCATGACATAATTTCCTATTCTATATAGGACGCTTTAATTTATGGCCTCCCTCGTGCAGATGGAGTTGCAGCAGTGCAGTGATTTGCGTGTTCCATCTGGCGGGTGGTCTGTCTCGAGACCTCTGGCCCTCAACTTTTCCCGTCATAATAAACCTCTCCAGGCGATCCGATGAACGTCGTGAGAGGTGTCCAAAATATGTGAGAATACGGTCTTGACATATTGTGGATAGTCGACGATGTTTATGCAGCTCTTCCAGAATGGATTGGTTTGTTCGTATTGCAGTCCAAGGTATCCGTAGAAGTCGATGCCAACACGATATCTCAAAAGAATTGATGCGGCTTTTCATTATGGCCCGGATAGTCCAGGTCTCTGAGCCGTATAGAAAGATAGAGAACACAAGGGAGAGTACAAGCCTGATCTTTGTTTGTCTGTGTATAGCGCGATCCCCCCATATCTTATCTAGCCGGCTCATCGCTCCCAAGCTATCTGAATCCTCCGAACGATCTCCTTGTCACAGCTACCATCGTTAAATAGAAATGAGCCGAGGTAAGTGAAAAATTACGGGGAGGTGGATGGTCTCTGTGAACAAACGTCAGCTTCATTTTAGCATGGTCGACGTAAAGTCCCACTTTAATGCTTTTAGCTTCTATTCTTCGGAGCAAATGAGTTTTTGTTTTTGAGTGGTCGGAATGGTTGAGTTGGAGGGTGATATCCGGGATAAAAACTATATGTCCTTTCCAGGAACTTAAACTATCTCTATACATTCATTCTAATTTCATCAAAATCGGTTCAATGGTTTAAGCTTGAAGATGTAACAGTCGGTCAGACAGACACACAGACTGTCACATTTGCTTTCACACTTTATGAGATTGGTACTTGGTAATGTTCCGGCTTGTAATAATCATCTCTTAAAGCCAATACCTTGACATATTGCATAGATGAAATACATATTAAACTAAAGTCTAGAAAAATGGAAACTACTCAAGCCCGTCTTCATTCCAGAAATTGAAAGCTAATACGCTTCATGATTGAAGCAACGTTTATCTTACTCTTTTCTTTACTTAAGAATTTTACAATATTGAGAGCTCTATCTTCGTCTCGATTTAAAGTTTCTTTGTTTTACAGTGCTTCCTTATTGGCCATGATTTACTATGGTTTAATTATCCATATAATGACACCATGATAAGGTACGACAACAATATTCTTTTGCTATTTATTCCGCTAAAAATTGCAGGACTACGATGATGAGATGCCCCACCTTCCCTCCGCACGTGCAAACATGCAAATAATTACAGCAAACCACCACCAATAATGTTAAAACCTGAGGTTCTGATTAAGTGCAAAAATACGCAATAGCCAATCTTAATAGCCATCTTATCATCGCTTATAAGCCGCGTATCCATTTGAGCAACCTCAGGCCGAGCAGCCGTAACTTGAGGCAAACAGCCTCGAGTCGAGGCTGCTCGGCCTGAGTCATAGCCCGGTGGCACGTTGCGGATCAAGCTGAGGCAACACGCCTCATCGTGATCCGCGACTTCCGAGCCAGTTTAAAACAAACACGCGATGGCACCAGACGCGCGTAGAGTAGCTGCTGCTTTAAATTGTCATTAGCGTCATTAAAAAAAAAAAATTACGGATCCCAGAGAACTCGGTGACACTCGTATAATTTAATTTATTTAATTGTTGATTCGTTGTCCATTGCGACCCGAGGCAGCACGCCCGTCTCCATCAAATGCACGGCTCAGACTGAGGCCCCTTTGAGCACGGCAAAAAGACCGACAAAATATGGCTCGGTTCGCGGCGCCGAATTTGCCTCGTGTCGCGGCGCGCCTCAGGTTGAGGCAGCGTCTCCACTTGCGCGGCCTCGGAGCGTTTTCTAGCGGAATAGCAAAGGAATATTGTTCCCGTAACTTATCATGGACTTCCGCAATGTAACGCCTGATTCAATCAATTAGTCAAGTGCAAAAATATGTATCGATAACATCCTCTCATAAATAAGTACGAAAACCTTAATCCGCTGACATAAGAATTATGGGACATATTTATGAGTAAGTTGTATGCACCCATATCTTTACACTTGACTGCACCATGATATAAATTTTTACATAAATAAACTACCCAATTACGTCAGATAAGTTTGATATGTGGTGTCGTGGGATGAATTGAAAGCCTACAGATAAAACAAATTATGCCAACATTGATAAGGTCGTCATTACTACTTCCGTTCGTCCACAGTTTCAAAAACTGCACAACTCCCATATATAACTTCACCAACAATAAATCCAAATAGACGTATCTACAGCGTCGCCATCACTTCATAATCTATTTTAAAAAATGTGATTTAGAGTTGTTAATCGTCTGAGTAAATTGTTGCGATTTACCATGATGTGGGTTGCGATATGATGCGACCAAGTGTCAAACGTGGTCTATTATGAGTTGATCGAGAAATATCGGCGATTTTCACACGCTTCGACGGTTTTTTTGTCGCTTGCTTTATGTTAGAAGCACAGCTCATTAAACTGAGCCCTTTTGCTATGTATTTTCAAGGTAAAGTTTATCTTGAATAAAGATTCTTTTCATTTGTCATGCTCTAAAAGTTCGTCTTAATGCTGTGCGTGGGCGACATAAAGTCGCTTTTTATGCTCTAGTGCCTAAAGTAAAATCTTCGTCGAAGACCAAGGCAATCGGTCCAACAGCCACACGAGCAACTTTAACTTCATAGAATAAACTCTTTATTTATATTTTATTGTTTTCGTTAGTATTCTAAGACCAAGACAAGGATACCAACAGCCAAAGTACCTACACAATAAAACTTCATGAAATAAACTTAAGTATAGATTTAATTTCGTCTTATTTATTATTTTTTAAATTTGCTTTTTGTATTAATAAATCAACATATTTAAACCATAACAATAAGTTATCTTATCATTTATCATAGATATACAAAACAAAATATTTTTATAACTGAGCAGTATGTAACGACCTAAGTCAGGTGTCACGTACCTACTGAAAAAAAAAGATTTTCATTTCATTTCCTCGCAATCGAAGTGGAAAGTAGAGTGTACAATTCGCCCATAAAACCCATTTTACACTCGACTATATATAAACGTCTCGCGTAAAATGGTGCGTTTTATGCACTTGTTGTACAATCTACTATTGTTTATTTATGAATGATGCATGTGTTTATTTATTGTTAGAGTATTTCACTGTATACCGAAAACACTTAATAATAAGTCTATGAATGAAAGAATCTTATCAATCAACCGAAATGTACTATCGACAAAACAGCTAACTGACTATCCGTGCACTTTATGTGCATTGTAAATTCAGGATGGTCAGTTAATTATGTTAGCATTTGTACAGTTGTTTAATTTAAAGTTGTGGCAGTTTATTTTTACAGTTAAAGCTTACCTCCACCAGGTATTCATATATTTAAATAAATGTCTCGATCATAAAGCCTAACCTACGAAGTTGACAAACGATTGACGAAAGGATACTATTTTTTTTGTCTTTTAAAAGCACATAAAAGCCAAGGTCTTAAAGAATTACTGAAAGGACAAAACCCGTAACGTTAAGGATTATTTCCCTGTTACTCATAAAATTTTCTTCTCATCAGGGGCCCCTTTATTTTCTTGGAAATTAAATTAAGATTTCACGAAGCAAAGTCTGGGCAGAATCCTTCTGTTATGAGCCGGTATTTTGGAGGTGACTACTTCTGATCCTTATTAGGTTTAGGATGGGGGCCAGTGACAAAATAAATTCACCGTGACAGGGGCGAATCGGGGATTGTCAACAAGGGGTGTTGTCGTAAGGGTGGCGTCCAATGGCTCTGAATGGACACCGAGTCAGCTGTTTTATTTGGCGTCTCTTTTGTCGGGAATATTTTATAGCTGTGCTAAAATGTGAAGTCGGACTTAAAGTTACATGAAAGTCGGAATGTCGAGTGAATAACAAGTATTGTATGCAATATATTTTGCTTTATACGGAGTAGTGTATATATGGAACAGTAAAATATAATTAGTGTTTTTGAAGTGAAAACTTAGCGGCGCTGAGCACTTTTTGGGATGGGGAAAAATTGTTAAATACGCGACAGAGTTTTGTGACGTCAGATGTGAAGGAGGTCACTTTTTGCTGCTAGCCGATTCGACTTCATTCAAAACTGAACGCTATTCGTAAGAGTATAAAGCCGTTAAACACTTTTTGCGATAGCATATTCTGAAAATAAATTTGTAATAATACCAACGCGTACTTCACCGTTTTGCTAATGAGAATATTCGAATAGTTCGAATTTGGGCGTTATTCCTAAAAAGATAAAGCTTAGAAAACCAACAAACCAACCAACCAACCAACGGCAAAAATAAATTGTTTTTTTTTTTTCTATTTTTTTCAAAAGTACAAAACAATTAACAATGTTATGTTACTCGCCAAACTGCGATAACAATTTGTTGGCGAGACCGCGCTCATTTTAACTAATGTGTTAAGTACCTATGTTAAAACTATGTTAGGTATGCTATATGAACTACATACTTATAATCTTAAACACTAAATTACACACTAAACATGATAATGCATGAACACTTCACTCCTGCACTTACAGTGCTATACTTTTACAATTAGGTGTTTATTTGTGAAAAGATTATTTTTTTACCTATGTAAGTATTAATGTAATTTTTCCAAAAATGTATTTTTTAATCTACTTTTTAATTCAACTTTGCTGCACTTTTTTTCTTCTCTTAACCAATCAGTCTCGTTATATATTTTTGGTATCATAAATATATTAGCTCTCTTGCCATAGTAGTTTTTAGCAGAATTCTGTACATATTTCTTTGCCCTTACATTTTTAGGCATTTTTTGGTCGCCACCGCCGTCTGCTGTGCAAATTCGAATAGTTCAAATTTAGACGTTATTCCTAAAGAGATAAAGCTTTGAAAAATATTTGGCAATGGCAAAAACAAATTGGTATTGTGTTTGCCGCCGCCCGTCGGCGCGCCGACGGGCCCGTCCGCCTAAGTAATTGATAATTGTTTATAAATTTGCGTCAAATTAATTTTTAGGGTGACACCGTAAGATGTCACGTGACCTGATCGAAAAACTGTTACAATGTTATTGAGTTTTCACTTCTGCCGGCAATCCCGGAGTGCAACCCGGTCTTTTTTTTATCAGCGTTATGTTCACTAATTATTCTAGCCGTATTGGACGGGCCACAGCCCACAGTGACTGCTTTCTCACGCTGAGAGTAACGCTGGTGCACCTGCAGGTTTCTGAGCAAATTTTCCCGGCGAATGTATGGACATATTTGCCACTAGTCAGCATCCTTCTGATGTAAGGTGGTCGGCCTTAATATCGTCGCATTTGTAGGTGCGGGCTCGATGCGGTACCAGTAAGCAGTCAGCTGCCAGTGTCAACTGTCAGTTTAGTCAGTACAGAATCTTTAATACTGTCGATAAAGTACCGGTTTATACCGATATCGCACTGCCAAGTCAGGAAGTAGCCTAAAATTAGTAGAATACAATATGGCACGGTATCTTATCCATACGGATCGCTAGCCCGATTGCATTTTGTTATTATACTAAATGAGCCCGCAAACTTCGCACCGCCATATTGACCATACAAAGTTTATGAGAAACGTTATTCATACGAATGTTACTTATAAACGATATTAACTGTCCTAATAATTTACTAGTCTGGCGCTACCTACTGCTCGTTTAATCAGCGCCCTTTTCCACGACACGACATTCCTTCAGTCTCGCCTACTCAGTAAGAAAAACTCATCATGCGAAAACCGACACCGTTCCACACACCTGTCGCGAATGTGCCAATAAATTGGCTCCCAGACAAACTCAACCCCTGCATATCGAATCAAATTTATTTCTAATTTTGCCCTCAATTGTCGCGGTTGCTATAGCGATGGCAGATGATTTATGTCACAAGTTTTTTTCGCTTGAGACCAATTTAATAAAGTTAAAAACACCGATTGTTTTAATTTATAGATTCTATGTCACTTTGACAATTGTGGCGAACTTATATCACCTCATACGTTAAAACATGTCATGAGGTGGATGCCAAATACTTAAGTTAAGAATAATAAGAATATAAAAATTACTATACGTACCCCTGATACAGATATTACAAGTTTAGAACTACGCAATGCCCTAGATACATTACATAAATAATTATCATTATTTAATGTAACCATTTGACTCATCTGCTGCCCACATATTATGACTTATTTAAAATCTTTAAA
This sequence comes from Epinotia ramella, assembly GCA_947578815.1. Lineage (NCBI taxonomy): Eukaryota > Metazoa > Arthropoda > Insecta > Lepidoptera > Tortricidae > Epinotia > Epinotia ramella. The sequence goes on along the minus strand of OX388204.1, from coordinate 28,582,900 downwards.
CACAAGCTGTTACAAGACTCATAAAACCCATCCTTATGCATGGCTCTAAAGTGGAAAATCTGTTCCTGGTAACGGACGCAAAAGTATTTTGGAAGATCTTGGAAGTAACATATCAAAAGAGAGTATAGTTATTTTCAATCAATTACCAGACGAATTAACCCTAGAGCACTCGCGCCCTGTTTTCAGCATTTTGCCGAATGCGGTTAAACAAACTTGTTCTCTGAAATACTTAATTAAAACACTTAGAATAACTTTAAAACGTTTCAACGAATTATAAACTACTAGAAAATACAATATTTTTAAGTTTTATTGTTCATTTCATAAAATAAATAATGCCCTCTGGAAAAAATATGTTTGTATTTTTTCTTGAAAATTAAGGATGTTCACTTTAATTCCCATAAAATTAAAATACTGATATTATGTATTTAAATTGAATGTTTTCATAATCTGAAGTATATAATTTACCAATTTTATTTATTTGTCGCTCTTCGCCTTGGCTGCGATGTCTGCGAACCCCACACATGCATCTGTGGAGCCACGGTCGAGAGTAATGGCCACCACGCGTTGAGTTGTTGCCGATGTGCGGGCAGGTTTCCGCGGCACCATGCTCTTAATGACATTATTAAAAGAGCTCTCGTGTCTGCCAATGTCCCTAGTGTATTGGAGCCACCAGGTCTAAGTCGGTCGGATGGGAAAAGACCTGACGGTCTGACCCTTGTGCCCTGGGAGAGAGGCAAGTGCTTGGTCTGGGACGCGACGTGCGTGAGTACTTTTGCTGCTTCGCACATTAGTCGGACTGTGCGAACGGCAGGAGCAGCGGCTGAGATGGCGGCTGTGAGAAAGACAGAAAAATACGCGGCACTCACCAACTATTTGTTTGTCCCTCTAGCCGTGGAAACGTCGGGGTGTTGGTGTGCCGAGGCGAGGACTTTTCTAAGGGAGTTGGGGCGGCGTCTTTTTAGAAGTAGTTTAGACCCTCGCTCAGGGTCATTCCTGAGGCAAAGGTTGTCCATCGCGATTCAACGGGGTAATGCCGCGAGCGTGATGGGCACCTTTGCCTCTGGGGGTCGCGGCGGGAGCTATTAGCTTATTTAAGTTAGTTTCTTTTTTTTTTTTAAACTTTAGTTGTGATTGTATTTTTATCTATTAAATATAATAAATTATTTATTTACCAAATGGAGCCTAATATATGTAAAGAAAGTATTAGGTAAGTAACTTTGACCATCAATCCTTATCCACATCCTTACAATCCTATCTTAAAAATTAAGCGAGTTTATTTTAAAGTGGGTTATGGAATTATTCTAAAAGGATTTTTTTATTATCTTTTGTTTGGTTATGAACTGAGCACTTTTTGCCGAAAATATTAATATCAACAGGCAAAATTGGTATACCTAACAAAAACACCCCAAAGTAAATACAAACTTTTCGCCGCGGGCGGCAAAATGCTCATATCGCGATTATTGAACGGTTAAGAATGTTATCGGGAAAGAAGTTTAAATGTAATTTGACAAATGGTTGATGGAGAAATATTTTATAGTATTAAGGATTATTTAAAAGATAAACAAGTTTGATAATATATGATATTCATAATGATCTAACCCTAATTATAAACATGACACAAAAAATACTATTATTTAAAATTCGCTACCTATAATTAATCAAATTTTTGTGCGCATGCATGGATTCTGAATGCAAGAACATGTATTTTATAGGTACCTAAGACCATTTGAACTACTGTATTCTTACAAATAAATAAAATTGAATTGAATTCAATTGTATTGAGATCATGGAACATCCGATCCGAAAAAATGTCGAGATCGAGGAGTTGGTGGCCGACTCAAACATCATCGGCGAAACGAGATCTCACAGACTTCGCTGGTTCGGTCATCTACTGCGAATGGGAGAGGATCGGGCAGTCAAGAGAGCATACTCGACTGGTCGCCGACCAGTAGGGCGGCCCAGCGGCGCTACCACGAACTTCGAAAGTCGAAGTTCGTAATACATGCATCCCTGTCACTCGAGTAAGGGAGTGCGATAGAGATGGAAATACCCGAACTTCGACTTTCGAAGTTCGTGGAAGCGCCGCAGGTATCGCTGGGAGGATAGTGTATAGGCGGATCTGTAGCAGTAAGTGGCAGTGGCATCTGGATAAGAGGCGTGCTCTCGTTGCAAACGGCAATCGGAGACCAAGATCCTTCTTGGATCACTGAGCCAAAATAGATACATAGATCTAAATAAAATCTGTATAAATAATGCGACGGAGCAATTTGACTACATAGTTTTTATGTTTAGTCGGTGTAGTTTTTTTCTTTAAATATCGATCGCAACAAAAAAAAAATGGCCGTATTGCTTTTTGCAATCACGTAGGAATTCGAGTACCTTTTTGCAAACTCTGCTATAAACATTTGCCCCATTCAAAAACTATTTTTTTACTTAATATTTTTTACGTTACGAGTATTATCGCTTCACATTGCCAAAGCGGCGTACTGTTAGCAGAGATGATATTAGATTTGAATATAATTGTTAGTTGCAATATGTCCAGAGCACTTAAACACATAAAGCATTGAGATAAATAAACATTTTGTAGTACCACAGAATAAATAATAGTACAAGTACAGAAGACCCTCTGTTTTGATGTTCACGAATGCCGCCTTTTTACGTGCCTATTAATTATTATTAGCAACGGACCGCACGCCAGCCGCGCGTCATTGAGTTCTATTGCCCGGCGCGAAGGTCGACATTACTCCGCACCTTGCCGAAGATAGGGTTGTCACTTTTTTAAACGTCGTCGGTGGCAAACGAGCGTACGGTCCGCGTAAGCGGATACGGTAGCTTTGCATCTATTCTGTGGCGCAAGCATCGACTATGTGCATAAATTTTACACTTAGCAGCTACTTAGGTAACACCGAAAACATAACAGGCGTGTGACCGCGAACCGTAACGAAGATCGTAAAGTCTATCTCCGTCTCTGTCACACTTACTATTCGAGTGAGTGTCCAATAAGTACTGATTTATTTAATCACAATTCGGGATTTTCGTTTGATGTATATGTATACATATGTAGATATGCCGTTGACAGATACCTATTTAATTCAAGTATAACACTGTGCTGTTTTACTTGATTCTTGTGTTCGATTTACTATGAAAATATAGGTATAAATGAGCATTTAGTGCTTACTACCTCACCTTTCGGTATCCTTTTCACGCGTCGGAACATAGAAAAACGTGCAATCCGAATTTTGGTCATTGTTTGTGCAACCCGCAGCAATGCAATATACCGTTGCCCTTACTTTATACATCGTATTTACGCGCTTGCGACGTTGGTATGCGGGAGACACGCGCGCGAGTGTCGCGGGCCACGGCGGGGCAACCACTGAATAAGCAGACCCGGATCTGCCGCCGGCATGTACTTATAATTTCACGCAGATCGGCGGAGTGACCCCCCCCTGGTAGTACTTATATCCTTATTAAGCAGCCTTTAGATCTTGCTAAATGCAGTGCACTAACTTCCACTCACAGTCACTGATTATTAGAGCAAGATGGTTTATCTACTTTGCCCCGGTTAGTGCACTGCATTTAGCAAGGTGTAAAGGGCGTTTTAATCAGTCCAGTCGGCTTCTGTCACCTTTCAATAATGAAAGGTGACAGAAGGAACACACCTCTCTTATCTGCCCCGGTTGCCGAATGTTTTCACTCAAATGCATGTGGCCTCGTAATTTTATAGGTACCTATACGAATTGCTTGAAAACCCACTGAGCGTCACATCTCGCTGAATACTTGGCAAACGCCGTCATCAAATTAGGACCAGAATAAGTGAGTTTGAGACACTAAAAAAATGATTGTGTTTTATTAAGCCCTGACGCGAGATATGAGTGCCAGTGCGGGATGTCTGAACCTAACTAGAATGGTTCTTATTCTCTTTCCTATACGCGTCTTACCTACGTCCCTCAGTTATTAAAGGTATAATAGTCAATTAAAAAAAACCTCATAAATAACTCATTATAATTATACTTTTTTTCCTTTTACCTAATAAAACACTTGATAGAATCTAATACCACTTCGAGTTTCCCGTGAATGTTGGCTTAAAATAAAATATTCACCCAGAAGAAAGTATTCTGAACAGAACTTATGACGCGAAGTAATTTTTTCTCGACGCAAAATCAGCGAATAAACTTTTTAATCCGAAGGGCTTTTTACGAGACTTTAATATTTGCACACGTAAGTACCTTAAGTTTGGGAGGTAACTGTTAATAAATAATTCGATCAATTTTACAGATGTGTATTTTTATTTTTTTACTCAATTTTTACGTCACAAAAATATCCATATAACCATAAAGTGGATTGGTACTTACCCGTGTTACTATTTGACAACAGTGAAAATAAATAGGATTTTCTTTAGCAACAGAAACACATTACGAAAATACTCACAAAGTATTCATCTTTCATTTATGTTTGCTATTTTAAGACTTTAAGAGGAAACACAAAGGCTGTTTTTCCATACAAACGTAGTCCCCTGTTTTCTCCCTGGATAATGGCAGTAGAGCAATTTTTTTTTTAATCTATGGCTACTATTGATATGTTTCTATGTTTTTCTTTTTTTCATAAATTTATTCTTAAAAGAGATATTAACCTTCAAATACCTAAAAAAAATGCCACATTTTCCGCTGTGTTAAAACATCCAGAAAACAATTTTGACTAGATTATTAAAAAAAAGGAAAACATAGGAACACGGCCAAAGCCTTTCTTTAATTAAATAGGTCAAGTTTTGGAGAAGAATTCAGGGGACTACGAAACGTTGATTTCATTTACTTTTAATAAGTATTTTCGGTCCATGCTGCAGTTGTCTCTATCGCGCTCGCGCTCGCTATCAGGCACTGCGCGACAGCAATACATTTTACAAATACCTATTTCTTTCTGGCCTTTGTGTTTCCTCTTAAAATTTTTAAAAACTAACAATAAGGACGTTGTATGATTGTGACGTCACAAGCAAGTAGGTAACCGTACAAATTCCATACTAATGGACCGTTTCCACGTGCCATAAAAATTTGACTTTTTGTGAAATACCGTATTGCTGTGATGTGTGCCAGACGGATAAAATTATTAATGACTTGACTAAAGTTCTGTTGTTTCACGTACATTAAAATTTGGGAAGTTTGTTTCTCTGAAATGACAGCCGCCGGTGGCAGTAAAGTGTGATCGATGCAACTCGCCTCGATTGAAGAGCTTATTTTTATAAAAGTGACCAAGCCGGGAAATTATACATTATTTATAATATTAGTTCATGGCATGACGCGGGCGTCGCATATTGCGATCAATCATCGCCATCGATATATATTCAGTGTTAGAACACTTGGGCATTTGTTTGCCTACACAAGAAATTGAGGATCGTACACTATAAAATACGTGTAGTATGAACCAACTAAGTTCCCTTGAAATGTAAAATAACTAAAACTGAAAAAGATAAGTTATTTGTATGAATCCTTTAGTTGTACAGTCACCACCATTATTAGCTTCTGCCATAAAAAAAGCGGCCAAAAAATCCGCTTGCTTGTGGTGGATATTAATGTTGCTGTCTATACCTACAAGTTCAATAGATACCACTCTTTATAAACAGAATAGATTGACGGACCAACAGAAAGAGGAGGTTTAATAAATAGCGTCCCATTCTCATTATGATATCTAACTCTAAATGCAAGGGCCTGTTCTGTTATCCTACTGGTATCAATCGAAAGGAGATTAGTTAGGATGTTTCGATGTTGGTTACTCTTTCGGGCAAAAACTATAGTTATGCAACTTAACAACAATATAGATTATACAATGAAGTAATAATATATCCTATAACCTTTAGTTCGTATCTCTACTCGTACAAAATCGTACCAGGGCTGTTCCGAAAGTTGTTAGCTGCTCCGACTCTACTCAAGCGATTACAATATTATTTATACCATTATGAGGGATATTTAAGTACTTATTGAAGTGCTGTAAATATATTTTTAGAAAACGCTTAGTTTTTATTTTATTTATTTTTTACTTCGAAGCGTCGAAGCCTAACCATCAGTCATGAAAATCAGTAATTGAGACTCCATATGTGCTGTCATTTTATAAACAGTATTTGTTAAAAAACAATTCGTTTTTTTAGGTGCTGCTAATTACGAATCTCGACGGTTTTTTCACGTATAAATCGTGTTGATTGAGTAAACATTATTATGATTTAATAGGTGTCAAGAATGAGTCTTTCGTTAAACGTAAAAATTTCTGATATGTAAAAAAAATGTATATACACTTATAACATTATTTATTGATTTATAGATTGGAAATAGCAAAAGAAACAGAATAATTAGTCCCGGGTAAATTTAAGTTCGATTTTCTAAGATTTCAATACAAAAGTCATTGAATTGTGCCTAAAATTGCCGTTTTTTTCTAAGCAATTCGTAACTCCATACAAAACAGCTTTCAGTTAAAAATATATAATAAAAAAACGAATCACATTAATTTATAAAAAAATCATGGCCATAATTAGCATATAAATATCCCTCACAATGGTATACATAATATTGTAATCGCTTGAGTAGAGCCGGAACAGCTAACAACTTTTATAATAAACTACCTACATAACTAATATGCTCATTCACTATCGTGAGTCTTATCAGTGACCTACCACACGTTTGATTCGAAGGACTCGTATTCGAATGTAACGGTTTCGAATCCAAGATGGCCGATAACGCCATTATCGCGGCGTCATAAATCAAAGTTGTCACACAGGAAATTTTCCATTTTATCGATGAGCTAATACCTCAATTCGTTTCCGATGTGTGAAATGTTTTGTTTAAAATGTGAGGCTGGTATCAAAGTTAGACTTTATAAACATTATAACACAATCAATATATTGCATAATAAATGAAATTATCAAAATTTTTAGAAATTATAAGCTACGATGACGCAGTGTTACACGTACCTAATATAGACATTAAAAAATACAGGGTTCTTGAAATATGTATTGGTCCTAAGTCCGAGAGGTGATCAAAATACTTCAAATTTTTGGGCATTATTCATGGTAACAAACAAGCGTTCCTTTGGACCAATTTTGGTACGGATCACTAAAAAAGAAACTTACACGGTCTCAGCCGACTCACAGGATGCTTAAATCTCTATTACTTGGCTCAATGGCGATTGCTACGAAGGTGAACAATTTCAATCCCGTAAATTAAATAGGAAACAATGTCTACACGTGACGTCACGCCGAGCACGTTGTCACAATCAAAAGAGGTATAAAGTAAAGTCGGCCGTCTGCGCACGTTTTATAAAGCGTAGGGAGGCCGCGCACGTACGACATATTAACGAACACCACGCGACATACGTGACCACGTGTGATTTGGTACTGCAGAGGGGCAGGGTTTTTGTATTACGTTTGTGGTGCTGGCAGTAATAATGTGATGTGTCTTTTTTGATGAGAAATTTGTTTTGGTCGGCTAGGCTGGTGTACTACAGTTACTTCCACAGTGTTATGTCCTACGGAATCCTGTTGTGGGGGAAGGCGGCTGATATCCAGACTATATTCGTGCTACAGAAACGAGCTGTACGCTCCATATACGAACTAAAAGCTCGAGATTCTCTCAGGGACAAATTTAAGGAGGCAAACATTCTTACTGTAGCATGCCAATACATTCTTGAGAATATCATGTATGTGCGGAAAAACCTTCATGAGTTCAAACTCAACAGTGATATCCACGACTACAACACCAGAAGTAAAAACAAGATCGCAGTGAAGGCCAGTCGTCTCCGCAAGGTTAGCACGTCGTTCGTGGGGAACTGCATACGTTTTTACAATAAAATAGCTACTGAAATTGTTAATTTACCGTACAGTAAATTTAAGTCTCATGTTAAGAGTAATTTGCTAAGCAAGGCGTATTATACTGTCAACGATTTCTTAAACGACAAAAATGCCTTTAAGCCAGTAGTAGTCTGATTCTATTAGGAATATACCTAAATACATGACTGTAATCATTATAAGTACATACCTACCTGAAATAACTGTACCGTTTTATGTAAGAAGAGAGCACGTAATGCTGTTTCTCGCCGAACAAGTCGCTTAATCTTTGCTATTATCAATGTCCGGTGGCTTGAATATGTCATGCTCGCTTAAAGGGCTTTGCTTACGGTGGCGTCGTTGATCGGGTCGCCACCTTCCCTAACATATGGTTGAGGGAGGCGATGGCTGAGATATGCGTCATACTCGTGATCGGGTGCTGTTTGTGGAGTCCGGACTGTTCATGCTTGCAAGGGCATATTACCTAATTAACTACTTAAATACTAGTGTTATTATTATTATTATCGTATTGACGAGAGACATAATTCTGATCTTGACACGTTTTATTGTTATTGACCCTGTACATCTCTGACAATATAACATTAATGTTCCTTTTTTGTTTTGACGCTTAGAGACCGTATACATCTCTTAGAATATTAGAATAATTATTAATTGTATTTGGACGCTCAGAGACCTTTTACATCTCTGGAATACTGAATAATATCATTAACTTCTGTTAATGCTGGATACAGATCTTATATCGAATGTAATGGTCATATTTTGCAATTTTGTTTTGTTACATTAACTTAGTGACAATTGGTTTGTAAACCTTTTATATATCATTTTAAATGATTATTGTGTAAGATTACTATTTTATTGTAAATTACCGTTTGACATGTAAAAGTGCCCTTGTGGCCTATTTGCAGAATAAATAATTGATTGATTGATTGATTGATTGGTACTATGGTTTCTCTAATGAAGTTTAAACGACAGTACTCATTTTTACCATTTGTTTGTAAACCTTTCAAAATCTTGAAATTCTGCCATTAATTCGTCGTGGAAGAGCTAAGGATAGAACATTCATTATTTTATTTGCTATAGAGGGCCGGTCTTTGTCGTCCAAGAATATTCCAAAAAATTAACCTGATACGAGTGCACGCTGGAAGGGACATATTTTAAATTAGAACGAAGAGATAAGTATAAACTATTCATTAATTTATGTGCACAGACCTGGTTTTGGTCACAAGCTCAGAAGTCCCAACTCGGGGTTTGCTAGCGCGCGGAGGAGCACAGCGTATTCGGTGTCAAGCTAATGGATCGTATCCGGAACACCACATTGCGCTCACAAACTCAAATTGTAGGCGTAGCTAGTTCGGAGACTTTTACCCAGCAGTGACACATCAGGCCACATCGAGCGACTTGTAATGGGAAAGGTCAAGGGCACCGGGAACATGAAGCAGGTCACCAATGAGATGGACAGACAAATAATCTAATCTAATCGAATCTAATCTTTACCGTAGCAAAATTAGTACGTGAAGTTCCTCGTTACTGACGAACGCAAATTCAAAAAGTTTAAAGTTATTACTGTACAGTTTTAGCAGCCAGTGTATGAAATTTCAGTACTGTATACTTTTTTACCTTTTAACTAAATGTTTTGATTAAACTTTCACGATTTTCACACATTATTTATACTAAACAGGACTTAATCGCGTATAATTAACTTATTTATTTACCTCACTGAGGTCTCCCGACGTTTCGGATGTGTTGCAACAGGGGTTCTGCCTTTTCGGCGAAATATGTTTCGCAGAATTTCACATGGCAACCAACTTTTCGCAGAATTTTCATTTGGCAAACCAATTGTTGGCATAACTTAACTTCGCAGTTTTCTCATTTAGCAAAATTTTTATATTGCTAAATTTTACTTCGACAAACATTTATTTGGCAAATTATTATGAAGCAAATGATTTGCTTAGGCAAATAACAAATCGTCAAATGATGATGGTCGGTTAGGTTAGGGTTCACTTGTGTCCCTCAGACCAGAAATAGACACCCCGCGCAGCGGGGTGGCGTCGACTTGCTGGAGATTATCAGTCCGCACAAATAAAACTATGGCACTCTAGTTTGTAGTTCGTTCGTTTGACGAATACATAAAAAAATCTTATAATATAATATAATACTTAATCTTAAAAAAATCCCAGGTAATAATTTATCAAATCAATAGTTGCGAAATGATATCAGTGCTAAAAGTATGTTATGCCAATCAATACATTTGACGAATACATAAATGACGTATTAAAAAAATCCCAGGTAATAATTTGCCTAACAATAATTTATCAAATCATTCGTTGGGAAATGATATCAGTGCGAAACGTTGAGTTGGGAAATAAAACTTCGACCAAATAAAAATATGGCAAAAATAGTTTGGGAGTTAAACATTTGCCAAATAATTTTCGCCGAAACGTTAGTAAACCGTTGCAACATCCATGGTCACGGGACAACTGGCTTGAGCGGGTATCAACATCTTCTTGCTGCGCGGGTTTTCCGAACTACCCGCATTTGGTCTTTATTAACCACTTGTACACTAGGGTTGTCACCCGGCCGACACACAACACTAATAATGTCCGGTGATATAACAGACGATGTTTTTTGACGCTGGCATTTACTTATGATAGGATTCCACGAAGATGAAATCTTAAAACTGTCGTCCCGGTTGAAATTACGATGTTTTCTGATTTCAACGGCTTCTCGTATTTTTCTACTGAAGAATTGACGTTCCGTAGACAGGACTTTCGGTTTATGGAGCTCAATCCAGTGGTTTGGTCCTGACTCCAACAAATGCTCAGCTATCGCAGACTTATTAACCTGCCGATTTTTGACAGCCGGAATATGTTCCTTGACCCTTTCCGCGATGGTTCGCTTGGTCTCGCCAATGTAGGAACGTCCACAACTTTAGTCTATCTTATAAACTCCTGGTGATTGAAAGGGGATAACATCCATTGGTGATCTTAGATGTCCCACGACCTTGGATACCGGCATGTATATGGTATTAATGGAATACCTTCGCAGTATTTTACCAACTTTGTCCGTTACTCCCTTAACGTAGGGGATAAAAGCTGGTTGCCTTGGAACATTAGGATATTTTCCTCTAGACTTTCGTCTGGGTTGCCGTCCGTCTTACTTATACCCATTCTACCTAAGGACCTTCTGAATGTGCGACATCTCGCTCTCTAAAAATTTTGGATCACAAAGGTCCTGTGCCCTGTTCCGCAGGGAGTTAACCACAGACTGTAGGTGGCGGGAGTGAAGGTGAGACAGAGCGTTGAGATGTGTCTGTGTGTGTCGGTTTCCTGTAAACAGTGTGCGTCAAGGACCCATCCATTCAACCTATCACTTTAACATCCAGAAAAAGCAGACTGCGTTCTGATTCCAATTCATATATGTGAACTTTATTTTTGCGTACTTTCGGCAATCCGTACAATTTCGGTGGTTGCACTATTTTAGGTCTATATAACCGGTAAAAAGTCCTCCTCGAATGACCCCTCTAAGTCCCTGATGACAGCCCTAATACGGCGCGTTACCCTGGTAGTAGGGTTATATATATGAGACAGGCTTGTATACGCTCGCGTCATCCATTAAAAGTCGTATTTTGCTATCGTAATCTTTGGAGTCCATGACCACGGTGGCGTTTCCCTTGTCAGCCTTTAGAACCAGGATATTCTCAAGCAAGAAGATGTTGATACCCGCTCAAGCCAGTTGTCCCGTGACCATGGATGTTGCAACACATCCGAAACGTCGGGAGACCTCAGTGAGGTAAATAAAATAAGTTAATTATACGCGATTAAGTCCCGTTTAGTATAAATAATAAACAAAATTCTTAACGAACTGAAATGCATTCCGTTCATTCTTTTATAATTTTAATTAGGTAGGTACACAAAAAAATAAAATTGTGACCGATATATTTTTTTTATGTATACTTACTAATTAAAACTGGCACCACGAGTCATACCCTGTACATACTTTAAAAAAATAAGTTGGGCGGGAACTTGATAGGTTATTGACATACCTCGCTGAAGATTATTGATAGTAATATTTGATTTCCTCGCATTTTTGGAGAAAAGCACCACATCTGCCTTAGCGGGAATGGCAATTCGTGGATACCTTTCTATTGTTGATTCAGCTTCGGTTCATCTAACAAACCGATAAAATCAACTCATCCACTAATTGCTTTTTCCCGGCCTCTGCAATAATGTTCTATCATTTAAATATTACTTTAATTATTTTTAAATTGTACCTTTCCCATAAGTACGAGGCATGTTAAAGACATAATACATACACGCTTGTACCCGCAACTCTGTTTTCGTGAAATTATTATTCGAATACCTATAATTAATTTAAAGTTCGTTCTCGCACTTCAAAAATTATTTGTTCTTCGTACAACAGTTCAACTGAACTCTGAAATTTTCAACTTCCTACCTCGAGTAGTTTCGGCTCGGCGTTGATGAATGACCTACTTTTCACAGGCATTGCCTCTTCATGATTAGTGTTCATAATATGAGTGTGACCTAAGACTTTTTTACGACGCCATTCAAACCAGTTTTTGGAGAGGAACAAATGTTTGTATGGGAGCAACTACAATTAGCTAGAGAATATGTAATCCAAAAATTTGAGTCAAGTACGGACCTCACTGGCGGTAGCCGAAACGCTTTATAAACTAATTGACATGAAAGTATGGCGTCGCAGTTTGCTAATTTAATGTACTAATCGTTGTATGGACAATCAAGTAATTTGGTGTTTCGGTCGCGAAATACTGCGTTTAGGTCCGTAGTTGTCCTACAATTTTGTTACTTTAAAAGGCCAAGGATTCTATTGGTTGATTTAAATTTACTCTTGGAAAATAAAAAAATGCATATTATATTATGTTTTCTAAACTTTCAAGGCCTATCTAAGTATATCTTTTTATATATATTTTTTAAATTTATACTTTATTACAATAATTGTTTATCTATTTAGCAACACTGCGTTATCAATTTTAACACGAACTACAACCCTATTACTTATGTCTGTAGCATTGTGTAGTTTACGCGCCTAATCACGTCATCGACTAATTTTTGTCGCGTCTTGGGCGGTAGGAAACGGAAGCGACACTTTTATCGACAGACGTGACACTTGACACCAGGCCTTTAAAACGTTATAAAATGAACCGGAATTATAACGGTATATTCCGTTAGTGTTCGAAAATTACGTTATAACAAAACCAATATTCTCCATAACGATATAAATACCGTAACAGAATGAATAACAGAACGATATATAATAACGTTATAATATCGTTTTAAAATGCGAGCCGCGCGCTACGGCTGCGCCGTTGCCGCTCTGTTCTGTGCCAATGCCAACATGCCACCACGTGGGCCGTAGACCGACGTGCGACGTTGCCGTTACGTTGTTCTAGCTTCTAAATCTTATTAATGCTTGTTTACCTCGATCCTTTGCAAATTGGTTGTGAATTGTGAATATTTGGTTGGTTGCGACGATAAATGGCGGAATAAAAATGGGACGCAGGAAACGCAACGCTGTCCACAGATACGTGGACTTGCTCATAAATAAAAAGAAAGAGTGCCAATCTTAATAGCCCTAGGTATACACTATTACAATATATAAGAGGGTCAATATTTTTCTATGTTAATTGTTTGTCTCGGCACTAAATCGCAGACTCCCAGTATTAGGACCTATTCCAAACAAGCCCTACGACCGACGGTGTTGCCGTGAGCAAAAAATTATGCATAGGTATGTTGGTATGTGCTTTTGTTCATTAATCGTAATAAAATTAAAATATACTTTTAGTTTCCGACATTTTATTTTATTTTTGATTTAGAGCCATTCCGAAAACGACAAGTTAAATAAAATCTGATTATGAAACCAAAGAATGTGTGAATTTTCGATTTCGGTTCTTCGCCATAATCTGTCTAGATAGGCTCGCGATAGATAGGGGAGACCAAGGACGGTTGGTACACATAAATATATATCGATCCTCCTTTTCTTACGATTCATCCTCCTTTTCTAATTAATCCTTAGTCACTAAATATTTATGTAAATAACTAGCTGTTGCCAGCGACTTCGTTCGCGTGGAACTTGTTATGGTCTTAGAAAAAATATTGCTATTAAATTATGTTCGGTGCAAGCTATTTATCGCTGTCCCAAACACACTTCTACCATCTTAAAGATATACAAAAACTATCCTATATCCTTCCAAGGGTTCAGGGATTAGACCTACGTAAAAGGTAACAGTGCGATGAGTTCGTTAGTTTAAATTGATAAATCTAAATTGAAACCTTCGTTTTTACAAACATAAATATCTTAAGAATCATCAACAGACGTTTTCATACAGTATTAAAGAAAAACATATTTTTATATGTCTACTAAGCTACATTACTGTTATAATAATAAGTACCCAATGTTGATTAAATCTATTCGATTCTGGGAGCATCGCAGTTCTAACCTAACCTATCCTACATTTCTGGTAACTGTTCAAATCTGTAAGTCTTACACTACTTACTTACTTACTTATACAACCTTCAAACCTTTTAACTCTCTTAGGAGATGAATAAAAAAAACGCTGAAATCGTTTTCTAATCATTGAACAAACGGTCCATAACCTAAGTAATTGAACTTTGAACCCCCTAGAAACCCTCTTAAGGGATGAATTTCAAAGACATTAAAATGTATTTTTTAGTTTTAAACAAACCGTCTAAAATCGTAGTTACACTAATGTTTTACTTTAAAATTGTCTTGACCCTATACGGCCTTCGAATCCCCTTTAAATTAAACACTCTTAGGTGATGAATAAAAAAATCTACTAATCTGCTCTCTCTATTTTAAGACCAAAATTAAAAAATCATACTTAAAAATGACTTTTCCCTCCATATAAACTTTGAAGCCCCATTAACGCCTATAGGGGATGAATTAAAAAAAAAAACTCTGAAATCAGTTTTGTTGTCTTTTAACATACAGACTAAGACTGACATTAGAATATCTTACTATATTTTCTTGCTCTCCATATAAACCTTGAATACCGTTTTAACACTTTTAACCCCCTTAGGGGTGGTATTTTTCCAAGACGATGAAAGGATTTTTTTTTTCTAATAAGTAATCGTACCACAAAGTTGCCCATCTCTAGCTCAAAAAAAATGTTTCTCATCCTAATCTCGCATAAGAACCTTTTTAACCCCCTTAGGGATGGAATTTTCTAACACGTTAAAAGTACTAACTGTTTTTCTATTCTAATAAGTTATCTTTCTACAACGTTTCAAATCTCAAGCTCAAAAAAAGTGTTTCTCATACAAACCTTTCATCCCTATTTAACCCCCTTAGGGGTGGAATTTTCTAAAACGCTGACAGTCCTTTTTTGTATTGTATTTAGTAATCTTTCTACAAAGTTTGAAGTTTCTAGCTCAAAAAATAAAGTTCCCTCCATACAAACTTTGCACCTCTATTTAACCGCCTTAGGGATGAAATTTTCTGAAACACAGAAAGTACTTTTTTCTATTCTAATAAGTAATCTTTCTACAAAGTTTCAAGTCTCTAGTTCAAAAAATAATGTTTCCCCCATACAAACATTGCACCCCTGTCCCCTACTTAACCCCCTTAGGAGTGGAATTTTCTAAAACGCTGCAAGAACTTTTTATGCATCTTAATAAGTAATCTTCCTACAAAGTTTCAAGTCTCTAGTAAAAAAAAAAAGTTTCCCTCATACAAACTTTGCACCCCTATTTAACCCCCTTAGGGATGGGATTTCCAAAAATTCCATCTTGTCCCTTCTTTTTAGTCCCAGTAGTTGCGGCTGTGCGTTGACGAATTAGTCAGAAACATTTGATGCAGGCATTTAAATTATAAATAATTTACCATGTTATAACAATGCCATTAATATCTGGGGGCACGGTAGTGCCCCCGCTAAGTCGAGCGCGAAGCAAACACTGCCGTACCATCCTTTACTGGAACTATTTCGCCACATTTTCAGGCCCCTATTTGAGAACCTCTGGATAAGACCAGAATGCAGAAATTTTCGTCATCCAGTTAGCTATAATCACATACTTAAAATCCAAAATTTCAAGTCTGTAGGTCATTTAGTTCCGAAGTTAAGCGAAAGCAAACTTTCGCATTTATGACACTCACTCACTCATGATCATCAAAATAGAACTAGTACTTCCCATAAACTCAGAGAGCTGAAATTTGGTACAGTTAGGGTTTAATGGCCACATAAAGGGAAAATTATAAAAAATTGCTATTTCAACCCAGTTTTCTAGATACACCAACTGTATACATTACTTTGTAATCCTATACAAATATATAGGATTACAAAGTTACATTTGCAGTGAATGGGAAAATTTAAAAGCAAGAATGGGCCTGCATTCATAGTTTGTATGCATAAATAACACATTACCCTAGAAAAAGAAGTGAGATTCCATAAAAAACACTCCATGTAAAAAAGAGGCCAAGTCTCGAAACTCTTCCACCGTAAAAAGTTGTGAGATATTTCATAGAGCCAAGTTTTAGGCATTCTTATTAATCTTTATTTGCTTGCTAAATAAAATTTTGTGACTTGGCAATCACACAATACTACATAATTTTAGGTAAGTATGCAAAAATCTATAAATACAGTTAAGTTGTGTGATTGCCACGTTGCAGAATTTTATTTAGCAAGCAAAAACATTCCATGTAAAAAAGAGGCCAAGTCTCGAAACTCTTCCACCGTAAAAAGTTTTGAGATATTTCGTAGAGCCAAGTCTTAGGCATTCTTTAATCTTTATTTGCTTGCTAAATAAAATTCTGTAACTTGGCAATCACACCACTTTCCTGCATTAATGGATTTCTGCATACCTAAAGCTATGTAGTATTGTGTGATTGCCAAGTCACAAAATTTTATTTAGCAAGCAAATAAAGATAAAAGAATGCCTGAGACTTGGCTCTACGAAATATCTCACAACTTTTTACGGTGGAAGAGTTTCGAGACTTGACCTCTTTTTTACATGGCATGTTTTTTATGGGATGATGCATTTCCGATTAATGAGGCACAGAGTAGCTAAAGACAATCTGATTTGAAAATTATTAGTCAGGATATTCGTATCAGGCTACAACCTGCGCCGACAAGCCGAGCAAATCGAAAAATTCTCTATTTTACTATGACGTCGTGCACTCTAACAAACAACCTACGTTACGTAATCACATCGCTTACATTGCACGAGTAGGCTATACTGAATGCGAGAAAGGGGTAGCCTATAACGTTATTACATTATTATATCGGTTAAAAAAGTATCGGTTTTATATTAATGGTTTAGATTTATAACGTTATAATGGATATCGCTATACAGCGCGTCAAATATCGTTTTCGAGTATAGCGGTTTTAGGAATAATAACGTTATAAATGATAGCGCTATACGAAAATAGCGCTATTTAAAGGCCTGCTTGACACTGTAGGTACGTGATGTTGAGTTAGGATAGTTATAGCGCCGTAGTATAAACTGTCGTTAACAACTTGGCAAACAATAAAGAACATTTGAAAGTATCCATTGTATTTGAATATAAATAAATAAATATTAGGGGACAATCTTACACAAATCGATCTAGTCCCATAGTAAACTGAATAAGGCGTGTGTTATGGGTACTTAGACAACGATATATTTAAAGAGGTTTCAAAAAGGCAATTTACAGTCAACTGTAAAGTTGATAAGCGAGGGAAAAGGGACTGACGTGAATTACAACATGATTTTGTAAATATTTAATAACTGTTAAAGAATGGAAATCATGGAAAGTCTATAATAAAACACTGAAGAATGATATTTGTTTGATTACAAACTGACCTCCCCAATACTTATAGCAGCACAAGATTTTTGGTTGATCAACATTCCAATCTTCTTCGAAACGGGAGAGTCACAAGTAAAACACTTGAACACTAACAAACTCTTGCTAACATGATTTTTCGAAGCGGAGCTAAGTCGTCCCAACTTCGGTCCTAGTTAATTAAGTTGTTGAAGTCGGGTGCTAACATTTGGATACGCTGATCTGCTGCGAGTGCTAGGCAAATTTTATTGTAATAGTTTCAACAGCTTCGTTACAGTTTGTATACGAATCATAGAATGTTTGTGATGTTTTAGAATTTATTTTAGCACTAACTTTTGTCCGTGACATCATCCACGTGGAACTAGTTTATATCGTAGCTTTATACAAACTTT
Organism: Epinotia ramella; assembly: GCA_947578815.1. Taxonomy (NCBI): domain Eukaryota; kingdom Metazoa; phylum Arthropoda; class Insecta; order Lepidoptera; family Tortricidae; genus Epinotia; species Epinotia ramella. The sequence goes on along the minus strand of OX388204.1, from coordinate 28,564,870 downwards.
CACCCCTTACCTATCGCATGTCCTTCCTAGGGACTCAAACTATCTCTATTCCAAACATCTAAATATAAAAGACAGATAACAGAAATCGAAATATAAGATAACAGCCAGACAGATAGAAAGACAGACACTTTCGCATTTATAATATTAAGTAGTATGGATTCTAGCTACACGTATATCCTAGTTGTTGCAGCGCAAAGCGCAAATTTGTAAGTAGGTTGGACTCGTGTCATCCACGCGGCTCCGACTTCGCTGCGCAGTAGTACCGTTGCACATAATATCTGACGCTGAGGTCATGCAGCGCTGCAAAGACTGTTCTTGCTCCTAGGCACACTTTGAGACAAGTTGGTCCACGAGTATTTAATTATGAATATAGATACGTTTCTTTGTCAAAATAAAGTACGAGTAAATAAAAAAGTCAGGATTTAAATCACGGTATAATGACCCAATAAAGCTACAAATCTTCAAAAAACCATGGAGACCCGCTTAAAATTCACTGAGCGTCACAGACGCCAGTCGGAATTGTGTTCCCTCGAGCTACCTTGGTCCCTCCGCGGGTCCCCTCAGGTTCTTACGTCACGTGGCCCCCGTGACAGCCCCATAAATATCCGTCGAAGCCTTCAGTGAACGTGGATGATTTCCCAGGAGGAACAAGTTTTTAAATCGCCGACCTTGATCTGTATTGGAGGTCGATGAGGTTACCGTCTGATGATTGGATACCATTTAAACGCTTAACGCGAATTAGATTGAAAGTAAAATTACATTTGTTCTGGGTGCTTATTATAATTTATGAGGTGTCATTAGTTTTGTACATTTCGAGAAATTTGACAATGCAATAACTTTCTTATAACGTAACGTGGTGATCACATTGAATAGTTGGTTAATTAATTTACATGTCCAATCCATATGACAGCTACGCCTTGGCGGGGTAACATCACAGTTAAACCTCGCAAGTTATTTCAGACCCATGCACGGTCGAACGACGGTCCAACATAAATTGTGCAAATTATATAAGTGCGTTGGTGTAAGTAGAATCAGAACGGACAACAAAGGATTACAGGTTACTCTGTCATCATCATCCTTTTGCCTCATAGGAGCCCGGGGTCCGCTTTGACACCTAATCCCAAGATTTGGCATAGGCACTAGTTTAGGTTAGGTTAGGTAGGTACTCTGTATTATGCTTCAGACAAACCACATAACCCCAAAGTTACGAAAGAAAAATACGCAGTCCTGCTCCTTTTAATTTGGCTACGACTTAGAAAGCCTAGACAGACGTACTCACGTCTTGAGCCCTCTGGAGGGCTCTTGAGACGTACCCTTGCCTCAGACTAAGATTTAATTTGTGGAGAAAATTTACTTTTTGACGATATATTTTCTTAAGGTCCTTTACAAGCTTTGTAGGGTTAAGTATAACATAACATGTTTAAAAAAAATATCTTCAAAGGTAACACAAGTGGGTTGTTGTGGAGAAAAAACAAGAACGAGTATACGCGTAATAAAATAGTCAATATTCCGAATTAAAAAACAAGTAAGTAAACTTATAAATAAGCCTGGAAGCCAGAGAGACCTATACTTACGCGTGTCGTTTTCTCACGTGACAAAACGACACACGTAACACCCCGTTCACACTGCGTCCGTTTCCGTGTCCGGGAGGCATCCGTCTCTTTCGCACTCGGGCGAAACATCGCAAGCGAGAAAAAGAGGGATGCCTCCCGGACACAGAAACGGACGCAGTGTGAACGGGGTGTAAGTCGAGGTCTAATACGCTGTTAATTTAAAAATAGTTGAATCATTACATTTCTAACATTAAGTTATTTCGGTGGATCTATTCTTGAAGAAGATTAGTCTTATACTAATATTATAAATGCGAAAGTTTAGATGTTTAGATGTTTGTTACTTAATCACACAAAAAACGGCTGAACGGATTGAGACGAAATTTAGGAATACTTTTATCCCCATAATCATCCTCTAATGGGCGGTTCCAATAATCAATCCACCGATAGTTTTCCTTACCAACAGTTAAATTTTGAAACATTTTCTACGGGTAATCTTGGGCGAGCATTTGATGTTGAAGTCGCTGGCAAATTCATAATTCATGTCATTTACGATTCAAAACGTATTTTACAGAATGATGTCTTAATACTAAACTTGAACTTTCAGGCAGTAGGAAAGATCAGTAAGTATAAATATTTTAAACACAATTGCAAAACATAAAAAATCTACGTTTAAATACAGTACAAAACTTAACAACTATACAAAGTATTTATTTTATTTACATAAATCAAGATTCATTTTAGAACAATAAATATGTTCTCTGTATCTTCGGACGACATTTTTTGAAAGGCATCTCGGAGAGTTTTCTTACATTTAGTATAGATGAGACAGTATAGAGTATAGATGCTTGCTGCATGCTTGTTACATATTAAAGCCACAAAACTAAGCCAACACAATGTGCGATTTGACCTAAATAAAGTTCCGCAAAATCGTGAATTTATGAAATTGCTTGATTTATGATAGTTTATTGTTTTGGACCTCGCAGGCAAGTTTACGGCAACTAGGCGTTTTTGTCAGGAGATAGGGGAAGTTACTTATGCACCAGTTACATAGTTTTCGATATACTGAATAGCATGGCAGGTAATGGATGAGTTTTCTGTAGCCATTTAGATTTTTAAGTGTTCATTTTTAGGACCAACAAAATTTGTACCAAATAACATGGTGCTGAAATATTTAATATGAAAAAGAGGTATTTATGACGATGGGTGTGTGTTGCGAATGCCTGAGATACTGTGGGGCGATGTATGCTAGTCTGTCCACGGTACCGATGTTATTAATTGTTTAAGGTGTTATGTCTAGTTTAATAAAATTTTCATGACGCTTTGGATTTTCTTGAATGACATGTTAAATATTTTCAATAAATAATAATACTAAAACACTAAAATTTATAAGTGGGAACAATCTTACACAAATCGACCTAGTCCAAATCTAAGAAAAGCTTGTACTATGGGTAGGCCAACTCACACACACACAAATTACTGTCACAAACCATCTGCTTTTAGATTTTTGTATAATAATAGTAAAATAGTTTTTGTGGTGTGCCCATTGTTGCACAAAAATAGGGCAAATTGGATGTCCCAAAGTTTGCTTAAATATTTTAAAGCCCAATAGTTGGACACGCCAAAACTGTAAGCAAATGTACTTAAATGCTCTGTAGTATAATGGTTGTAAACTAAATTCTATTCTAGTTGAAAACTTCTAACCTTACTAGCAGAAAAGCTATAGGTATAAAAAGGCTCATATTATATTGATTTAAACTTTCACGATTCTCACACATATTTTTTACTAAACGGAACTTAATCGCGTATAAATAACTTGGTTATTTACCTCACTGAGGTCTCCCGACGTTTCGGATGTGTCGCAACATCCATGTTCACGGGACAACTGACTTCAGCGGGTATCAACATCTTCTTGCTGCGCGGGTTTTCCGAACGAACTACCCGCATTTGGTCTTTATTAACCACTTGTACACTAGGGTTGCCACCCGGCCGACACACAACACCAATGGATGTCCGGTGATATAACGGAAAATGTTATTTTTACGCTGGCATTTACTTAATATGATCGGATTCCACGAAGGCGAGATCTTAAAACCGTCGTCCTTGCGTCGGGAGACCTCAGTGGGGTAAATAAATAAGTTTATTATACGCGATTTAAACCCGTTTAGTAAACATAAGGCTCATATTGTTCAAGTTTCAATGGTTTCTGCTTTTGATTAGTCCTGAAGTTCAGGTTTCAATAGGTGAAAGCAGGCGAAGTTTGTAAGACGACATGTGCTCACTCCCGAGTTTAAATGTGGGCATTAAAAAGAAATCCACTGTAAGGAAGCGTGGAGACTTACTGGAAGGGATGTGAGACGCAACTTGATATCGATGAACGACCAAAAAATTACCAAGCTATTTAAATAGAGCTGTGCTTAACGGTAAAAGGAAATACGAGTACCTATGCAGAGTAAAGTTAGAACACACAAATAATGCTTGAAGATTCTTGTAATTTTTGTTAGAAATTGTGAACCAATTATAAATGGTGCACGACAAAAAACATTTAATAATGTAGTTGGCCTGTTTGGCTGCATAAAGCAAAAATAATGACAAAGGTAATATACCTACCAATAGTAATGTAATTTATCTAAGTATCGGTATCCCGAATTTTGGCAGATCTGCTTTCCTCCTCTTTACACGAAAATAGGCGTGCTTTTAACCATTTGTATTTTTTTTATAAATACAAATTTCTCATAAAAAACACACTTTGGAAAAAAAAGTACCTAAATTATCATAGTGACGTAAATTAAGGCTAGTTTCCTAATTAACAATGATCATAATATAAACCACAACATGCCGAGACTTCCTGATTGAGTAATGTCCTGCAATAAACCATCAGCCGTGAACAGTTATCTCGAGTCATAAATCAAAATTGTAATTAATTTTACCCCAAACGAGGCACCCACCTCCAAAGTCCAAACAAACTTCGGTTCATTCAACTATCGAAGTCTTAATGAATTGTTCCGAATAACTCAAATCTATTTGTACTAATTATTACAATTTAAAATCGAATTATTGCGATCACAAATTCCATGAACACTTTAAACTTTCCAGACTGGATTGCATGGCATACGAATTAAATTAGGCTCTTTGACTGCCATTTTTAAATGGATTAAGTACATTTAAATGTTTCTTATGAACCTCAATTGTGCACATTTCTGCTCGCTTTTATTTAACTCACCTCTGCACATTGCTGCCAAATTACGTAGTTGGATCTAGACTTAATCATATTTTATTATTTAAAGTTACGCTCCATGCTCATAACATTATCTGCTATGTACAGACAGAGGTATTACGTATATATACGTATATAAATAGTACGGGTACGGGTACGGGTAGTAATAGTACGGGTTTATACGTATATAAATAAGGACATGAATATATGTACACACCTTTATGACATGACAAATTGTCATTGACAATAAAGTCCTGTACAGATATTTATGTCCTTATTTATGTAAGTATATTAAGAGGAAACACAAGGGCCGTTTTTCCATAGAAACGTAATCCCCTGATTTCTCCCTGGATAATAGCAGTAGAGCAATAATAATAAAAAAAAATAGACAAATATTAGGTTAAGTTTTGGAGAAGAAATCAGGAGACTACGAAACGTTGATTTTATGTACTTTTAATAGGTATTTTCGGTCCAAGCTGCAGTTGTCTCTATCGCGCTCTGCGGGGGGAGGCTTGAGTTTGGCGCGAAGCAATACATTTTACAAAAACCTATTTCTCAATTATGTCGCCCTTAGTGTTTCCTCTTAATACCCCTGACTGTACTTCAGTGACGGAGCGCCCATAAGCCGATTCCCACATTTTGGCCTATAGTTATATATATTTTTGTTCCGGGTTGCCCATCGAACATTTTCACGCGCCGCCACTGCTGTTGCTGCTGCTGTGAATAATTGCGAATACCTACAAACACTTGTGTAAAAAAGTGGTTGAATGTGAAAAACATATATAATCTATTACCCGGAGGAGTAGGCAGAAATCACGATGTGAAGAACAACTAATATTTTTATTGCAGTAATGAAGAATCCCGTTTGTTAGGCACGAATAGGAAGAAACGCTTTTGTACAATATGTACCAACCTAGACTAAATAATTAATACGAAAAAGTAGTTTTTAATTTTCTTTCTATAACACTGTTATGGTTAGGTAATATTGTGAGGGGTTATACTTTAAGCATGTGTGTAATTAGTATTAATAAGTAGGTAATGCATTTGAAACTTCCTATAAACAATGAATCAATGATAATAGCGGGCACAATTTGAACAATGTCTCTAACTTTGATATCAAAATATTAATAAAAGTACATTACATACTGTTCCGACGAGGAACAGACGTAGGATTCAATTTTACTTATTTTATTTTTATTAATAAGGTAATAGGTATTTTTCATGTAGGTATACAATACAACACTATTTGTAAAGAATAATTTTCCGTGTATTTTGGGGCTAGTTTTTCGGAGCTGGCAACTTTACGTTGAATTCCAAAGCTTTTCCGGTGCTCTGCAGCGCCATCTGGAGATTAAAAACTCTTGCTACCGTTGCGATACAAAACGCACGCGTCCGCGCCGCTCGCGAATTAAAATAACCTTTGACCAACATATACTGTTGCATTTCATAATCAACCTGGACATCCATAAAACCAGTGCCTATGTGTGAAGTGTTTGGGTCCCAGCTGGGGAAGCTACAATCCTGAAATCCAGACAAGAAACCACGAAGAGAAAACGCAGATTCACGTGAGTAGCTACTCTGACTAGACTGCCCCAACATAATTTTTTGGTCCTTCGAACCGGATATTTCTTTACCAGGTTGTGTTGTCTTGTTTTCATCGTTTTTTTGCGGTATTACGTACCCATTTCTAACACGTTCGTAATTCAATTTCACGTTGTCATTGCCGCCATCTTTGTATTCGCAAAATGGTACCTAATCCCAATGAAGACAATGTCGAAACCGATGATACGTCGTGTATTACGCAAGACATATTTGAACGTGATTTAATTCTCGACGAATTAAAAAGAACATTACAATTCGCAGCTGGATTCACGTGAGTATATAGCTACTCTGACTAAACTGCCCCAACACATACCATTGATGTAAATGAATTTCTATTACACTACAGGCAAGGGTCTGAGTCTTCAACGCTACAATAAAAGGAACATGAACACAATCGACAAAAACATCCCGTAACTACCCAAGACGGTCACGATAAAGACGAACGGATATAATGTAGTGCTTTCAAACAGTGAGGCAAAGTTTGCGTACTGCCGGCAGACAAATGACAACCAGCCCGAGGCAGGCACGATATTAGAAGGCTTTAAGATGGGAAAAATAGCAACTCTTACTTGAGGTACCCTTATTAGGCTAAGGGAAAAGAGATAGCGACTAGAAGAGCAGAGATGGATAGTCTCTCTTCTCCGGCCAACCCTCTTGTTTTGCCAGACTACGGCAAAGCCGAAAGGAAGGGATATGTTTGTACCAGTCTGCTTGTATTCTACACGTGTGTTCCACCGTAGCGTTTAAGTTACTGAACCGATTTTGATGAATCGATTCGAAATTATGTTTCGGGTTCGTGTGACGTAGAATACGTTTCATATGAAATAAAAAATCTTTTTTTTTCAGCTTGATTTCCGTAGGCGGAATATATTCTTTTGAACTTTTGATTCTTTTTGGAAGGAATGAAACCTATCTGAAATGAAATAGAGTTACGAAATGATACTTTGAACTCACTAATTTGCGTAGATATATGTTTTTCCGGAGGGATTTTTGTTGTTCTTTCGCCGCCCAGAGGTTAAACATCTCCAAACCATATTTTTTTACCTATGTGAACCTTTACATCTCCAAGCTAAAGGTTATGTTAATTGTATTGAAATGTGGAGACTCTACATACATCTCTCAGCAAATATATGCCCAATTTTTTGTCCAAAGGATGATTTATGTAGGCTATATTTCTATGAAAAGTTTGTTGACAAAACAAGGGACACCTATGACACATGATACCTATGTTATGATATGATTTATGTAGGCTATATTTTATACCACGGTTCTGGCTTCTGTAATTCACATACCTAATTCTCAATTCACTTGTGTCTTGAGCCACTGTCCCTGCGTAAGAAGGCAGTACCTACACCCGAACCCGTGAGAAAGAATCGCCGACGACATTTGTTCCGCGAACATTTATTTTGAGGCACGTGTATTTTAAATTTCATGCGCGCTTGAAATTTTGTGCCGAGAGGGTCGGATTTCCCACTGAATTATACAGATGTTTGAGAAATGCTGACAGCTTTACAAATTTATGGTTTAGTGGTTAGCTTGTTGTACATTTTCTAGATATTCATGTTAGTTTTGTCTACGACGGGATCCATTTTTAAACCCGGACGCAAAAAGAGGGGTGTTATAAGATTAACTTGTCTGTCTGTGGCATCGTAGATCGTAGCTCCTAAAAAAATGGACCAATTAATGTGGGGTTTTTGTCCGATAGCTGACGTGATCGAGATGGTTCTTAACTACGTTTCAACAAAATCATTTCAGCCGGTTTTGAGATATTGAGCTTTTGGAATGAAAATGTCGAGGGTTTTCAACTTTTCCGAGTTGTTATTCTGTACAGTCAGGAATTATCACCATCCCCTTACAATTTGACAAAACTTGTGTGAATTCGTTTTCTACTACTCTAGTTTTCATAACAGTTGAATACTTTAACACATGTTAATATTGCTAAATACCGCAACTAATTTAGCGGTAGACTAAAAGCACGCAAAGAAAACATGTTATAAGAGACGCTCCGCAAACAGGCGACAACGTAGACGCAAACAGCACTACGGAGCATGTTTGCACTGGCCGGGGCCCCGTCACACCGTTGGTAGAGACCGAATATAAAATAAAACTTTTTTTAAAAAAAAGTGCACAGGCATTCAACTAGTTTTCTTGGTTACAATGAGCACAAACACTACGGGTTTATCTTGTGTGGTTAAGGAGTTGCTAAATCTGTCTTCTGTCTGCATCATCAGACCGGCTTGATGGCACCATTGTATTGTCATCTGACTAAAGTAATTCCTTAAGTGTACAAAATATCTACTCAATTTGAATTCAGGAATATGGTCAAATTTCACCTATGCATTCAGTACAACTTAAATTAGAGCTACTAATAAGAACGGGACATCTTATTAGTAGCTTATTTACTAATTCCAACGGGAGATGAGACCTTGGAAGAGCTGGTATTAGCTAGGAACATAGATGGCTAATGAGCTCTAGGCTGATCTTCTACCAGATGGACAGATCAATTGGAAAACAGGTCTCGCTCCATGTGGGAGCAAATCATATATTCTAAGTGAAAATCACCCAGTGATGACCTCATCAATCCCAGGCATGAGGGAATGACCAAAGACTAAGTAGGTAAGTCCTAATTAAGTAAGCTTGTTATGCAAAAACATAGTAATAAGGTGAGTCGGGGCAAGAGTAACATCGGGGGAAGAGGGTCAAAAGCTTCTCAAGAATTAGCTGGAGAAGCTTTTGACCCTCTTCCCCCGATGTTACTCTTGCCCCGACTCACCTTATAGTAACCATAGATTAGTCGACCACTTTCGCCTGGCCTAGTGACCCTTGGAAACCAGCGGTCCGAAATTTATTTGTATGATGAGCACGAAAGTTTTGGACGTTTTCTATTTAAGAACCCATTCATCAACTAAATATTTATATCGTCATACCCATATTTATATCGTAGTACCCATCGTACAAGCTTTCTTTAGTTTAGGTTCTATTTCTGTAAGTCCCCCAATATTGATGTATTGAATAACAACAACTATTACAGTGTAATAGAGTGACTAGTTGTAGCGAAACCCCAATAGAGCATAGGCAAAGTGGTCCATGATAATGGGACGTAAAGCAAAAATGGGTGCTCGTGTGAAGCTGTGTATTGATGGGCTTGGGTAGATGAGATGACTGAGTTGAAAAGATAAAAGACGAGATAGCAGGTGCTTAGAAGATGTGGGCTTGATATTTAAAGTGCGTGTGCTTAGTCTAAAATGTGTAAACAGAGTATGTATATGGAATAAGCGCCTGCAATTTTGTGTAAGAAAATAAGTGTTACCTAGATAATTCCTACGAATATTGCACAGTTGTAAACGGAATATATAAAGTATTTTCTAATGTTGACGCAAATATAATATAAAGATAATAAACAGATAACGCATTTGTGACTCTTCTGGAATCAAAAGCACCCAGAGGCTTCAGTGTTTACTTACCGTCAAGCAGATCATTGATTTAGCATTTAATATTGCCATCGGGATCTTTTAGCCAAATATGTGTTCTTTCTTGTTTTGTACTTGCGTTGAAACATTTTTAAATAATTTACCGAAGCGTTACTCTTCCGAAGCCTTAAAAGCGTACTTATACATTCATGAGCATGAGCATTATGAGCAATGACAAGAATTCATTTTCATTTATTCATACATGTAGGTACTAATAGAATCGAAAAGTGGTTGACCAATTTCTCGGCTGACTGTACTGTAACAGATGTTGTTTGTTTTAACTTGCGACTAAACCGAATTATATATTAATTGCAATTTTTGCAACTCACACGATTAAGACACCTTTTATAATAATAATAATGATAAATACTCTTTATTGCACCACTACAAGAGAGAAACATCTTACAAAATAAATTTGCTTAATAAATAATGGTAACAACAAAACAATGGCAATAATAATATCCATTTAATTAAAAATCCATAAAAAACTAAAGACGTACTTAGACTCGAAATCCCTTCTCCTTCTGCCGCAGATTGCTAAAATACCACACTTGTCGAGTGCTTAGCGGCATTATGCATATTGTCATCGTTCACCAATACCCCAAGGGCACCGTATTAAGGATTCATATAAAGACAGTCACGTGATCACGTCTAGGATTTCATTCCGACTGGTCTATACCTAGGTATAGACGAAATAAAAGCGCCGCGGGCGTCTGGCGACGGCTTACGTTGAAGGGCTTCTAGACGCGACTAATTGTCAACCGTCGCGTTGTTCTGTATGTACATACGTTTTGGTCTGGGATTATCTTTGTACGTATAGAAATATGTGTCGGTTTGAGTGGTCAATTTTTTAGGTTATCTATGTGAGAAATGTTGTCCTTTGCGAATTTTAGTTTAGCAACATCTTGAAGAAGTTTGATATTAGGGTGAATATTCACCAGAGATGTTGTTGGATGAAATTCTGGTCTCGCATTCGTTCTGATTTGCTGCCCAGACCCTGTCTTGGGATGACACCACAGGAATACTCACGCTGCTTCCCGGCTGCGCCCGCGGCGGCTGCGTAGCGTGGGTTGAGGTTATGTGGTGACGAAAATAATAGAAATTCCTTGAATTTATGCACACAATGTAATTCGTTCACCACGATTTATTATAAAACGAAATACTAGGTTTAAACTTGATTAATTACATTTTCGTTAATTAAAGTACCGTGTACAATGTTTCGTGAACGAAATCCGAGAGAGGAAGTGCCACAGATTATACAACACTCTCGATGTGTCACGTCACCGTTCGTTCCGAAACGCAATGGTGTCTCAAGAACCATCATTAGCTCGCTAATGTTGGCAGTAAGAGAATTTAATACTATTTAATTCATATTACAATTTATATGTTGATTTTGCTTCAACATTTACTGGGCCCGGCCAGGAAAGAAGGAAAGGACTGCTTCGTTCTCTCATTGCATCATCGAAAGTGGTATCTGATCATGCAGCATGATATACAATCGTCCCTTGGACTATAATATAACACATATCAATATAAACAATCGTCTACTAGACTAGATATAATGGCCTGACAACGTAAGCAATTGTATCTTAGACTATATATAGTGACATGACAATGCAACAATCTGATCCTAGACCATAATTATAACATATAGTAAAAATAAACAGTCGTCTCACGGACTATAATATGACAAATAAAAACAAGCAATTGTTCCACAGAACATGTGACACATGAAAATAAGTACAGCAAATTTTTTATCAGATTGTAATATAAGCCTACTAACAAGTAAACAGTTGTTTCATAACTCATGAAATGAAATATAAGCAAGTCTCTACAACAACTGATAATAACAGTAGTGTTATTCACTATTGTCATTAGAAGATTGACTTAAATTACGTTCCATTGGCAATTTACATAGTTTGACGACAGGTCGCATCAATTCACCATTAAGAGTTTTTAGCTTAACTGAGCGTACTATATTATCTGAGCCCTTGAACACTTCTATGACTCGACCTCTCCGCCACTGTAACGGGGGTGAATTTTCATCCTTGATGAACACTAAGTCATTGATTTGAATATTATCTATGTGACTGTACCATTGATTACGTGACTGTAATGTATTTAAGTATTCAAGATGCCAACGTGACCACATTGACTGATACATTTTCTGAATGATTTGAAAGCGAGATAAGCGCGACATTTTGACGTCTTTCCAGAGTGGTTCGGGCACGGCAATCAAGGGCTGACCTATCAGAAAATGAGATGGAGAGAGTACGTCCAAATCACACGGGTCCTCTGACATTGGGACCAGCGGACGAGAGTTAAGAATAGCTTCTATCTTTGTTAACAAGGTAGCAAGTTCCTCGAACGTCAAAATATTCTCCCCGAGCTCCCGCTTGAGGAGATTCTTTGTACTTTTAACTGCGGCTTCAACCAACCCTGACATATGAGGTGCGCCAGGTGGGTTGAACGCCCATCGAATATTTTGCCTACGAAACTCGTCCTTGAGAGTACTCTCATTGTCAATTAAAAACTTAGTGATCTCCCTGAGACACGAATTAGCGGAAGTAAAATTGGTACCTCGATCTGATCTGATGAGTGAGGGCAGACCGCGTCTGCTCACGAACCTTGTGAACGCTGCGATGAACGCCTCGGTGCTCAGCGACGACACCAGTTCGAGGTGGACCGCCTTTGTACCTAGACATATAAAAACACACAGGTAAGCCTTGACCGATTTTGCATTTCTAAGCAAACTAGCCTTGACCAGATATGGTCCCGCAAAGTCGGTAGCCACACCGGAAAATGGTCTAGCTGCTGTGACACGATCAGCAGGCAGATCAGCCATAAGAGGTGGACGCGAGGATGCATCAAATCTGAAACATACTAAGCAATTATGGATAACTCTAGACACCTGGCGTCTAATTGACGGTATCCAACATTCGCGCCGGAGTATGCCTATAAGAGCGTTGGTTGGTGAATGACAATAAGCCTTATGATAATATTCAATGAGCATCTGAGTCCATCTATGATCCTTTGGTAACAGATACTGATGTTTAGCCTCGTATGGCAAGTTTGACTTCTTAAGCCGGCCTCCAACTCTTATGATCTGATCCTTGTCAATGAACACGCTGAGTTTCTGTAATGATTTACAAACCAATTTGCCCTTGTTCATCAATATGACCTCTTCATGATAAGCATCCATTTGGACCTTCTTGATCCATAGCCTTCGCGCGTCACGATTCTCCTCTAGAGACAGCGTAGGCTGAAGATTCCTGGCCTCCTTGGGCAGTCTTAAGTTCCTGCAAAACCTGATGACATATGATTGTTTGATAATGCTGACACTTGCTCCAGTGTCGGCTAACGCTCTGACCTTGACATAACTACCATCACCTGCCCTAACCATGACCACTGCTGTAGGACAGATGGTGATGGGCAGTGACATCTGAGCACCAACAGTGGTATCATCTCACAGCTTCGGGTTCGTCCTCGAACCGAAGCGAAGTGAGGTGAATGTCTGCTGAGCCTGATGCGCTCGTGCCCCCACTCTCGGCCTAGGGTAGTGCTGATCCCGGAGGATCTCATTATGCCGCCGCGGCGGCGATGTCACCGAACCTGAGGGCGACGGCGTGCGTGGGGTTCGGTTCCCTTGGACCAACCCCTCTTCCTGCTGTGCTACCTGTACAGGTACCTGCCGCACGTCCTGACGAGGATCACCTGATACCATTGGCTGCTCGTAACCACATTGTTCGGGCATCGCCTCACGATGGTGGTAATTGTGTGGTCTGGGCGCTGATGGCATGTGAACTCCTCGGTGGCTTGGTAACTGAGCCTGACCGCCTTGGGTCTGAGGCCCAGCCTCCAAATTGCACAGTAGAGTATTGTGCAGGGTTGACTTGCAATGAGCACACCAGTTTTGGTAGCTGCACTCACGGGCAAAGTGCTGTCGCAAGCACCGGTAACACAGGCCAGCCTTCCTTGCCCAGGACCTACGGCCTGACGGGGCCATCTGCAGAAACCTGGCACACTGATACAATGAGTGGTCGCGTCCTTGGCAATGATCACACCGGAACGAGCTCACCTGTTCTGGTGGTGATGGTTGGGCTGTCATCACCTTCCCGGGTAGCGGCATCCTTGATGCGGCTGGTGCCCGACGTTCTCGCGCAGGTGCTGGATGCGTTGGTGACTGCTGCGGTGCCTGGGCAGCGCCCACGCCATCCTCCGGAGACACGCTTTGCAGCACACGACATTGCTCGTCCAATAGTTGAAGCAGCTGTCGCACTGTAGGCAACACCTCCGGGTCGTTACCATGCCGTTCCTCGAACATAGCACGCAACCGTACCGGCAACTTCTGCAAGACTAAAAATAAAATTATATATGACCAGTCCTTGACCGGCTGATGAAGCTTCTCCAAGGCCTGGATTGACTCCATCAGTGGGTCATAAAAGTCAGACCTCAGTCCCACTGTTCCTTGAACAGTGGGCAGGTTGACAATACGACTCAAGTAGGTATCCACCAGAAGCCTGCTGTTCTGGTACCTGTCCTGGAGCAGTCCTATGGCTACCGAGTAACTTGAACCATCGATCGGCAGCTGTCTTACAATAGATAAGGCGTCCCCCTGAAGAGACGCTCTGAGGTAATAGTGCTTCTCGGCATCCGTGATATCCCGAGAATGCACTAGAGAGTCAAAGAGGTCCCAAAAGGACATCCATTCTGCCGGCCCTCCTGTAAACTTGGGAAGCTCGATAGATGGCAGTTTTGCACTTACTAGAGATGTTGGCAGTCTTGACGGACCTGCTTCGGTCACCGGCTGCTCGTCCAGACGTACCATGAACCGGTTGACTTCACTGAATTGCGCCCGGAGCAATTCAATGTCCCCCTCAGTGACATCCTCAGAGTCGGCCGCCAGGATCACCTCGTATGCCTCCACAAACTGGGGATAGAACACATCAAAATGCCGCCTCGCTACTGAGGCTGCAACACTATATTTTACATCTGTCACTGTGGCAAACAAGTCTGATAATATTTGGTGTTTTGATTTAAATTGAACTAGCGCCTTGCGCAGGGCAGCCATGGTGATATATCGGTTCGTAATCAATGGTACTACTTGACTGGATACTATAATTAGTTACCAATTGCAACCACAACTAATTCTTTGCGTTATTGCCAGGGATAGAACAAATGACAAATTACTAATCGTAAACAACAGCCTTTTACGTCACTGTCAACTTTAAAAACTATGATTCCTTGAATCCTATAACTGCACAATGAATTGACAGCGTTGCAGTGACGTAAAGTTCCAACCTTTAAATTCTAAATTCTAACCTAAAATGTCTTTTCGCGCCTTCCGGTGGGTGATGCAATACTTAACACGTCGCGTCGATGTGAATGTTCAATATGGCCGCCGAGATTGATGACGCAATTTACTAAATTGTTACACTTTTTTCACCATAAATTTACGAAATTGCCCGTAACGCGCACTGAATCGACACTGATTATGATTACACTATCTTGATTCGTGTAGCCGACAAATTCCTTGAATTCCGGCGATGTTCGACTTGACCCGGCGCCCGCGCCGTCTACGTCGAGTTGTTTTCTGGCCCGAAAATCGTGCTTATAAGGTTGCTCCCCTCGTGGGTTCCACCAAAAATGTTGGATGAAATTCTGGTCTCGCATTCGTTCTGATTTGCTGCCCAGACCCTGTCTTGGGATGACACCACAGGAATACTCACGCTGCTTCCCGGCTGCGCCCGCGGCGGCTGCGTAGCGTGGGTTGAGGTTATGTGGTGACGAAAATAATAGAAATTCCTTGAATTTATGCACACAATGTAATTCGTTCACCACGATTTATTATAAAACGAAATACTAGGTTTAAACTTGATTAATTACATTTTCGTTAATTAAAGTACCGTGTACAATGTTTCGTGAACGAAATCCGAGAGAGGAAGTGCCACAGATTATACAACACTCTCGATGTGTCACGTCACCGTTCGTTCCGAAACGCAATGGTGTCTCAAGAACCATCATTAGCTCGCTAATGTTGGCAGTAAGAGAATTTAATACTATTTAATTCATATTACAATTTATATGTTGATTTTGCTTCAACAGATGTTATATACCTATTTGACAGCTAGTTGTCATCCTGATCGTCATAATATCAGCCGAAAGACGTCGACTGCTGGACATACGAGTAGGCCACCGGTTCTACGCCACCCGCATCCAGCAGACTCCCACGAGCCACGCTGCTCCTCCCGGTACGTGGCCGCCACTTGAGAACCTTTCCGCCCCAACGGACATCGTTTCTACTTGCAATGTGCTGAATGATGTCCGCAGCGCGAGCTGTGGAGGCTTTTCAGGCGTATGGGCCCACATTTTGAGCAAATGTCGATTTCTTTTTGTTTTTTTTTATTTGAGGAATCTTAGAAAACATCCGATGGCGCTCTCTATTGGGTCAGTAAATTAGAATGAAGTCAGTTTCTGCGCTAAGACAGCATCAGTCTATCTCATATTTGACTACCATATTATCATTCTCAGCAGAAATGTTACAATTTAACGTTCCGTTTCTAGGTTACTCAAACACTAGTTTAAAGAAGATTTCTCATTACTTAGTCTGAGTTGAAAGCTGAAATGGAGTGCTTTATAAACTAAGATTGGTACTGAGAGGAGATTGTTATCTAAATGAAACGTTTCAGCGAACGGTGGAAATGGTAATGTTTACGTATTGCTGGCGCGATAGACTGTTATACATACATAAACCGCGCCTGTATTCCCAATAAGGGCAGGGAGGTTAATTAAATTTTAGTGCCTATTTTAACAATTATTAGTCTCTCTATACTAATATTACAAAGAGGAAAAGTCTGTGAGATTGTAGCTTTGTAAGATGGTTTGTATGTTTTGGATAATCTCCGCAACCTCCTATCCGATTTCTATTTTTTTTCACCTGCATGTAGAATGAACTTTCTAGATGGTTAGGCTATATTTTATTCCGCGGCTTCGCTTGCGTTTTTTGTAGTATGCGGTGCTACGCGGGCACCTAATAGTTGCAAAATAAAGTTCCGCACAATCGATTCTTAATTTCAAAATGTTCCTGTTTAATGTTAAACAAGGTAAGACAAACTGTTTGCAAATTGATACTTAACTACCGTTAGGGTAATTTTAGTTTTAGTACCAATTTGTTTTTCGTGGCGGTTGTGATACGGCAAAACCTCTTCGGTGTGGCCGCAAAGGCACTGGCCGGTAAAAAAAAATGAAAATTTTGACGTGCCTGCTTTATGCTTTCGATGTAAAATCCATTTAATTTGACCATTGGTTTCATTTTTACCTGGTTTGCAACTTATTCATATTAAGTCAGAATTATCAAAATGTTACGACTAGTCAAGTTGGTATATATATATATATATATATATATATATATATTATACAACGACGGTGGCAACGTACGGCCCGCCTGATGGTAAGCGGACACCGCAGACTATAGACGCATGCAACTCCAAAGGAGTAACATGGGCGTTGCCGACCCTTGATATGTTTGAGGATTCGCTGTATTGAGAGCTGAAGGAACAAATTCCCTCGCTCTCAACACAACGCATCCTCGGGAGCTCTGGCGACCTTGCTCACCTCCAGGAACACAACACTACTACAGAGCAAGTAGTGGTGTTGTTATGGCTGTGGTCTTCTGCAAGGCGGAGGTACTTCCCCAGTTGGGCTGCTCCACATTCGAGCGGGATGACATTTCGCTGTGCCCTACCTCACCATATAGTACCAGTTTGTGAAAATAAATAAGTAGGTTCGTTCTAGTAAATATCGTGAATATACTTAGTAAGTTCACTCAACGGCTACTTTCCCAGGTATTTTTGTATGTTTTTCTAATTAAAATTAATATTACCAAGATAAACAGTCTGTAAGTTTCAAGCTTTTTAATGGGGAATTAAAAACGATCGAATAAAAAAAAACTTAGCGACTGATGATGGACATACTTATATACCTACTGTTTTAATAACAATACCATACAATAGAAAATATACTATTTATTGCACACCGTAAAAAACGAAACAAATAGACATAACAACTTACTCGTATAAAAAAAAATTGATGTATAACTTGAGCGGTACGAATTTGAGTATCCGAAAAATAACTAAACTAACGACGAATATTGATTAATAATAAAATCCAGAACGAGCTTACAAAAAGTGGGTTGTGATTAATCCATTTCAGATATTAAAATTCTATCCGTGCGACTACATTACTAAGTGAGCGACTAGAAATAGCTCGCGGATAGGTTAGAAGACGAAAGTGGGAGCAAGCTCCCGCTTTCGATTTCGAGGTCTTTTCTTTATACAGGGTGTAATCGTTAAGTGTTTACAGGCCATAATTCCGTAAATATAGCAGATATCAGAAAACTTCTAACTGATATCGAAAGTACGTTACCCAACGAGTAAAATTACAATAATAACATTTTCTAAATAGATAAAGTAATATTAAAGTAGTATTAAACTAGTCTTTGAATGAACGGTTACCTACTAAATGTATGGAAGGGTTTGAAGTTAATATTTGGGATATTTCTGCTTTTATTTCAAAAACGGGTATATGTATGTATGCAGTATAAAAAAAATACTTTTGCCAAATATTTAATAAAATGCAGGACGTAACGTTGACACTCAAACAAATATTAGGTCACTCAAATATTATGAAGCTTCTCATTTTGTATATTAAGTTACTCAAATTAATGTTTGTAAGTTGCTGTTCTGTTGATTTCTCGTCACTCGCAGTCAGGCGCTCACTTAGTAATACTATAATATAACGTAAATTAATTATTATTGACACTTAAAACTTTAATTTACAGTCACTTCGTTTAAATAAGTACTACCCCTTTTTAATATGTATCAACACAAATCCAGTTTATGTTATAAAGTGGAAAAGTCTGTGAGATTGTAGCTTTGTAAGTTGGTATGTACTTAGTAGGTATTATCTGGAAACGCGTATCCATTTTTTTTTTATTAATGGACTTTTCGGATTTACGTAGGCTTTATTTTATCCAGTGGGCTGCTCAAGTAGTGAAAGGAGTATTTATTCCAAGCCTTAACCTTCTACGGTTTCTACCACCCAGATTACGAACCACCGCCGCTCAGTCCACTGCACCACCACCCACAACTCCTGTTTTCATTGTGAGCTTCGAAAAGAAGAATAAGTTAAACCTACTGCTGTTATAATTTTATTTTTATTATATTCTGTACCGCAAGGGATAAAGGTAGAGCGAGCGTATGTCCATTCCAAAGATATTAAAATCGGTCAAGGATATTACCATCTACATACAATTTTAAAAACAACAAAAATATTAGTATAGATCAGCATTAAATTTCTAATTCAAGGATTAAATAAAATATTTATGCTCCGTCTCGGAGCATAAATTTATTAAAATTTTTCCTTTAATTTGACATTTAATCATTTGGTTAGCAGCGTAATTCAGCTTAGTACAAAATTAATTTAGATTACTTAGTATTATTATAGAAGTATAGATTTATGATCATCGTCGTCCGATGAGACTACGTGAGTCCTTTTTGGTACGATATCTCGTTTAAGTTGTTTATTTATTTTACAAAGGGTCATTATGAACACTTATTTGTCCTTAATCGTACAAAGGTTTCATCTTAAAAGACCGTTTTGTGAAGTTGTTTAATTCAGTTAAAGGATTGTAACGGACCATTTAGTGTGTTTGGCCGTAAAACAATTATATTGTTAGAGTCTGTTTTATAATCGGATTGAGGAACGTCTGCATCGCTTTGCACGAGGCGTGGGCCCAGTGTTGGCGAAAGCTTTAATTACCTACCCTGTAATTGTAAGTTTAATGACAACTCTTTGAGTCCGCAGTAAGCTCGATTCTCCATACAAACGTAGTTACGCTCTCATTTTAAAACTACGCGTTTGATTGTAACGAAACTTTGCGAATACAATGACATGAGTTATATCTATGTTTGTAATTAGTTTATGTAGCTTCAGATACCATAGTAAAAAAATACAGCGAATTTAAGTTTTTCATACAAAACTTGTTTTTGCTGTATTTCGTATGTTTTATAAACTGGAACCATATAAACTAATTACAGACATATACTTCATGTCATTGTATATGCAAAGTTTCGTCACAATCCAACACGTAGTTTTAAAATGAGAGCTTAACTACGTTTGTATGGGAAGGTGAAATTCGGCCGAGCTTACTGCGGACTCTTAAGCGTACAGCGCGACGGGGGCTTGCGGGATTCATGTTAAACAAATGAACAACGCTGGCTGCCCCGCCGCACGCTCCGCTTCGAGTGAACTCAGGCCGCACAGTTATAACGTTTACCTATAGTTTTTGCTCTAAATTCTACGACGGTGCATGCAATCAAGCATACGGCCAAGCTGTTGGTAATTAGATACCGTAGTGTGCTTCCAGATTCCAGAAGATTCATAGGCGCAGGGCCGGCCCTTTACTGATTTCAGTCAATCAATCAATCAATCAATTATTTATTCTGCAAATAGGCCACAAGGGCACTTTTACATGTCAAACGGTAATTTACAATAAAATAGTAATCATACACAATAATCATTTAAAATGATATATAAAAGGTTAACAAACTAAATGTCACTAAGTTAATGTAACAAAACAAAATTGCAAAATATGACCATTACATTCGATATAAGATCTGTATCCAGCATTAACAGAAGTTAATGATATTATTCAGTATTCCAGAGATGTATAAGGTCTCTGAGCGTCCAAATACAATTAATAATTATTCTAATATTCTAAGAGATGTATACGGTCTCTAAGCGTCAAAACAAAAAAGGAACATTAATGTTATATTGTCAGAGATGTACAGGGTCAATAACAATAAAACGTGTCAAGATCAGAATTATGTCTCTCGTCAATACGATAATAATAATAATAACACTAGTATTTAAGTAGTTAATTAGGTACTATGCCCTTGCAAGCATGAACAGTCCGGACTCCACAAACAGCACCCGATCACGAGTATGACGCATATCTCAGCCATCGCCTCCCTCAACCATATGTTAGGGAAGGTGGCGACCCGATCAACGACGCCACCGTAAGCAAAGCCCTTTAAGCGAGCATGACATATTCAAGCCACCGGACATTGATAATAGCAAAGATTAAGCGACTTGTTCGGCGAGAAACAGCATTACGTGCTCTCTTCTTACATAAAACGGTACAGTTATTTCAGGTAGGTATGTACTTATAATGATTACATGTATTTAGGTATATTCCTAATAGAATCAGACTACTACTGGCTTAAAGGCATTTTTGTCGTTTAAGAAATCGTTGACAGTATAATACGCCTTGCTTAGCAAATTACTCTTAACATGAGACTTAAATTTACTGTACGGTAAATTAACAATTTCAGTAGGTATTTTATTGTAAAAACGTATGCAGTTCCCCACGAACGACGTGCTAACCTTGCGGAGACGACTGGCCTTCACTGCGATCTTGTTTTTACTTCTGGTGTTGTAGTCGTGGATATCACTGTTGAATTTGAACTCATGAAGGTTTTTCCGCACATACATGATATTCTCAAGAATGTATTGGCATGCTACAGTAAGAATGTTTGCCTCCTTAAATTTGTCCCTGAGAGAATCTCGAGCTTTTAGTTCGTATATGGAGCGTACAGCTCGTTTCTGTAGCACGAATATAGTCTGGATATCAGCCGCCTTCCCCCACAACAGGATTCCGTAGGACATAACACTGTGGAAGTAACTGTAGTACACCAGCCTAGCCGTCTCAACGTTTGTTAACTGTCTTATGCGTCTTACTGCATAGGCTGCCGAACTAAGTTTTCCGGCTAGGGCGGCGATATGCGCATGCCATTGCAGTTTTGAGTCCAAGGTGATACCTAAAAACACTGTTACATCTTCAAATTCCAGCTCATCGCCCTTTAATTGGATCTTGGTATTATTTACCTGCTTGACATTAGGTAAAGTGAATCTGATACACTTTGTTTTCTTAGAATTTAGCAGTAAATTATTTGCTGTAAACCATTTCACAACAGTGTTGAGAGCATCATTAATACCATCGAAGCTTTTCTCTTTCCTGTCTACCTTGAAGATAAGCGACGTGTCGTCTGCAAATAACACTATATCATGTTTATCTTGCAACACATTTGGTAGGTCATTGATGTAAATCAGAAACAGAAACGGACCCAGAATCGAGCCTTGAGGAACACCAAGAGCAACAGTCGTCCCTGCTGATTGGGTCCCATTGATGACTACTCGTTGTGTTCTCTCCGAGAGATACGATGAAACAAGATCAAGAGCACCGTCAGAACACATCAGAATAGCTTTGTTCCGTATATAGGTATTGTTTAAAGTGACCCCCGATCTTTCTTATATCGTCGATTTGACGTACAGAGGGGTAATAATCAGGTAACGTTTCGAAAGCGCGTTAACACAATTTAAATGTCATTTTTCCATACAAATATTGACATTTAGATCTACGTACGTCCGTGTACGTACAAAGCGTTACGTGATCGACATGCAGGTGTCCTATACCTGGAAGCGTTCATAAAATCCATTAACCCATTCACCACCTATTACGACTTACAAGCGTCAGAGCACTACGGGCGCTTTTTGCTACTTATGGATACTAAGCTGCTGAAGACTGAGGTGTATCGCTACGAGCGTAGCGTGACGGTGAATATATAAAGGACTATTTTTCAATCTATGTATAAGCTTCTATGCTTCCAGTTTTCCCACCATAAACATGTTGATATTAAATATTAAGTAAATTAAAATATTCAATATTAGGGGACAATCTTACACAAATCGACCTAGTCCCATAGTAAGCTCAATAAGGCTTGTGTTATGGGTACTAGACGACGATATATTTAATAGATAGAAATACTTAAATACATAGAAAACATCCATGACTCAGAAACAAATATTTGCCCTTACCGGGATTCGAACCCAGGACCTTCAGCTTCGTAGGCAGCGTCACTACCCACTAGACTAATCGGTCGTCAATATGCCGTATGATAGCGAAGCAAGCCTATTTGATTTGAGTGATATACCTCTTATTGAATGTCGACCTTCTGAGGTATGTGAGATTGAAAATTCTCTGGAGTCAATAGGGAATATTCCATGAAAATACGTTTTAATTTTCTCATAGAACAAATAATCAAGCATTAAATTAAAAAGCGCAGATGATTTTTTTTTAATTCATGTAATAAAACTGAGAAAACCAATTAAATGCGGCTCCAACCACTATCAACTAGAATTAAAAACCGCTGAAGCAACCGCCACAAATGCGACCCCATTTAAGAGGTTCGTTGCATTAATAATGAATTTTTGCCGACCCCGCCTTGCTAAGGACAAGTTAAATTAGATCGGAGTTCTCGAGAATGGGAACTTGGTTGATGTTTATTGTACGAGGCCTTGTATCACTCGAGGGCGGTAAAGAATGCCCAGTCCCATCGCTTCAATTGCAAGAAGTCTTGATTCATTAAATGGGAGTCTGTAAAGAAAAACTGAAACGTCAACAGTTTACAGGGTTTAGTAGGGTACACTAAGAAACCTGCAAGAGCAGACTACAAAGAAGTCCTTGATCCGCGTGCTACTTAATCGTAAGAATTAGCGTAGGTAGGTACTACTCTACTGGACTGCAAGCAGGTAGAAGTATACTGGAAGAAACAGCTAAGGTCTCGGGGGTAGGAGGCAGTAAGCAATACCAAGGCACTCACTAACTTTTTAGAGGAGCTGGGGTGGTTAGAGTAACGCTTTACACCCAAAATAGGGACACTGGATGTCGACTTGCGTAAAAGGCCATGTCAACTAACTAGCGTAGGCACTACTTTTTCCGGAAGCACCTGCTAAGAAAAAGACGGGAAATAAGAAGTCTTCCAGCCCTGCTTCGCTTCTCAGGTGAAAAACCTCGCTCCCTATAGTTCCATCCATGCCAACTTCAAACAAAAACAGCTATAGAACTGAATAAAACAAAGCTCTTCATAGTTCTGCCGCCATCAATATTGCATGCGCTCCTTGCAGCCAGCTCCGCTGATTACGGCAATAGCTCGGCAAATCACGTATTCCGGCATACTTAAAGGCAGTTTGTATTCAGATTCAATATGGCCGCATCGATTAACGATACAAAACGCACTTTGTGCACGAGCCTGTCACGGTGGTGTCATTATTGCAAAACCGAGTTTCGGTCAAAATACTGACGACAACGCTCAACTGAAACTACACTTTAAATTTAACTTTATTACCTGGTTGTTAGAATCGGGAATCGTTTGGCAATGGTCTTTGTTGTGCCGTTTCGCTAGGGTTGTGCTCACCAGTCAATAAAGGCGGCTTAGTGGCATCGATAACTTTGTGTTTTGCTATATTTATGCGTTCCGCTTGGCCCGGGCACACCTGTTTGTGTGTATGCCTGCCAGCAATCGCGGTGTCATGTCGATTACTGTTCAGAGCCAAATGACGTTGCCAATGTTGAAGAGTTGTACGTTTATTTACTACTTATGTCTGTATAAAATAGTTTTCGTAAAAAGTTAGGTTTATATATAGATGTGGGAGAGTGTATATAGGATTGATGTTGGATTATTTATGGATAATCATAATTAATGAAAGGTGTTTTGGTTTTTTAATGATTTTTAGATAGCAGGTGTCCGATTTGAATCTTAGTTAAGCTGTAATAATTTTCTCAAAGAGCAAACTACAAACTAATAGCTGTTCTATAAGGCGATGTGAAGTTTCTTTGTCGAACATCAAATCATATTTTGTTAGGTTTGAAGGCAATCTACTGTTACTTATTAATTTTAAATAAAAGACCGGGTTGCACTCCGGGAGTGCCGGCAGAAGTGAAAACTCAATGACATTGTAACAGTTTTTCGATCAGGTCACGTGTCCGTCTTACGAATTTTCAATGTGACGAATCTGTCGGTTAGGTACGTGACCTGTCGCGAGTTTAACATTTTTTTCCCATCAAAAAAAGTGCACAGCGCCGCTAAAGAAGTTTTCACTTCAAAAATATTGTGATTACTTACGCTAAAATAGAACTCTGAGATGATTTGGTAAGTTCATTTCAGTTAAAAGCCTTACTGATTCATAAAAGTGATTAATGATGACTTTGATTTATATTTCCAACATTATATCACTACATTTATATTATGCAATAAGTAAACATTCATCGTGACATCCCTACTTGAATGACAAGTCCAGGCTATGCCATTCACGACGTGTTTCGCATCACCTCACCGCTCACCCCAGGTATATCTTGACGCCGGAATTCCTAATGGCAACGCTGAACGGGCTAACACTGGCTCTTCTCAGGTAAGTTGAAGCGTTGTGAATAAACCCTAAGTACGAGTAAGCCCGCCGTGGCTTGGCACCTGTCCTGCGATGGGACTCCGTAACGAGCTGTTTGACGCATTTCAGCTGTTTTAGTGAGCGAGCATGAATCTATTTAGAATTAGGGTCACTGATGATGTAGATGTATTCACTGTGTTGATATAAGTGACAGCGTGTTTTCAGGGGTTTTGGAAACCTTACTCACCGCTACAAACCTGAAGGTTATTATTTATTTATTTATTTAACTGTGGCATGTAGGCGTTTTTAAGGTATTTTTTCCGGAGCTAAGAGTAATCTAAAAACCACAATATGGTTATGAAGGATATAAATAATTGTCAAACCAGCACGGCTATCCCAAGACGGCACGCGAGCTTGCTCGATTTTTCTCGCACTATCCGTCTCTCTCTTATTACAACACTTAGAACAAGAGGTACAGTGCGAGAAAAATCGAGAGAGCTCACGCGCCGACTTGTGATAGCCGTGCTGGCAGGATTATTCATCAGGAAACTGAGTTTTAAATTGCATGGCGGCTGTGTACTTTCATTGATTTCGACGTAGCCAAATATACGCCGCGCCAACGTATGCATTTTAAACCTCAATAAAACCGTTATCGCGGATTTAAATCATTAGTGTGGTAAATCTATATAAACTACTTATTATTAAAACGAGGAAATTCTGTGAGATAAACGTAATGGGTAATGTCAGGAACCGCTTGACCTATTTCGAAAATTATTTCACTTGCATGTAGAGTCTTTATGGAAGGTTATAAGCTATATTTGATCCCGCGGATTAGCAGGCGAAGCCGCGCGGGCAGTTAGTATTGAATAAAATACAAAATCACCTTTAAAATGTTTACGAACTTTGTGAATCTGTTCTAAAGAATTGTAAAAATGGAAGTAGTTATTATATTTCGCAGTCTGGCACTAGCATCGCTAATGAGAATTGTTATTTGTTTCAGGTGAGTGAATACGAGTGTTTGTGAGAGTGGGACAGCCGATGGCAGCCCGACGCAGCTGAAGAGCATGCACTATAATCAAGGTAAGAGTAATACCATACATTTTTTTTCGTCTATTAATTTTTCAGGTATACTCCTCACACACAGTAGCCATAGCGACCGGTGAAATCTATCCGTCCCGAAATCCATCATATATAAAGATTTAAGGTATTGATTGGATAAATAAATAAAAAATAAATATCCCAAGGAATAGCATGCGGAGTTTCACGATAACTTCCGACCGCCGCAATCGACCAGTGAACACAGATCCCCGCATACGATCGCTATGGCATGCATTTTGGAACTCTCCCGCACCCCCAACGCGGGTCCTATGCATGGCACGCGTTTTGGCAAACTTCCGTACCTACCCCCAATGCAAGCGCTATCGGCCAATGATGATAATAACTGCCTATATTGACATTAGGGCATTTCTATCTACCGTTGTACCCCAGTTGAATTGAAGAGTGCCAAATATAATTTTAGGTTTTTGCTATTCTTATAACTAATTCTAATAGTAAATATATTCTAGTTTACTAAAAACTAAAGAGATTCGCTATATTTATAGGATAAACACGTTAAAATAATTATTTAATAGGACGAGGGAGGTTTTTGATGGTCCGTTTGGTTACAATTTATTTTGCATGTAGTTAACAAGAGACGTACCTAAACTAAATGTTTTACCCTTTATTGAATATAGTTATAATCAAATAAACTAAAAACAATAAAAGAACACAATTTAGAGCAAGCTTTTCACATAAAATCGAATCTCAGGCAGTTTGGTTACGGTTTAGATCCAAACCGTACTTAACGTTTGAGTTATTTGAATAATCAATCATTGGCATTAATTGTTAAGTGATAAAAAACAAAAGGTAGATCTAAAAATAACATTTAGTTATTATCCAAAAGAATAAATAATTAAGCTTCCAATCTCTGTAAAATCGCGAAAATCTGTTCTAAAATCAAGGGGACATTCTCCAAATGGACACCTATGTAACTCAATGGACAAAGTAAAGACGAGATCACAATAGTAATCAACTTGCACAAAATACTCAATAAATAACAAGGTGCTTTGATTAATCAAAAATTAAAGTACTTACCTACTGACATTCTAGAGTAACATCACAACATAGCATATTTAACATTTTAAAAACATAGTATGACTACCAAGGTATTTTGTTACCAATACAGATACGTGTTATCATGAGATTATGCAAGAGCTACCTTTGGTATGCCACATTTATAAATTATAAAACATAAAGAAACGAAAATGTATGTACTTTACATGCACATTAAGACATATGATTAGATTGATAGTAAACTCAAATATGCTCAAAATGCCCCACTCAATTCTATCCAATCGCTCAATAATAAGGCTTCAAGATATTATATAATCTTTAAGCCTTATTGTTTATTAAAAAAAGACAGGTGAAATGGTGGTGGTCATGTAACTCAAAACGCCAGTTTAGGTTTAAAAACCTTACTGCAATTTTGATGAATGTGATCCAATGAAAATTAACATTTAAAAGGAAATAATTTGTATTTTTTTTTAAACCGGTTTGTCTGAACTGAATATAAGTTTTGACAAGTCTACAGTTTAAAGCGCCTTAAAAACTTACGAAATAAATCGTACAGACAAAGTCACAGGAAAAACTATCTATACTCAATGTGCATGCGACTTTACCGTGTCCGTTGGTTACGTTTGCAAGTCCGGTTATAGGTTACGCGACAAATCGTTACCAAACGGTCGTAACGACTTCCGTGAAGCTGAATTAAATCTATTCAAAACAATAAAAAACTAACCGCAATATTCAACCTATGTAATTAACAAATAACTGCTTGAAACACGGTTTTATCCCTAGTAGCATTTTAAGTTGGCATTTCGTAGGGCCATTGATCACCGAATGGTTGGTCAACCGTTGCGAGTGAAACACCTGTTTTCGGTAAAGCCAACGGTGTCTCCCAACATTGGGCCTACTATGATGACTATGTTGGGCCAACCACCGTTTCCGGCTGTAGGGCCAATTTACATTTACAACGTAGGGCCTACAGCAATATTACTACGACAACTACGTTGGGCCAACCACCGTTTCCGGTTGTAGGGCCAATTTACATTTGCAAAGTAGGGCCTACAGCAACATTACTACGAGAACTATGTTGGGCCAACCACAGTTTCCGACTGTTGGACCTAAAGCAACATTGCGTAAGAAGGGCCTACAAAATAAAAGCACTCTGTACCAACTGTAGAATAGCCGTTGGCAGTTAGTAGGGTTAGGTACAGTTGTTTATCTGACGAAGGCGGGTTGGTCTTACTTATGCACGATCTTCACTGACCGGGTGACGCCGGGGCGCACATTGTGAGTGCCAAAGGAAATTGAAACTTCTCTGCTGTAGTTAAATTCCATATTTGCACGGAATTTACGCAGCTTGCCACCTGCGCGCGCGAGTAGTGGAATTTAACTGAAGCAGAGAAGCTTCAATTTCCTTTGGCACTTACAATATGCGCCCCGGCGTCGCTCGTGGTCGGTAGGGATCGTACATTTGTTGTGGGGTGGTACCTATTTAGTGCACATGTCCATGGTTTCTAGGTGCGTAATCTCGAGAGAGATTCTATATTGGCCGAGCACACAACAATGTGCATGTGCATAATACTCACAAACCGCCTTCGTGAGAATAAACATCTGTAACATACAAAGTAAACGTCTTTAAATAACCGAATTTACAAACGTAACTGCACATTAACTGTTAACGGAGATTTAAATGCCTTCTGAGACTTTTCACATTTACTTGCGTTACCATCATTTTGTACAGCTAGACCGTAAAATAAAACTTCACATAATACGTTTATAATTTTATTGTAAGGAAAAAAAGACAACCTCGATTTATAATCGATATGTTTCTATTATAATTAATTGTATTTGAATGCTGGCCCTGTAGCACGATGCTTTTTGACCGACCTTAAAGCATTCATCACTTTCTAGTAAGTATGTAAGTGAGAAAGGGACACATTCTTTATGGCGAGCCATAAAAGGCATCATACTAGCCCAAATTTGTCAACATCATGACTGGACTAACATATTTTGACCTCCGATTCCGAGCAGTTGCACTCCGTCATTTCAGTGGGTTTAGGTGTCAAAAATCCAATGGTCCGCTCATCGCGCAAGGTCCAAATAAGTTAATTAGACGCTGGATTATTCAGCAACTTTAATGTGGCGTCCTCACTGGCCAGTTTCGTCAGCCAATTGACAAGGACGCAGCCATCTGTTAGAAGAGAGATGAACACACATTTAAATGACACAGACAAAGAGGACTGTGATGAAATAGCTAAAACTAACCTTTTCATAAAAACGACAAATAGCTAAAACTATTTATTATTACCTATGTACTTATAGAGAAATGGCAGCTCGAAACTTTTGCCAGCATCAGTTTTAAACAGATATTAAATCAAAATGAACACACGACGTTACAAAACTAAATTGACCTTGTGATTTAAAAATTAAATTAACTAATATTAACTCACCTGTCTCGTACAATATGCGTTTAATGGGATACACATGTCAATTCTTGTCCGGTAATATTTTAGTTGTGAGGCATAGGTACTGCACTGACGATTTTATGAGGAGGCCAAAGGCACTCCTTCTTGCGAGGCGTGATCCACTCTTCTGTTACATAAGTATTACACTAAGACCACGCCGTCACCATCAGAATCATTAAATTCCACCACTTTGATCATACTGAACGTGATTTTGAAAGGATTGCTTAATAAACACGATATATTCTTATTTGATTAGTGAATATAACATGTAAGTATTAACTTGCACACTATTTTTTATATATATTTGCTAAGTAAATATGCAACCCTTTCAAAAACAAGTAATACTTTATACCATGCACGCACGCACTCAAAAGAAAATATAACCACTAAGTATATACTTATACGTTGACACGCACTATTCACGATGGAGATCGATAACAAAATGGCCGATCGAATTCGCGCGCCGCGCGTGCTCATGTCCACCGCCCCCCGCACCGCACTTTGTTTCCGAATTCCCCTCTCCTCCCGCTGCCATTGGATTCATATGTGGCCCACTGTTGGCCCTATGCTGTTTTCAATATGCAATAGTACTAATGCTATGTGCTCTCTGGTGATGAATAGCGTAAAAAGTACTTGTTTAGCCTATGTCCAGGCCCGTGACAGATGAGCAATGCCTCTACTCGACACGAAATAGCGCTAAATTCCAATTTTTTGGTAGGAAAGCCAACTAAGTCGGCGGTAGGGCCTATGTTGGCTGCTCGTATGGGATTTTCTGTTGGAAATCCGACTAAAACCGCGGTAGGTTGTATGTTACATGATCGTATGGATTTTTTGTTCGGAACGCCGTACAAAACCTCAGTAGGGCCTATGTTGGCTGCTAGTAGGGATTTTTTGGTAGGAAAGCCAACTCAGTCGGCGTTAGGGCCTATGTTGTATGGTCGTATGGTTTTTTTGTTGGGAACGCTGCGCAAAACTGCAGTAGGGCCTATGTTGGCTGCTCGTATGAGATTTTCAGTTGGAAAACCAACTCAGTCGGCGGTAGGGCCTACGTTGTATAGTCGTATGGATTTTTTGTTAGGAACGCTGCGCAAAACTGCAGTAGGGCGTATGTTGGCTGCTCGTATGGGATTTTCGGTTGGAAATCCGACCAAAACCACAGTAGGGCCTATGTTGGCTGTTCGTATGGATTTTTTGTAGGAAATCTAACCAAAAACGGTAGTAGGGCCTACGTCGTTTGTTCGTATGGATTATTTGATGGTAACCCAACTGATAACTGTGGTAGGGCCTATGTTAGATGTTGGTATGGTTTTGCAGTTGGAAAATGAACCATAAATAGCATTAGGGCCATTGTTGGCAATTCGTTACATTGCTACTAACGATTTCCCAACTTTTTCCCAACCGTTAGCTACGGTTGGCCAACGCAAAATGCTACTAGGGATTCTATATCAATATAATTTTAGTTACTTAACGTTTAAACTGCATAAACAGTGAAACCAACCGGACAAAAAAATTGATAAAACTACCAGTGACACACTCTATCACGCCACGACGGTCGCGATTTGACTGTTTAAAATAAAATTTGACGTGACAAGCTCTGTATATGGTCACAGCGTTGCCAGGATCAAAAATCACCTAAATCGTTGGTAAAAGTATTTCGCTAAGACTGCGAAAATTGCGTAACCAACCTGGACTATGTCCAAATCGCGATTTCGTGGGGACAACGTTTTAATCTAAATTCAACCCTAATACTGAGGTTATAAAAGCTATTATTCATCAAAAACGCATTGCCTAAAGCATAAACTTTACCAGAAATGTTTTACTTGGTGTTACCGCTTTAGAAAAAAACGCGTAAAATGCCCTTCAAAAATGGAACTTTGTGAAGGGGACAGTATGGCGGCACGATTTTACCATATTTAAAAACTAGATTTTAGGCAGAAAACAAGAGTTTTATTCTGAATTTAACTTAATAAACGATGCGACGATTTAATATATTTTACGGAAACGCAACATTTAACTGGATAAAATCAACATCTTATGAGTAAATCGCAAAAAATACAAGGGGACATCAAAAAAAGTGGAGGGTACAACGGTAGATAGAAATGCCCATTAGGGATGTTGTGAATATTCGCATTCGCATTCGCGTATGCTAATGGTTCGCATCATTTTAAACATTGAAATTGAAATTGAAATTCATTTATTTGCTGAACATTACGTACATTTTTGAAGGTGGTAAACAATTTTTAGTATCAGTAACACTAATACCTTATTAGAACGCATGCAAAACATAGGACACAATAATACATCATAAACACATCAATGACTAATATGATCGTAAGATTCGAAAGAAAAAATAAATAGATAATTTAAAAAAAAAAACAAACAAACAAACACATTACATTACCGAAGTCAACTAATTAAGAATCATTTAACAGAATAAATAATGAACATGTCAAAGTTATACATTACAATTATTATTATCGTTATGATTAAAATATTCTTCGAGTAGAAATTATATTTAAGGAAGCCACTTTAAGACAGCAGTCTTGAATTTACTAGACGGTAGGTCTGATATTGTAGGCGAAAGCTTATTGAATATTTTTGCCGCCATTCCTGAAACATTTTAACGAAATAAAGCTAGATTACTCCTCGGGGTCATTAACAGTTTCCTGCGTCTACGCATCCCTTCAAGACGTTGTCTTTGGTAGGCAATATCAAAAAGGTGCTGATATTTTTATTCCAGTTTTTCATTCGCATCGCATTCGCATCGATATTCGCATTCGCATCGAACGATGCGAATGTTTTGCGAATGCATGTTTTTTTTTTTTTTATATCTCACATACTTTTTTCTTTCATTTACTCCACTCTGTACGCATGAACGCCGGTGTTGTTGCGTTGTGTTCGCTGCGCCGGCAGCTCATCGCCGTCGAGTCGGACACGCCGCGCATGCGCAGTGCGCGCAGAGCGGTATCACAAATGATTAACTTTGACCAATAGGAAGCATTTGTGCCCCGCTGGATGTTTGTGCTTGCTTGATTAGTTCGACTTGTGTTGTTTGAGTATTTGTCAAGTTTAGTTTTTTTTCCTTTTCCTTGATACTCGCTTCGCACATTCACGACCTAAAGATTCGCATTCGCGAAAGTGATCAATCTGACATTCGTAACATCCCTAATTGACATATGACAGCGAAAGCGCCCAACAATAGAGATGATGGTGATGACTAAGATTGTTTTATGAGGAACAAATGTTTGTATGGGAGCAACTACAATTTAAAGAACATAAATACCCAAAAATTTGAGACAAAGATTGACCTCGCTGGCGGCAGCGCAAATACATACTGATAGACACACAGGTATGACGTCACAACTGACATTTGTACTAATCGTTGTATGGAAAATCAGGTAAATTGTTGTTTTGGTCGCGAAATACTGATGCGTTTAAGTACATGTCATACAATTTTGTTTCTATAAAAGCGTAAGGATTATATTGGTAGCTTTAAATTTACTCTTGGACAATAAAAAAATTGCCTTTTTTTTTAAACTCAAGGTTCATATATCTTTTTATGATTTTAATTATATTAATTTATAATTTATACTTTATTACCTACGATATTTTGATGGTTTACTATCCATTTAGCATCACTTTACGTTATCAATTTGAACATAAGGCATCATGCTTATTATTACTATTATTGTACTCATCTGATTTCAAAAATGATATTGAACGAGCGAAGCGAAGGGAACGAAGCTCTATGCTTCAGATTGGGCAAAAATTCGTTCGTATATCCGGATATCCTTCCGGCTGTTCTTCTCTAGAATCGCTTTTTGTGAAATTTTGTTAGCAGGTTCGATAATTATACATATGTTCGGTACCGGCTTTTTACCGCGGGTATCACTCATAATTTGGGCAGAAAAAGACACGTCACTATTTGACGTTTGACGTCTGTCATTTTTTAGTTAGTATAACCTAGAATTTTGCCTTTGTTGGATTGAACACGTTTTTCGTTGATTTGTATTTTGAGTTTTGTGAAAGCATTCGGGACATTTGATTTATGTTGATTGGAATCAGTTCATAATTGAGGCCAGGCGCTCCTATCGAGGAGTTTTGTTGTTGCCTGTGAGTGAAGTGATAAATTCGGGTGCGCTTACGTGGTGAGCTATCATCCAGGAGCCAGGAAGTGTTCACCAGGACACGCGACGGCCTCGACACCCACCCACACCATACACATACATTCAGAGACACATACGCCGGCCGACAGATAACGGCGGATGAAGCTTCCATCAAGGTAAAAGCACGTTTTGTTGTATCGGACCGATACCTGGCGCATCTTCGGTATGCCACGCTTCTTGGAAGCTATAGCTTAGCGGGGTTATAACGGTCGTTCTAGTCCAGGCCTCTACTCGCGTCAGGAACTCGTCGGGCCCAGCCCTGGCTTCAACCGAGTAGAGTATTGCAAGCCCGGGCTAGTAGCGAACAACATAATTTATTGTCTATTCCGATTTTGGAAATATTCTTAAAAAGTTTGTATCTAAAATACACACTGCGAGTTCTACAGCTCACAGAGCCGATAGCAATATAGAATGGACATGCGTTCTGTGTACAGTCGACTACAAAGAAATGGATTCGGCCAGTTACAAAAATATGTATACAGGATCGACTGTGTTGCCTTAACATTATCCACTCACTTGATTTCGGATTTTAAAAAAGATAGCCTAAATTGCTTCTAATTTTTCATTATCAAAGCAGCCCATACTTCGATTGGTTGCCACCATCAGTTTAGGGGTCCGCGAAATTGGCAACTGTGGTTGCCACAAGCAAGTGAGTGGTTAAGGTCATGTATACATATTTTGTAACGTTGGCCGTATATATATATATCTTTGTAGTTGACTCTACTACCCGACCGCAGCCGCACGAGCACCTAGTTTTAAAGTGACAAACAAACGGATGGCATTCAATCTAACTACATTTTTAATGTAATAAAAACTAGATAATCCACGAGATGAATTTCGGACGGTGACTCTAAGAGATACAGGCTGTATTATTCAAACGGGCCAGTGAGAGAAAATCTTATTGTTGGTATTTTATTGTGGGGCAGTGCTACGGTGATTCATTCGATTTTTGTTTTGCAGAAACGGGCCATTCGGGCGCTATGTAAATTGAACCATAGAGACTCACTTAGAGATAATTTATAAACATTAATATAATGACATAACGTTGTCACTATATCTATGAAAATATTTTATGTGTACAGTCGCCATCAGATATATCGGGGCGGCCAAGGTGTTCACAAATATCTGAACACGTCTCTATTGTCAAGGCATTAGAGACGTGTTCAGATATTTGTGAGCACTTTGGCCGCTCCGATATATCTGATGGTGACTGTGTACATAAAAACATTGTCAATTTTAGGAAAAATGTGACATACATAATATTAATACTAGAAATAAGCATAAGCATGCGGTTCCCACCACTCGGTTCCAAAAAATAAAAAAAATAATTCATGGGTAAATGTGTAAGGTTTTATAACAAGCTTCCAGGAAACGCAAGTGAGTTAACTATTAATAAATTTAAGAACTATGTGAAGCGTAAACTTATTTCGAATGCTTATATAGCACACATGACTACATGAATGATAAAACTCCATGGAACTAATTATGACTGAATTTTTAATTATTCTCGTTATATTTAGTTTTTAGGGTTCCGTAGCCAAATGGCAAAAAACAGAACCCTTATGGATTCGTCATGTCTGTCTGTCTGTCTGTCTGTCCGTCCGTATGTCACAGGTATTTTACTCGAAAACTATAAGGTGTATTTGAATAAAAATTTGAGGAGAGTTGTATTTTGTTAGCCGCTACATAGTTTTGTAATTAAATTACTAAATTTTTAGGGGTGCACGTGCACTCCATACATAAACTGAACCCCAAAAAAATTTTTTTCATTGTAAGCCCACGTGCGGTACATCAATCGATAGGCCTTTCAAAATAAAATATAAGGATTCTTAGCAATTTTTTTGATTAAATGAAAAGAGTCGGAGATAATCGGCTCGAAAGTCACTAAAATTGTGTCCCCCCCTCTAATTTTTGAACCGTGTATTTAAAAAATATAAAAAAATCATGGCCATAGGGCTTATTAAATTCTTTCAGCGAAAATTGTTTTGAACAAAAGGTTTTTGAGATATTTCTTAAAAACTGCCTTCCTTGAAGAAAAGGACGTAAGTGCCATAAGATTTCAGTAGCGATACAACCTTTTTAATAGGCACGGAACCCTTCGTTGTGCGTGGTCCGACACGCGCTTGGCCGCTTTTTTGACATTAGATTGTTTTTCTAGAAACCTTCTAAACTAGTATTTTTTATACAATTTTTACTTCATATATTTTTTATTTTTTATGTTTAATAAATTACTCAAAAAAATAGCTGACGATTTGAAAGTGCTTGTTACTAGGAGGCCTACTTGAATAAGGATCATTTTGAGTTTGAGTTTTAATCCGAAATCCAGTTCGGAACATAAATCTATGAAATACAACATTTTCCTGTGATCGTAGGATACAGGGTTTCTCAGCAATAATTGTTCCTTTCATCCAGCACTAATTATTTATGCAAAAAACTAACTGCATTTTTTGTCAGATTTCACCGGGTTCGATTCCCGGTCGTGTGTGAGGCTCGTTTGAAAATCTCATAATGCAGTTTTTTTTCTCAAATCGGTCTCGTGGTTTTGGATGTGTGATGATGTGTGGTAGTTTCAGATTTTCTCTCACTGCCCCGTTTCAATAATACACCCTGTATAACCATTCAACGGACATTTATCGTAAATTATGTATCACACATAATGCGAGCGGTTGAAACAACGCGCCTAGCACGGGCGCGTCGCAGACAGACGATTCGGTTGATTTCGCTCGATCATCGGCACATTGCTGTCACAATTAGAGGGTAATGTTAGGCTTCTCGATACGATGTGACATGCTAACGCTTAGCTTCATTTTACAATACTCAAAAAAAAAAAATGAAAAAAAACTGTAACCCTATTACGGAAAATGTTACGATAATACAGGATGTTAACGGGGTCATGATCCGGAATGGCAAAAAGCGAATAAGATGATCATACTGAACAACCTTTCCCATGGGACCAACCACGAAATCGCAAAAAAAAAAGAGCCAATTAAGAGTTAACTGTGAGTTAACTGCGATTTAATTGAGAGTTAATGTATGGAATACCTGTTTTTTTTTGCGATTTCGTGGTTGGTCCCATGGGAAAGGTTGTTCAGTATGATCATCTTATTCGCTTTTTGTCATTCCGGATCATGACCCCGTTAACATCCTGTATAGGGAAAGTAGACACGGTAACAAAAAGCCTTAAAATTACTAGTTTTTTATTTTTATTTTAAATACAATTTACGCTCATTTGCTTAAGTACATACTAGTGGTTTAGCTTCTCACTATGTACACCTACTCGTATTTTTACAAACCTATATTTCAGTGATGTTTTGAGTGAAGTTTCGGGTCATAATGTAAATGTAAACGTAAAACTTTAACTTAAGCATATGTTTATAGTGTGTAGATTCAGGATAGTTTTCGCTCATTATTATCTTCTTGTATTCATGGTGCGCATACATGTTTTGGATAACCAAAACCTATGATTTATTTTCTGCAGTCGATGTAATGAATGTATGTGTTTAGAAGTGCCTAATAAATAAATAAACCAGACAAAAGCACGAGTATATTTTTAATTTAATCGTATGGCATATATTATTTTGGCCTTTAAAGTTTGTCACTCTTTAGTACCACCCAGGGGACACGTGCAGGGTTGTGGTAGGTAGCTCCTGCGGACGCGAGTAACAGTTGTCCCCCCTTTGTCAAGTGAGTGGGCAACTCGACTGTTAGAAGTTCTTAAGCCTCTAACTCGGCTTAACGACTACTGTCATAGACAGCAACCGGGATCAACTGCTTAGCGTGCCTTCCAAAGCACGGAAACGCTCATTTATATTAACCACTCAAACATCAGGCGGTCACCCATCCAAAGACTGACCGCTGCCATCTTTGCTTAACCTGGGTTATCGTTTCCGACTCGCAGAGGCCGCCAGGCTATGAGCGCTTCAGCACGACTATAGCTACGCTGTTACTGTGGCACTTTCCGGAACTATCATTGCGAATCGCAAACTGGATATTTAAGGGGGTGCCGGCAGGTACCTTATAGGTAGGGATAGTAATCAGGCGATGCCTTCCGAAGGGTAACCGAACGGATGCGAGCCCTTTTGTTCCACTGGGTAGGGAATAGATTGGATACCTAAGTGCTAGGTAATTAGTCGAAATCGAATTTGAACGTGTGGTTAGCCACCACTACATTTGTAGCATTGCCACGAGTCCAATACTTAATTGCAAGGGCAATTATTTTCCACTTTTCTTGTAAAATTATACTATTTTGAAGAGCAGAAATTGGCTATTTCAATGCATGTACTAATTGAGTGTAGGTAGTGTAAATATACTTAAAGAGGTTTCCTCGAGAATTTAATGTGGCACATATAGGTAATCCTGAGGGGCAATCTGAAACGTGCGTTTTGCATTCATTTTTGTTTCCAATGTGTTTTGGGCGGTAATTGACCCGGTAACTTGGCACTCGAACACATTGAACTCAAATTCCTAGTGGATACCTGTTGCTCTGAGCTTAAATTAATCGTAATAGATATGGTGCTATTTAATCGCTATTATTACCTAATTATATCCGTTCTGTAACCTGAGTATCTATCGCCCTATGTGAAAGTTTAATTTTAATCTTTGTACACCATTTTCCTAATTGCTGTACAATTTGTCACATTTTCCCCCTGCCTGGCAATCAAGGTACGTTTTGCACCTAATAAATTCCAGTGCACAGCAACTTGGACCTTGACTCTGGGGAGTAAGATCCTGATTTATAGTCAGATGGATTTACGTAGTGGCGCTAATTGGTTGTGCGGGCTCTGAAAATGGTATTCAATTTTGGATGTTTGGCGTCGGCGATATGACATCCGTGTTATTTACAGAGATATTTGAGGTAAGTTTGTACAAATTGTAGTCCGTGAGCTATAATTTTCGTGGAAAAGGTTTTCATTTTTATTTTAAAATTTACCTATTTTTCTATTGTAGTAACAACGCATGTTAAAATACCGGGTGGAATAATAAACGTGGGTGCAATTACCGTGCATTTATTACACATACTGAAACAATTACTAGATATTCTCTTTGCTTTAATGACCGTCAATAAGTACAGTGCTATAAATAACCCTTAAGCAGAAAGGGAGTTGAATGGTCCCCTGTATAGAGTCCAATTACAATATATTAAAACCAGACGGACAGAGACGCACCGGTGAAACATGCCTACTTTGCCCGCTTTTTTCGGAAAAACACGAATATCTCATATTTTGTATTTGGTAGGATGAAAGTTTTACACAGCACAGATGGGCAATGTTACCTAGGTATTTTCAACTTTGCCATACAATTCCATACACCTCACATTGCACAATTTGCTGCAAGCTCCTGGCTAAAGTTAAAGACATGTATGACTCAAAGTAAAGTCCTTATAAATATAATCTAGTTTCTACTAAAAATAAGTAGTAAAGTTGCCATAAATATGTTGTGTTTTCCTAAAATAATTCCGTAAATTAGCTTTTTGGGCAATGTTTTGTATGGTGGCAAAGTAGGCTACCTTCCTGCTTTATCCAAAAAACGGAAATGTGAAAAAAAGTTCATTATACAGTTTTACTGGCAAATCTTGCGATTCTCATCATCCATAATAGTAATTATAATTAGGCATAATACTCGTATCGTTATATCTTAGTAACAAAGGACGCATTGGTAACGCAAATGACATCTAAAAACAACGCAAAATTATCAGCAGTATTATTACGTAAATTAAACTCAACTGCGTCTGTAAATCAAACCTTAAGCACCATAATTAACGCTAACTTACTTTTAAACTACACTTGAATACATACTAATGACTGCGATTTCTCACAGGTACGCAATGCTGTGCGATTCATGAGTCCCGATTTACTATTGTGTCCTAGTGTTACTTGATCCCTGTATTCGTATCAAGGATGCGTAGTCGGGGGTCAGAATTATACCGGTTCGTTTGAGTTCTCGGGCATGGTTGAGTGCCGGCTTGTTTGGGTGTCGAGCCCCCAGACGCGTCTCGAGTGGTCTGACGAACTCCGTGACTTATCTATACATCGCTATAGAGATGAGTGGTTAGTTCCGGATTTTTACACTTATAAAGTGTAAAGTTTTTTTATTAAGTACCTACAAGCTTTTATTTAACTCAAAATGTTTGTTTGTTGGGGTGGATCTTGCTAGTCTTTGGGCAATTTCCCGGAGTAGAAATACAGTACTGGCCCCGTATCATGGTCGGCCTTAGCACGCGATAAGTGATAAGATAAGAGCGTATTAGTCACTGCCTGACAAAACCCCTTTTCTAAATAAATAAAGATTAAAAAAAAAACAGCGTCGTCTCGTTCTATCGAACGGTGTCAGCCAGTGACGGACGCTCTATCTTGTCACTTATCGTGTGGTAAGGCCGACCATGATCAGGCCTTTAAAACGTTATAAAATGAACCGGAATTATAACGGTATATTCCGTTAGTGTTCGAAAATTACGTTATAACAAAACCAATATTCTCCATAACGATATAAATACCGTAACAGAATGAATAACAGAACGATATATAATAACGTTATAATATCGTTTTAAAATGCGAGCCGCGCGCTACGGCTGCGCCGTTGCCGCTCTGTTCTGTGCCAATGCCAACATGCCACCACGTGGGCCGTAGACCGACGTGCGACGTTGCCGTTACGTTGTTCTAGCTTCTAAATCTTATTAATGCTTGTTTACCTCGATCCTTTGCAAATTGGTTGTGAATTGTGAATATTTGGTTGGTTGCGACGATAAATGGCGGAATAAAAATGGGACGCAGGAAACGCAACGCTGTCCACAGATACGTGGACTTGCTCATAAATAAAAAGAAAGAGTGCCAATCTTAATAGCCCTAGGTATACACTATTACAATATATAAGAGGGTCAATATTTTTCTATGTTAATTGTTTGTCTCGGCACTAAATCGCAGACTCCCAGTATTAGGACCTATTCCAAACAAGCCCTACGACCGACGGTGTTGCCGTGAGCAAAAAATTATGCATAGGTATGTTGGTATGTGCTTTTGTTCATTAATCGTAATAAAATTAAAATATACTTTTAGTTTCCGACATTTTATTTTATTTTTGATTTAGAGCCATTCCGAAAACGACAAGTTAAATAAAATCTGATTATGAAACCAAAGAATGTGTGAATTTTCGATTTCGGTTCTTCGCCATAATCTGTCTAGATAGGCTCGCGATAGATAGGGGAGACCAAGGACGGTTGGTACACATAAATATATATCGATCCTCCTTTTCTTACGATTCA
The DNA here is from genome assembly GCA_947578815.1 of Epinotia ramella. Classification (NCBI taxonomy): domain Eukaryota; kingdom Metazoa; phylum Arthropoda; class Insecta; order Lepidoptera; family Tortricidae; genus Epinotia; species Epinotia ramella. The sequence continues at coordinate 28,523,754 of OX388204.1, read as the reverse complement.
TCCTCCTTTTCTAATTAATCCTTAGTCACTAAATATTTATGTAAATAACTAGCTGTTGCCAGCGACTTCGTTCGCGTGGAACTTGTTATGGTCTTAGAAAAAATATTGCTATTAAATTATGTTCGGTGCAAGCTATTTATCGCTGTCCCAAACACACTTCTACCATCTTAAAGATATACAAAAACTATCCTATATCCTTCCAAGGGTTCAGGGATTAGACCTACGTAAAAGGTAACAGTGCGATGAGTTCGTTAGTTTAAATTGATAAATCTAAATTGAAACCTTCGTTTTTACAAACATAAATATCTTAAGAATCATCAACAGACGTTTTCATACAGTATTAAAGAAAAACATATTTTTATATGTCTACTAAGCTACATTACTGTTATAATAATAAGTACCCAATGTTGATTAAATCTATTCGATTCTGGGAGCATCGCAGTTCTAACCTAACCTATCCTACATTTCTGGTAACTGTTCAAATCTGTAAGTCTTACTTTAAAAAAGGTCTTGCTCTCTATACAACCTTCAAACCTTTTAACTCTCTTAGGAGATGAATAAAAAAAACGCTGAAATCGTTTTCTAATCATTGAACAAACGGTCCATAACCTAAGTAATTGAACTTTGAACCCCCTAGAAACCCTCTTAAGGGATGAATTTCAAAGACATTAAAATGTATTTTTTAGTTTTAAACAAACCGTCTAAAATCGTAGTTACACTAATGTTTTACTTTAAAATTGTCTTGACCCTATACGGCCTTCGAATCCCCTTTAAATTAAACACTCTTAGGTGATGAATAAAAAAATCTACTAATCTGCTCTCTCTATTTTAAGACCAAAATTAAAAAATCATACTTAAAAATGACTTTTCCCTCCATATAAACTTTGAAGCCCCATTAACGCCTATAGGGGATGAATTAAAAAAAAAAACTCTGAAATCAGTTTTGTTGTCTTTTAACATACAGACTAAGACTGACATTAGAATATCTTACTATATTTTCTTGCTCTCCATATAAACCTTGAATACCGTTTTAACACTTTTAACCCCCTTAGGGGTGGTATTTTTCCAAGACGATGAAAGGATTTTTTTTTTCTAATAAGTAATCGTACCACAAAGTTGCCCATCTCTAGCTCAAAAAAAATGTTTCTCATCCTAATCTCGCATAAGAACCTTTTTAACCCCCTTAGGGATGGAATTTTCTAACACGTTAAAAGTACTAACTGTTTTTCTATTCTAATAAGTTATCTTTCTACAACGTTTCAAATCTCAAGCTCAAAAAAAGTGTTTCTCATACAAACCTTTCATCCCTATTTAACCCCCTTAGGGGTGGAATTTTCTAAAACGCTGACAGTCCTTTTTTGTATTGTATTTAGTAATCTTTCTACAAAGTTTGAAGTTTCTAGCTCAAAAAATAAAGTTCCCTCCATACAAACTTTGCACCTCTATTTAACCGCCTTAGGGATGAAATTTTCTGAAACACAGAAAGTACTTTTTTCTATTCTAATAAGTAATCTTTCTACAAAGTTTCAAGTCTCTAGTTCAAAAAATAATGTTTCCCCCATACAAACATTGCACCCCTGTCCCCTACTTAACCCCCTTAGGAGTGGAATTTTCTAAAACGCTGCAAGAACTTTTTATGCATCTTAATAAGTAATCTTCCTACAAAGTTTCAAGTCTCTAGTAAAAAAAAAAAGTTTCCCTCATACAAACTTTGCACCCCTATTTAACCCCCTTAGGGATGGGATTTCCAAAAATTCCATCTTGTCCCTTCTTTTTAGTCCCAGTAGTTGCGGCTGTGCGTTGACGAATTAGTCAGAAACATTTGATGCAGGCATTTAAATTATAAATAATTTACCATGTTATAACAATGCCATTAATATCTGGGGGCACGGTAGTGCCCCCGCTAAGTCGAGCGCGAAGCAAACACTGCCGTACCATCCTTTACTGGAACTATTTCGCCACATTTTCAGGCCCCTATTTGAGAACCTCTGGATAAGACCAGAATGCAGAAATTTTCGTCATCCAGTTAGCTATAATCACATACTTAAAATCCAAAATTTCAAGTCTGTAGGTCATTTAGTTCCGAAGTTAAGCGAAAGCAAAGTTTCGCATTTATGACACTCACTCACTCATGATCATCAAAATAGAACTAGTACTTCCCATAAACTCAGAGAGCTGAAATTTGGTACAGTTAGGGTTTAATGGCCACATAAAGGGAAAATTATAAAAAATTGCTATTTCAACCCAGTTTTCTAGATACACCAACTGTATACATTACTTTGTAATCCTATACAAATATATAGGATTACAAAGTTACATTTGCAGTGAATGGGAAAATTTAAAAGCAAGAATGGGCCTGCATTCATAGTTTGTATGCATAAATAACACATTACCCTAGAAAAAGAAGTGAGATTCCATAAAAAACACTCCATGTAAAAAAGAGGCCAAGTCTCGAAACTCTTCCACCGTAAAAAGTTGTGAGATATTTCATAGAGCCAAGTTTTAGGCATTCTTATTAATCTTTATTTGCTTGCTAAATAAAATTTTGTGACTTGGCAATCACACAATACTACATAATTTTAGGTAAGTATGCAAAAATCTATAAATACAGTTAAGTTGTGTGATTGCCACGTTGCAGAATTTTATTTAGCAAGCAAAAACATTCCATGTAAAAAAGAGGCCAAGTCTCGAAACTCTTCCACCGTAAAAAGTTTTGAGATATTTCGTAGAGCCAAGTCTTAGGCATTCTTTAATCTTTATTTGCTTGCTAAATAAAATTCTGTAACTTGGCAATCACACCACTTTCCTGCATTAATGGATTTCTGCATACCTAAAGCTATGTAGTATTGTGTGATTGCCAAGTCACAAAATTTTATTTAGCAAGCAAATAAAGATAAAAGAATGCCTGAGACTTGGCTCTACGAAATATCTCACAACTTTTTACGGTGGAAGAGTTTCGAGACTTGACCTCTTTTTTACATGGCATGTTTTTTATGGGATGATGCATTTCCGATTAATGAGGCACAGAGTAGCTAAAGACAATCTGATTTGAAAATTATTAGTCAGGATATTCGTATCAGGCTACAACCTGCGCCGACAAGCCGAGCAAATCGAAAAATTCTCTATTTTACTATGACGTCGTGCACTCTAACAAACAACCTACGTTACGTAATCACATCGCTTACATTGCACGAGTAGGCTATACTGAATGCGAGAAAGGGGTAGCCTATAACGTTATTACATTATTATATCGGTTAAAAAAGTATCGGTTTTATATTAATGGTTTAGATTTATAACGTTATAATGGATATCGCTATACAGCGCGTCAAATATCGTTTTCGAGTATAGCGGTTTTAGGAATAATAACGTTATAAATGATAGCGCTATACGAAAATAGCGCTATTTAAAGGCCTGACCATGATACGGGGTCAGGTATATAAGTCTGGTGACAATGCATTAGTATGATAAGTACCACAAAGCTGATATGGTTATGATTTATTATAGAAACGGAAAGTGGCTAAGAACAAGTTGATACTATGTTTATTCTTTACCGCACTGAAACTACTGAAATATTCAAACAAATGAAATAAATGATCTTTTATTCTGCAAGTAGGCCCTAATGGCAGTTTTACAAGTCAAAACTCTACCAGCGTTTCTGAAAAAGAAGACCACTGTTAAGAAGAAGCGCTGAAACGAACTCAACAGTCAGTATTTGCCAAAAAAAGCTTAGGTATTACAATGATTCGTAACCTACTTAAACTAAGGCAAACTGAATATGAATAATACAAAGAAAATAAAACATAATGCGGTTTTCTAAATTAATCGCCAACTGCAAGTAATATTATCATCACTACGGTAAGAATTTCACAGATTATCTTAAGGTACTGTTACACATGCTCTTAAGTAGCACGAAAGCATGCTAGTTTCGAGCAAATAGCATGTGTAAGTGTAAAGTTGCTAGTAAGTATCATGCTATTTTTGCATATATAATAATTGAGCATGCTCAAACAAGCATGCTACTAAACAGCATGTGAACTCAAGCATTGCTTTTTGGTTTGTTAGATCAAATAAGTAGAGGCCATTTCCAAAATTTCATTAATACCTATATTATTGCAAACATTACTATGTACCTAACGGCTCGCGGCAGACCAATTTCGGACAAGATAAAAGCATTGAATCCAAATCAGGAGTCAGAGCGCGAACAAGTCTTGGAGCGCGGCCAACGCCATCTCTTATCTGAAATTGAAACTTCTTGTAGAATGGGACTATTAGATATCGAAGATACGCCTACTGGTAGGCAACGTGATGGTTGTATAGGTAGATTACCGATTTGACTTCGTTGAGTAAATATACACTCTTTAGGAAAAAACAGGAAATATACCCATAAAAAAAGCATTAAGCGGAAAAATAATAATAATGGTCATTTAAATCGTTAAAACGATTTCAATCAATCTTTGCTGAGTATACAGCGCCTTAATTCGATTTGAACGCCTGTTTCAAATCTGATTGTGTCGAGAGTTACGAGTTGATCGTCGAAACTACTCATCCGATTTGAGGTTAAGTAGGTATATATCATTATGAAATAATATTAATAATGTGGAAGTGTGGGTTGTGGTATGGCTTTTCTTCACTTACTTGCCGTAGGAATTCGCAGCGGTGTAGAAATGTAAACAGCCCAATCCAATGTGCACTAAATGTTTATTTATAAGCACTTAACCTTAGCACACGTACAGATAATTTTAAGCGTAAAAGCAGAAGGAGAAAAGGACAAGCAGTAGCACTATAAGGTTCACGAGCGAACGGAAATTAAGCGGTAGCGTATGCGGCTCAGCGACATGCGTTTTGCGTCTAGGTGATTGAGAGACTGCCGGGCGCGGCCGCGGGCGACTGCGCCCGCGTCGTGTGCGGCCGGCTAACGGTAAACTGATGACGTAGTCTGTCGCTGCGCCGCCGCAAATATCTACTAATGAATTTGTCTACTTGTCCCGTTGTACATATAGAATATATTAATATTGGTATTTAAAATAGCTTCAATAATTATAATAACTTAAATTGTTTTGTATAAATAAAATTAAAATATAAAATTCATGCATTCCTAATTAACAATTAAAATTACTTTACATAATTAATAACTGACCTAATTAGGTACATTAATTGATATTAAATTAATTGATATAAGACATAATTTGATTTGACATAATAATGAATTTAATTTAATGTATATAGTCAATAGTTGATTTAACGGTGTATAAATAATTAATAACATTTGATATAAATTCTAATCCACATAACAACTATTAAAATGTATATTGGGCAACATTATGCCCACAATAATAACACGGTTAAACTCACGTATTAAACAGGCGACACGTTTCGAACTCTTCTAAGTTAGTGTTTTCGCAGTGGTGTCGCGCCGTAGTGACATTTAATACGCGAGTTTAACCGTGTAACTAATAATAATAATGTATCCCTCGCTTTAGATTATTTTTGTTTTAAAGGGCCTCTGTGCTGTTGTTGGCTTCGGCCTCACGCATGCCTTCCAAAAGTCCCAGACTCCATGGTCAAGAGATATGGAAAAAATATACGAATAACAATAATAATATATTTTTTTTGCAGAAAAAGGGTAAGGTTACATATCTTAGAGTACTTTAATTCATTATTTCTTCACCTTTTCCAGCTGTTACAAGCAGCATGGAAATATCTATATCTGTACCATAACATGAAGTACCTATTCATTCAACATGTCTAGGGTTTGCAATCCGAATAATCCGAATATTCATATTATCCGAATATCCGCCGAAAATAATATTCAAAATTATCCGAATACTATACCGCGAATTATCCGAATAAACGGATATTTTGAAAACACTAATAAAATCATTTATAAGCAGGAAAAATTCAAAAAAATATTAGAAAAAACACTAATGACTAATGACGTTTTATGTCCATCTGTATTGCCCAAATAAGGTGTTTAGACAAATGTTCCATATTAAGTATTATATTTTATTAAATTAGTACCTGAATACCCACTTACATAAATTACATAATATATTTATTAAATCTAGCAGACACGAATTGTTACTAATGTTACTATTATTAGGTATTTAAATGAGCAACGAAAACACTTGCAGATAAGGCGGATTTTCTACCTGTCACTAAAATAATTATTGGTATTACCTACCTACTCTGAACCGAGCGAACACCGAACCCATTCGCTCAGTCAGTCAGTCAGTCTGTAATGGTGCGATAATGACAACTCATATAATGATTATAAAAGCATGTTGTATTTTTAATTTTCAGGATTTTTGTTACTTGCCTTGTTGATTTTATGCATTACACACCTTTAAATACGCAAATTTTAGTGTATTTTATAAAATACCAAAATTATCCACAATTATTCAAATATCCGAATATTCGGATAATAAATATTGAAGTAATCAATTATCCGAATATAAAAAAAAACTGGGCGGATATTGAAAACCCTAAACATGTCTCACGAAAGTTTAAATTCGATAATAAGATAAGACAAGATAATGATTTATTAGACAATCAAAGACATATACAAATTATACAAACATTATCCGTTGGGCTCCAAACTAGGCTGAGCCTGTATCTTGGGACCCACTGAGTCGGTTAACAAATGACTTAAGCAGCTGTCAGCTTCATTTTCTGCAAAAAAAAAACATATAATTATTGTTTAAAAGCTTCTGCCCGCGACTTCGTCCGCGTGGAACTGGTTTGTATCGCAGCTCCATACAAACTTTTACCCCCCCTTTTCACCCCCTTAGGGGATGAAAACTATCCTATGTTACTCTCCATCCCTTCAACTACCTCCACTTAAAAAATCACGTCAATTCGTCGCTCCGTTTTGCCGTGAAAGACGGACAAACAAATCTAAATGCATCATATCAGCCGAAAGACTACTACTGGACATAAGCCTCCCCTAAAGGGTGCCAAAGTGACCGGTTCTGTGCCACCCGCATCCAGCGGACTCCCGCGATATTTACCAGTCATCAGTCCACCTTGTCGGGGGTCTACCCACTCTGCGTCTTCCAGTACGTGGTCGCCACTCGAGAACCTTTGTATACAGGGTGGAAAGTTGAGATGGGGCAGTAAGGGCAGCTACTAGATCCCTTAATCCCTGATCCCCCGCGTAAATGCTCTTACTATATACTTACTAGTGAAATAATTATTTAATACGTCGTTTCGGAGATAACTCCTTTAAAACATGAAGTACTTCTTTATAATATTCTTAAATGAAATAAAAACAACTTTCGCATTAGCACCAGCTTGTCCTGAAAATGAATGCTCTCAGATTTACAGAAAACTGCCTGCTTTCAATACAGGTACCCGTCTGGCGCTGAGTAACTCGGGCTGTGGAGCGTTTACACTTCTCGTTGGTAACTTTGAGGCAAGTGGCATTTCACTCGTTTATTTTCGAGTTTTGTAGTTTACTTGCTCTAGTGTAGTTGTGACAAGGCAAAAGAAAATATGTTTGCATACCTACATATGGATACCACCTGTGGAACCCAACATGATGGTTTTGCTGGTAATGTGGGATATGATAATATATACCAGACGCCGTAGTCTCCCATTTTTTCCACCTTATTTAGACCCATGTGAAGTTTATATGTATAAACAAAAAGTACGTTTTTTTTTTACTTTTATAACGACGAAATAGGGACTACGGTGGCAAGATTTTCATGTTTTAGTATTGAACCATACGCCTCCATGTAAGACTACCACCACAGCCTAACACCGACCAATAATATCGGCCATTAGTCAGTGAACTTACATTACATCTCCTTGGTGTCAGAATTATACTAGGTCGTCTTTGAATTCTTGGTAGTGATAAGTGCCTATTCTTGCTTGGGAGTAGGTAGATAGTTTCCAACAATTTGCACTAACCCTTCCACTCACTTGACTAAAGAAAGTAGAACATAAATTATTTTTTAAATACAATTATCTCTTTACGCCGCAGCGCTTTCCTATTAATCCACTGTATTGTGAAAAACACTCGTATTAAATCCGTTGCCCATACGAGCCATGGACCGTGAATGAGACAGTGCCTTCACTTATATATGACTTGACACTTGACAGTCACTAGGACCGGCATCGCAGGACTTGCCTTTCCAGTTAGGTAACTAGCCTCAATCGAACTCGCCTCACTCAACGCGCTCTTACCCGCGTCTCGTCACTCAGTGGCACTCAATAATGCATGCGCACACCACAGTCCCCGATCTGCTTCGCGACGAAAAAATGCAACGTACACTGGTTCGTGTGAATACGGTTTATGCGGATTGAGACACGGAGTTTGGTGTGGAGTGTGTTGAGGTTCCCTTTATTTCATCGAATGTATTGTTTTACAGAATTTAAATTTAATGCCAAAACGTGTTTATTGCCAAAAGGCGTAGGCAAAGCAGATAAAATTTATGTTCCAGTGCCACTTTTATCATAATTGTAGGTATTAATAGATCGAAAAAATGTGATATCGCAGTGATAGGTTGCTAGCCTATCGCCCACAACACACTTGTTCTCAGAAAACGTATTTTTTTGGCACAGCTCATTGTGACTCAGGTTAGGTTTGTTTTATAACAATCTTCTTAAGTTTGTTCGAAAAAAAAAACTATTATATTAAAAATCCACGAAACATTCATTCGATGAAACATTTGACGATAAGGGTGCTGATACACTTGTAATTCGCAATAACACCCGGATTTTACGATGCAAAGAAAAAACGGTCACTTGGTTTGCGCGGTTAGCCGGTCACCATAGATAAGGCCTAATTCAAAATATTTTCATAGTTTCAACACAATAGCGAATTGACCGGAAGTTAGATAAAAAGCCGATAATGAAAACAAATCAGAAAGGTCAGTGTGTAATGCACTTTATTCGAACACATTGTTCGTTTGTCTATGACCTATAACCTAAAATTTTCTTATAAATAATCTAAAACTGTATGGCCCAGCTTGATCACCGCTTTTTTAATAAAAAACTGCCAATAAAATCACAGCAAGGGATAAATATATATTTGTCGGTGTACTGCCTTTTTGCCGAATTATGATTCGTCAAATTTCATTTGGCAACCAAGTTTTCGCCGAAGTTTTATTTGGCAAACCAATCCTTAGCATAATTTTACTTCGTATCAATAATAATAATAACTTCGTATTTAATTCGCTACATTTTTATATTGCAAAATTTTACTACGTGGTAAATAATTGTGTAGCAAATGATTTGCTAAGGCAAATAACATATTGTAAAATTTTGTGTGGTAAATAATTGTGTAGAAAATGATTTGTTAAGGCAAATAACATATTGTCAACTAATTATGAAGCAAATGATTTCATTTATTTTTTGATTCTTTTCATAATTCCGATGCTACGTAAGATCTAAATCTCATTTTCCCTAATATCATTTTACCATCATTAAATCTCATAATTAGTGTTCGGAGTTTCGGTGGCAAATTTCACACAGTGGATAATGGAGTCGTTTTTGTGATTAACTTTTTGAGATTTGAATAAATAAATTATTCGTTTACCTGAAATACTTAGTATGACATTAATTGGCGGCAGGTACAAATATTATACTGTCCCGACTGTTTTGATGACATGTTGTACGTATGTAATAAGTAAAAATAAAAAAAAAGTATTAAACAATTTACCTAAAGTGCATTCATCCTTACTTATCTTATTTGGTAAACATCATTCTAACCTCAAAATGCATCTGTTTAGGATAGAATAGCAATTTTGTGAGTATTAGATCATGCCAAGACGACTTTTCGGACATCACTTCACGATTTTTGGTCTAGCAACGCTTTTTTACGATAAAATTGCTGCTATAGTCTAAAAAGATACATTTTGAGGTTAAAATGTTGTTTACCAAATAAGACAAGTAAGGATGAATGCACTTTACATACTTGTGTTATTAGTAGTCCTGTTTTATCGTGGTATAAGTAGGTAATGCTCGCAAGATAATTTATAAGGAGTAAGTATTATGCAAAATTAATCATTTAATCGTTATTCGTTTAATCAAAAAAATAGTTAGGCGACTCCATTTACATCTGTGAAATTTGCCACCGAAACTCCGACCACTACTCATAATACTAACTAGAGTGCTGCAAAGGGGCACGGGGGGCAAAGCCCCCGCAGTAAACAAAACCAATCGAAACAATTGTATTTTTGTTAGGTTAGGTTATGGTTATCTTGTGTCCCTTAGAGCGGAAATAGGCACCCCGCGAAGCGGGGTGACGTCGACACGCTGGCGGTTATTTTAGGTTTAGGTTAGGTTAAAATAATTGCCGTGCCGTGCCGCACGCCTACGCAAATAAAATGGCAAGTCAATGCATTGCTTAGTTTGGGACTAGGTCGATTTGTGTAAGATTGTCCGCAAATATTATTATTATTATTTATACGTTAATACTATTTTGAGCCGCAAAGTATGTAAAAAAACTACCCTCTTAATTTAGCTGAACGGTGCATGACCCTACCCGCTTAATGCATAACAATCATACTGCAATTCCTTGCAGTTCAAAACCCTGGATTCTAACAAACTTAGATTTCATAATGCCATGCAATATGTTGCTAAATCAAGGTATGCCAATCAATACATTTGACGAAAACATAATTGACATCTTAAAAAAATCCCAGGTAATAATTTGTCTAACAATAATTTATCAAATCATTAGTTGGGAAATGATATCAGTGCGAAACGTTGAGTTGGGAAATAAAAATTTGACCAAATAAAAATATGGGAAACGTAGTACGTACGTTGGGGAGTTAAGAATTTGCTAAATATTTTTCGGCGAAACATTAGTCAACCATATTTTTCATTACATACCTCAAGTAATACGTATTTGATCACCAGATATCAAACCTTCGGTATGCGTTCGTTCCCAGATGTATTTGTGACAGCTAAAAACACACAAATTATAACAGCACGCATATTCTTCTTTTAACCACATTGTATACTTCGATTATGCACTAATTTACACAACAATAAGCGTTATAAAACTTAATTTTATTAACAAGAACGAGAGAGCAGTGTTCGGCGCGTTCACTGACAACGTAATGATTGTCAAAAAGCTGTCAAACGAGAGATGTTTTTTTTTCTTTTTTAGCTTTGAAACAGTGATTTGGCGCTGGATTGTCAGCGCTACTACAGTTAAACGTCTACAGTTAAAAGTCTTGGACAAGGAGCATCGTGTAATTATGATAGAACTTCACTTAAGGTAAGTTCGTTTAATCATATAAGTATTCCAGCGAATGTTACATTGTTATGTTGCTCACAAAATAAACTGCAGCGTTTAAGCGAACATTCTAGTGAGAAAAGACGGTAAATTTGCTTTTCGCTAGAATTATCGTGGAAATGTCCGTAGCGATATTTGACTCTATGCTCGGTTCGTTGTCCAGTTCGTCAAATTTAAAAACAACGAATGTTCAATATTCTGCTACACGTGAATGCTCCACTCTATCAGCTTAAAACAAGTTATACTATGTCGTGACTGTTTGTATAGTATTTAAGATATCATGTTTTTCAGATGACCCTAGTTGCTACATGGACGTCGCTCGAATAGTGTACATGCGACAGCATTATTCGAGCGATAGAAATGGAGATATCGTGATTTCGATCTTCTTGCTTTGGGGCTGCCCCTGTTTTCTTAATTTCTTTAGTTTCATGTCAAAAATAGCGTCTAGCCTGCCAAAAAATGGCCCTAATTTCGAAATACTCAGTTGAAGTCATGGAATTCTACCTCAAAAGGACGAGAAGTGTTTTGTTTGCATTGCAAGCATAACCTAGAAATTATTACAAGTACAATCGACGTTTCATGGAAAGTTGTATAGCGAAATAAGAATGCCTCACAATATACGCGCACACATAAGCTTCTTAGCGTCTATTGTCATTGAAACAATGGAGCGTTATTTATGGGACCTCCGCTTCATTACCGCGATAATCTTTGACACGAGCTGCCATTGTTGGGTATTTGCTTATTAGGTGTTTTACTTCCTGGTCACATGGTAATGTTTTAACACCCACACAGGGCGACTGCAATAGTACGTTACTGCAGCGGCCGGGAAAATGGGTATTACCGGTCAAGTGGATTTAGACCAAACCAAATAGATAAGAGGGTAGTGATACGAGGCTGGCAAATCCCTTATCACGCCGAGGTATGTACCTATACCTCGTATAGAACTATTCCAAAACAAGTAAAAATGCAAGATTCTTATTAAACGGCCAAACGCCCCGGTTTTTCACAAATTGATGTTGAAACAAAAGAAGGTCACTTTCCAGTTTGCTTTTGCTTTGCACCTTCATTTTTGTAAGTAAGTATTTCCATTATGGACCTGTCGTCGCGCCGCACCCGTAATGTCATATTTCGCAGCCTAATAACGTCAAGTTCATATCTCATTTCAGGTAACAAATATTAAAAGAAATAATAATGTTACTCAAATTTCTTATATATTATAATTATGTTTATTATTTTACTTATTAAATGAACTGAAAAACTGAAAATCTGAGAGCAAATCGCCTGCGGTGGTATGAACATGTTATGTGGAGGGATGATAGTCATGTTACTAGAAGGCATTAAGTATGAAGAGAAGAGGTAAACCAAGAAAAAGTATGTGATGAGATGACGGGCGATAGAGAGATATGGAAGAAAAAACATGCTGCGCCCATCCCGTAAATGGGATAAGGTCAAGCGTATAAACACTAATTTCTTCCTGAATTACTCTAATTGGACAAAACACTAACTGCTGGTAAGAGACGAATGTCTCTTGTCAGATAAAAATGCGACAACGATCGCAAGTCCGGTAGGTACTAAAAAATATATGTATGGTCATTATAGTCCTTTCACAATTTTTTTTTCAGTAAATATTTTGACCAGTTAGTGTTATCAGTGATGACATATTATGGCACTGAAACTAGGCTTCATAAGAAGGCTCAAAATCACCCAAAGGGCAATGGAGAGGGCTATGTTGGGAAATTATCTGCGTGATCGCATCGCATCTGGCTATCCGCAGCATAACTAAGGTAACCGATATAGCTCTCCCAATCGCTAAACTTAAGTGATAGTAGGCACATTGTACTTAGTTGGGGCGGAAAGGTTCTCGAGTGGCGATCACGTACCGGAAGGCGCAGCGTGGGTAGACCCCCACAAGGTGGACTGATGACCTGGTAAAGGTCGCAGGAGTCCGCTGGATGCGGGTGGCGCAGGACTGGTCATTTTGGCACTCTTGAGGGGAGGCCTAAGTCCAGCAGTGGGCGTCTTTCGGCTGATATGTTGATGATGATGAAATACTAGTTTAACAAGATAGCCATTCGTTTACAACTATACCTTAAAAATGTAATGTCTGCTATTCATTGTCATAACATGCTGTATAACGAAAACCGCGATCGTGCAATAAAAATGAACCGTTACTGCCAAATCGCAGTCAGATTAAAACCACCCTCTATGATCCAATTTGGCAACTCGTCTTACGTCGTTTAATAGTAAAGTGTAAAAACTGGAACATTAAAAGAGTAGTGAAGCGTGGTAGGGTGACCAGAGAGCGGACGGTTTTGGGGTGGATTATTACTTACTTTACCCAAAGTCTTACAAAACAACAACGGACAAAGTAGTTACTTTACTTCGGTATCTGACTGGAAAAAATCGTTTAGATCTGACTGAAAAAGTATATTTTTCAATCACTTTAAATAATGTAATAATGTGTTTTTGAATTCGAAAGTATGACTACGAAATGTTTGTCATAGGTAATCAGTTAAATTCATGGTTTTGAGAGAAAAAGTCCCTGTGTCACAAAATAATGCTTTAGTGATTTTTTTTGTTTAAATCGGGGAGTACATTTACCAGAACGCTGACGTATTGAAGTTGACTGGGAAATAAAATAGTTGCCGCGCAGGCTGCAGTACACATAGCTATTTCAGTATACTGAATAAAAGTAATTGTTGGAAAAGTTCGTAGGTAGTTATTTAATATTAAAAAGTGCTCTTTTGACCAACGTTAATATACAATATGTAAATAAACCTTGTCAAAACACACTGTCGATAACTATGGAAGTCAAAAAGTATTTTGTGCCTTATTTGCTGAACGGCTGCACTGGGAACTAGATTGTAAAACTAATGACGCAGTGCTGCAAGATCAAGTATAACAGTAGTTTTTAGTTAAAGCTGAGATATACTCTGGGTATATGCGAGATGACTAAATAAAAATACGCGTAATAACTGTAGCTACTTATACAATATGTATAATATCGAGTAAGATCATGAACAGTTGTCAGAAGAATGATAGAAGCCCCCTGTTGTGGTTCACACTCCCCTCTCTTCTCCATAAACATCATCATCATCATCATCATTTTCAGCCTTTAATCGCCCACTGCTGAGCATAAGCCTCTCTTCGAGTACGCCACTTATCCCGGTCCCGTGCTAGTCTCATCCAGAAATGACCCGCGGTCTTGTTTACGTCGTCAACCCAACGTGCTGGTGGACGACCGACGCTTCTTTTTCCTGTAAGTGGCCACCACTCCGTTAACGTTTTGGTCCACCTACCGTCACGTTGCCTGGCAATATGTCCTGCCCAACTCCATAAACACCTTACATGTATTACCAGGCAAGTGGACAGGGATCTTTAACCACCGACCACTCCCTAGAAAACTGGCATCTTGACGGAACGACAGCTGGTATTTTTGTTCTATAACAAAACTAACTAGATTTTCTCGGACCCAGCCAACATTATAAACTTAAGTCATGTCCACCCTACACTCAGTATTTGCAGTGATATTTGTTAGAGAGCCAAGTCTCAGGCCACTGGCAAGTGGCCTATCAGATCCCTCCCATTGTAAACTGTGATAACCCACTTTTGCCCGAAATGTTTTGTGTATGACGTTTACAGATAAACGCGGCTTTTGTACGTTAATGTTATTTTATTAAATTGTTGGTGTGGGTTTGGGCTTTTGTTCCGTAAATGTTGAATAAGTTGCGAGTTAAAATTACAGTATTCAGTTTAGGTATGTTTTAATTAATCTTTCAAGCTTTAACTTTGTTCCTATACATATATTGGTTTACCTTTTTCTGTTTTGTATTAATTAAGCCTCTTTTTGGCAGGTAAAGTTAAAGTATTTAATAAATGTAATCCATACTAATATTACAAATACAAGTGTCTGTCTGTTACCTCTTCACGCTTAAACCGTTGAACCGATTTAGATGAAATTAGGTATATGGCCTGTTGTACACTTGTAAGTTCTTACGTAAGTTCAGTACAAATACTGCTCACGTAAGTCGTCTGTAAGCAATATTTGTACTGAACTTACGTAAGTAACTTACAGGTGTAAGGGCCGCCTATAGATAGTTTGAGTCCCGTAGCCCTCACATAGGATAGTTTTCATCCCGGAAATCATCCCCTAAAGCCCTAAAGGGGTGAAATGGGGGTATGAAAAATTGTATGGACTACGATATAAACGAGTTTCACGCGGACAGAGTCGCGGGTAGTAGCTAGTAATACATATTTGTGGTAGTTTTACATCCTCTCTTCGTAAGCAGACTATTGGTCTTCAAAAGCAAGATTTCTTCACTTACCTACGTTTGCCGACCTGCCTGCCATTCTCTATTGATTACAGCTGCCTCCAGCCACCGATAAAAACTTGCACTACCTTGTAATTTGAGCGTATTCCACTGATAAGACCCCGTTCGATAAAAGTTGGCCTATTATTCCTACCGCTATCTTTGCCGCGGGCGACCAAAACGGTAGCGGCCGATACAGATCTTTGTATGAATTATGTATTTAGTTGGAAAAAATTGCAGACTGATTTATGTAGAAAGTTTGGTTGGTTATTTTTAGTCTTGATAATAAGTAAGCGGAGCTACTAAATAGGTACAGCGACTAGTGCGTCATTTCACTTTTTTACTCAGCCGCTCAAAGGTTAGCTCGAAGAGATCCTTTAAAGGTTAAGGTCGATTTTATACAAATGTCTAATTAATTTATAAATATCTGTTACGCACTTCTTTGGTGCAAAAACTGTTAAGTATTACTACTACTTCTAGTGATACAAGAAAATATTATTTTTTATCAAATTTGATATATTAAGTAAGTACCTACCTATCGCAAGTAAGGATGCAGAAGCATGATTAAACTAGTATTTATTATAAATAATGATGTTCGAGAGCTAAAGTGATAAAAGTTTCTCATTGTCAAAGTTTAATATTTGTTAGATGCTACTGCCTACAATATTTGCCGATTTTGCTTAAAGTTTGACTGGTAGAGAATGCCATATGGCATAAGATCTTTTTAAACAATAAGTTTTTCTATTGTGCAATAAAGTTAAATAAATAAATAAAGTCAAAACAGCATTGACTTAAAATTAAATGTTATCTGGCCTGCGGAAATAATGGTTTTTACTATAGCTACCTGTAATCGACGCGGCGCATCCGATGTTTGTACCTATAATATTAATTATGAATGTGAAAGTTTTCATGTTTGTGACCAAGTCTCTAAAAAATGATTAACGGTTTTAGATGAAATATGGCTTGTTTTATGATCACCAAGCTACAACACAGAATATACTCGTATTGTACCTACCTATCCCGAAAATCGACCTCCAAAGTCGATAAGGTAGTTTACATGAAAGAAATCATGGGTAAATTAATGAAATATAATTAATTGAATCGACCAGTGCAGCGCCATGTCAAAATACACGAGTTGGTACTTGACTCAAGAGAAATACCAAAGCCATTTTACACCCAATATGCACAACCCGATATTCATATTCGGGTCACGTATTAACATCGGTTAGCACGTCGGTGCGTCCGTCCGAAACAATTAGATGAAGCCCAAATACAGTTATGGGTGAGTAATGGACGACTTACATTACCATATTTGATAGCCAGTTAGTCTAGTTGGTTGGCCCTGTGAAACTTGAATCCTGGGCCGGTGTTCCATTCACGATGTTTGACAGAAAATGTCATTGTCCTCACTTTTATGTTTCCATCCTCCTAGCGTTATTCCCGGTTGTGGCCTAAAGAATCTCGGGGTCCGCTTTGATGTCTATACCCAAGATTTGGCATAGTCACTTGTTTAACGAAAGCGACTGCCATCTGACCTTCCAGCCCAAAGGGAAAAGTAGCCCTTATTGGCATTAGCCCGGTTTCCTCACGATGTTTTCCTTCACCGAAAAGCTAACGGTAAATATTCCGTATGTATTCCGAAACGAAGATGACCGCCGCTTGACAGCCGCAAGCGTAAACCACTAGGTCGCCGTAGCCTTTTCATATTGCCAGTTTAAAAATCTGTGTTTTCCCTATTCTAATAAATATTACAGTAAGGGCAAATTGTGTAATGAGTACGGGTATTCGACCCCAAATCTTGGGTTATCTCCATAAATTAATAGGTCATCATCATCCTCATAGCGTTATCACCGGTTGTGCCCTAAATCCCAAGATGTGGCATATGCACTAGTTTGTCACACTATAAATAAATAGCTCGTCCTACCTCGCGCTCGATAGCTCGAAAGCTGGAAGCAATAGCTGGAAAAGATCCCTTGCAGGGGATAAAAGTTCACCTTGGTCTTTTGACCTAATGTGATATGAATATTGTTTTAACTTGTCATTTCGTATATTGACATGATTACCTTCATGCACACAACTACTACTTGAAGTATGTAGTCGTAAAACCTCGAAATGTTCCTTTTAATAGACGAGGGATAAAGCTGGAGTGTCGGCTTAGTGCCTAACAGTATTCTCTCCCAATCAAAGTTGAGCTATGGTCGCAAACTAGCCGGTCCGGTGGGCCCGAGGCAGCACTGGCTGTGTCTTTGTCACTTGGATACATGCTAGTAAGGATAGTGATAGCAAACGCAGCTGAAATCCGATGTTCTGAAACTTATGACGTGAAGTTAGGCAGTGCACATTTATCTTGGGCACTTTGTTTTAATTTTGCACAATTAGTGCTTAAACGTTTTATTAGTCATTGTCAGATTTGTGGTCTGCATATATTGCATTGTCATTGGTCTATAAGCTACAGTAGCCTAGTGGTTCAGGCATGCTGCTGCTGAGCGGCGGTCGTGAGTTTGAATCCCGGCACAAAAAAATAAGTTTTTCGGAACTTATGTGCGAAATATTTACCGTTAGCTTTTGGGTGAAGGAAAACATCGTGAGGAAACCGGTCTAATCCGTATAAGGTCAAGTTTTCCCTCTGGCTTGCAAGGTCACGCGGCAGACGCTTTCGTAAAACTATTGCATATACCTAATCCTTGGGATTATATGTATAAAATGGACCCCGGGCTCCTTTCGGGCATAACCGGGAATAACGCTAGAAGGATGATGATTGTCATTTGGTCTAAATAGGGCCCGCACCCATAGTGCGGGAGATTACCAAAACGCATAGTTATATCCCACCAAAAACATTACATATAAAGTGATGCCAAGACTTCATAGCTGATACAGCTTTCAGCGTGAAAAAGATATCAGATCGCAATTAGCGCCAAGCTTCCTACTCCACACGGCGTAACTCTACCACTATCAGCCACGCTCTACAAATTCTACATCTTGGCTAAAAAGAAATGAAATGTAAGTGCGCCTTTAGAGTTTCTTATTTAGAGGACATAACTTAAAGATGTAGGTAAGCGAGTATGTATGTTGTATGAAAGATGACTTGCCCTGCTAACCGTACCGGATATGGTCGGTCGCGCGCCGCCGCCCAAACTTATTAATTGCTCCAAAGCGCTTTCCTTGCTGACGCTATGTCCCCACGCAGTTAGTTTGATTACAACCAAACTTAATAGACACATGTTGTTTTGCCTTCTAACTTGAGTTTCTGACGCTTTAAAGCAGATAATGTACATTTGATTAGGTTTTGGTCCACGCATTTTGTAGTCTGGCAGTCTATCCATAGGTTGCGTGCTAATATCAGCCGGACCGAATTTGTGAGGGTTGGAAAATACGATGAAATGTTTCGAGAAAAGGGAGGTAGCGCTTTGGTTTGTCTTAGCTTAGTCAAGCATACTACAATTCTAAAAATGCTAGATTCGCCTTAAACATTTTAAGTCGCGCTATCAAGACTTTTCTGAACTAGGTGCCTGCGCGGCTCCGCCCGTGTACAAATAACGTAGAAGACAAAACGCAGGCTCGAATAGGTATAATAACTTAGTTAACTTCACAGAGTTAACTTCAGTATCCAAATTTATTTGCATCCAATTAGTTTTAACCGTCAAAATAAACGTTGCCGCACGCGGGAGTGACACGCGGCCAACACGTTGCGTCATTTATTTTTATTTATTGGACAGCGGGGATTGAGATGTCGCTGTAATTGGGAATATATTGGTCTTGCAATCGTTTGGAGGGATTATTATATACGGCATTAACTTTTGGTACAGTGAAATCACTAATTAAATAAATACGTTTCGTAATTTTGTTCATTCACGTTTGTCGTATTTTTCCGCCTCGGACGTAATATATTTATTTATTTATTTATGTATACAAGGAATTCCAACAGCTATGAAATATTCGCTAAACTTTATAAATAGCAATACAGAGCCAATTATAGGAACTCGCAAATAGAAACTGAGTATAATAATATGTTACACAGTACACGCTATATGATAAGTGATAACATTGCACAGTATACTGTGATACAAAATATTACAGTATAGTGTAGTGTAGGTAAGTACGTCCAGGTAAAAAAATAACTGCGGGCTCTCAACGACAGGAGTCGTACTATGCTACAACCTGCCTTGGCCTCGTCTTTTATAAATACAATTACTAAGCGATTCGTGACATTTGCTTCATTGGAGCACATGACACATTGATGGTCATGATGGTGCGCTTGAGGCGAGTTGTTAATAAGCGTTGTGGACATCAGCCCTGATCGCACTAAACCGATCAGGATTAAGGGCCATTTACATGGTGAAACAACTCGTATGTGACTTTCATTACATTGCGGCGCCGCAGGCTAGCAAACACGATGTATTCAATCAAACCCACCGGCCGACGACCGGTTAGCCTAGTGGGTAGTGACGCTGCCTACGAAGCTGAAGGCCCTGGGTTCGAATCCCGGTAAGGGCAAATATTTGTGTGATGAGCATGAATATTTGTTTCTGAGTCATGGATGTTTTCTATGTATTTAAGTATTTATATCTATTATATATATCGTCGTCTAGTACCCATAACACAAGCCTTATTGAGCTTACTATGGGACTAGGTCGATTTGTGTAAGATTGTCCCCTAATATTTATTTATTATTTATTATAAACCCAACAATGTTATAAAACCAGCAACCGAGTTGTTGCATAAACGGCCCTTTAGAGACACTTAATTTTTCATTGTTATTGACATAGTAATCAAATGATATATAATAGAGACGCTGCCGATGGCAAAAATATCAACTAATTATCACTACATAGTATAAAACAAAGTCGCTTCCCGTGGTCTGTCCCTATGTATGCTTAGATCTTTAAAACTACGCAACGGATTTTGATGCAGTTTTTTTAATAGATAAGATTGATTCAAGAGAAAGGTTTATAATATGTATAATATAGTATTCGTGTGAAGCTGGGGCGGGTCGCTAGTATCGTATAATGCGGATGTAGACTCAAAAAATATGATTACTCCAAAAGAAAGAAGGCAAAAAAATATGCCTAGTGACGAAAATCCCATTCGATATCTCAAAGAATTACGAAGCTACAACCGTTTTAATATTGCTTGTTAGAGAGAGAAAACGCAAACGGTGTGCGACGTCACATTACAGGATGCTGCCAGCAGGCCGCGTCGACGGCGTCGCCGACCACAATGGGCGCCGCACGTCGGCGTCTTCTGTGACGTCACATTCTTCCAGCGTCATCGTTTCATATGAAGTTGCATTTTGCGAAAAAGGGATAGAACATACCTCTTCTTAAAACTTTGGACACTTATAACTTCGTGATTATTTAAACTTTTGCGTTGATTTTTTCTCCATTTGACTACATTTTTTATCCTTTTTTGAGAAAAAATGACATTATAGATTATTTTATTTAGTGTCTACGCCCCTACTTGGCTGGAGCTAGAGGGCTGCTCACTTGCCCAGTCGTCGTTACGGTGGATCTGCTCGGTCCACTCCAATGGCTCCGAGTACATCTATATTGAAATCGGACACGGAACATTCTGCTTTATATAAATATGTAAAATATATACATACATACATAGATTCACGCCTTTATTCCCAAAAGTGGTAGGCAGAGCACATAAAGCTAGTTCTAGTGCCACTTTTAGCATAAAAGGTTAACGAAATGTGACATACATTTCGTTCACCAGTGATAGGTTGCTAGCCCATCGCCCACAACACACTTCAACCCGGTTTCATTTAAAATATAAATATGTAAACAAGAATAGTGAACGAATGTGATACGTAAATGTGGTACGTAAACATGTTAAAACGGAAGTTACTCTGAAAACCAAAGTTTATGTAGCAAATATAGAAGTCTCAATCCAGATTTATTAATCTGGTTAACTTTCAAAATAACAAATGAAAACAAGTAATTCGGAATGACATACAACATATACAGAAATAAACCACAACGTGCCACTTAGCTAAAATAACCGTCCATCCATAAAACAAAAAAAAAACACCCAAGTATTTGTTTTAGAAGCAGGTTTTTCTTATAATTCATCTTAACCCTTATTATTTAAGTCTAAAGAACTATTTTAGGTCAACATTTGGAGCGAGGTTTAATTTCTTGACATTTGACGGCTAAAAATTATATGTTCCCGAGCGGCAGACGTGAAATATATCTTCGTTAGGAACAAAACGACTCGTTCACCGAAATAGTAACTCGTTATGAAGGGAGCAGCGTGGAATTTAGATACATGAAAATTAAACCAGGCGTGTAAAATCTCAAACGATATGATACAGAGAGAAAGAATATAATAGAAAATAAACCATCTTCATCTGTAGCCCCCGACAGGATTCGAACCTGCGACCTTTATATTAACGCTAGACTGCTCTACCAACTGAGCTACGAGGACAGTGACAGAAGTTGTATACTTTTCAATTACATTAAGACTAGCGCCCTCTCTGTGTCCTCTTGGAAGACTTGTTCACAACCTTGGTAACACTCTAATAGGCGAGCTATGCGCCCACTAACACGAAACAGAAAATGTTTAATTATATAATTTGTTTCGTTATAAAGGTAAAGTGTAATAGTAATTTACGATATAAGTGCCGAAAATAGGAAATTGGCAACGAGTGGTGATAAATTAAAACACGACCGAAGGGAGTGTTTTAAATCGATACGAGTTGCGAATTGCTTATTCGCACGTGCATCGTACAATGTTTTACTGTACATATGGCTCTTTAAAGTTTCGACATATGCACGGAAAGTGCTCTTTTCCGCACTAGTGCGGGAAAGTAGCACCATATGTACTGTAGAGATACATGATTATTCACATTCATCTAAATGAATGTTTAATTTCTATGAGTAAGTCAACAATTCATGCCCAACTTAATATTAATATATGTATATCATATGATTCAAATAGTTATTTACGATACAAGTGCTGAAAATAGAAAATCCGCAACGAGTGGTGATAAATTAAAACACGACCGAAGGGAGTGTTTTAAATCGACACGAGTTGCGAATTGCCTATTCGCACGTGCATCGTACAACGTTTTACTGTACATATGGCTCTTTAAAGTTTCGACATATGCACGGAAAGTGCTCTTTTCCGCACTAGTGCGAGAAAGTAGCACCATATGTACTGTAAAGTATTTATTTGGATTATATATGACAAGCTTCTGCCCGCGACTCCGTCCGCGTGGAACTCGTTTATATGGCAGCTCCATACAAAATTTCACCCCCCATTTCATCCCCTTAGGGGATGATTTCCGGTACAAAAACTATCCTACGTACTTCCCCGGGTCCCAGTGAGCCCCCCCCCCCCCCCCCCCCCACCGAGGGACCTACGAAACAAAAATTCCAAGAACTGATCATTCACGGGTCAAAATCTATAATGACTGAACTATATCTCGTCTCGTCGTCTAGTACCCATAACACAAACCTTTATTGAGCTTATTATGGGACTAGGTCGATTTGTGTAAGATTGTCCCCTAATATTTATTATTATTATCTCTTTATTTATGTTTCATCTTAAGTTAGGTTTGTACAATAATTATATATAAAAAGTAAAATATAAAACTATACATACAAAACAAAAAATCATTATAAAAACCTAACCTAGGGTGCAGCCGGCAGCGAGGCGGGGCCTAAGCCACCGGCGGTCAGGGCGACAGAGACAGGAACCTCCTGACTATCCGCGCAGTATCCAGGAGTACCGACTTCTGTATCTGACCCTTGATCTGATGGTCGAGACTCTTCGCTATTAAACCATTCGCCGAAACGACTATCCGGACGATGATCGTCGAATCAACATCCCACATGGCGGTTACCTCGTAAGCCTAGGTACTTATTTAGGATTTATTGCTGGCTTTGTCCTTCTCGGCCTTCATGAGGTTCTCGTCATAGGGGATGGAGATGTCGACGAGCACTGCCTGGCGTTTCGATCGATCTGTCAGCACGATATCAGGCCTATTGGCAAGAATAATCCTGTCCGTGATGACAGATCGATCCCAATAGAGCGTGGCACGACCATGTTCGAGAACTGGCGCAGGTGTGTACTTATAGTAAGGCACTTCGGAGGCCACAAGACCGTATAGCAGAGCAAGTTGCTGGTGAATAATTCTGGCTACAAGGTTATGTCTGTGCAAGTACTCGCCGTTAGCAAGACGACCACAACCGGAGATAATATGCCTGAGTGACTCCCCGGGACGGCGGCATGCGCGACAAATGTCGACCGTACCGTCCTTCAGGATATACCTCCGGTAATAGTTCGTCATGATAACTTCGTCCGCAATTGCACAGACAAAACCTTCGGTTTCCCCGAAGAGATCCCCGAAACGTAGCCAGTTACCGACGCGAGCAGATCTACATCGGGCCCTGTGAGGGCCTTGTGGAACCGCCCGTGTAGCTCCTTGCTCCTCCATACCGCCCTTTTAAGTCTGCGCCAGTTATCGTTTGCCAAGGACTGCGGGGTGAAGTTTTCGTCTACTGCTACTACGTCGCGATGCATCCCACACTCGTTGTTTAGGAAATAATCCCTGAGGCTGCTCACCTCTCGGTTGTGGAGGTCTTTGGCATTTAAAAAGCCGCGACCTCCACACTTCCGCGAGATGTACAGTCTCATAACAGACGAGCGTGGGTGTAGCATGCGATGCGCAGTAAGCAATACTCGGACTCTTCGGTCTAGGGCATCCAGCTCAGTCTGGGTCCACCTTAGTACGCCAAAGGAGTAAGTAAGCAAGGGCATCACCCAGGCGTTGAAGGCGCGCACCTTGTTGCCGCCCGACAAAAGACTATTAAGTACTTTTGTCAGGCGACAAAAGAAGCGCTTCTTCACCGTCCGCTTTACGCCCTCACCCTCAATACCCAATGACTGTGACATACCAAGATACTTATAGGTTTACTTATACTTGATTATTATTATTATTATTATTATATCTCTATACCAAAATTCATCTAAATTGGTTCAGCGGTTTAAGCTTGAAGAGGTAACAGACATACAGACAGAGAGACAGACACATAGACAGACAGACACACTTTCACATTTATAATATTAGTATGGATTATTAGAATGGATTGCGTAGTTATATTGATTACTCACTCATTACCTTACTCAGGCCACCGGTCCCTTTGACCCCTTGCTAAGTACATTTGCTTGTAACATATTGGGAGTATTAACAAACCGTAACGTACAAGTTTAAGCCCTAATCGATTTTCAAATTAATCAAATACCTCGTAATACGTGAAGTGATCTCAAATCGGTTAGTATTGATATACTCGTACGTAACGCAGTAATAATGTATATGGTGACCCTGGCTGGTTGGATCGAGATTGCTGGCAAAGGGTTATTGCTTTGGGAGGGGTAGCAAATTCAATCTTACTCGAGAGAGGAATAAGTTTATGCGAATATTTATTTGGAATACGCACATTTTACTTAGATATGACATTGGACACCACCGATATAGCCCTCCGAATCGCTAAATTTAAGTGGCAGTGGGCGGGGCACATTGCACGTAGAACCGATGGCCGTTGGGGCGGAAAGCTTCTCGAGTGGCGACCACGTACCGGAAGGCGCAGTGATGATGACATTGGGTGCAGTTCCATACTTCCTGGTTGTCATGGTCTCCTCGAAGACTTTAAAACATTAATTCTATAGGGTTTCAATCCACTAAACGTACGTTTTTGTCATAATTGTACACCCTTTTATGACGGTGAACTTCTAAGCATAGTACTAGCCCCGATGCATAAGTCTAGTCTCCCTGTAAGGAAATAATATTATAGATAAAAATTCAATACCGTCTAATACTAGTGTTATAATAGTTCCATTTTGCATGCAGAAAATATTGTACACTAACATAATGAAAATATAAGTATACCAACCAATTTATTGAGCAGAAGAAATTATTTGACTTTTTTTCTAACTATTTCAGTAACGAATTCAACAGCCGCAATAAAAATGGTCATTACTAGACACGGCATATGCTGATAGTTCTGCTTCGAGCGCGATACTCAAGAAGTGCATTTGGAGACCACAATTTGACTTTGAGAATAGTTTTTAAGAACCTTTTTTTTTCTACAATAGCCTTATAGAATTTAAACATTACTAAGTCGTTTCATCTACGCATCTGATAATTGTTTGGTATTGAACGAAATTCTTCTGCATTAATAGTCCATGCATACTAAATCATTTTTCTAAGAAACTATCAGTTTTGTCTCCTGCTTACCGGAACATTACAACTACTAGGAAAATGTGATCGAACCACTCAATCGTTTAAGATATTATTGTTTGTTACCCGACTACTGACATTATTTTCTTATGCTGTGGTGCAATAACAGTACATTGTTTAACGAGGGGCGTAAGTGGAATATTGCGAACAAGAGTCTATCAGAATGCAATATTTTTACGTCCGTATTATACACAATGTTTTTCATCACATTTGCGAGGAAACAAATACATTTTAGATGAAATTAATACAAATCGTAATAAAAACTTCAACATGTCAGTCGTCCATTTTGTTGAATTTGACGTGAGGCGCGTATGGCAAAGACCCTTCGGTATACAGCCACGATTTGAAAACACTTAAAAACATTTTACATAGACGCTAAATAACTACATATTAAATCTGTAAATAATTAAGTTAAACATGTTTAAGTAGTTTTTTAAGTTTAAATTTATTTATAAATACGTTTTCAGAAATCGCATTTGATATAAAACCTCTTTGCTCTGTAACTGCCGCATGAGTGACAGATACAATTTAAGAGGGGGCGCTCCGCGAAATCGGGGTTCTTAGATTGAATATTTACCTATGACAAACTAAAGCGAATGCCAGGAAAAAGAACATACCAAAACTACATCATATTTGCAATTGAATCGTCTGAACAAAACCATACAAAACCAAAATTGCCTCGATAGAAAAGAACCGCCAAAACATGTCTTATTTTTACTCAATTTCAATAGTGTGAGGTTCCCGTGCATATAAATTAAGTAAAAGTTGAGTGTATAATAGCTTTTCACATTACCTAATGAAAGTACTAGCGGGGTATTTTTATGTAGTCCCTTTTCAGACTTATTGAGGTGAAACGTATTTGGCGTATAGGCCTTTTTTATTTAGCGCGATACCCTTTCTCCCGTCGCGTGTTTCGTGCGGTTCTGTATATCTTTTGTTGCCGTTCGCGGGCGGAGTCAGTCGTAATCGCTCCGCTGAGACGAGAGGACTACGTTCTGTGCTCTCACGACAGCACGATGAACATAATTATTTCAATAATATTGTGACCCAGTATATTCGTCCAGTGAATGAACGTATCATTACATTCCAGTAGATATTTTGCTACATTTTGAAATAATATATTTAAAAGTCGACCTTAACATATAGATCTTAAAGTTCAAAATACAACTATAAGATTACGCAGCGATCGGCGGGTGACCGGCTTCTTAGAATAATTTGTGCAGTACATGCAAAACTAGACGAACATTTTTCTGTCGATCGTGTATTTACTTTATGAAAGATTATTACTATCACTATCACTACAAGTATAAAACAAAGTCGCTTCCCGCTGTCTGTCCCTATGTATGCTTAGATCTTTAAAACTACGCAACGGATTTTGATGCGGTTTTTTCTAATAGATAGAGTGATTCAAGAAGAAGGTTTATATGTATAATATAGTATCCGTGCGAAGCCGGAGCGGATCGCTAGTTGAGAATAAATCCGGTTATGTTCAATATCGATGTCTGAGAGGTCTAAATACGAATTCATAGTCAGAAATATTTCAAAAAGTGGTCGCATTATTTAAAATTTTTGAAACATTCGTTGTAAATTAATATGCGCGTTTTTTTAAAGAACAACGTACATTGGCAGGCTTCTCGAGGGTGAAGATTCTAGAAATGATGTCCATTTTGAATTCCAAGATGGCGGACATTGCTTTTCGAATTTAAACTTTCGAGAGACGTGTTGAAACAGTACTAATAATTACACGGTTCAACTCACGTATTAAATGTCACTACGGGCGACATGTTTCGAACTCTGCGGGAATTCTTCTTAAGGATGAGTGTTTTCGCGGCGGCGTCGCTTGAATCTTGTCGTGATTCAAGCGACACCGCCGCGAAAACACTCATCCTGAAGAAGAACTTCCGAAGAGTTCGGAACATGTCGCCCGTAGTGACATTATTGACTTTGTTTTTCTTTAAAGTCATCACGGGTGTCGCTTTTAGGGTTATCGATAGTGCAGATTCCAACAATTATTGCCTGCGAACTTGACATTTTGATATTAAAAAAGTGAACATAATTATGCACTTTTTTTTTAATATGTTCAAAATTGATAACTAAAGGGCCAAAGCGTCTCCATTGTCTCCAAGTACGAATCCGAGATCAGAATTGAAAAATTTGGCCGCCACACAGTAGTGGCCTGAAAATCTGACTTTCATAGACATGATCGAAGTTTTCATAATATATTATAGTTTTTTTTTAATGCTACTAATAAATTCACGGTTAAATTCACGTATTAAAAGATACGACAGGCGACATGTTTTGAACACTTCGGGAGTTCTTCTTCAGGATGAGTGTTTTCGATGTTTGTTTTGAAGAAGAACTCCCGAAAAGTTCGAAACATGTCGCCTGTTGTGACATTTAATGCGTGAATTTAACCGTGGATTTATTAGTAGTATTTTAGACATCTCACAAAAGTTTAAATACGATTATAGCTTTTTTTTTGCTTTAGGCTTTTACTAGCCATTATTATGCTAGCTCACAACCCTTACGTGATTTAGTAAAAAAACGGAAGGCCATATTTCAGTTCTAGCTCCGGTGGTTTTTTAAGCAACAAAATGTAGGTAGTGGTATTCCTTGGGTAATTAAAGTAATTTGTACTCTATAAAGTGAGTGTTTTCGCGGCGGTGTCGCTTGAATCTTGTCGTGATTCAAGCGACACCGCCGCGAAAACACTCAATCCTGAATAAGAACTCCCGAAGAGTTCGAAACATGTCGCCCGTAGTGACGTTTAATACGTGGGTGAACCTTGTAATTATTGACATTTTTTTTCTTTAAAGTCATCACGGGTGACGCTTTTAGATTCCAACAATAGGGGCGTAGACACTAAATAAAATAATGTGATATTTTCTCGAAGAAGGATAAAAAAAATTGTCAAATGGAGAAAAAATCAACGCAAAAGGTTAAATAATCACGAAGTTATAAGTGTCCAAAGTTTTAAGAAGGGATGTGTTCTGTCCCTTTTTCGCAAAACGCAACTTCATATGAAACGATGACGCTGGAAGAATGTGACGTCACAGAAGACGGCAACGTGCCGCGCGCATCGTGGTCGGCGACGCCGTCGACGCGGCCTGCCGGCAGCATCCTGTAATGTGACGTCACACACCGTTTGCGTTTTCTCTCTCTAACAAGCAATATTAAAACGGTTGTAGCTTCGTAATTCTTTGAGATATCTGAATGGGATTTTCATCACTATGCATATTTTTTTGCCTTCTTTCTTTTGGAGTAATAATAATTTTCGAGTCTGCACCCGAATTATTGCCTGCGAAGTTGGACATTTTTATATTAAAAAAAGTGAACACAATTTTGCAGTTTTTCTTTAATACGAGTATGTTCAAAATTGATAACTAAAGGGCCAAAGCGTCTCCATTGTCTCCAAGTACGAATCCGAGATCAGACCCCGTATCATGGCCGGCCTTATCACTCGATAAGTGACAAGATAGGGGCATCGTCTCGGTCTATCAAACGGTGTCAGCCAGTGACGGACGCTCTACCCTGTCACTTATCACGTGATAAGGCCGACCATGACACGGGGTCAGAATTGAAAAATTTGGCCGCCACACAGTGGCCTGAAAATCTGGCTTTCATAAACATTATTGAAGTTTTCATAATAAATTACAGTTTTTTTTTAATGCTACTAATAAATTCACGTATTAAATGACGCGACAGGCGACATGTTTCGAACTCTTCGGGAGTTCTTCTTCAGGATTAGTGTTTTCGATGTTTGTTTTGAAGAAGAACTCCCGAAGAGTTCGAAACATGTCGCCTGCCGTGACATTAACGTTAATTTTTTAACCGTGGATTTATTAGTAGTATTTTAGATATGTCTCACAAAAGTTTAAATTCGATTATAGCTGTTTTTTTGCTTTAGCCTTTTACAAGACATTATTATGCTAAATTACAACCCTTACGTGATTTAGTAAAAAAACGGAAGGTCATATTTCAGTTATAGCTCTCGAAACTGACTTACCTACTAGCGAAAATTATATCTTCAAATATAGGTACTTACAGATTTTGTCTTTCTTTCCACTTATTATAATTATCAGGGCTCGGATTTTTCATCGCACGATAAGACGAAAGAAAACTATGGAGTCGATATCAACATTAAAACTTTACTCATATTCATACTCATACTCATTCATTTAATGAATACCAAAAGTTTATTATATTGTAAATACAAATGTTAACCGCCACACCATGTTTATTACATTATAAGCTAAATAATAAAATGTTCACGAAATAATTAAGTTAATTAATATATGCACTAATTGCAAACTTAAATAAATGACACGTCTAAAGCCGTCAATGATTGAAACATGAGGCAATTCAATAAAGCGGCCAGTACCCACCGTTAAGTCTATCGCAACAATATGGTCTGGATAACTAGGTATGCAACTAAGTTGAAATTTGACAGCATGATAAATATATAATAATTACGGGACTAGGAAAATGAGTGAGTATGAATATGAGTAAAGTTGTAATGTTAATATCGACTCCATAGTTTTCTTTCGTCTTACCGTGCGATGTAAAATCCGAGCCCTGATAATTATCTATAGGTATTCATCATGTTTCATCTGACTGTCGGGGCATATACTATGCGAGAAGGAGCGGGGCAGCAATAGACGCATCAGCGCGGCAGGTACGGGGCGCGCGGGTGATTTCTGATTTTTCCCTGGCGATACGCCCCCTCTTAAGAAAAAAACCATTACGCCTGTGGGCGTAACACAGGCTATTACAGCTCTGTTT
Source organism: Epinotia ramella (assembly GCA_947578815.1). Classification (NCBI taxonomy): domain Eukaryota; kingdom Metazoa; phylum Arthropoda; class Insecta; order Lepidoptera; family Tortricidae; genus Epinotia; species Epinotia ramella. The sequence continues at coordinate 28,493,171 of OX388204.1, read as the reverse complement.
GTCTGCGCATTATGAAGCCCATTTCGAGCAAGTGTGATGAAAAGAATATTATTATTATTTATTGGTTTGCTTTGCTTTTCTCTCCTAGTGGAGGTAATTTTACTTCCATATTCGCGGGCTTTTGGCCAAACGAATATGGAAGGCATTGTCTAATAGATAGAGCCTACGGATCTAGAGCTATGATTTTGCGAACTATTCTGCGTGTATTCATAATAAATGCCTTTTGCAGGAGGATTTAGGTAAGAAGATGAATGTTGAGGGTTTTCAGACTGGTGTGCAGAGTGCGAGGTATAACTCCTGTGGATGAAATTATGATTGGGATAGTAATAGTATTTTATGCAATCGTTATATAATGTATGCTTTTTCAGTCGAGACCACGAAGCTTGCTGAGTGGCCTAATTAAGGTACGAGACTTAAAAAGCTAATTACTTATATAACAATTGTATACAATACTTTTTCTACGAGTCAACTGAACTAATTAAACAAACTTGATATCCATCGAAAATCGCCCTGCTGAAACGAAGCGCAGCCAACGGCTTAGTATTCGTTCTATTGGTCTAATTCATTATAGTTCAGTAAAGGCGCCACGTGATTGTTCGAATTCAGTTTAGTTGTAAAAAGTTGGGTTGGAAGCTCCATAGAAAGATTATAGTTTGGTGTACGAATTCTTAATTCAAACATTAAGGTCGACGAGTATAAAATAGTAGATTACTGCAGAGGCCGTGAAGTAAGGGATTGCTGGACGAGATTGGGGTAGACGGCCGAGTCGTAGACGAGGCCGAATACAACGAGTCCAGCAATCCCTATTCCGGCCGAGGATTGTATAGTACTTTTCTCAAACGATGTGAGGAAATATTAAAATTAAAATAAATACGAGGTAATTAATTAAAAAATAGGTAATTTGCGCCTTTTTTATTTTTTAAACATGCCATTTGAACAAGCCGTTCGAGCACCATGTTTAACCGTACATAAAGTATAGTACCATAGATTATTTTTATTTTTTTTATGTAGCAAGTATGCTTACAGTGTCTAGTGGTGGTTGGCAGTATGTAAATTTTCCTTTGTCAGTTTAATATTAGTAAGCAAATTTAAAAAGTTAGAGTAGTGGACAATAATGGTTTTACTTAGGGTTTTCATACATTACTTCTTGGCGTAAGGCCAAGAAGTAATGTAGAGAGCCATAAACAAGAAACTTCACGTCTTCATTTCGTGATATTAACGCGTACATTTCCGAGCATGTTTGAGAAATAGTAGATTACTGCAGAGGCCGTGAAGTAAGGGATTGCTGGACGAGATTGGGGTAGACGGCCGAGTCGTAGACGAGGCCGAATACAACGAGTCCAGCAATCCCTGTTCCGGCCGAGGATTGTATAGTACTTTTCTCAAACGATGTGAGGAAATATTAGAATTAAAATAAATACGAGGTAATCAATTAAATAATAGGTAATTTGCGCCTTTTTTATTTTTTAAACATGCCATTTGAACAAGCCGTTCGAGCACCATGTTTAACCGGACATAAAGTATAGTACTATAGATTTTTTTTTTTTTTTTATGTAGCAAGTATGCTTACAGTGTCTAGTGGTGGTTGGCAGTATGTAAATTTTCCTTTGTCAGTTTAATATTAGTAAGCAAATTTAAAAAGTTAGAGTAGCGGACAATAATGGTTTTACTTAGGGTTTTCATACATTACTTCTTGGCGTAAGGCCAAGAAGTAATGTAGAGAGCCATAAACAAGAAACTTCACGTCTTCATTTCGTGATATTAACGCGTACATTTCCGAGCATGTTTGAGAAAAGAATATTATTATTATTGCTGCAGAAGGAAGATATGTACTTAGATGAAGCGAAGAAGCTGTGAAGCGATTATGTTTTTTTTTGCACGCGTTGAAATATCATTTTCTCATGGAATTGTTCGATTTGTCTCAAAAACTATAAACTTTAACACCATTACTGGCATGTGGTGTCATTCTTGATAGGGATCAAAGTCGCCAGAACTCACGATAGTCCGTTTCCTATTGGGAAACATTATGACATTTTGGAGTATAGCAATGCCATTGGTACGAATGTTATACACGTCCACCTAAAGCCGGCTGTACACATTGGGCCAACGTTGGCGCGTGAGCAGAATGCAGCCATGCGTAAGAGGAAGAGGGCTTTATTTCATTCTCATTAGTTTGCATAGCTGCATTCTGCTCACGCGCCAACGTTGGCCCAATGTGTACGGCATAAGTCCAAAACGCCTGGTCACTTTGAACTCCGCGACAGGTGGGGGGGAAAGAGGGGTCAAAGTACAGAGCTCCCAGCGCTCAGGAAAAAATTCAGGCGGATTAGTTTGGACCTCGGTCAAGTTTGGTGTCGTTGTCAGGTAACTAGATGATGCCTTATTCATTCCCCATACCATTTTTTTAGGTTTCCGTAGCAAAATATGACGCAATACTTAAAATAATAAACTTTTAGTAGAAACGAAATGCAAACAAACCCTCATGTTTTCATATTTTTGTATTAAACTTGATTTATAAAAGCCCATTTAATGCAGATTCTAGAAACATTAACAATAAAGATAAACTTGAGTATCTTCAATGTGAAATAAAATATTGAAAGTACTGCGACGTTCGTCAGCGCAGCGTAGGGGACGGACGGAAAACACCCGAAAAACAAAAAAAACACAGCCAAATGCGAGTCTGACTCGCGCACCGAGCGATCCGTACAAATTTTTACTTATCCTATCCCATCCTAACTGTTAGGGCCCGGTTAACTTAAGTTGGCTGATTGAGGTATGGAAGCCTAAAAATAAGATAATCCATAGAATTAAATATCTATGAATTTAAAGTGCTTACAAAAATATCATAATTGTAACAGATATTCATTTATTTATTATTAAGTAAAAAAAAATATTTTTAACTCTTTACCAATGTAGTTCTCTATTGGATCGCATAAAATCATTTGGAATAATATAATAACGCATAATTTTTTATAGCCGAATTAGCGTTAAGCCTAATCATGTTATGGCATAAATTTTTAGGCATAAAATTAAAAAGAATAAACGAAAATAGCATAATCATCACAAAGACTAACATCAGATAGCATAAATACAAAAAGACATAATAATTACTTGGCATCATTACAAAACGCATAAAAATTGTGTCCTAAAAAATAAAATCATGCATTACACAAAGCAATGAAAGCATAATGCACGGCCCAATAATGTACAGCCTGATAATCCATGTACATTGGGACGGTCATCTGTGCGGACTAATAATCTCCAGCGAGTCGACGCCACCCCGCTGAGCGGGGTGTCTATTTCTGGTCTGAGGAACACAAGTGAACCCTAACCTAACCGACCTAAGACAGAGTTCGCTTATAACAAGCCATTTTTATCCGCCCTGATAATGCACGACCCAATAATCCGCGTCCACGAAAAGTGTAAATGCATGCTAACAACGAAACTGTGTTTTATTTATTTAGAAAACAGAAATTATGCTTCAAAACAGATATGATAAATAATTATTAGCCCATACAATAGTATGCATAATGAGTATTAGTCGAATACAAATTAGTCCAAGTAAAATTATTCTAAAACCATAGTATGCCAAACAAAGTAGTAGGCCAAAGTATTATTATGCAACAGTATTATTATGCCAATAGAAATTATGCCAAATCAATTATGCGAAACTATATTAGTCTAAAAAAAATTATGCCAATGAAGGGGATCCCTCTTTTTAATATTCCTCCTCCCCCCTCCTGTCGTGGAGTTCAAACTGGCTACCGGGCGTTTTGGACTCAGGTGGACGTGTATAGTATAATGCCCGTACCAAATGGACTATGTTGAGTGTGAGGGACCTGATCAATAAGGCGTCGGCATCTTGGCAGGTCGCATGCCTGTTTGCCACCATCAGGGTATAAAAATACATAAAAGTATGTAGTACAGTCACCTACATCAATATCTGACTAGATAAAGGACGCAAAAATATCTAGCTCGTCCCTATCGCTCTATAGAAATACAGCTTCGTTAGATATTTCTGAGCGCCTCGTTCAATCATATACTATTGGTTTATCGTAAGACTGCACATTGTTCTATCAATACTTATTTATTCTCCGCTTTAACTTACCGATAATGAAAGCTACTAATTAAAATAAATGATTTTCGAAGCTGTTGAAAATTGGCTTAATTACGCAGGATGTAGGTACCTAATCCTTAACCTGTAGTATTTAAAATATTGTGTCAGATTAATTAGATACTTCCGTTAATTAAGTAGATTCGTGTTACAGTCTATTGTTTTGCTTTGTAATAACCAAAATATACACTGCGGAATATGATTAATTAAATACAATAACAAAAGGACTTGAATTTGAGTGCGGTATTTCATTACGAGTACACAGACCGTAATGTAGAATTCCAGTAGGTACCGCAAATATTAGTAAACATTTTGGATTAGAACGTATTCATTCCTTAGCCGATTAGTAACCTGCCGACGAAACGAAATGTCCGAGTGATATCCCCCTTCCATTAAACATGACGAATGAAATGTTTCTTCAGATGATACCTATTTGAGAATTGTTTCGCAACAAGACTACAGGTCACAAATTGGTTAAGGAATGAATACATATATCCCAATTCTAACTTATACTTATAATAGAGAGGTAATTATATGTCAAACTACAAAGAGACAGTCTCTAAACCATCTAGGTTATCAGTAATGTTAAGATGAGTTACAGCATATTTTATTAGCTCTCATATACCATCACATAAATTGCATTCACAAATTGAATATTTTGGGTTTGGGCGGCAATTTCCACCAGTGCTGCCGGCTTCGTGCCACTAACTTCTAGAAGTTTTAACCGCTTTTAGAAATTTTCACTTTATATTGATTTTAACTTTCACGATTATTACACATTAATTTTACCAAACGGGACTTAATCCCGATGCCGGGACTTGATCCCTTGATCACGTGACCATGGAAGTTGTGACACATCCGCAACGTCAGTAAACCTCAGACAGGTTAATTCATAAGTTAATTATATGCCTTTTCTCAAACATGCAATGCAATATTGACGTTGTGTTCTTCATAATGGGCTTCGAAGTGTCTCGTTTCGGGCGGAGCGAGACAAGACACCCGTAATGGCATTTTATACAAAATTGGAGGAGAAGATGGTCTTTTTAATTTCCATTCCACAATTTGTGGCACAGGATGGCTCAGGCTCAGACATGAAAATTAAGGTTTAATTTCTTGAAGTTTTTTTTTAATTTGATAAAAGCACTCCTCATTCCTCCTCTCCCCCCCCCCCCCCCTCTGTAGTACTGTACTATTAATGTATAGCAACAAAAACTAGTTTCCAACTTAGATAATGGCAGATCCCTTGTGTATTAAAAGTTTCATGTTATTCCAGTATACCTTTTTAAAAAGTCAACCAAACTACATTTGTATGAGTGTCAACTTGAGTCGACCATCCTTGCGACCCTTTAAGTGATCATCGAGACAGTGACCGTTCTGACCTGACTTTGTTTTGTATGATATCGGGTGTAATATCCTTCTTCTGTAAGTCATTATCCTCCTATAGTTATTCCCGGTTGTGTCCTAAAGGAGCCCGGGTGCGCTTTGACACCTAATCCCATTTGGCCTAGTCACTAGTTTTACAAAAGCGACTGCCATCTGAACTTCCAACCCAGAGGGAAAACTAGACCTTATTGGGATTACACTGGTTTCCTCACGATGTTTTCCTTCACAGAAAAGCTAACGGTTAATACTCCGTACATAAGTATCGAAAAAATCGTTGAAAACGAACCGGGATTCAAACCCACGACCGCCGCTTGACAGCCGCATGCCTGAACTGTAGATCAACACAATTCACTCCCATATCTAAGCACTGTACTTATTATCTATGATCACATTAGGCGGCATTTATCTGCCGACGCTACGCAAACATCGCGAGCCGTAAGTTACCAGGATGCGTTACCCGTCCAGTAATTAATAATTACGGAACCGAGCCTTGGAACACCGTTCCGACATTAGACCGCTGCGGGCCTCGGTGTGGATTCCAAGTATTCCGACACATACGAGTATACATGCGGGGGTAGTCACTTTAATTTAAATTTTAAGAACCTCAAGCCTCCAAAACACTATAGGTATTGACCCATTGCATTGAATGCATTGTTTCGCCGAATTTTCTTTTCATTAGCAAGCGATTACTTTTTAGGTACCTATACAATACCTACAAATGTTTTCAACGAACTGAAAATTTGGCGAAACATTCATTCGATGAAACGTTTGTCACTAAAACAAGGGAAAACTTAGCGAGTTTAAAAATAAGCAACATGTAGTGACATATTGCTAGCCCATCATCACCTACAACACACTTAACCGTAATCCCATAGCAGATTTTTACGATGGATTCTCTTAAATAATGTCGTTTAATAGTAATAGTTAAAGTATATAGCTGATTGTTTTTCGGACTCGTACATTTAACCTTTCTAACCGTGAAAGTTAATTATCATAGAGCAAGCAAAACAATGAGTAATTAGAACGGTTCCGTACAATTTGCGATCAATTGATGGACATCTTACTGTTGAGCGACTCACTGACATGACCGTTTTGAGTAAACACATTTTAGGTAAACGATTCTGGGATTTAGGAATATTACTCAGACGGTAGCATTAGTAATAACCAAATAACAAAAAAACTTGGGTAAAATACTATCTTATTGAACTTAAAAGATTACTAATTGTTAGTTTTGGCCAGGTATACGGGGTGTGGCCTGTAATGGGAGCAATAAATTTAAGGGCTGACTCTATGTATTATCCGCAGTGATTCTGTAAAGGTACCAGTGTTTCAAGATTCTTGAATTCGGAAATAATCTTATCTGAAGTTGTGATACCTAAGTAATGGATCTCGACATCTCGATATCGTAGCATGCCAGTCATTAACTATCTTGGTAGAACACTGGGCACTTTCGTAATTGCGATTATACTAACTTTGGTTTTCTAATTCTTTTTGTTTTTTTTTTTCAATTTTACAAGATTTTTTGGTGTTTTTGAAGTAAAACAAAATGGATATCATTCCAGTTAAGCAAAAGAACACACGTACGCTTTTACTTATTTATTTTTTTCTATTTATTTTTCAATTTAACCACTTGGAAATAATTACTGATTAACTTAATAAGCCACCGTTTAATTTTTTGCTCCTATTACAGGCCACACCCTGTATAGAATTTTAAATTAAATATAATAAATATTTATAAAATGGAAATACGTGATCTTTGCCTATCCCTCCGGGAAATCGGGGTTTTTATATGTATGTATGCATGTAAATAGCTTGATTAACTTCAGTTGAAATAAATGAAATAATGAAATAAATATAAGGAGACAATCTTACACAAATCGCACTAGCCCCATAGTAAGCTCAATAAGGCTTGTGTTACGGGTACTAGACGACGATATATTTAATATATATAAATACTTAAATACATAGAAAACATCCAAGACTCAGAAACAAATATTCATGCTCATCACACAAATATTTGTCCTTACCGGGATTCGAACCCAGGACCTTCAGCTTCGTAGGCAGCGTCACTACCCACTAGGCTAACCGGTCGTCAAAGTCAGTTACATTACAATACGTTAAAACAAATGTTCTATGTATCGGTAGTTCGAAACATGTATTATCATCATGAACAAGAAGAAGTATGTTACAATCTAACGCCCGATTGACCAGGATGACACAGCACTTCTGAATCTGAAATTCACCCCAAAAATGTAGCAACCCTGACCTGTAAATAAAAAAATGCACATTAATTGGGTATCTACTCCGTACTCACTAAACATACTTATTTTCAGACCTCATTTCATAAGTACCTATATTAAGCTCCGTCACGCTTAGACTATAGAGATACATAGTAACAAACTACACACAATAAGAATAGAAACTACATTAAAAAGTTCCTCTAACACAGACACATTAAAACTCAAAAGCAGATCTTGTTCTCGATGGAATGTAATGCCGCGGTCTGGACGCCAGCGGGCAGCGGGAAGACGAGCGGCACCTCATACTTTACTTGTCCGACTTCAACATAATGTGTGATAGCGCACTCGTCCCCCCGCTGCCCGCTGGCGCCCGGACCGCAGCCTAAGACCGCGGCCCATAAAGCGCACGTAAGGTGTAAGATGCATGCTCATGCATATTGCATGACGGGGAAATATCCGCCCTTAGGGAGACAACACACTGCAGGGACACTCATTTTCAATGGAACGGGTTACAAAAAGTTTGCTTACAATAGAACCTGAAAGCAAGGTGGACTGATGACCTGGTAAAGGTTGCTGGAGTCCGCTGGATGCGGGTGGCGCAGGACCGGTCACTTTGGCACTCTTTGGGGGAGGCCTATGTCCAGCAGTGGACGTCTTTCGGCTGATATGATGATGATGATGATGAGAACCTGAAAAATTCCCTCGAACAGTATTTGAACTTTGACTTGGCGGTTCATCCTGCTTAGTTAACAGTTTAAATTTTATCTTGAAACCAACGGCAATGGAACACAATGTCGAAAATAAAAAAAAATAACTCCCGAAGCAGACGGGGAGTTTAACATTACATTTAGATTTATTTATTTCGAGATAAAAATTACAATATACAGCGTGTCTCTGACTTAGGGGCTTTAAATGTAAGGCTAGAATCTACTCACCAAACTAAGCAACTTTTGTTTTACAATTTCTTAAAAAAATGCTATTTGTTAATTTAATTATTTTCATACAAAGTAAATGTGATGTTCAATGTACATCATCCATTAGTTAGTTTTCATACTTGTCAGTGTCATGGATGTCAAATAATGAGGCCGTGTTTGCAATACATTGATGGTACAGTTAAAGTTCAAACGCGAATAAATGATAGAAATAATAGTTATTTTACAAAGTTGCGGAACAAAAGTGGTTCAGTTTCAGGACCGTAATGGACATTTGCATTTAAAGCCCCTAAGTCAGAGACACGCTGTAGATTCGCATACTATGTCAAAATTATAAGAATCCATTATAACTATGTCAGTAAAATTGTTATCGAATTTTTTTAACAAATGAGTGAAATTAAACGATTCAAATTAAATCTGAGTGCTTTTTTAATAATATTAGGTCCTTAACTATGAAATTGTCGTTTTGTATGGAGAATTTTATGAAAACTGTGATTTTCATACATTGAATTTTGCGGAATATTCAGCAATGTCAAATTCAAACCAAACAACATTTTGGTAGGAATATAGACAACTTTTACTACGCTTACTACACTACGTTACACATACCTTAATTACATAAAAATAGTTCGCATCATAAAACTATACGTATTGAAACACTTGAACCGGCAGCACATGAAAAGGGTGGTTTTCAAGCTTTAATTAGAAACACTAAATTTAATACAAATTTAAATCCCATTATCTATATTTAAAACCTTTGATACATAGTTTTATATTGAATTTAAAAAAATATTTGGAAGTTGCAATAGAAATGAATAAATTAATTACGTACAAAATAAAATCAGTGAAAAAAACGCCAATTTCATAGGTAAGGACCTAATATTATAATATAACCTAAGGCTACCCTCACAACAAGGAGGAATCTAACGAAACCTCTAATGTCCATCCAAAATTCCATAAATCCTACTTACCGGGTAAGAATATTCTACTGCTCCGAAAGTACAGAACTCAAATATTTTGCAACCGAGTCTGACAAACGAAAATTGAACAGTACACTAGATTCAATTTCCCGGCAACGCTGGCAAAACTAAACGTCATACGCATACATTTTGAACATCAGTGTTGCTGTGTGGTTGAATCTAGTTGCCAGACTCTACGCAGTTTTGTCCTGTAGATACTAATTGTGTACTAAATTTGTAGGTATTTAATTCTTCACACTTTTCATCAGTAAAGATGAACATATAGACTGCTAACCGTTCTGATGATGATAAAAAGTGGACAATACTTTACTAGTATGCAACCACCTTAACGATGTGACGCACAATAGAAACGCATCCGGTCATATTTCGACCGGCATTAAGAGTTATTGCCGCATTTTTATTCATGGGACAATTTTGGAAATCCTTGGACTTGGCTTTTAAGGGGTTAGCTGTCCACCCTTCCGGGGTCAATGGACTCAATATGGTGGTCATATTCTTAAAGATATGCCGTTGTTATAAGTCCAAGAATTTATCATCGTAGGAAATATCAGTTCAAATGTATAGGTACATATTACATTTTGTAACTGAAACGCACCGATAATCAGATTGGATTGAATTGAAAATATTTGTCGCAAAATAGAGGCTTTTGTTTCGAGGCTCATATTGACGAAACTTAAAAGTGGCGATATTAGAAGTAAAATCAATTTACGATAAACTTACAGAATCGTTTGATACTCGTATGAACGAAATCGATTGTTTTTTATTTGAAGCTTGCAAAATTTATAGCACAGCCATTATAAAGCATGCATGAGTAATGTAACACTTGTAACTTACTTGTGACAATAGAATTGATGACTAACGCTTTGTCAATTGAATTTTAATGAGTCTGTGTAAACAAACCGATGACTTTCCATTATACTTCGTTGAATCATTAGTTAAACGGTAAAGCAAACTTTGGTAAAACACGTCACTTATAATGCGCATGCATTTGTTCACATAAGTACTTAATTTCATTTCGCTGAATGAACATGTCAACCTTATCAAAAGATTTCGGTTACCAATGGTATGTTTGGTATTTTTCATAAAGTCAGTTTCTTAAATGCTACTTTCGAGTAGCTGAATGGTTAAGTTTGGATAATATACATTTCGTGGTAAGTATAATGTTTTTAAACACATGTTTTAATGAATAAGGTTTCATTTAGTGACTATGTAACATTACGGCGCACTTGATTTTTATGACAATGTACAATGATGTAATATAAAAAAGAGGTAGATACTATTTGAAATTCCGTGTTTAAAAATGGCCACCAAATCTGACAGCTGAACCATTGACGACGCGACATTGAGGCAAAGGTCATACAATTGGCCGAGTTTTAGTGTGCCACTTTTGGAGTGCTTATAACCTATCTGCTTATAACCTTCTACACATTTTTTTTTTAGTAAGTAATGATATCGCTTTGTTGATATTTATGTCTCATCTACCCTATATCCAAGCTATAAGGCGCCTCTATATACTATTCAAGCAGATTTCCAATTGGTCTTAAGATACTATTCCAAAATAAGATTATAATTTTCAGCAATATTTTTTTCCGACCGCACATCGTTAGGGTAACAAACTAAGTAACAACGCGGTCACCGACCCTTAAATAAAAACATCCTCAGATCACTCGAGCAAATTGCACGCGTTTGGCCAAATAGCTTCTGCCAATGATAGATGCTGCGCCCAGTGAAGGATGGCCCAATTAAGGCAATAATTACCCGAGATCGATGGCCGCGTCACCCTTTGGTTTGAAGATGTCATTTGGAAGAAGCTTGTTAAGGTGTAAACTCGTTGTAAGTGATAGATTGAGCCTTGGCGCAAATCGTTCTGCGAAGTTTTCTATTGCGAATTTTGGCAGTGGTTGTGTCATTATTTGCTTTCAAGGAGTCGTTTAGTTCTGAGACTTTAATGAATGGTAAGGTTTTCGATGTTTATCCCTAGGGTTGCCAACAATTTTTGCGGGAGATACTTATAGTATTTTCTAGAAGAAAACGACGAAAATATTATAGTACACTGTAAAAAATTAGTAGGTACATACTTGGCTGGGCAATATCGCTATTTAGTGAAAACCTCGGCAATTGGAAGCACTTCGTAAGGTCCTCCAAAATAGTATTTTCGCGTACTATATATTTCTTTAACAGCATATATAGTACAAAGAGTCAACATATAGTACGGTACTATATAATATAGTACGGTTGGCAACCCTGTTTATCCCTGTCTTGCATTGATTTCTAAAGATGACCTACAAAGAAATTCATTAGTAAAATCAAAATTTAACATTTTACATTGTCCTGAACTTATTTTGAAAAAACCTAAGAATAAAGAATTTTTCGCATGCGTAATTTGCACCTGTAACTGCACATACTTGGTTATTCGCTTACGCAAGAGGGAGCGCATGAACCAAACTTGCACAGGTATTATTACTGTAACTTTAATAATTTATGGTATGTCGCGGGTCTGGGACCTTTTGCAGGATTTAATTGTGACATTGCCCTGTCATACACCGTCACCACCGGAGGCCATTGGCAACATAAAGGGTCTGCTAGGCTTCGTGGTGGAAAAGGGTTGGCACGAATAGCAGTAATGCCAATAAACCCATACGCAAAATAGGCGCAATTATGACGTTGAGTTGCGGAAAGCCAGCCCGCGAATACCTATAATACCTAGCCCTGTCATAACGATGGGACACGTTAACTGAATAATTAACCAGTCGAATTGACAGCCACGATTTATGGAGATTATGTCACAGTCTAATCTTCCAAAGTCATAAAACTCACGAATCAAGAAAACTTGTTCAAAAACAATGTAAAGAACCGTATAAAAATGTACATCGTTTGCAGTGTTCAATTATTTAATGAGACCATAGCATATAAGCAGCTTAAAAACAACAGAAAATAAATAAATTTAAAAACAACGTTAAAAATAACTGGCTTTAAAAAAAACACATTCGTTAATGAAATAAAAGGAATCGGATGCGTTCAATATTCAGATTCATTGACATCGCAAATAAAATTGACCGTCGACGGTTGACAGGCTGGCTGGCAATAGGGCGAATTAAAAAAAACTGCTGTTACAGATGACTAAAAATCTATTTTTTTATTTTAATTTACGTAATAGGTTTCAGACAACTTAGGGTAATATTCCACTTCTCCAAGATCTTTGTCAAATATCACCCACTATTTAAGCAAACCAACTATAGGCTAACGGCGTGATATTTTAAGAAACTTATCTAACAATCTTTCATAAATTAGCTTCCCATTTGCGCGAAATTCCCCCTTTCCTTTAATCTCAAATGATTCTAGTTCATACAAGTTTATTCTACGAAATGGGGAATTTTGCGCAAATGCAACGCCAATTTATGAAAGATAGTTACATACGTTTCTTAAAATATCACGCCGTTAGACTGCGAATGACAAAACGCATTTTGTATGGTGATCGAACCACCTTAACAAACAAATTATAAAAAAAAACCATGTTCTTTGCGTTACTTGGTCACCTACCTTATATGTATATTTTATTCTAAATAAGATCAGAATGTAATTTTCATTAGGATATCTGGGTCATTCTTGAGAATTGCATTATTCATCTCATTCCCTTGTCGTTGTTTATTTTAAGAAATTTCCACTAAGTTACAATAAAATCCAATATAATATTTAATTTTAAACATGTTTATCGAATAGGCATCACTTTGGGTCAATTAGGTACGGAAATATACCAATTCAAAGTTTAGCTGCAAGGGGAATGAGAAAAAAGGACAGGGAATGTTAAAAAGTACAAAGGAATCAGAAAAATTACAGGGGAAGTTACCCCGATCATTTTTTATAAACGATATGATACAGCTAGAGTTAATAGAAAGGTCGCAGGTTCAAATCCTGTCGGGGGATCCTGTCATTACTCAGATCTCCAGCCACGAGACGTGTCCTCTCTCCGCGGTGTTGGTAGCGCTACTGACAAGGGTGAGGCACGGCAGAGATTACGCGTCACAAGACGTTGCAGTAGGGATGTACGCGTTATTTAGTCAGGCATCAGGGGAATGATAGCTTAGCTCTGGACAAACCTTTGATATATATTCCTATAAAAACTACGATAAATAAGGGAACCATATTTTTATTATTAAATCATTAACTTATATTCTAACGATTTAACTCGATAAAATAAAAATATTTGATTTCAATCCATAACTACTCTAAGTGTTGAACTACAAAAAAAATGTGAAAGGTCAATTATTTTATTTTTTCGGGTACTTTTTCCCTCTGAACGCTGAAAATTGACCCTCACAAGAATCACCCCTACTCCAGTTAGAGAACAGACAAATTAGATTAAAACCGTATTTATTATTTCATCTCTTGTTCTTTGCGGACACAGAAATGATGATTACGAGTATTTAACGATCTTAAAGTGGAACATCGAAACAGTTTATAGAATAGTTGAAAATTAGTGTAACTTTAAAAATAAAGTGTTGCAGTCATATAAAGTAACTGGATCAAGATCAAGAAAAACCTATTTCAAACTAAGTAAGTATCTCGTCGCGTCATGAAACTTACCCTGAGGGCACGGAGTCAATTCAATCATACGTTAGAACGGCCCGCTCCGATACTCGTTTAGCAAAGATTTACGCAGCAGATAGATCTTTCTAGAACCCTTTTCCACCGTTTTATGCCCCTAATTCTGTCCCCTCGACTAAGAAACGTCACATGTGACCATAAAACTGCGAGACGCCGAGATATTTTCGAATCAAATCTCATTCGTAAACCGATCGTGGTAGAAACAACTTTATACATGCACTCCGACAATGTTGACTCCAACTTTAAATAAAAGGGTTAAAGTTTAGTTTTGAATGGCAAATAGGTTTTAAACAGGTTGTTTATTCGCGATAGTTTTTCCCTAATAACGGTAGGAAAGTTTGAAATTCGAACGATAGCCATTTGTTTTTGGAAGTAAGGCGAGGAATGCGAAGTTGCTCGCTCTCGGTTGTTTTATGCGAATGAAGTTGGTACGTACAATTTAAACAGAAGTTGATGTAATGTTTGAACGGGAAAACTGGTGCAACTACTCGTATTGCAGGTTTTATAAATAATCAAGTTTATTTAAGTAGGATTGCTTCATTGAAATTATATATTGAGACCAATGTTAGTGAAATATTGCGAAACTGAGTGACGGTCGATTTTGTTAATCTTTGGCATTACGAAGACTGTTTCAAGTAATTAAAACTAAATAACAAAATAGATTTAAAAAAAACTTCACTTGCTTCCGACTAACCTTTAGAGTAATGTTATATTACACGAGACAACTTAACCCCAACAACAATAACGGTACAACCAAAACTTTGTGAATAACGCGACACTCCGTTCAAATACGCCGGAGACGGGATTAAGACTTAAATAAATATTTATGCAGCCCTGTGAAACAGATTAAAATATCACCGCCCGAGTGGCAAAGGCACGTAACTCGCATTTTGTACGTTTTAGTTTCAAATTATTTTACACAAATTTTCGTCACGTCCGCCAAGGTCGTACAACAGACAATGTCTAAATGCCAAGGTAAAAGAAAAACAGCAGAAGAAAACGAAAGGCCTTTCAACGACTTCTCTGCAAAGAGTACAGAGTTAAATTACAATCCACGGTTAAACTTACGTATTCAATTTAAATGTAGTATAATAAACTGGCGAGTAAAACACTTTCACTGTCAAGAACCCTTCTAGCGGGCGCCTACGCTGTAGGCGCTTTCCGCTACTTAGCCGGAAAACCACGGGATCAGCTACGAGCGTGTTAACCGTAAATTTATTCGAAAGAAAATTCGAAGATTTAAATTGTTATAGCGTAGAACTATGTTCCTAGATAAGAGCGATAGAAATAAGAGAGTAGGTAGGTACGTGGCGGTGCACCAAACGTGGGAGCGAGAGGCTGCACTCCGAGCTCTCGGTCCGTTGTCAGAAAATATCTAGTTTAATATATAACTAATAACTATATACATATACAGAGGTCGCAAGTTCGAGTCTTGCCCTCGGTTTCAGACGATGATAGTTTATTTATACGTTATATTTGTTATCTGTATCATATCGTTTCTCATCGTGGTCATCTTCCACGTTAAATTGACTCGAAACAAAAATATTTAATAAAAATAAATTGTTTCATTAAGCGGTATAATAACTCTAATTATCGTAGTAGTTACTTGTAAAAGATAATCTCGAAAAAGCGAAGTTAAACATTAAAATGTCTCGTTGATTTATAACTTACGCTCCTTCTCCAGCCGGCCCCTTGCTTACAAATGCGACCCTGGGACTAAACTCGAGACAAACGATTC
This sequence comes from Epinotia ramella, assembly GCA_947578815.1. Taxonomy (NCBI): domain Eukaryota; kingdom Metazoa; phylum Arthropoda; class Insecta; order Lepidoptera; family Tortricidae; genus Epinotia; species Epinotia ramella. The sequence continues at coordinate 28,477,179 of OX388204.1, read as the reverse complement.
TTACATCTTGCTACTTTCTCTAAATCACGTTTAAATTAAAAAAGGATACTGTCTTAAGTCATTATTTTTAATTCTCGGAAATGTTGTTTTAGGACGTGGTTTTATTTAATGAACTGAGCTTGAGAAATTATACTGAAATTGTTGTTATACTCGCTTTTTGAACAAGTGTTGGTATGTATGAGCGACGCGTGGTAAATATATGACTATATAAATATTACCAAAACTTACAAGTTTTTGCGGAAAAGACTAGGTTCTGATTATACAACGTGTTAATAAAATAACGCAAAACCTGAAAACCGTTTGTTCAGAATCGAGCATAGAATGCGAAAAAAATAAAAAATAAAAAATTTTACAAGATTTATTTTTTACATTTGTATGGAGTGTTGGCCGACTGGGGCGACCTGCTCCATACAAATGTAAAAAATAAATCGCGTCAAAAAATTTATTTTTTATTTTTTTCGCATTCTACTCTCGATTCTGAACAAACGGTTTTCAGGTTTTGCGTTATTTTATTAACACGTTGTATAAACAAGAACTATCAGCTCGCCATGAAATAACTAGACTGGAGATAAGGGTAAGTCATTTATTCCTTGATGCTGCGGGCGTAGCTATGGTTGGCATTTTATCACTTATCGTTGAGAATAAATCATCCGTCACCCTCGCACTCGCATACTTGTCAGAACGTGACGGATGTCCTATCCACAGTGATTAGTGATAAAATACCAACAATGCCACGCCCGCTGGATGTCACTTAGTATAGAAACACAGCCAAGCACATCTCTGGTAAGTACTTAATGTATAATCAAAATGAACCTTCTATATCAGCCCGTGAAAACGTAATCGCACCTAAAAAGCTGCAAAAAGGCTCCGCTGAATGCTTGGCGGCGATAAATTTAGAAAAAACAAAAGGAATACAAGGTATAAATCGAACCGCAATGCAATATACGTCTATTAGCCGGCCACTTGAAGGGCGGTAAATCTCCAGGCCCCGAAACACTACGTTTTACAGCTTTTACTCGACCGTAGGCGCGGCGCTTGATAAAGGGAAGCTGAGTCACTCGTCCCGGTGGAAACGCACAGAGAACAGCTATTATTCTGTAACTTGTTTTAAGCTCACCTCGACGCTCACCCACAAATATATCGTGACACCGCGATGCGTAGTAACCAAGCGTATGTAGAGATCCAGTTTCGTGACGGGTGACCGGCGCGGTGAGCCACATTAGCGCGTAGCGAATAACAGCCCTGTATTCCCAGCACGGATAATGCGTCTCTTATAAAAAAATGTTGAAAGAGACGTCTAGTGCGAGAAAATCGAGAGAGCTCGCTCGCCGTCTTGTGATAGCCGTGTAGGTTCATGCTGCATTCAGTTTCGTGCTGCATTTCAGTCACTTTATTGCACATAATAATATGCTCAATTGTAAACTTACATGACACATAATATAGTAAATCATTATTTATTAAGTGTTTTTTTTACCATTATGATGGAAATCAACGACCTGCCTGACGGTTAGTAGAAAAAACGCCGTAAAACTGATTTGTCAATGACATAGCGTTGTTCAAGTAATATTAGTACTACAATACGTATGACATTAGAAAAATATATCGCACCTAACTTTGCAATGTTTTGTTAAGTTCGGACCTAATGCCCTAATCTGGCGGCTAAACTTCCCATTTAGTACTTATTTGTTGTACAACAAAAAGTACAATATTTATATTTTTTACAGTGATGTTTCTTTTCTACCCAAAATGTGTAAAGATGCAAGACTCGATTCTCGACCGCTGGATATTTTCTTTTCACCGCATTTGATACATTTTTAAAAGCTACGAAATAGCTCTCTTGGGCACCAATACTTAAATTTAGAAGAGCGACGCTAGTTGGTGATAAATAATTAACAACTGAATACAGAATTGTACTACTTTTTTTCTAACAATTCGTAAAAGTTGAATGGTGGAACTTAGGCCCAAGAGCCGCGAGATAGAATAAGCTATATCCATCGTGAAGCTACTATACTGTACTGTCTTTTCGAAGATCTCACGGTTCTAAATACACTGATTTGCCATACGATAAATAATAATAATCTTGAGCTCCGTTCCATTTTTTAAAATCCGATGTGTAGTTTCGGAGATTTCCCCTGCATACAATCTTACAAAGCTACAAAGTAACATTTCACAGTCAAGTCCACTTTTTTATTAATATAGATCAATTTAACCAAACTGATATAGAATTTAATTTGACATTAAACGAAGAAATTGTATCGAATCTTGGCTTCTCGAAGCTTGAACCCACACTAGACTGATCTAATTAACACTTAAATTTCTAGTGTAATCTTCCTTAATGCACTTGTCCCACTGCCGGAGAGTAGCGTGTACTCTAATAGTAATTCTTACTCGTTTTTACTTGCTTGAGCGAGTAGCACGTAGTATATAACACTCGCTTACTCGCCGGCGGTGGGACAAGTGCCTAAGACCCGCTAATAAACTCAACAAAAAGATTGTAAGATTGAAGTGACTAATGGTTAAACTAAGGAATGATCGGGAATGTTCTCACAACAATAGCTCGGCGAGGTCGCGCCTGCGCGGTTATAGCATGAACCCGCTATCTGGCGGAGTGCGAACTATTACCAACGATCTAGGAAACAATACTTACTTACTTAATCCCTTCTTTAGTAACCAAAAAATTACAGATAAAAGTCAACATAATTATCAGTTTGTTTTATTTTTTATATGCAGAGTGCACCAAAAATGGGGTGTGAACCGATCAAAGGCATAACAGGAATCGTATTCTGATAAGAAAAAACTAAGAGAAAAAAACGCGTCAAAAAATATTCATTTAGTGGGGGTCAGGATATTTGACATTGTATCTCGTTCCCTGTGGTTATTGTCTATGCTTACATCTTACTCACACGTATGTGTAATTGTGTATGTGTGTCTGAGTCCATCCTTTCTTTGTGAAAAAAACGTTCCATCCGCGGATAAAATGATACGGGCACCCAGTCTGACATTACTTACATTGGTGCAAGTAAACTTTGGGTCAACAAGGTTTTAAACTAAATTAATCGAAGTCATCGGTTGCCTCATCTTTCAAATATAATAAAAAGTTTTTCTTATAATAAATACTATATTTATTACTCAATCACGCCTCAACGCTGAACGGATTAAGATGAACTACAGGATACCTTTTAACTCGGGAATCGGGTATAATTACAACTTAGAAAAGTTAAAAATCCCCGACATTTTAATTTCAAAGTTCAATATCTCAAAACCAGCTGAACCGATTTTGATAAAACGTAAATACGAACCATCTCGATCACGCCAGCATTCGGACAAAAAAAACTGTAATAAAATCAGTCCATTATTTTAGGAGCTGCGATGCCACAAACAGATATACAGTCGAGTCAAACTTATAACACCCCTCTTGCCTCGGGGGTTAAAAATTATGAAATCGAGGTTCGAACTCTACACAGGAGATCGAGCGGAGATAGTTGCATTCAAACGTTTTGTTAACGAGGCAAGATGCCCGCTCCAAGAATTCTTCGCACCGTCATGAAACTAACACAAACTGAAGGTACAGTCAAACAAAGAGATCGATACGGCTAAAGTTACAAAAACTTGTATACACGCCTTTATTGCCTTAACATTAAGGTCGTGTATACATGATTTTGTAATATTGGCCGTATCGATCTCTTCTTAGTCGACTGTACGAGTACAACTCAGACGCATAAATCCGTGCACTGCCCTAGCCCGGGGCGACGTCGAACTTTGTCAGATGCTAGCACTAGTAACTCGTGTTTCGTACTGACTAGGCCATTCACACACCAGGAAGAATTATAAAGCTAGAATTGACAGTTACTAATAAATCGTCGGTTTATTTCTCGATGATTTGGACGATTCTAAAATGCATTGCTAAGACGATGAAACTTGACCACAACCAAAACGGTTACCTTTCGCCCGCGGTGACTCATTTGTAGATGCATACATACACAGATTCACGCCTGTATTCCCAAAAGAGGGGTAGACAGAGTAAGTGAATGAAATGTATGTTCCAGAGTGCCACTTTCAGCATAAATGTGGGTATCAAGTGGGTATAAAAGATCGACAAAATGTGATATCGCAGTGATACGTTGCTAGCCCATCGCCCACAATACACTTTAACCCTTTTCTCTTAATCGAGTAAAATTTTACACAACGTTTTCACATCTTCGGTATTTTTTGTTGCGATCTGAAAATAAAATAATGCATGAGATAAGCGACTCTGATCATAAAATAATCTGACTGCTTTTACGCAACTTCTGGGTAAGTATGTGAATCTATCAAGAAACACAAAAAACCATGTTAATATAATATAAATAAGTAAGTACCTACATTTTAACTTTTTTAAGGAGGAATTTACCAAACACTGGCCAGGAAACAATGCAAAATAGTTAAATAATTGAATAAGGAACCTTTACATGCAGTTGCCAGGAGAATTTACTTAAAAACAATTGCTTAGTGCAATTGCAATTTTTCTTGTAGTTAATGCTTGAATATATTTAATTAGAATGCCATATATGGCATTAAGTCCGCCTTTTGTACGATAAGTTTTCTTTTGTGCAATAAAGTTTAAATAAATAAATACATTATTTCATACTAAGAACAGCTGAGAGCTGCAACAGTAGCAGCAGACAACAGTATAAACTGTAAATAGAAACGCAAAGCCGCAATCTTCACCGACATGTTAACTTAGAACTGTGTGACTCTAGATAATAAAGTTAAAACCACCAATAAAATTGCCTCTTAACCAACAATATTATTCGCTTCCTATCCAATGCCCCTCAAATATTAAAACGCTTTCACATACACGTACAGGAAGCAGCGATGAACGTTACAACGATGGAAGCAGTCAAGTGTTTTTAGTATCGTGGTAAAGGTAAAGGATTATATAGTTGCAAGAAAACGAGCGCGATATGTTATCATATAAGGCTGGAGTTAATAAAGACATACTTTTACGTAATAAAATGGCGTGTTATGGCGGAGTTATGGTATGGGATTAGTTAAGGAGATTAATTGCTAATAATGCGCCAGAATTCGCATAAGGATAGGTGTATGTGTGTGTGATGTATTGTTACTTTTGTTTACACGTGGACGTAATAAATTTTGTTTTGTTTGTTCCTAACAAACAAAACGCAGTTTAAGTAGACACTGGAGGATCTCTCTTTTCAAGAAATGACATAAGTACTCGTAGGTACCTTAAATGTAGAATTCATGTAAATGCCTTTCACCTAAATTGAATATCAAAACTTGAATATACTATTAAATTTATTTTTCTATAACATAGGTATTTGTTGTTTCCATAGTTTAGAAAAATAAAACTTCTTAAGAAGAAAGGAAAGAAGCAAGTCGATTTCGATTTAATTATAGTAGGTAGGTATATTCTAGATGCAGTTGAATTATTTAATAAATTGTATTAGTGCTTTCGGTCATAACCCTCTACATACAAACATACAATATTAAAGCTCACAAGACATTACCTCTTTATAATCCTACTAATATTATGAATGCGAAAGTTTGGATGTTTGGATGTTTGTTAATGTTACTCAATCACGCTTTAACGGCTCAACCAAATTGGATGAAATTTTGCACGAAGATCATTTATAGCCTGAATTAACATAAAGGATAGTTTTTATCCCGGGTCCACGCAGACGAAGTTGCGAAGCTAGTATTGGTATAAAGGTGAAATACGATTTTTTTAGCATGTGTAGGTAAGTAAGTATATAATTTTGTTTTAATTTCTTGCTACGTAATTTGACTGGTGTAGACCGCTTTATTAGCTATTAGACCACCTGTTATTAATTAATTATAGTTTTGACTCTATGTCTGCATTACTATTGTGTAATTACTTACATATGTGGTAAGGAACATTTTTCTGCTTACCTACTTAAAACATTTTTACATGCTCTAAATTTAATCTAAATCATAAATCAAGAATCGTCTATGCTACGATGTCTCATTTTTCTGCGAATATTCTGTAATGCCGTTTAATATTTTATCCACGTCTTCCTTCAGGCCGCATCTGATATACTTATGTTATCAAGCATAACATTCAGTTAGTTCAGTACTTAGACGTTCTATTCGATGCCAGGTTCCAGGTATTGTAAATAATATTTTACAGTACATATGGTGCTACTTTCCCGCACTAGTGCGGAAAAGAGCACTTTTTGTGCATATGTCGAAACTTTAAAGAGCCATATGTACTGTAAAACTTTGTACGATACACGTGCAAATAGGTAATTCGCAACTCATGTCGATTTAAAACACTCTTCGGTCGTGTTTTAATTTATCACCACTCGTTGCGAATTTTGTATTTTCTGCACTTGTATCGTAAATAACTATTGTATCGGTTATAATTTTTGCTACATAGTTCATTTATTAAAATTCTATACCATCCTTTTTCCCGCAGTACACTCGTCCGTCACATCTACGCCTACGGCCCAATAGTGCACATGCCCCACCCAATTAAAAAATAAAAATGTTTCTAGCACCTTCGTTATTTCAGTCAATATATTTAATAGAATCATAAAGATATTACGTAACTTATACAATACATGGTGCCTCTCACTCCTCTGCAATACATGGCGAGCAAATATCGATTATGCTCCTAAAACGGAACTACTTTTGTTCTTCAACTTTTCACCTACCTATGTTTTTTTTTTACTTTTTAACACAAATAAATTTTAAATCTAGGTACATAATCCATTAGTTTAATATCATACTGTTTGTCACGCTCATGGATGTTAAATATTGAGGACGTATTTGCGATACCTACATTGATGCTACAGTTAAAGTTCAAACACTAATAAGAGATGAGCTGCGGAACAAAAGTGGTTCAGTTTGTTATGAACATGTTGCGGGTAACATAAAATACAAGCAAGCTAAGCATTACAATTGTTCTTTACTTAAATAAATGTAAACGTTTTAAAGTATTCAATGGCCTTGAACAAGAATAATATCTCAAGACCTAATCCCCGGCGCTGTCCTAAAGTTCCAATATCTTAATCCAATCACTAGTAAATCAGACTTACGTCCCAACTTTGCCCACTTTTTATTACTTTATAGTCATTAGAAGATTACTATCTCAAACTTTGCATAAGAGTGCTTGTTTTCCAAGTTTTATCTTAATAATGTCTTTTTTATTACAGGTACTCGTCGATTTTTGTCTTCAGAATAAGGTAACCTAAAATAATTTACTCGTATATTTTACCAGGTTTCTTGCACACGTCTTTCCTGCTATAGTTACAAAAAAAACCCAAAGGCACTCGTAAAATAAATGAACGAGCGAGCGACGCCCACGAAGTTCTCCGGTTCAACTAGGGCGGTTCAACGCCTTTCGTATGTCCGGCTGTTCTCTACAGGTCGCATGTCTCAACCGATTCAATAATCATATTATAGATGATTATTGGGAGACCAAATATTTCAAATCAACTTCCTTACTGTTATCCTTCGTCCAAATTTTACACTCAAACCGTAAAATGTAAATGATTATTTAAAACACCTTCGCATTGACAGGTTTTTTTATCTTGTGTACAAACATGTTTCTATCAAATAAAATTCTGCGAAATTTAATTTCAGTGAAACAAAGGTATACCCGACTATATTGAAAATATGTTGCATGTTTTTATGTGAAAAATTAAAAGCACAGTTTTAATAATAGCTAGGTGTTGGGGAGTAACGACCCCACGGATCCGAGTGCTCCCGGGAGTCGGTCTGGGCCTCCGTCTCCAGCGAGTCTTCGTCGGTCGGAGTGGAACCCTAAGGGGCCGGCAGACTCTCAGCTCTAGAGCACCTTTGGACCACTTGCAGCTTCGGAGGTACGCCGCGAAAACCTTCGGAGAAAGCGCAGCATCACCTCTCGACACCCCTGAGTAGCTCACCCCGGTGTTGCTCCTGGCCGTCATTACGACGGTATTTTCAGGGGCCCATCTAATGAGCCGCTAGTCACCGCCTGCCTCGATAACTTTGTGGATAAAATTGTAATAGCCCAATTTTATTATCCACCCAAATCTCATCACCGTAGACCCAATTTATTATTCCATTTCGCCTACAATAGATCCAGCCGCCTGTTGGGACCGGTTCACGGGTGTCTACCGATATACAGTCAGCATCACATAGTTAGTAGCAGCCAAGGTAGCCAAATATATCGTAACACTTCCTTACTCCTATAGTAATAAAGACGTGTTCCGATATATTTGGCTCCTTTGGCTGCTACTAACTATATGATGCTGACTGTACCAGTGAATGGGTTCTAGCAGGTTTTCTACATGACATTAAACTTCGTCTCCAAAAGGCCTCCTCTACCTGTTGGATCTTCATCCCAAGCACGCCTTCCAAGTGACCGGGGTTCGCCCCGTGAATTTAAATCGGAGATACATAAATAAATATATATCATTATACCAATTCATACTATATATCCTAATATTATTCAAGCGGTAGTAACTCTGTCTGTCTGTAACCTTTTCACGCTTAAACTACTGAGCCGATAGAGATGAAATTTGTTATGGAGATATGTTAATCTCGAGGATTCTGAAAGTCACCTAAGGGGGTGAAATGAGGGGCGGAAGTTTGTATGGAGGTACGATATAAAGGAGTTCCAAGCGGACGAAGTCGTAGACAGAATTTTGTATATGAATAAACAAGCTACGGCGAGAGTCAAACTATCTCCATACCAAATATCATCTCAATCTGTTCACCGAGTTGCCTCAGTCTGCTACGCTAGTATTGTTTGTCTTAGTAATAATTACGAAAATGCACTCAACGTGAGATTTTACAACTTCTTTTGTTCCTAGATATGAAAAGAAAAGACAGTGAAGAGACGTCATTAAACCGAAGACCGAAGTGTGGCAATTGTAATAGAGCAGCTACTGTTGGATCTATTGTTTATGCGTAATTGTTATCTTCAGGTAGGGTTGTACATGAAGATTACAATTGAACAATAGATGTCGATTTCATTGTACCAATTTAAGTACTACATTTGGTACGTATTTACAGGTACTTAGTTCCTGTTTTCGGATTAGAATTTCAACCGTCAAATATCGTTATCTAAGTGAAATATTCAACTTCAAGTATTTATAGGTAGACCATTTACGTAACTCGGTCTTCGTCTACACGGTGCGCGGGTGCACCGCATAAATAACTATTAAAACATGGAAAATATGGCGATTTTTTTTACAATTTAATTTTCTTTTACATTTTGAAGCTACGGTAGCATAGTGGTTCAGGCATGCGGCTGTCAAGCGGCGGTCGTGGGCTCGAGTCCTGGCTCGTACCTGAGTTTTTCGGAACCGTTAGCTTTCCGGTGAAGAAAAACATCGTGAGGAAACCGGTCCAATCCCAATAAGGTCTAGTTTTCTCTATGGATTGGAAGGTCAGATGGCAGTCGCTTTCGTAAAACTAGTACCTATGCCAAATCTTGGGAAGCGGACCCCTCCAGCGCTCCTTTAGGGCATAACCGGGAATAACGCTAGGAGGATGATGATTTTCTTTTACATTTTGTAGGGCGATATGAGGTTCGCGGGATCAGCTAGGTTTTTTATAAAATAAGGTTACACAAATGCGGTTCACCTTCTTTTTAAAAGACTTGACATAAAACGGTCATAAAAATTAGCAAATACCATGTTCCATTTTCTAACTCTAAAAACCGTTCGACTCTTTCAACTGACATGAAGCTAAACAACGAACGAAACGAGTGAATGGTTCGCGAATGAGTGAATGGTTCGCGAAAGAGTGAATGGTGCGAGCGAATGAAAGAACACACTGCCATTAGTCAACTACGAGCGAGCATTATCCTAATGGGATCTCAAACCGTTTCAGAGATACGGTTTCTAATATACATAACTTTGCCTTTTATAATAATGTCTATGTCTAAGGTTACCGTCTAAAGTATCTGATAACAAATTGGAGTTTAATTGTTACTTGTAATTGAGGCGGCGGTTTCTTTTAGTTTTATTAATGCTTGAGATAATTTTGATGTGGTTTTAAATGGTTACGTATGTTTTATGGTGTGATAAGTATCTTTATTATGCTCGTTTATGGCTGTTAAGGAAATGGGCGAAAGTTTGTAGTGGAGGTGGATATGTTAAGTAGGTCGTCTATGACGGATTTGAGTGGTAATTAACACCAGGTGACGTATTAAAATCGCATTAGGGGGTAAATTGGTTAATAGTAGTTATAACTTTAGTAAAATCAAAAAATCTAGAAAATGTCGACTATTGATAAACTTACGCTAAAACAGCTCAATTTGCACTGTTTCAGTGTACGCCTTCAAAGGGATAAGATAAGTAAGATAAGATAAGATCGTACTAATACAGTAAACTTAATATGGTGCAGGACAATTAGTTCAGTACCTCATTGCAGAAGACCACAGCCATAATAACACTACTACTTGCTCTGTAGTAGTGTTGTGTTCCTGGAGGTGAGCAAGGTCGCCAGAGCTCCCGAGGATGCGTTGTGTTGAGAGCGAGGGAATTTGTTCCTTCAGCTCTCAACACAGCGAATCCTTAAACATATAAAGGGTCGGCAACGCCCATGTTACTCCTTGAGAGTTGCATACGTCTATAGGCTGCGGTGTCCGCTTACCATCAGGCGGGCCGTACGCTTGTTTGCCACTGTCGTTGTATAAAAAAAAAGACAGGGTTGCACTCCGGGAGTGCCGGCAGAAGTGAAAACTCAATAACATTGTAACAGTTTTTCGATCAGGTCACGGTGTCACCCTAAAAATGAATTTGATGCAAATTTATAAGCAATTATCAATTATTTAGGCGGACGGGCCGCGGGCGCGTTGGGTGCGTCGGGCACCAATTTGTTTTTGCCACTGCCAAATATTTTTCAAAGCTTTATCTCTTTAGGAATAACGCCCAAATTCGAACTATTCGATTTTTCTCAACAGCAAAACGGTGAAGGACGCGTTGGTATTATTACAAATTTATTTGCAGAATATGCTATTGCAAAAAGTTTTTAACGGCTTTATACTCTTACGAATAGCGTTCAGTTTTGAATGAAGTCGAATCGGCTAGCAGCAAAAAGTGACCGCCTTCACGTACGCGTCGCGTATTTAACAGATTTTCCCCATCCCAAAAAGTGCTCAGCTAAAGAAGTTTTCACTTCAAAAAATAAAAAAAGAACTAGTGGCACTGTGAGCTGTAGAACGCTCGAGCGTGCAATTTGATATTTTTTTATGGAAAAAATTACTTGGCTAAGAAATCTATGTAGTAGGTACTTAGTTAACGAACCTGCTCCCAAAATTTCACGAGATTCGGTTGAGAAATGCGACCTTTAGAGGAGAACAGCTGCACAGAGGGATATATACCGGACTACGAAAGGTTTTCGGGCCAAGCCGAAGCATAGAACTTCGTTCGCTTAGCTCGCTCGTTCGCAAAGTGGCCAGTTTAAATTACAAATCGCTCATCGATTCACTTAACAACATAATGTTTGAAATGAGGCGGTACGTGAGATCGCGCAATCGGATGGACAGCTCATTCGAATAATCGATTCAACGGGCCCGCTCACGTCACTATTCAAGCGCACAGAACACTCGGATACAGAGAGTCCAAATTTATATTTTTAACCCCCAACACAAGCGACGGGGGTTATATGTTTATGTCTGCGTGTCTGTCTGTGGCATCGTAGCTCCGTAAGTATTGGCTTTTGAGATGGTTCTGAGCGTTTGAGCTTTCGGGATGTAGTTTTATGCAGCGTGTGCGCTTGTATATGGCACGATGGTGGCAAACAAGCGTACGTCCCGCCTGATGGTAAGCGGAAACCGCAGCCTATAGACGCATGCAACTCCAAAGGAGTAACATGTTTGCCGACCCTTGATATGTTTGAGGATTCGCCGTGTTGAGAGCTGAAGGAACAAATTCCCTCGCTCTCAACACAACGCATCCTCTGGAGCTCCGGCGACCTTGCTCACCCCCAGGAACACAACACTACTACAGAGCAAGTAGTGGTGTTATTATGGCTGTGGTCTTCTGCAAGGCGGAGGTACTTCCCCGGTTGGGCTGCTCCTAATTCGAGCGGGATGACATTTTGCTGTGCTCTACCGAGCTTTGGTTAGACTCAAGGAAACACAAGGAAGGAAGGAGGACTGAGATCCTATTTCTAGAAATGGCACAGTGCAGATCTGATGATGACGTGGAGCTTTTTGGGTGTAAAAATAAAGCATAACTAGGATTTCCCCTGAAATTTACACCTGCAGAACGTTATGTTTGAGATTAGTTAATGTGACCGTCTTTTTATATAACTGTCATTAGAATTTCAATCTTTTGCCTTGGGCGGTAGAGTTGCTTATTGAATGGAGTTCTTTGATGATATTCTGCAATGATGTAGATACGTTGTCTATACGAAATGGCGTGTTGCAAATTGGCCACCAAATCTGAGAGCATACGTTTCCATGGACGACACGTGAAACTGAGGTGACGTGAATTGACTCAGTTTTAGTATGTCACTTTTGGAGTGCTTATAACCTTTATACGTCTTTTTATATTACCTACATCATTGCAATTCTGCCAACTCAAATAATCTCAAATAGACATACTTAATCTGCGTTCCTTAGTATGAATGGCAACAACTAATTTACTTGTTGCTATTCAACAAACCTGATATCTAGACAATCAAGATGAATGCATTGGCGACCCTGGCCTGATCCGATGACGTCACTTTACATTACAGGAGAAAAAATATATTAAGGGTGGGTTGCACTAAACAGTCATTAATCGTAAGCGGTGTTCGTTAAAATCTTAATGTATAGAAAGTTTTCCGTACCTTTACCAGGACATCAGTCAACCTTGTGGGGTACCCACGCCGCGCCTTCCGGTACTTGGTCGAGACTCGAGAACCTTTCCGCCCCAACGCTGGATGCTGCTGGATGCATGTGGCGCAGGACCGGGCACTTTCACTTTGGCACTCTTTGGGGGAGGCCTATGTCCAGTAGTGGACGTCTTTCGGCTGATATGATGATGATGATGGAAAGTTTGTCAAGTTTCTATGGAACGACAGCTGCCTGATTGTCTGTAATCGTAAGTTGATGCAACGCTTATAAAAAAATGTCATGAGACAGAATTCTCTGTAACAATCTAGTTTAGGCCACTATTCAAACAGGCCAGTGTTGTCGTTGTCTGTTGTCCGTTGCGAATTCGAAATTTGAATTTGAAAAGTTCCGGAATGTTCCGTTTTTGAATTGAAATGTGTCGCGTTCGGAGCACATGGTTTTTGTTGTTAATGTTTTTTTGTCACGGAATTAAAATGTAGGTTACGTTTGTCCGTGGAGGTTTTGCTTCGTTTGGAATGCTTTATTGATTATTGCGCATGACGTAATACTGTTCCAGGATTTGAAAATGTTTGACAAATAAAATTACAGTTCAGCTTTGCCATGCAAGAATAGGACAAACGCCCGTCATTTTGAAAACTTAACCCTGTTCTGTACAGTAGAGACTTCCTAATGATAAATTAAAATTAAAATTAACCCTTAAATGCATGATTTTTTGTGTAACTTTTTAATAAATTGAAATAGATGTGTCATGTTGTATAGATTGAGGGAAAAATAAAGAAAAAAATCATAGTATTTAAAAAAACATATACAATATACGATGCATATATACATGATTATGCATTTAAGGGTTAAATAATTTTTAATAATTTTTATTTTAAAGTTTGGAAAAAATTGTGGTTATTCTTTTCCATTGGCGAAAGTGATTTATCGCCTTAATCATCGTCATTTGAATAATTTGTCACTGGAAACATATAAATTATGGTACTTAAAATAAATTTATAAAACATTACTTTTGTCCTTTGTTTTGTATTGTCACGAATAACTATTCTTATTCTTATTTAGTACCTAATTTTTTTTATTAATATAAGGAAGTCTCTACTGTACAGAACAGGGTTAAGTTTTCAAAATGACGGGCGTTAGTCCTATCCTTGGGCCCATGCATCACAAAATACGATGTATTGTAAGTTGCTTCGCGCTCACGCACGCTCGGCTATACGCTAACGCTAGACAGAGCACAATGAACGATGCCCATTAACATTTATAATAATAAAAAAAAACTAAATTAAAAAGTTTTCGCTTAATATGCCAATAACATTTTTTTTTTTTTTTTTTTTTTTCAAGAAGGTACATAACACATATTTAATTTCAAATTTACTCGCCAAACTGACGGAACAGTTCACATTATATATTGTGTGACATACTTTAATTAATACAGGAAAACTTATTTATCAGAAAATACCAAGCGTTACAAAGATTCGAAACAATAGCTTATTACTTACATAATTAAAAATATGATAAACAATGATGAAAAACAATTTACTTTTGGTACATGCATAATGCATATGGCTATGCTATCGACTGATATATGACTTTCATTAGTGGTCATGCTGTATATCGACCGACTTATCGACTAACGAAAATGAGCCTTAGGTTACGTAATTGAATATTGAAGGTGCCGGGTGCGCGCGCAGTTCATAATTGCATAGAAAATATGTGCCGAGCTTTCATTATGTCTGGCGGCGGTAGGTACCGGCTCGCAGCTACGATTTTACACAGCTCAAAATGCGGATCCGAAATCCCTGAAGCCAACACTTGGGAAATACAAGATTACCTACTGATTTATTAAATAGCAGTCCAACTTCAAAATAAATTAAGTTCAAAGCAGTTAGGTATCCCAAAAATGGGTATTTTGCGATCACCATAAAAGTTAAAATATGTATATGAATGCTTTAACTACTTAGTATAACTCTAGTAGAGTGCAGTAGGTACTGTCATTTTACATTCATTTTATTAAACAGGGACAGACATTTTGTAACCAATATGTAGCTATACGAATATACGTACGGTAAGGTATTTTCGTACTATCGACAACACAGCTAACTGACCATCGGTGCACCTTAAGTGCATTGTATAAACACAGGATGGTCAGTTAACAGTGTTGTCGTTTGTACGTTATGATTAGCAAATACATTATGGGGAGTTAAGTAGCTAGGCCAGATGATCGGTTTTGAAACGGTAAGGCTCCTAAATGAGCCAACAAAGATTGAAATAGTATCCTTTGATATTTATTAAGAAACTAAATGTTTCGAATGTGTTTAGTTAGACACATTCATGACTGGAGTTGACGACACAACGGAGCCACGCTGTTTCGTATTTTATAATTAATTTCTATGTATGTTAGTCTTTAATGTATTTGTTGCTTAGATGGCCTTAAATGCTTGAAATAAATAATTTATTATTATAACTATTAGAGCAAGTAAATAATTGATTACGATTACGATTCAATAAAATACCTAAGAAAAAGTGTGGCTATTCTGTACTAAAACTTTGCTACACATTCACGCTTATTCATCTTAAAATGTGAACATTAGATATTTCAAAATAATCATTCGTATTAAAGGTATGTTTTTTTCATTTAAATTTCGCAAGTTAGTCCGTGCTCGGGACAAGAGTCACAAGAGCACAGCATTTGACTATCGCACTAATAGTAGCAAGCAAGCCTTTGTGGGCTACACAGTCACCTTAAAAATAATTCAATCGCATTCAAGTACAAATTGAGAATTCGACAACCTTCGATAACAAGGAAGTCTGACACGAAAGTAGTTAATAATACCGATTATTGCCTGTCACGTGAAGCGGAGATCAAGGCTTTCTCGGTTTAGAGTAAGTTCAGAGTGTTTTCGTTTGAGACGTTTTCGGAAGTATAGTCAAATTATGACATCGATAAAGAGGTTTCTCTGTCGGTGTCATTGGTGTCGGTGTGATTTTGATGGCTGCGATACGATATCCACGAATTTTTAAGAAAATAACCAGATGATTTTTGATTATTCACATCACATTGCAAAAACGTGCCATATTGTACACGGTACAAAAAATCTTCCTCCTTCATGAAAGTTTTATATATCCAGAAATGGTTGGTTTTTATTCTTAGCCAAAACTGTAGACAATCTACCGGTGCCACGTGCTTATTTTATTATAGAAAGCAAGAGATATTACTCGTAATTTTTATTTGTTTAAAATGTACACTTGCATTTAATTTCAGGTTTTGATCGCAGTATTCATCGTAACGAGGCGGCACGTAGCTCGCGTGTTTTGTTCGCGTGCGGCCACTTTCATGCGTTTCCATAGTGCATTTCTTCACCTAGTGGCCACTTGTGTAAGCCCGTGCTAGCGTCAGCTATTCAAGACAAGCTTAATCCGCTGAGGAGTTCACTCATGAGTGAACTCATCAGCTTATTAGTTATACAATTACTTGCAAGTATTGTTAAATAACTGAGATCATTAAAGACGCTATCACATTGAATCATTTATTTATGGCATCATAAAAAATGTAACATTACAGCAAATGCCAAAGCGCTACAAAGATTCGATACTAAAGCACTCGCTTCCATTCCGTCATCAGCCTTGATATCCCTGTCACAAACAAGTCACATCGAGAAACTGTTGATGAGCGCATTAGGGAAGATGCAATAGTTTCATTTTTGCTTTAATTTTTTGAATGAATCGAATCGCATGTAAAATAGACCACAAAAGTCTTAAAAATTACAATACTAATTATAGTAAAAAAATCCTGTCAATCAAACTTTCACACATGTGTCACTCGCCATATTTGTTAGTTCGCGGTTCGTCCCTAGATGTCATAGTGTGTGTTGCCTAAGTTTTTAATTTTGACAGGAGTGACGTCACCAGACGCTGATTGTTGGATTAAAACACGTTCCGTTTCACATTACTTCAAATCGTATTTATTGTTTGAAATTACCCTTATGTTGTTGATTTACCACTGATTCGCACGAAGCGCTTTGCTTCCAGTTTTCTCGCGGGGACAGCCAAAGAGTGGAACTCGCTTCCGGCAAACCTTTTCCCAGTTACATACAACTTGGATCTTTTCAAGACGAGAGTGAATAGGCACTATCTAGGTATGCATGTAACAACCTCGACCTCATCATCACTTACCATCAGGCGAGATAGGGGTCAAATGCGTACCTATACCTATACATAATAAAAAAAAAAAAAAAATAGTATAAACTAAAGTAAAAACGTTTCAGTAGCTATTATTCTTTGGTTTTTCAATAATTTGGTCACAAAATAACTTCATCATGTAAGTGTTCCTGGATGCGTGTAAGGGCACCAGGCAGGGCTCCCGAGGATGTTTTATTTTTTATTTTATACAACGACGGCGGCAAGCGTACGGCCCGCCTAATGGTAAGCGGAAACCGCAGCCTATAGACGCATGCAACTCCAAAGGAGTAACATGGGCGTTGCCAACCCTTCATATGTTTGAGGATTCGCCGACTTGCATTTCTGTATTGCATGTCAACAAAACAGGTCCTCAAATAAATTAAGGTTTCTAACGCACTAGTGATTCCACTGTTTTCCTACAGTGAGTCGAGGGTGTATGCTTGTTTGCCACCGTCATGGTATATAAATATAATTACAAAATTACAGATTTTAAACATGAAACATAGCTTAGTACCGTCTCGGCAGACAAGACTTTCCTACGGAACAAATAAATATTATAGAAATGCTAGTGATAGCGGTTTTGACACTTTTGGAGACTGGAATTCATTGCTTGTGATCCCAACTAACCACAGTGCGTTGCGCGTCCCGACCTCCGCCTCGCAATGAACTGATAAAAATGTTGCAGTGCCGCAATTCGCGCAATGTCGTCGCTGGGCCGTAAGATGGGTAGCCCATGTATATAATATAATATATAATGTTAGCCTTCACGTATACCAGGTGGTGTGAAGATGTACGTAGTGATAAAAGACACAAATAAATAATTGGCTACACTATTGTCCATTACGCCAATATCTCTTTATCTCTTTAGAGACAACAATATACTCACCCTGCCCTCGCAGTACATATATGACGTCGCCAAATACGTCGTAGAGAACATCGACACTTTTCCCCATAAAAAGATAACTCGCACAAGGCAGGGGTCCACGAACCAACTCCTCACACAAACCACTCGACTGACCAAGTCAACTAAAATCATCTCTCATGTGGGGCCAAAAGTGTTCAACAAACTACCCGTAAACATAAAATGCGCGGATAGTATATCATCTTTATTATGAAAATTAAAATCGTGGCTTCTCACTCACTCTTTTTATGACATCAAGGAAGTTTACAAGTTACCACAATAATAATGAATATCCATAAATGTGTACAATTTAATTTAAGAATGATGACATGTAATATTTTGAATATTATTAATAAATGACTTATGACTTACGCAAACGGTGATTGGTGCGTCGATTACTTTTGTTTTATTAATAGGACGCCTGATCCGTATTTGTATCCATCATCGGACAAAATCCTTGTTGCAGACTATTGATACATTATCAGTTTTTTCATGAGCCAGTTAGCCCATACACTTGGATGTTGTGTTGGGAGAGCGGAGAAGTTAAGTTTTATAGTTATTCAACTGATTTATAGCTTTTAAGGTACAAAATAGTTCGATTAATTGGCCGTTCTTTCAGTGGGTGCTTATCGTATGTGAGCTATGTATGCACTGATATAATTCACTTTATAATGTCATATTGTAGCGCGGCCTGTTATGTAGTTGGTTTATGTACAGTACCGGTAGACTTTGTTTTGTTCGAGTTGTGACTGTGATCAAAACGGTTTTTCTACTAAATTATTGTTGTTATATTCGCGTGATCTAAGGCAGTGTAAATAATAATATAATCTTGCTGTTTACTGGATCCATATAATTTCAGATTATACCGGTTTTATACGACATTCAAAATTATCAAAGTAGCCCCATTTTTTCCTAAAGTAACCCTAGTTGACGTAGTGCATCAGACTGTACAGTTTCACCTTTCTTAAGACAGTGTAAGGCGTTCACTTCGCCAACCTGAGTCACCTTTCTTAAGACAGTGTAAGGCGTTCACTTCGCCAACCTGAGCTTATTAAGTGCATCAAAGAACCTGATTCCAAATATGTTTTCAATCACCATCACTTATGCTTCGCGTGCCCAATGACATAACCACCGTAATTCAACTCCTGGGCATCTTTCGTCAACTCCAATTATAATCCCAAAACATGCCCGTGAAACAAAAACGTTATAACCGGAACGACGGCTGCAAAGAACCATGAACTGTGTGCATTGAGTACAAGATACAAATTAGAAAATCAGGGAAACTAAGAAGGTTCTGTTTAAGTTTCTCTTTACAAAAGTACAACCAAATTGTAGTGCAGATGGTTTGTAATTATCGTCAAACGCTAGCATTTTGCGCCGATTACCTACAGCGACGTTTACGTAACTGTTTATTGGTAATGAAGGTGCTGCTTTGTTGAAAACATTAACAATGTTTGGGGTAGTCTGGCAATGTAATGTACAAGTTAACTAAGAGCTTGTAATAAGGTGATGGCACTTTCCACACAGTGGCGCCATTATTGATTACAGGCAGGGTATTTCGAAAAAACCCCAATCCCAACCCCCCTCGTCTCGTCCCCTGACCCTCAAGAAATCTCATAATCTTTTTTATAGAACACTTTCAAAGATTTCGGCTAAGTAGACATAAATTGATCGATTTTATTAATCAGAATTTTATGTTCAGTTTTTATCAATGACGTTTTATTCTTGTGAAATAAAAATACTGACATCACAAACGGCCAATTACAAAACCGGACATTATATAAATAAAAACCACATACCGGCTTAAACTCCACATAATCCGAATACACGCTGGTTTAAAATGCGGCTATACCGGTGTACGAGTTTTCGCGCCGCCTCATGCATTTATGTATGGGACGGCAAATTGACGAGTGGCCAGTTTAAGCGTTTACCGGTTATTGTGTATTTGCATAGGTATATTGGGTGTTATTTACAGGATTCGAATTTTGAAAGACTAGTTAATTGCTTCGAGCGCTGTCGAAGTGTTATTTTTGCGCGCAAATAAAATACAGTCGTGCAACGGAATTTTGCCGTCTATTCATAGTTTTCAAATACAATGGATGCGTGAGTTTTTAAGTTACTAAAATACGAATATTCTTTTTTTTAACAAACAATTCCTCAAATTGTCCATACTCATAAAATGTTACAGGGACAAATAAGTATGTAACTCAAACATAAATTAAAAACGGACATTGCAGGCTAAGTAACGGTAGGCACGAGAACAATGTTTCGTACTCCCGTATTTATCGAGATTTAATATAATAAAGAATAAATAAATAAATATTAGGGGACAATCTTACACATTTCGACCTAGTCCCATACTAAGCTCATTAAGGCTTGTGTTATGGGTACTAGACGACGATATATATAATAGATATAAATACTTAAATACATAGAAAACTTCCATGACTCAGAAACAAATATTCATGCTCATCACACAAATATTTGCCCTTACCGGGATTCGAACCCAGGACCTTCAGCTTCGTAGGCAGCGTCACTGCCCACTAGGCTAACCGGTCGTCGAAAGAGATTTAAACTTCACATACTTTACAACTTAATTTAGACGAATGTTCTATTAATTCAAATAATTCAATTTCACGAATTGCGTAATCACGAATCTTGATAGTCAGGATCGAATATATAATAATTAATAAAATATTATTGATCATGATATAATCAAGTATTATACAAACTTATCGGCAATACTGTAAAGGTGCTGATAAGCCCATGGTGCTTGGGACCTTTCCATTTTGGATGGCCATGAGCAGAGATCCTCTCCCCTTGCCAGAGCTGACGGAGCCCCGATCAAATGTCTTGCCGTCCACACTCAGCATCCCGCTGCGCAGTCTCTATCTACCAGTGGGGGACAATGTAGTTTGGTTTGTTAGAGCATACTCTTATATAACCTACCACTGCCCCCTTTCCCACAGCAACTTCAACGTCACGCCGTCGCGTCGCGTGCCAAGGCAGTGATTACTCGGTCAGGTTCTGATGCGACGCCAGCTGACCTAAGGACCTTCTGTACACTAATAGCATAGAAATAGGTAATGGTATTTATTTAATACTCTTACAAATTGGTATACGAGTATGAACATTGAAAATAAAAGTAAAGTGGTAACAAATAAATAAATTCAGCTGGATAACGTAATAGTTGAACTAAAATAAGTCTATTTTCTCTCATATTCGTTGAGAAAAACACTACGTTAGCCTCGGCTGGCTTTGGGGCTGGCTAGATTTTAATTAATTAAACAGACACGCAACTTGCAGTTGCCTACTTCCATGCACAAGAGAAACGCGGCGGCTGCATTTTAGTTACATAAATGAACTTCAGTTTCCAATCATCATGATATAAATCATCCAAATGCCGGCTCTTAGCCAATTCGTGCAACTTCTAATAAATCGTATGTCCGTCTTGTAACACGTCTACCTACCAAAACCCATAATTTTCATTAGGATAATATATATTCCCCCAATCTCTTGCTGATGGAAGAAGCACTTACGCAGTGACACGACAAGTAAATTTTAGTTCCTACTCTAGAAGTCAAAATTCCTATTTCCAAGTGAAGTTCTTACGCTTTGAATATTTTCAATGCTGCTCCCACACTAGCGTGCGCTAACGCCTATTCTAATGTTAGGTGCACACTGCGTACTATTAGAATAAAAAGATAAGGATAATAATCAAAACTGATAAGGTCGTCGTAAGTTTGGAATATGAATGGATTGCCATTGTCTCCATTGTAAACTTAGCTTTTTTTACAAATAATATTTTCTTTCAACGGATTGCCATTTATAAGTGCTACATTAATTTGGTTCTTAATGGATGCAAGTGTAGAAAATTTGAGACTTTTTGTAGTTACTCATACTTTTTCTCTCAGATTCAAAAAGTCATCAAGAACATAAAATTTATCATCATCTTCATATCAGTCGAAAGACATCCACTGCTGGACATATGCCTCCCCTAAAGAGCTCCACAATGATCGATTCTGCGCCACCTGTTTCCAGCGGAATTAGATGTAATTAAAATACGTCTGTAATTTACTGTTGGAAGTTATTTTGGGCAAAAAATTATGACTGTTGAGTTGGTTTCGGCGTTTCTTCTCGACAGTGGTCTCCTATTTCAGGAACGCTAGTAGTATTGCCGAAGAATATTCATTTATTTTTATAGATAATTTCTGAAAAACTGTTTCTACGAGACAGTATTCGATTGCAGTGTACCTGGTCCATAATAGTGTGCTATCTATCAACGTCGCGCTCGCGGCAGCGTGCAGGTGTCATATTGACGTATTGAATACCAATATCACCGGCACTCACGCTTTTCTGCCTTACCCGGTTCTGGAGGAACTTTTGTGACCTCTGGCTATGGAAATCTATTATTCAGTTCCTGTTTTGCCTGCTTAAAAAAACAAATATTTTAACTTGTATAATAATAACGGGACCACGTATCTCTTGGTCATGGTCCTACAGTTTTTTTTACAAGCTTTTATTTAACTTGCCCTGTTAGCATGTTAGTATGGGACAAATCTTGCAAGTTAAATTTGACTCACTTCCCGGTGACCGATTGAGCTGAAATTTTGGGTAAAAGTAAAATTTGGATGACAATTCAATATTATGGTACGATGGTTGTATGATGGAGACTGAAGGTGGCCATGGGTATTCAGTACTTAACCGACGTAACCCCGTTGACTTTGGGTTCGTTAGAATCGTCTCAATGATCAACTGATGGTACCTATACAGAAAAGTACAGTCGGCAATAAAAGCTTGTACCAAAATTTAATTTTTGACAGAAACTTATTATACAATACGAAGGTGGCCAACAATAATACGGATTGCCTGATAGTAAGCAGACACCGTTGTCTACGGACGCTTGCGATTTCAGAGGCTCTAGTATAAGTTTTACCGAAACAAAACTTCACGATCGCGTTTGCGTTCAACCCTCAATTTGTATGGGATTTGACAGCTAAACTCGAACGCGGTCGTAACGTTTTGTTTCGGTAAAACATATAGTAGAGCCTCAGAAGAATTACAAGCGCGCTGCCGTTTCTTGATTTCAGGATTCATTCAATGTGGTGGGTCTACTCGCTACGCTCGTGATTCGATTTTGGAATCTTTCACTTCCTCCGCACTCAAAATAAACGCACCGAAAAACAACTTTGCTCTCTTGGTGCACAAATAATATATAGATCTACTAGCGTATAGTTGCGATTATTTAATGTGACTGACTTTTTATAAAACTGTCATAGGAATCGGAATCTTTTACCGTAGAAGGTAGAGTTGCTTCTTGACAGGACTACTTTAATGCAATCCGGCCAACTCAAATGATCTCAAGTACCGTAAAACGGGGCGAGTAGGGTCAAAACTGACATTCAAACCTCTATAACATTTTATTTTTATATATGCAAACTGAATGGTGTATATAATAAGTGTTCCGGAAGTTTGTATTTTAGTAAAATACCATCTCACCCCCCTTTCATCCCTTATTGATTTCCTTATCGTTAGGTCTGTTTCCGAACGCGTAAGCAACGCTGTTGATGTGTGTGGAGCGGAGTATGTTGATGTGCCAGGCGTTGTTGCACATTTCATGTGTAAATAAGTCAAGTACGAGTAAATAGGGCAGATTGGTGGAAGTACATTTATAGGTGGCCTCCTTACTATGGGAATTTGGTATCCGTAAAACAAAAAGCAGGCTTATCGAATTTGAAGCAGTGGCAATCCAAGGATATTTGGATATTTTCAATGTATTTATCTATATAAGTATGTATGTATATCGTCGTCTAGTACCCATAGTACAAGCTTTGCTAAGTTTGTGACTGGGTCGATTTGTGTAAGATTGTCCCCAAATTTTCATATTTATTTATTTAAGGGCCTTTGCTTTTCCATCCAATTTTCGAAATTCTTTCACCACTGTATAGAATAGGCTTTCAGAAAGGTCACAGGTTATATTGAATCCCGTGGCTCTACCTGGGTCCTTTGTAACGCGTCTTAGTTTTGCCCTAGCTAATATCACAAGCGAACCAATATTCCATCTGTTCTCTGCAGTTGACCCAGGTAAGTGCATGCCTGGTACATCAATACCGCCGATGCAGTCATTGTGGGGATAATGCACCAAAGTGCTTCAAATTACTGTAAGCTATCGATAGGTCTGGGCGTGAAGCAAGCGAGAATATAGCGTGCTATGCATGATCTTGGTGTCAGTATAGTTTTTCTACTTTAAGTTTTTGCAATTATCGTCTCTTTTCTTGTTTGGAGTCTTGTGTTTAAATTTCATTGTGTTTATTCATACAATTGTGTATTGTTGTCTGTGCTGTTATAAAGTTTTGTTGTTATCTACGTGTGTGCATGCCTGTACCAAATTGCCACTCTAACGTAATTACAAATGACTTTCCAGTTCCACTTATCAAAAAGTTCTTATCTCCTTAACTTGCAATACGAAAATGTAAAAATATGTTAGGAGTCACTCTCAGACTCTCAGTCTTAGGAGACCTGTGACAGATTCGAACTTAAAACGACGACCGCTTTAGCCTAGTTGGTAGTGACCCTGCCTACGAAGCAAGAGGTCCTGGGTTCGAATCCCGGTAAGGGCATTTATTTGTGTGATGAGCACGAATATTTGTTCCTGTGTCATGTATTTGTCTATAATAAGTATGTTTATCATCGTCTAGTACCCATAGTACAAGCTTTGCTTAGTTTGGGACTAGGTAGATTTGTGTAAGATTGTCCCCTAATATATATATTTAATATATATATTTAAATAGAAAGATATTTCCGAAATTTCAGTTATGGTTCATTAGACATAATTTTTCAAAGAACCGAATCAGAGCACCCCACTATCCACTTAGTCTTAGTCTGTCTCCTAAAATTATTATTATTATTATGAATTTTAAAAACATCACCAAAGATAAAAAACTGTGATCGGTAACCTGTCACAATGACTTGAGAAAGTTCTCTACCAGTCAACAGTAGCGTGCTAAATAGTTACATTCAGTGGACGACAATCCTATAACTTAGCCGAGTTTCTGCTATATGAACCCTGATTCTACGAGGGACCCCGGGTCACTGGCAAATAGAACACCACTCAGGCACTCATCTATGATGGGATGCGGTATGGTCACTTTAAGTAGACATCGTCAAATATTTAAAAACTTTATAACGACAGTTAAATTTAAAGTAGTTTAAGAGTATACAGGAAGGCTGCTCCGAATTTGTATCTGTTTTGGCGTGAAATTTCGGAGCTCCTGGGACAAAATACATCGTGTAAACTGTGCCACAAGTACGGTAAAATTCTTACCGAACGTGTCGTATACAATGTTTTTCATCACACTTGCTCGTAAAAGGCTTCATCACGCGCACGCATTTAGAGCTACAATGACCTAACTTGTGCCCACGGGCGTATTTTTATTCAGACCTACAATTACGCATGGTTATTCCTATTACTAATGTTTGAAGTGAGTCGGGTAAGTTGCATAGCTTCTGATTGCAAGTATAGCAACTCAAAAGTGTTTTGGTTCCATGTTCAAGAACTGAGATTGAAAGCCAACAGCAATGATCGATCTTGGGAACAGATAGCCATGATACCATTTAATTAATTCCCTACTTATGCTTGTTAGCAAACTTATTTTTTTTATATACACTAGACTAGTGGCTCCTTGAGCAGTAGAACCCGCCAGCCTGTATCTTATTTTATTTTTTTAATTTCTAAAGTGACTTTTCAGAAAAAAAAATCTATACTATACAACGAGCCTGCTCACAAAATTTCACGAGAATCGGTTGAGATATACGACCTGTATGCAGCAGGACGGCAGGACAGACACCGGACATACGAACGATTTTCGGCCCAAGCTGAAGCATAGAACTTCGTTCGCTTCGCTCGCTCCTTCGCTTACGTAGGTAGCGGAAGCCCCAAGCTTACTTTATTAGCCTTGAAGCTTGTTTTAAAATATCATCGGAGACCACCTAATACACATTTTCCTGCACGGCTATCACGCGACAGCGCGCGAGCTCTCTCGATTTTTCTCGCACTACCCGTCTCTCTCTTATTAGAACACATAACAAGAGGTATGGTGCGAGAAAAATCGAGAGTATGTCGCGGCCGTCGCATAAATAGACGTGCTGGGGACACTATACTAGGAGAGTCAACAGAGTAACACGGCTAGCAAGAAGATAAAGATACACATACTTTAACTGAGAAACGTTTTTTGAAATCTTTATAACATGAACATAAAATCGAATTTCATCCTGATTTTAAATTTTACTTGTTTTGCTTTTGTATTTCATCCAATCGACATCTTTTTGTCTGTGCATAGCTATCTATTATTTTTACTAAACGGGACTTAATCGCGTATAATTAACTTATTTATTTACCTCACTGAGGTCTTCCGACGCGACGTTTCGATAACAACATCCATGTTCACGGGTCAACTGGCTTTAGCGGGTAACAGCAGCTTTTTACTGCGCGGGTAGATAATTCGGCGGGTTTCTTTGCATAGATAATTCGATTATTGATAAAAACCTTAATGCTATTTTTAATTTTAGTCACTCAATACTGTATCTACCTTTAACGGTACATTGTTAACTCGTTGTGATCTCAAATGTGGTAAAAATCTTCGAGTGCGTTCCAAACACACTGTACTTATTCCCTTTCGATTGATACGAGTTTATTACTAGCTTGTATGGGTTTAACTGTGTAACATTATGTTTCCTTCACAATATTTCTTGAAACGTCGACAAATTAGAAACCATTTTTGTTTTAGTGTATTGATAAATGGTAACATGGCTCGCACACTTGCGTTCGGTGTTAGGATAGTTATGAAATAAGTAGGGATGGCAAAGTAATAAAATACTTAATTCAACGCTTAAGTCAACGACGTGTTTTTGGTGACTCTTTATCTAACCGATTCTCGTGAAGCTCGATTTGTTAGCAGGATAAATAATTACATAGTTATTTTTTTATATCCAGTTTTTAGTTTTTTTTTTAAGAGATCGGCAAGCGATCTACCTACTACAGTTCATATAGCCACGAGTAATTAGGGTTATATTAATTATCACAAAATTGCAAATACTGGCACTACGCTAGACCATTAAAAGAGTTAATTCCGTTTTTTTTCCTACATATTCCCGTTTTCGAATAAATCTTATCAACATTTTGACATATCATATGAACAGTGGTACCTTGTAAATTTCACCGTCATTACTCATAATTATAACTCTTCTTACAAAAGTATAAATTACTACAGTGTTATATTATAATTCATCTCTATACACGAGTATACCGATGAACAAAAAATATTTTTGCTTAAATAATACTTTTATGCCAACCCTACCCGAGGTCGTCGCTTATCTGCTCCGCCATCTTTTTTTCTCTATACTCCATTAGTTCCTTAATTAATATCCCGGGCGGAGTGAGCCTCGGGCGAATCAATCATAATCACCTGTTACAAAATATTTTAATTTTCACAGCTAAAAGGTTCCGGACCCCTGGAATCGGTAAGCAAGTTTTTGTTCTTAATCGTGTTAATAAGGTGGCCAGGGGTCGGCAACTGGGAGTTGTTTGCAGCCTTGGACGGAATGGGAATTAGTTTGATTAAAATTATATTAATAAAATTTGAGCGAAGCAGATTAACCTAATACGTAGGTGTCAGTTCACTCTTCGTCATAAAACGATAAAATATATGAACAATAAAAGACGTGTTAAGGTTATTTTTCCCTTATAAATTATCTAGATAGATCCTCTTAATTAGATAGTGGAAAAAAACATTTTGCTTGTTATTTATCATTTAGATAACATTCACTTGGATTCATTCTTTTATAGGTATAAAACCATTAAAACAGACTGCCAAAATGAAGGGTAATGTTTTTCAAGTGAATGTTGTTGTGTAGGTTTTACCCGACTTAGTATATTAATTCATGGGCGTGCGTAAATGGCTTTTGAATCAACATTTTCTTTTCTTCTGAATCCTGACGATGACGAATATGAATACGGTTCGTGTGCTGGTAAACAGACACCGTAGATTGTGAACGCTTGCGATGGGAGTCAATAGTAAAAAGGACCCACTTCAAAAAAGGAGTGCTAGTGAACGCTCCGGATTTATTATTTTGATAAATCACACGTGTGACTCCTCCGAAGTTCAAGCGTTCATTGGCGACGGCTTACCATAATAATAAACTGGAGCAAATTTTATTAGGACATAATTTCTCATCAGTTCCAGTAGTCGCAGCTGTCGCAAGCAACTAAATTATAGTGTTGAATACGAAATTTGGGAATCAGGATTTACGCAGGCATTAGGTACACATGTCTTTAAAGTAAATAAAATTGATATCTACTTGCTGGTTTTGAGACTAGTTTGGTCGTATTGAAATTATACCTAAATCTTATTTCATGCTCTGCCTCGAGTACGTGCATATCCAAGAATGTGTGAGTGCGACGCACTGATAATCAACTAGAAAGTTATCAATTAATATGATATTATTCGTTCTAAAATGAGACCCTTGGCCAATTTCATACCACACCATTGACATATTGAAATGTGTTAATTGTCTTGGTTCATAAGATATCACGCAATAAGTGACAAGATAGAGCGCCCGTCTCGTTCTATCGAACGGTGACAGCCAGTGACAGACGCTCTATCTTGTCACTTATCGTGTGATAAGGCCGACCATGATACGGGGTCTGAGGGGTAATCACGTAATGTTTCGAACGCGCGGAAGGACAATTCGACTGTCATTTTTTCATTATAAAAATTGACATTTAGTTTTACCTAACGTACGTACAGTGCGTTACGTGATTGACCTGCAGGTGGCAAGTAAAATGAGCGCCGGATCACAGAATAAGTAATAGTAATGATTTAATGAATGAAAACGTTTATTTTAGAACCAGGTCTATATTGATTATAGTATCCGCAAAACAAAGTGGCGAGTCAGGCAATAAAAGTCTGTACTATTGTTGCACGGCCCGCTCTATAAAGCACTGCAGGTGCGAAAGAGATAGCATGATCCAATGATTTATAACCTGACTCGCCACTTGGTTTTGCGGATACTATACCTAGGTAGTAAATATTATTTGAATATAACGTAAAATATTTCGCAAAAACAAGTTTTCAACATTTAGATTTTAAATTTCATGCAATCATAATGAGCAGAAGGTTCTCTGTTAACAAATCCCCTGTTTAGGTATAAACGTCGCCATCCTTTTCTATCGCGTGCAATGCGCTGCGATAGAACGCGTGCGTGCCGTAGCAGTGCTAACGTACCGGCCAGGGTCGAGTCCATAGGCTATGGTGTCGATTCACGATAAGTTGGGCCGTACCTATGCATGTTTTTCAATGTCCCTGTATAAAAACTAGGTTTTGGTTGCTATACAGCACCCATAATCACGGTACCTACAAGGAAAACATGAGGCTAATTCTACAAAAAAGTTCTATTTCTTCATTAATGACTCAGTTTATCCATTAACGAACACGGCTAACTGTCACGACGCATCATTTGTCAAAATGACAGACAGACGTTTTGAGCGCACGTGAATAAATGTCCTAAGCGACGGCCATTTTGTAAAACCAGCCGCCATTTCGAATAAGTTTAAATAGCTGCTATGCCAAATAATTAACAGTGAATCATGATTAAATCTTGTTGATGAAGGTTGATGGTAAAATAAAAGGAACTCGATTATTATATGAGTAATGAAGTTTGTATATCAAAATGAAGCACGTAGGTCCTGTACCGATTCATGAGAAAGGAATGTGTGAATATTTCTCTCTATTACTGAATTCAAAACTACGAGTATTTAACACTTTTATTTACGACAACAATAAAACGTTAACGGGTAATGGCATTTCATACAAAATTGGAGGCCTAGGCCTGCAAGATAGTCTTTTTTAATTTCTATTCCACAATTTGTGGCACAGGATCTCGGCGTTCAGCCATGAAAATTAAAGTTTGTTTTTTGGTACTATATTAATGTTACGTGGTGGAGGGAAACTGGGTTTTCTGCCGACAAACTGCTATGCAGTTTGGCAGATATTAATGAAGAGTTCTAAATGTTATGTTGTTAAGTTAAATAAATAAAAAAAAAAAAAAAAACAGGAACAAAACGAAATAAAAATAAAAAAAAAACATAAGAATACTAGTCACCGTCCCCAAGGTCTGGAAATGACCCCAAGATGCTGGCAGCGTTTCCCCCCTACACAGCAATGGTCTTTGGCCGAGAAACTCGCCAGCTCTGGGATCACAGGAAATATTAATGAGCCTTTTTTAACATGCTGAACAATTGGTGAGCTTCTGATCCCCATGGGCATCGTCTCGACCGCGAAAAAATATTTTCTGGCGCCCACCTGATTAAAAATGTAGGTATAATATGCATTTCGGAGATTACCCTTTACGTCACATACAAACATACAAAGCTTAGAAAGTTACATTTCGTACATACTATTTTATTGACCCTATTGAAAAATTGTCCAAATGCGTCCGCGCTAATGAAAAGAAGCGCGCTTGACAAATACGATTATCTGTCCCTATGTATGCTTAAATCTTTAAAACTACGCAACGGATTTTGATGCGGTTTTTGAAGTGAAAACTTCTTTAGCGGCGCTGTGCACTTTTTGTGATGGGGATTTTTTTTTAAACTCGCCACAGGTCACGTGACCGTAAGATGTCTCGCGTCCGTGAGATTCGAGAGATACTCCCAACAGTCCCGTAAGATGTCACGTGACCGTAAGATATCACGTGACCGTAAGATTCGAAAGATTGAAAATTCGTAAGACGGACACGTGACCTGATCGTAAAACTGTTACAATGTCATTGAGTTTTCACTTCTGCCGGTACTCCCGGAGTGCAACCCGGTCGTTTTTTTTAAAAGATTGAGTGATTCATGAGGAAAGTTTATATGTATAATATAGTACCCGTGCGAAATCAGGGCGGGTCGCTAGTAAAAATATAATACAACGCGCACACGACTCCGCCCGCAAAGTCAGGCGGAGCCGCGGATGTGCTTTGTTTAATCCGAAGTCACTTACCTACTGGTGTTTATTATTTATTTATTGGATGTGTAGTTCCAGAGATTACCCGTAATATACAAATTTACAATGTCACATACGCACTAAGCACATAGTCTCAAGCTTTGCTTATTTACTAATAATATTAAGTGGCATCATATTTCTAGGAATATATCGTCAATAATTCCATTATGTTACCACATTACTTTTAAAGTTCAATCGACCTACTAAAATTAATAGAACGATTTTAAGTAGTAACCGATCTACACCCCAGTTAATTTTAACTTAACTAATTCGACTTATAGCTCTATTTCTGTTACGTATTAAACAATCATAAAACATTTTATTGCATTTTTCTTATCAGAATCGATGTGAGTTTCGACCAATTTGCCATTAGAAACTGACTCTTAAACTAAGGGGATAGGGTTGTGACATTCTGGGTATGTATGGATCATGTTCATGGGTTCAAGTTACTATCGTTGTAGTAAATCATTTGTAAATGCTCCGAGAATAACGTTGAATAGTGTATGATTACGGGTCAAGATGGAAACTAGTTGTAGAAATGAGTTCAGTATATTCGTGGTTTGTGGACGGTACGGTAAGAATTGTATCAGCATGCAGAAGCTGACATGTTTTTTTTCGGGATAATTATGAATAAAACATTTTTTTGTTCTTGAAAAAAAGTGTTTATATGTTTAAAAAAAACAAGTACCTTAAGAGCGGTGTAAGTGTATGTTTTGTTTGAACACAATGACAATCATCGTCAAACTGAACGTCGGATATACTGAATGTCGCAAAGACAGTCAAAACACACAAACACTAGTTATAATGAGCATGGTTCTGAATTTGTTCAAGCATCATCTTGAATTAAGGTAATATGGAGTCCTCGTAAACTTTACAAAAAATCATATTTTAAATTTTTTTTTAGTACATTCTTCACGTCGACAATTATTTTTATGCTTACCCTTATCGTGACAATTAATTATAAATGGACTGTATTGACCGTATTCCTTTGTAACTAATGAGTTTGCACACCGTATGTTATATTACAAATGTCAAACATGGAATGTCTATTCGAATACGTTACCTACGTGCAAGAGGGGATTGGTAAGATTTTCACGTTTTATATTTTATTTTGTATCGTTTATATTACGGCGCGGAACCCTGATCCTGATAACACGTGGCATCGAATTCGTGAGGTTTTACGGCCTAAACTATATTAGGTACTTCAACTTAATATTTAACGTATTTTTATTGTACTTTATGACTTCAGACTAGTTACAGTACAAAGTTGCGTAAACTCGCTTCCACACGCGCCGAGATATTGAAATGTGAAGATGCGAAATCAGATGTGAATTACCTGTATCATTTTTGTATGCGTCTGGACCAAAACGATAAACATTATTTAAGTACGTGATTTAAATTCAATGTTGTATTTGCAATATAAATATGTTATTCAATGTTATATAAAAAGTATCAATTTATTTTAGGTCAAGTTTACGCATTGAAACATTTCAAAATTTTGTATGATTCATGTATCACCTAAAATAGACTTGTTTCTGAAACAAAA
This sequence comes from Epinotia ramella, assembly GCA_947578815.1. Taxonomy (NCBI): domain Eukaryota; kingdom Metazoa; phylum Arthropoda; class Insecta; order Lepidoptera; family Tortricidae; genus Epinotia; species Epinotia ramella. The sequence continues at coordinate 28,444,711 of OX388204.1, read as the reverse complement.
CTGTCATTTAATTCATCGCCTTTTCCGTATGTCAAAAACGCGAATAAGGCTCAAGAATTGCAAAATTCAGTTTAGATTGCAAGACCTGTTATGTCATCAACTGTAAAGTTAATTGCCAATTCTACCCATCTTAGACGTTTCCCTGCTAGACATCGACAGCTTACTTTATGTTCTTTTTGTAGCAACTAATTACCGGCCGACAATCTAATGACGTTTGAGCTGAAAGTGTGGAAAACACGTGATTGGGGCTTGATTGATTTTGTGATTGGGTTCAGTGATGGCAGGCGCTCCGTTAGTTCGAAGCCCTCCATTTAAAAGTTGAAGGTTCCTAATTAGCATGTCAGTTTAGTCTAAGTATGCACGCAAAATCATATCCTTTCTTCGACGTTAGAAGATTTTTTTTTGCACCTCTTTTAAATTATGATAAACTTATACCTCTTAACGAAACAAATTATGTTATTAAATATTTTTGCTTCGTGTCTATTTAACGTGGAAGTTACCACAGCAAGCAAATTTACGATATGATGCAGAGAACATATCAAGGGTCGGCAACGCCCATGTTACTCCTTTGGAATTGCATGCGTCTATAGGCTGCGGTGTCCGCTTACCATCATGCGGGCCGTAAGCTTGTTTGCCACCGTCGTTGTATTTAAAAAAAATTGGTTTGCACTCCGGGAGTGCCGGCACAAGTGAAAACCGGACCGATTTTATGCAGTATGTACTCTGGTTTTCACTTCGATTTTAAGAAAATTAATCCTACATTTTACATAATGAAGGTTATGTCATCATAACTTAAAGGGAGACGCCGCATGACCGCACAGCGGGGCGGGGCCGGATTTACTTTATGCACTAGACCATAAAATACATTTTCTGCAGCCTACAAACAACATTAAGAGGAACTTTACGGAAATCAGAAGTGAAATAGTACGTAAAGTGCACAAAAGGATAAATTTTACCTCAGACGTTTATATCCTATTATTTTAGGATAGTTAAGTCGAGGGGTAAAATGCCTCATTTATGCCCAAGTTATATGTGCTTACTGTGCTTTTCAGTTCCATAACGAAAAAATTACAAATATTTGCAAAATTGAACAGAATAAGCTCATTCCCGCTTACATTTTAAAAGATTTTATGTTTAATTTTAGACATATGATATAGGTATCTAAATACTTTATACTGCCAAGTCATATCAATGTTTGAATATGTTTATAAACAATAATTTACATAATTTACTAGGTAATAGAAAACATGAAAGTGAAATAGATTAAAGCAAATCAAAATTAATTATTGTGCGTGTGGCTGTTAGGCCCGATTACCTTAGACTTAAAAAAATACTCTGTGCACTAAATAATAAAAGTGGCATTTTGTGCAGCTTATATCCAACACAAAGGCGAACCTTGCAAGCATGAGAAGTGAAAGAGATTCTTGTTAGCGATCACCGTAAATAGCTATCTTGATAAAGGGACTTCAATGATTTCTATGTAATCCGATTTTTTTTTATCATATAATTTGTATATTTCAATACAAAAGACCTATCCCTCGTCGCAATGCAAACATTTCTTGCTACCTTTAAAAAAATATTTAAATTTTTCTACATCATTGTCCGCGTGCAATTTCCGATCAATCTCGCCGCGATCAATATCAACTTTTTTGGTAGGAGATGAAGGTTCAGATTAGCTTACTACTCGTATTAGGCGTAGTGCAAATTGTCAAGTAGATGCAATGGTAAATTTAAAACTCTGGCCTCAGGGCTGGCACGTAATTGAAACCCGGCGGTGCGTGAAATCTGTACAATGAAGGGACTAATTTTAAAGAAGATTATCGCCCTAAGCTCGTCGATCGACGCGATAATAAAACATGGGATCGTGACAAACTCTAGGGCTGTAACAAGGTTAATAAAATAAGATGAGTAGGTACCTACACCGGACATTATTTTATAGTATTTGCATCATAATCTAACTATAAGTTTTTTTTTTTGTTTTGATATGGACGAAATATAATATCGAAGTGAATAATTAAATAGTGAAGTAATCGGAATAATTCTGCCAAAATATTAATTTTTCGTACAGGATTTTATTGCCAACATTGAGATGATTCAAACGAGCCCAACGACCTGCGTCGGTTAAGTAGGTACTGAATTCCCATGGCCACATTCTGTCTCCATCATCTGATCAGCTCGATGGTACCATATTATTGGATTATCATTCAAACTATACTTACCCAAAATGTCAGCTCAATCGGTCAGGTTAACATGTTCAAAATTCAGTCCCAAGATTTATGCCTCACTTACAAACAAACAGGACAAGTTAAATAAAAGCTTGTAAAATTATAAAACATTCAACTTAGTTATCTTATTTTAAACAAAACTTATACACATTATAAGAAATATAAGTGGCAACCCTGAGTTGCATGACAGTGACACAGAGCGATTTGTCGAGATACTTTTATAAGGCATCTAAACTTTTTTTGTCTACTTCAATATACTAGTATATTTTTTATGTAAAGAGTTTATAAGGTATGTATACGGCCGAAGGGTTAGAGCGACATTAAACAAATGACATGTATTTTATTAACTCGAGAAGATTTCATTCTCAATAGGAAAATAGCTACGGTAGCCTAGTGGTTCAGGCATGCGGCTGTCAAGCGGCGGTCGTGGGTTCGAATCCCGGCTCGTACCAATGAGTTTTTCGGAACTTATGTACGGAATATTTACCGTTAGCTTTTTGGTGAAGGAAAACATCGTGAGGAAACCGATCTAATACCAATAAGGTCTAGTTTTCCCTCTGGGTTGGAAGGTCAGATGGCAGTCGCTTTCGTAAAACTAGCGCCTATGCCAAATCTTGGGATAAGGTGTCAAAGCGGACCCCGAGCTCCTTTAGGGGCATAACCGGGAACAACGCTAGGAGAATGATGATGATTTCATTCTCAATAGGCATGTGCCTTAATCAATTGACTACTTACATATTTTATGATGATGATAATGACATATTTTATACTTCTATTACCGCTGGGAATTGTGCAAATAATTTACATTTTCACATTTCTGTAATATGTGATAAATGAACGATACCTTAAAATATATCGATTGAAACTTTCACGATTCTCATACATTATTTTAATTAAACGCCAAATTTGGAAATAATTTATAATAGCTTATTTTCAATGTGTAACGGATATATTATCAATTAAATAGTTACCTAACGACAAAATCCGACAAATTTCAGACATCAAAAAAACCATAAACTAACTAGCTTTTGAAAAGTCAGAAAAAATATTACTCAATAAATATTTTTGTCTTTATTTTGGATAACTTACATTTGCTCTATAATATTCAAGATAAATCGTTCAAAAAAAGACAACGCATGCTTCATTTAAATCTACATAATTACTTCCGGGTGTAAAGTTTGTCGGATTCTTGAATTAATCATCTTAGAATAACATTTTAAAATGAAATCAACAAAAAAAACGCTATTATAAATTAATGTTTTTCAAAACCATATTTTGCCTGGAGTATTCAGCAATGTCAGCGGCAAAGCATCCGAAGGGTTAATTGATCGGTCTGTAATCGTAACTCGGTGCAACCCGCCCTAAGCCCCTCATTATCATATCAGCTGAAAAACGTCCACTGCTGGACATAGGCCTCCCCCAAAGAGTGCCAAAGTGACCGGTCCCGCGCCACCCGCATCCAGCGGACTCCCGCAACCTTTACCAGGTTATCAGTCCACCTTGTGGGGGGCCTACTCGCGCCTTCCGGTACGTGGTTGCCACTCGAGAACCATTCCGCCCCAACGGCCATTCTACGTGCTATGTGCCCTGCCCACTGCTACTTAACTTTAGCGATTCGTAGGGCTATATCGGTTACTTTGGTTCTGCTGCGGTTACCTTGGTTCTGCTGCGGATAGCCTCATTTCTGATGCGATCACGCAGAGGAACTCCCAACATGGCCCTCTTCATTGCCCTTTGGGTGACTTTGAGCCTTCTTATGGAGCCCCTAAGCCCCGTTCAGTTAAAATAATGATACTTTGAAACATTACAAAATTACGGTTGAATTATACAAAATTATATTATCATGTTGATTCGAATGTAATTTACACCAAAGTTAAGACTATAATTGCCCTGCTAAATTATTATTGTTCGCCTCTTGATGTTGACTAATTAGATGGTTTCTAGTTACCTAATACCGCCAAGGTATATCGTGGATTCATTTAGCATCTATACGAGTATATAGGAAGTATATGCATAGTACAGGCGTTGCTTTGTTTGGGGCTAATTCAATTTGTGAGATATTGATTTCTTCCCCGATAATTGGATTAGGTATTACTAAATCACGAAAACGCGCCAGTTTTAAATTGCATTTGTCGTTGACTTTCCCTTACAGAATCATCCTTCTTGCGTTATTCCGGGTTGTGCCCTAAATGAGCCCGGGCTCCGCTTTGACACGTATTCCCACGAATTGGCATAGGCACTAGTTTTACGAAAGCGACTGCCATCTGAGCTTCCAACCAATAAGGAAAATTATAACAATGATTTCCTTCACCGAAAAGCTACTGTTAAAATATCGTCGCTCATATAATATATTTTACAATGCATGTGCTCGAAAAGAGCGTTTTCCAAGCACTAAAATCGTGCGGAAAGTGCCACTTTTTCGCACTAGTGCTTTTTACTTTTCATTTTTTTTTTTAATTTTCAAGTCCGTCGTCAGCCCGACACAAAGAGTTTTTATTACTCGAGAAAAGTTTTACATATATTTCAATTACACGTTTTCTTTCATATTAAAGGTACATAAATACTAATAACGTATAAAATGAGTTATTAATGTTTATGAATTTTGAATTTGGTCAATAAATAAACTAATTTTAAATATTCACTTAATGTGTTTGGCTGAACGCATCTTTCTTATGCCTTTTACAATACTTAAGACAGTATGGCGGCTTGCACATGCGCAATGCGCATATGTTGACCGCGCATGTATCTAAAAGCCCGCCATTGTTGTATATTGTCAGTTTTGTGTAGTTATTTTATGTAAATATGTTAAAAAGGTCGAGTGAAAGTGAGTAATCAATAATAATAATGATTTATTGCGTTTTCAATAGTGTCAGTATGTTTCTTAGAACTACGACGGTACAGCGTCTTTTTGTTGATTAATATATTGAGTTACTCAAAATTAATTGTCTAAAACCACAATACAATGGTTTTAACTTTTAAGTGAATAAGCTTGACAGCAAAAGATGTGGAGAAGTTGTTAAATGCAATTCCAGATAATAAGTAGGTACCTGACAATCTACCTGGGTTCTTCAATTTTAACCTAGATCTATTTTAAACCAACATTTCAACATTTAATATATTTCCTCACACAAGGCATAGTAAAACGTTGTATGATACACGCGCGTAAATATGATTTCCGACTCGTGACGAATTAATAATAAATGACACTCGTCGGAAATCACCTACGTTCCACACTTGTAGCATAAATAACTATTACAGTACATATGGTGCTTCTTTCCCGCACTAGTGCGGAAAGAGCACTTTGCGTGCATATGTCGAAACTTTAAAGAGCCATATGTACAGTAAAACGTTGTACGATACACGTGCGAATAGGTAATTCGCAACTCGGGTCGATTTAAAACACTCCCTTCGGTCGTGTCTTAATTTATCACCTCTCGTTGCGAATTTCCTATTTTCGGCACGTGTAATAACTGTTTTACGCTTTTGTCGAATTATTTACTATTCCGTACAGAATATCCTCTGATATTAATTCTGTTTCGATATCTATGGTCGAACATTGGTGACACTGTCAGACCCGTGTAGCTGTCAAGCTTACTGATACTGTACGAGTTTATGCTTCGGTCCAATTCGGAACACGTTTTTGAACAACTAAGTGTATTCATATCACAATAGGGATGCGGACTAAAATTTTTTTACGATGCCATTCGTACCAGTTTTTGGAGAGGATCAAATGTTTGTATGGGAGCAACTACAATTAAATATCATAAATACCCAAAAGTTTGAGACAAACATTGACGTGACTGGCGGCAGCGGAGAACGCTTCATACTGATGACGTACCCCCGTATGACGTCACTTGTACAAAGTAGTTGTATCGTTGTATGGAAAATCCGGTAAAATTGTTGTTTCGGTCGCGAAACACTGCATTTAAGTACATAGTTGTCATACAATTTTGTTTTAATTAAAGCGTAAGGATTCTATTGGCAGTTTAAATTTACTCTTTGGACAATAAAAAAAAATGCATAATTTTTCTAAACTTTCAAGGTTCATATCTTTTTATGATTTTAATTACATTTTATAATTTATACTTTATTACGATAATTTGATGGTTTACTATCTATTTAGCATCACTACGTTATCAATTTGAACATGAGGCCGCATGCCTATTGTCTTGAGTCATACGCTCCTTCTTGCGTAAGCGAAATTCTAAGTATAAGTGATGACACACTGATATTGAAGTGATACTTATGTGTATCAAATTGAAATGATATTTTTAGTTGGGAAATCGAACTTGTGTTGCTCTCTTACTAACGCAACTGCAAAATATATTATAACTTCACTAGTTGCCTAGCAATTATTTTTTAAATATAAAGAACCTATATGAATGACATTGTGATAAAAAAAAAACTCCATTTTCATTATCACTCACTTTTCTCACAAAGGCAGGCCTTTGTGAGAAAATGACAATATAGCTTCTGGAATGTACAGAGATATTTGATGTTCCGAAAATTTTATTGCAATTAAACAATAATATAACAAATACCTCTACATCTACAGGCTGTATTATTCAAAGGGGGCATTGAAGTAAAAACTGAAATTTAACGAGATATGAAAACTCGTTCTCAGGAGTCATGGGGATAATTTTAGAAGAAAAAACTACATTCAAGGATTTAATTGCCCCTCTACGAGGGGGGAAAATACCTCTACATCTACAGGCTGTATTATTCAAAGGGGGCATTGAGGGTAAAAACTGAAATTTAACGAGATATGGAAACTCGTTCTCAGGAGTCATGGGGGTAATTTTAGAAGAAAAAACTACATTCAAGGATTTAATTGGCCCCCTCGTACTGAACACCGCCAATTTCACCACCTCAGACACTTAAAAGATCATCAAAAATACCATCTGTAAGAGTAGGTACGCCTAGTCTCCCGCCTCCATCGTTTGTTACAATAAGCCTTGGTATTACGCAATCATTTATCATAAACCACACTTTTTCACACGCAAAGTATAATATTGCCTAGTAGGTACATAAGGGCGTAAGCGGCGGCGGTTATTGAATAACATAAGGTCTATTGTGTGAGCAGTATTAACGCGACAGTTTATGGAGCGACATAGTCAAAGGTTTCCTAGACTCACGTTACTGACAAAAACAATTTTGATATTATCTTTTATTGCCAACTGAACTGTTTTTCCCAGTCATCACTAAGCGGATTCCGATGAGCTCGAAACGACGAGTTTATCTTTTTTGTGGTTGAGGAGTTTCTATGGCCACCTGCCGTCATCGTCAGAGTCGTCAGACCAGATGTAAGGTATGGGTATAACGCGTTTTAAGAAGGAAGCGATTGAAAGATTTAGTGACCGAGAGAGATTGTTGCGATAGCTCACTTGGTAAGTAGCAACAGGCCATGTATGCGGTCGCCTGTTTGAATCTAGCTCGGAGCATTTAATTTTTCCTTTAATTGGATTTTTTAAAATTTCCTTTGCAGTGTTATTGCTTGGTAAAGTAAAGTTGTTGCTTAGGCCCACGCGAGTAAGTCAGGAGGCGGAGGCAATTTTGACGGATTATTTTTAAACTAGGAGCTTGTAGGAATTCTTGCTTTAATTTTCAGTCTAAACTTCTGAGTTTTAGTTTGAGAAATAAATTTATGTTCCGCAGTAAACTCGGAACATACATTTATTTCTACAAGCTCCTAGTTTAAAAATAATCCCTCAAAAGTGCCTCCGTCTCCTGACCTACGCGCGTAGGCCTAAGCAACAACTTTATTTCAAAGTGACGTGTACAAGAGTCTCGCTCGTCCTGAATTTATGGCCACCCACTATCCTCCCTCCTTTATCCCGCTATTTCCTTGAAAAACGGACACCCTGTTTAAACACTTAAGTACGCTCCAAATTTACACGTCAGAGGTACGCTGTTCTTTATGAGCTGAGGTGTCTATTATAAAGAGTGGGATATTTTACGTGATATTTTTGTGGGAAATAAGGCCGCGCTTACATTGACTTCTTGAATGCCTTATTTCACATTGGCGAGTGTTATACGAGTACTGAAGTTCTATTTGTGTTCGTCGCTTGCCATTTGTTTCGCATTTTTAAATTGTCTAATAGTCGTCTTTGCCTTTTCTCGCATCTCGCAGTCGATATCATTTAGAGAAAACCTGATAAGATACTGTAACTGCTTAATACATTTTATGAGGAACTACAAACATGATTGCTAACAATAGAATAGATAAAATGCATTTATTTTTTTCAATTCTGGGAACATGCTTTGGTGGTAATTCTGAAGGGTATACACGTATTTGAAGATCGATCGACAGTGAAAACATCGAAGTACAAAATATGGAACGATTGAAACAAATCTCTCATCTCTCATCAGATCTAATGTAAATATATTTTCGCCTAATTTGTCTACAATACAAATGCCGAACGATTACAATATCAAAAGTACTAAATATCAATAATTATGCAGGCGATATATTAAAACTTCGAATAACAATAAAAATCAAATAACTAATTTTATAATATATTATATTATAAAATTAGTTATTTGATTTTTCGATGTTTTACTTTTAGATTATTTGGGCGTCGCTATTGCAATAGGCGATCACCTATTATGTTCTACTTGCATACCACTGGTAAAATTATTAATTTTAATTTTTGGCAGATTTTGTTACGGGAGCGTGTTTCCACCTTGCCAGTGGCAGTGGGGACTTGTAGAGAGACCGAAAACTGAGACTTATCTGGGGGCACGGGAGTGCCCCCGCCAAGTCGAGCGCGAAGCAAACACTGCCGTACCATCCTTTACTGGAACCATTTCGGCGCATTTTCAGGCCCCTATTTGAGAACCTCTGGATAAGAAGAACGCAGAAATTTTCGTCATCCAGTAAGCTATAATCACATACTTAAAATCCAAAATTTCAAGTCTGTAGGTCATTTAGTTCCGAAGTTAAGCGAAAGCAAAGTTTCGCATTTATGACACTCACTCACTCACTCACTCATGATCATCAAAATAGAACTAGTACTTCCCATAAACTCAGAGAGCGGAAATAAAATTTTGTGACTTGGCAATCACACAATAGTTCATAATTTTAGGTAAGTATGCAAAAATTCATAAATACAGTAAAGATGTGTGATTGCCACGTTGCAGAATTTTATTTAGCAAGCTAATAAAGATTAATAAGAATGCCTGAGACTTGGCTCTACGAAATATCTCACAACTTTTTACGGTGAAAGAGTTTCGAAACTTGGCCTCTTTTTTACATGGAATGTTTTTTATGGGATTATATATATTTGATTGGTTCGAAGTCGTTTCAGAGTGACTATTAGGCAGGTCGGTGTAAGTACGACGAAGAGCGAAGCGAGAAGGAGTGTTCGGAGGAACAGCGACCCTACAGCGCGTGAGCCGAGCGAGTGAAGCGAGGGTGCCGTGGGAGCGGCTGGCGAAGCGCCAGAACCGAAAATGTTTTATTCCACTTCCTCAAATTAGATAATTCCCAGGACCTTTGTAAATACAGACCTATGCAGGTCAATATTTATAAAAAAATGTTTGGTTCTGGCGCTTCGCCGGCCGCTACCGCGGCACGCTCGCTTCTCTAGCTCGGCTCACACACTTTAAGATCGCAAATCATCATAACACTCCTCCTGGCTTCGCTCGTCATCGTACCTAACGGAGACCTGCCTTAGGATAGTTAGGGTAGAATATATAAAGCATAAGTAAATTACGTTTAGAACATTACTATAATAGGACATGTAATTTTACATCATTCTTGTTGACTTTCGATATTTCTTATGTAGATAATTATATTTTCGACAATTAAGCAGTCGATTTTAAATTATTCTGTAGCTAATACTTTCGACGTTTGAAACTATGGCTTAATTTATGAAATAATCGATGTTTTAAATTCGACATTCCCATTTTCGAAATGGTTGTATTCAATATTTAATTGGTCGGTAAATTAAACTTTCGATTTTTTTTATTTTTAACGGCTAAATTAGGTTTGTGGAACGTTTATGAATAAAATACATTAATTACTGAAATTCATGATGGTATTACATATTATTACTCCGAATTCGTTATTACGAACGCTTATAAGCTTAATTCACATGGTAGTTCTCTAAAATTTACTAAAAAGGTTACCAACATGGAATTCAAAATATATATTTAAACTAGGGGTTCTGCCTTTTCGGCGAAATATGTTTCGCAGAATTTCACATGGCAACCAACTTTTCGCAGAATTTTCATTTGGCAAACCAATCGTTGGCATAACTTAACTTCGCAGTTTTCTCATTTAGCAAAATTTTTATATTGCTACATTTTACTTCGACAAACTTTTATGTGGAAAATTATTATGAAGCAAATGATTTGTTTAAGCAAATAACAAATCGTCAGATGACGTTTGGGCAACCAAAAACATGGCACCATTTAGAGCGCTTCAAAGGTCATAGAAATACTGAGGCGTGGAGCACTATTCTGGACGCGGATTATCAGGGCAGACAAAAATGGCTTGTCATAAGCGGACTGTCTTAGGTCGGTTAGGTTAGGGTTCACTTGTGTCCCTCAGACCAGAAATAGACACCCCGGACTCGCTGGAGATTATCAGTCCGCACAGATAAAACTATGGCACTCTAGTTCGTAGTTCGTTCGTTTGACGAATACATAAAAAAATCTTATAATATAATATAATAATCTTAAAAAAATCCCAGCTACTAATTTATCAAATCAATAGTTGCGAAATGATATCAGTGCTAAAAGTATGTTATGCCAATCAATACATTTGACGAATACATAAATGACGTATTAAAAAAATCCCAGGTAATAATTTGCCTAACAATAATTTATCAAATCATTCGTTGGGAAATGATATCAGTGCGAAACGTTGAGTTGGGAAATAAAACTTCAACCAAATAAAAATATGGGAAAAATAGTTTGGGAGTTAAACATTTGCCAAATAATTTTCGCCGAAACATTAGTAAACCATTTAAACTATTTGATGAAGACCCGTTTCAATTGTTATTGTTTATTTGGCATCTATTAGAATAATAACCACACCAATCGTATTTCCAAATTATATGTACCTACCTACCTTTGTGTGTGTAAGTTTTCCTTACATACCTACAGTTTAAATGTAAGGGGAAACGTTTCGTTTCACGTTCTAAACAAAGGTTTTTAGGGCTATAATACGCGTGCATAAACTATAAAACGGTTCAGTGTTATTTTTTTATTTCATAATTAAAGAAAGAAGGGTAGGTTAGTAAATATCATTTCATAAAATGTTCATAACGACCATTATTCTTTTTTCAGTACGTTATTATAAAAACTTTGTTAAAACCGTAGCTTATTAAGTTCGACCTGAGCCAAGGATGCTGCCGTTTATGTATGGTCAGGTTAAAAGGTTAATAAATCCACACCATAACTTGTACCCTGGTGAATTGCCCTCGGAAGTATCGTTCTGTAGATGGCCACTTTGTATGCATGCTTATGCAGTTATTAAGAATAGATTGACAATGCATAACAACAGCACTGCATATTTACAGTTCAGCATGTTGGTTTTTTTATGAAGTATGCTGGTTTTACACAAAACCGTTTCTTCGTATTTGCAATTATTAAATAACGAATGTGTCACCCTCTTCTATACTTTAGTAACGAATGTGATGAATTACTGTTGTGAATAATTTGTGCGCAACTTTGTGCTTAGTGTAAAATTTACTAGAATAATTTGAGAATTTAGTTTGTCACGTGATACTCTGGGAAAACGATAATTCTCAAAATATTCTAGTTTATACAAGTTTATTCTAGGAAATGGGGAATTTCGCGCAAATGGAAAGCCAATTGATGAAAGATTGTTACATAAATTTCTTAAAATATCACGAATGTCAATAAACGTTTTGTTAGGTCGTCGAACCACCTTAAGTTAATGTCGTGTCGTCGTTAGTTTCTCAAATCGTATCAAATTTAAATTACAATGGGAATGGGTGTAGAATTGCGAGGAGGAAGAATAGTACATTACTTACCAAGGGCTGTAAAAGAAAGGCTTTCTTTTTTACTGCCCGTGGTGAGTACACAATTTGTCGTCTACTCACGTTATGGCCAGGTGTGACGTAAACCATTTTGTGCAAAGCTTCGAACCAATCAAATTAAACCTTTCAATTTCATAGCAACAAATTATTTGCTGTTAACATATTTTAGGGAAGTGGTCTGTCGTTGAGGAGGTCCAGTAAAGCAATTTAATCTACGTATTATGTTAACCATAGGTTTTTTTATTATTTTTTATAAACAAACTAGCAACAGCACACCCCGACAGCTATTTTCAACTCAATTAAACAAAACTTTTGCAAACTTAACAAATCGATTTAAAACAAATACTTTCTGGCCCTCACCTTATTAAGGGATCCAGACCTCATCTAAGTTATCCCATAGAATTACCACTACCCCACCCTCTCCTTTTCAAGGTAGGCAGTAATACCGTACTTTCCCGTGAGATTACTTAAATTTAGTGACAAAGTCCCGGCGCTTACGGCCTTCAGCACCAAGGGCAGTAATAAAAGAAATCGTCCCCTTGATTGGGGCTTATAATGCAACTTGCATTTGTGGTTTGCAGGAAATTGGCTATCTCCTTAATAATAAAAACTGTACTTCATGGTAAAAGTTGAAATAGAAACGAAATGAGAAGATTCCTTTAAGTCGGTATACCTATGTGGAAATGTAAGAAAAATGGTTAGCTAATTGTTAATTTGTTCATTCGTTTGGGGTCCAAAAGTGTTACATTTTCACGCTTGGTGTACATTTTTACAAAAAAACTGAGTATATAATACTCTGAAGAGAAAAATACTTGGAAATTAATCAATAAATGAGGTGTAGAGACTCCAAAATAGATGTCTTAGAGTCAATCTCCGCAGGACGAAAATAAATCTGCGGTAAATTTTAACAATAAAATATCCTAAAACAGGTATAATGTCTTTATCCAAGCGATGAATCTAAACAAGCATTATAGAAAACTAAGAGTAAAACGATCTCGTGACCGCCGTCCTGTGTTTTTAGTACACGACAAAACCATACTTTGCACACTCGTGGGAAAAATAGCACATTATTTGTATCTCCCAATAGCTAAGCAAGTATTAGCGAGAACGATAAATAGGTTCACGCTTCACGCATAAATTAAGAGGGGGCGCTCCGCGAAATCGGGGTTCTTAGATTGAATATTTACCTATGACAAACTAAAGCGAATGCCAGGAAAAAGAACATACCAAAACTACATCATATTTGCAATTGAATCGTCTGAACAAAACCATACAAAACCAAAATTGCCTCGATAGAAAAGAACCGCCAAAACATGTCTTATTTTTACTCAATTTCAATAGTGTGAGGTTCCCGTGCATATAAATTAAGTAAAAGTTGAGTGTATAATAGCTTTTCACATTACCTAATGAAAGTACTAGCGGGGTATTTTTATGTAGTCCCTTTTCAGACTTATTGAGGTGAAACGTATTTGGCGTATAGGCCTTTTTTATTTAGCGCGATACCCTTTCTCCCGTCGCGTGTTTCGTGCGGTTCTGTATATCTTTTGTTGCCGTTCGCGGGCGGAGTCAGTCGTAATCGCTCCGCTGAGACGAGAGGACTACGTTCTGTGCTCTCACGACAGCACGATGAACATAATTATTTCAATAATATTGTGACCCAGTATATTCGTCCAGTGAATGAACGTATCATTACATTCCAGTAGATATTTTGCTACATTTTGAACAAATATATTTAAAAGTCGACCTTAACATATAGATCTTAAAGTTCAAAATACAACTATAAGATTACGCAGCGATCGGCGGGTGACCGGCTTCTTAGAATAATTTGTGCAGTACATGCAAAACTAGACGAACATTTTGCTGTCGATCGTGTGTTCACTTTATGAAAGATAATCACTATCACTATTACTACATAGTATAAAACAAAGTCGCTTCCCGCTGTCTGTCCCTATGTATGCTTAGATCTTTAAAACTACGCAACGGATTTTGATGCGGTTTTTTTTAATAGATAGAGTGATTCAAGAAGAAGGTTTATATGTATAATATAGTATCCGTGCGAAGCCGGAGCGGATCGCTAGTTGAGAATAAATCCGATTATGTTCAAAATCGATGTCTGAGAGGTCTAAATACGAATTCATAGTCAGAAATATTTCAAAAAGTGGTCGCATTATTTAAATTTTTTGAAACATTCGTTGTAAATTAATATGCGCGTTTTTTTAAAGAACAACATACATTGGCAGGCTTCTCGAGGGTGAAGATTCTAGAAATGATGTCCATTTTGAATTCCAAGATGGCGGACATTGCTTTTCGAATTTAAACTTTCGTGAGACGTGTGGAAACAGTACTAATAATTACACGGTTCAACTCACGTATTAAATGTCACTACGGGCGACATGTTTCGAACTCTTCGGGAATTCTTCTTAAGGATGAGTGTTTTCGCGGCGGTGTCGCTTGAATCTTGTCGTGATTCAAGCGACACCGCCGCGAAAACACTCATCCTGAAGAAGAACTTCCGAAGAGTTCGGAACATGTCGCCCGTAGTGACATTATTGACATTGTTTTTCTTTAAAGTCATCACGGGTGTCGCTTTTAGGGTTATCGAGAGTGCAGATTCCAACAATTATTGCCTGCGAACTTGGACATTTTGATATTAAAAAAGTGAACATAATAATGCACTTTCTCTTTAATATGTTCAAAATTGATAACTAAAGGGCCAAAGCGTCTCCATTGTCTCCAAGTACGAATCCGAGATCAGAATTGAAAAATTTGGCCGCCACACAGTAGTGGCCTGAAAATCTGACTTTCATAGACATGATCGAAGTTTTCATAATATATTATAGTTTTTTTTTAATGCTACTAATAAATTCACGGTTAAATTCACGTATTAAACGACACGACAGGCGACATGTTTTGAACACTTCGGGAGTTCTTCTTCAGGATGAGTGTTTTCGATGTTTGTTTTGAAGAAGAACTCCCGAAAAGTTCGAAACATGTCGCCTGTTGTGACATTTAATGCGTGAATTTAACCGTGGATTTGTAAGTAGTATTTTAGACATGTCTCACAAAAGTTTAAATTCGATTATAGCTTTTTTTTGCTTTAGGCTTTTACTAGCCATTATTATGCTAGCTCACAACCCTTACGTGATTTAGTAAAAAAACGGAAGGCCGTATTTCAGTTATAGCTCCGGTGGTTTTTTAAGCAACAAAATGTAGGTAGTGGTATTCCTTGGGTAATTAAAGTAATTTGTACTCTATAAAGTGAGTGTTTTCGCGGCGGTGTCGCTTTGATTCAAGCGACACCGCTTCGAAAACACTCAATCCTGAATAAGAACTCCCGAAGAGTTCGAAACATGTCGCCCGTAGTGACGTTTAATACGTGGGTGAACCGTGTAATTATTGTCATTTTTTTTAAAGTCATCACGGGTGACGCTTTTAGATTCCACCAATAGGGGCGTAGACACTAAATAAAATAATGTGATATTTTCTCGAAGAAGGATAAAAAAAATTGTCAAATGGAGAAAAAATCAACGCAAAAGGTTAAATAATCACGAAGTTATAAGTGTCCAAAGTTTTAAGAAGGGATGTGGTCTGTCCCTTTTTCGCAAAACGCAACTTCATATGAAACGATGACGCTGGAAGAATGTGACGTCACAGAAGACGGCAACGTGCCGCGCGCATCGTGGTCGGCGACGCCGTCGACGTGGCCTGCCGGCAGCATCCTGTAATGTGACGTCACACACCGTTTGCGTTTTCTCTCTCTAACAAGCAATATTAAAACGGTTGTAGCTTCGTAATTCTTTGAGATATCTGAATGGGATTTTCATCACTATGCATCTTTTTTTGCCTTCTTTCTTTTGGAGTAATAATAATTTTCGAGTCTGCACCCGAATTATTGCCTGCGAAGTTGGACATTTTTATATTAAAAAAAGTGAACACAATTTTGCAGTTTTTCTTTAATACGAGTATGTTCAAAATTGATAACTAAAGGGCCAAAGCGTCTCCATTGTCTCCAAGTACGAATCCGAGATCAGACCCCGTATCATGGTCGGCCTTATCACTCGATAAGTGACAAGATAGGGGCATCGTCTCGTTCTATCAAACGGTGTCAGCCAGTGACGGACGCTCTATCCTGTCACTTATCGCGTGATAAGGCCGACCATGACACGGGGTCAGAATTGAAAAATTTGGCCGCCACACAGTGGCCTGAAAATCTGGCTTTCATAAACATGATCGAAGTTTTCATAATAAATTACAGTTTTTTTTTAATGCTACTAATAAATTCACGTATTAAATGACGCGACAGGCGACATGTTTCGAACTCTTCGGGAGTTCTTCTTCAGGATTAGTGTTTTCGATGTTTGTTTTGAAGAAGAACTCCCGAAGAGTTCGAAACATGTCGCCTGCCGTGACATTTACGTTATTTTTTTAACCGTGGATTTATTAGTAGTATTTTAGATATGTCTCACAAAAGTTTAAATTCGATTATAGCTGTTTTTTTGCTTTAGCCTTTTACGAGACATTATTATGCTAAATTACAACCCTTACGTGATTTAGTAAAAAAACGGAAGGTCATATTTCAGTTATAGCTCTCGAAACTGACTTAGCTACTAGCGAAAATTATATCTTCAAATATAGGTACTTACAGATTTTGTCTTTCTTTCCACTTATTATAATTATCTATAGGTATTCATCATGTTTCATCTGACTGTCGGGGCATATATACTATGCGAGAAGGAGCGGGGCAGCAATAGACGCATCAGCGCGGCAGGTGCGGGGCGCGCGGGTGATTTCTGATTTTTCCCTGGCGATACGCCCCCTCTTAACTTGTTGCGATCCGTAGGTACCGTCGGCACTTGGTACGGTCGGCAAATACATTGCGGGAACTTAATGGACTTATTTAGAAACATCGACGTGATATCATAATTATGTTATAACAACTTAGAAAAGATCAAAACCCTCGACATTAGGTATCCTTTCAAAGTAAATATCTCAAAACCGGCTAAACCGATTTTGTTGAAACGTAGCTAAGAACCTACTCGATCACGTCAGCTTTCGGACAAAAAAACCGATTTGCCGCGAACCATTGCCACACACAGTCACACATACACACATATACATACATATATTTGTCTGCTTTGCCCAAAGGTTGACTGGTAGAGAATGCTTACGGCATTAAGTCCGCCTTTTGTACTATAAGTTGTTCTTTTGTGCAATAAAGATTAAATAAATAAATAAATAAATAAATAAATATACACAGCCACTTCAAACATATAACATCCCTCTTTTTACATCGGGGATTATACCCAAATTTGAACCGTGTAAAAAGATGTTATACATATTTCGATTTAACAGCGTATACAATTCACGCGTATACAATTTGCAGACAAAGTGAACTGTATTAGTACGTGAAAAATCTTGTGGAATACACATAAAAAATGTAGTGCCGCCATAAAATTAAAGATGGCCGACGGAGGAGTTGGTTCCTATCAACAACTTAAAGCTATGGACCTAACAAGTTCCTACCTGAAAAAAATTTGGTGCTTTTGTCCAACGTGTCCACATTATCACCTGAAACTGCCCTACTAAAACCAAAAAGCTGTTTTTTTCACAATAGGTAGTTTATATATTTATCTCATGTAAGTGAATTGTACAATTCTTTATGAGATTAAATGATCTTAAACCTTATATGACGTTAATACCCACTAAGAAGGGATTTTTGAAAATTCTACCCTCAAGGGGGTAAAAAGGGGGTTGAAAGTTTGTATTGGGATGGAGTCAAATTTTAAGTGAGAGACTCGAAACTTTGTGCATGGACTCCTTATAATATTACAAATTTACAATACAAGAAAATGAATTTGATTTGATGGAGCTACAATATAAACGAATTCCACGCGGACGGAGTCGCGGGTAGAACCTAGTTGAGATATAATTTTTTGTACGTATGTATGTTAGTAATATCAGGGATTTGGGGAAATAAATTACCAATAGACAATCGGCGAGCCCTGGCAAAAGCCTGCAGGCAGCGCGAGGTAGAAGAAGATATGATATAACGTATTTATCTATAGGTCTTTGTTACCTGAAAATAAATAAATAAACAATAATTCAATAAATTTTGGGGAACAATCTCACACAAATCGACCTGGTCCCAAACTAAGCAAAGCCAGTAGTATGGGCGTCTAGCAGGACGACGATATACATATTTATATAGATAAATAAAAACTTTAAATACAGAGAAAACATCCATGACACAAATAAATGCCCTTACCGAGATTCGAACCTGGGACCTCCGGCTTCGTAGGCAGGTACACTACCAACTAGGTTAGAAAATTATATTTGATTTGATATGAAACCTGTTGGTGCGGACCTTTGGTTTGCGGACCGTACCCATAAAACAGCGCTATCACCGTGCACTGAACCCGCACCTTGACCCGTGATCCGCGATATTTGCATCCATATCCTGTGTTATGACTCGCTCCATTGTTGTTGCTTGACTAGTTTACGGTGCGGCGTTACTTTGCCCTTAGAGCCGGTCATACTGGTAAATATAGTGTTTGTACAAACGCTAAGCGTGAGTACAAGCGAGCGCGCGAAACACGTTGAAATTAAATTGGACTTAACATATTGACCCTAAGCGAGGATTTTTTTTTGGACTACTAGGATGGGTAGCCTACGGCCTGCCCGATACTAACCAGACACTGTGGGCTACGGACGCTTCTAAAGCACAAGCTCACTCTCAACACTGCTAGCTCTGACGACCTCCGTCACTGCTTAGTAACGGAGGTCGTCAGAGCTAGCAGTGTTGAGAGTGAGCTCGCCACGTGGTGACTAAGGTCGAGGTGTATCTATACAACACTTGCTCTAAAGGTCGTCATTACTAACTTGGGTGGATCAACTATTTTCTGTTACTAGTTGCCGTGGTTAACGCTCCTGAGTCACTTTTTAAAACTGCGATTTAGGTTTTAAATCACCAAATGTTGACGACCGGTTAGCCTAGTGGGTAGTGACGCCACCTACGAAGCTGAAGGTTCTGGTTTCGAATCCCGGTAAGGGCAAATATTTGTGTGATGAGCATGAATATTTGTTTCTGAGTCATGGAAGTTTTCTATGCATTTAAGTATTTATATCTATTATATATATCGTCGTCTAGTACCCATAACACAAGCCTTAATGAGCTTACTATGGGACTAGGTCGATTTGTGTAAGATTATCCCCTAATATTTATTATTTATTATTATTATAAATGTGGGGTTTTCTTGTCATGCTCAACCCCTTTTTGTATGGACCATCTTCTAGGCCCGTTAAAAGTCCGTATTGTAACATTATTTTCTTAAAACTCTGTAATTTTGTCTTCTGGCTAACGTTACAGAATAACAACAAGAAATAGTTGATTGACACACAGTGGTGTTATCATGACTGCAGTCTTTTGTAACCTGTAATAAGACCATCTCTGACATGGATGTCAAAATCGACTAACCAAATTCATAATACACTGTTTCAGGTATTGACGGACGTGAAATCGACAGACAGAGGTTACGTAACAAGCCAGCCACATCAATCTAGATGGGGACGGCAAATATGGCCTCGGTGACCCGAGGCCGCCAGGCAGGTCAGCCTGGGCAATGAGCACAACAAGCTCGTTTTTAGGGTCCTTTGTGTGACGGACAAACAAAATGTTCAAGTAATTGAATAATCTAAAAAACAAACCGTCAGCTTAGTTTGTGTTACCCGTCAAACGTTAACATACGATTCATGTATAAGTAAATTGAAAAACTAAAACTAAAGAGACTGAAATTTAAACATATATAAATAACGTACCTAAAGATATATTGCATCTTAAAGATGCCATAATGATGCGGTGCTGCAATGCATTGTAGATGAACGATAATCACGTTGATAAATATGCGACAATTTGCTTTCAGTTCATAAACTAAATAAGTACCTAACGAATGCACCTATGCGATGCCTATTAATTTCACCATCATATTTTTTTAAGAAATCAATACGATGAGTATTAAATCCTAGTTTTTTAATAAATCAATAACATTTTAATAAGGCAATAAATTTGGTTCAGGGATAGGACGTAATTTTTTTACAATTTCCTGGCAAATAATAAAAACAAAAAAAGTACGATATATTCGCGACAAGTCTGTTATTAAACTAATAAACGCAGCGGCAGCGGCATCAATGATACAGGCTGTGGCCTCAAGTTGTTAAAAAACAACAAGCGGCCATTTTTTAAAACGTCGTCGCTCAAAACCGGAGACACCGGGAACAAATAGCCCGAGTGCTAATATTCGTACTTTAAAGCTTCAATTCATTTTCGTTAATGACGGGCAATTGTTTTTTACCCCTTCAGCGAAAACGACGCAAACCGGGAAGTCCTTTGTCATAAGTACAGGCAAAAGCATTGTTTGTTTTTATTCAACTATTTAAAATATAGCTACAGTGTTTTTTAAGCAACGCGGTGAGGCTCTTCATCAATTTTTCACAGACAATAAAAATTGATAAAATATCGTGTTTTGTGAAAATTTAGACAACTCTGACTAATTTCTGACACTCTATTGACACCAGAATAAATTAATAGGATATTATAATTATATGTTTGTCAAAGCGGACCCCGGGCTCCTTTAGGACACAACCAGGAATAACGCTAGGAGGATGATGATTATAATTAACTTTTTGGAATAATACATACTCGTAATGTAGATGATAAATCCGATTAAATAATGCTAAATGAAAGACAAAATACTGTATATGCATTTAGCATAATCATGCATGTCCAAGAGTCGGGGAGATTCCGTTGAGGCTGTATGAAAATTTTACAATAATTCTGACACTTGATATTTATCGGGTTGCACAATTAGTTTATAAATGAAATAAATAATAGGGATAAGTTCGCCTTTGCACTTTGATCTATTGTGTGACATGTATATTCTTTAACCTGTTATTTTGTACAATAAAGTTCTTACATACATACATACATAAATAATGAACATCCTTCAAATTAAAGACTTGCTAAAGTTCTTATAATTTTGCCGGAACATGAACGTGGACGTTTGCGTCTGGCTGACTTGCCTTTACAACGGAGCTTATTCTTGATACTTATGCAGATGACGGTACTTTACGTTTAGCCCTTAACGAGGTTATTAGCTTTGTTGTCGGCCCTTGTACTAAAATGCGGGGTCAATACGGACCCTTAGTTATAAAACGTTAATTTTAGGAAATGTTACGCACTGTGTTAAAGCTCAAATATTTTGTTTAAGTATGCTTCAAGGGCTATTTTGTGAGGGCATACTAGCTGATATAGGGTGCCCCACAACTATGCGTCAGGAAGGGAAATTACCTTAATTGAAAGAGCGAGCGAAGCGAACGAAGTTCTCTGTTTCAACTTGGGCGTAAATTATCTCGTATGTCCGGAATACCCAATGTCCCGCTGTCCGGCTGTCCGGCTGGTCTCTGGTTCTCGTGAAAAATTGTGAGCAGGTTCGTTAATTTAATAGAATTTATTTGTCATGTCCGCTAATTAATCAGTTTTTGGAAATAAACAAAAAAAAAACGACAAATATACACTCGTGACTTTACTTGGGCTTCAGAATTCAGCTGCTAAAAGATTAAAAATAGGATTCGGTAGAAATTAACTAATACTGAAAAGCCGTGGGCTTAACCGCGTTTATAATTCGTCGAGAATAATAGTAGAATGGACCCGATTCTACAGTGGCCTCTAAACTTCCTAATTTTATTCAGGTGTCGCTAAAACACTTTGCTATTCTATGAGCAGCTGTCATAATCAAATGACAGCGCTAATTTGAATCTGACGTTTCTAATTTTAGGCGGTCTATACAACTTACTTAGCTGCCTAAATGCTATTCTAAATATGTCGTTTTTAATCTGCCGCCTAAATTATGTCTAAAAATTAGACAATTTAGTTTTAGGCTAGTTAAGCCATGTGCACGTAGAATCGGGTCCATTGTATTACTAGGGTCTAAAATGAGGCAGACAACAAAATGTGTTGTTGATGAAGTAGATAATTGTTCGAGGGGTAATATTTTTCGATTCCATGTACGAAAGTTAGATGACACCATTTTTGTGACTTTTGGTGCGTTTATCGCGATGAATAATCTTATATTTATTTAAAAAAAAAATTGACCTACAGTGATTTGTGAGTGAGTTTTATGACTTGCAGTTACATGTAAGGAGTGACCCTTCAAATACCACTTTAGCTACGTACGCTATTGCTACAGAATTAGGACGACTACTGAGTGTTGTTTATATTTAATAGTTAGTATAGTTTGTCATAGCGTAAAACATGCATCCTCAATACAGCTAGCATGTATTTACGTGGCAGATATTACACAGTCTCTTCGCAGACAGAAATACTTTGACACAAATTTTAAATCTTTTTACAAACGTCCCACCGATTATTCATTATCATTATACTGCAACAGTCGTAACGTTACAAATTACAATACATACTAATTAAATGTCTGAACGCCGGTCTCACGGCTCCGTGGGCGAGCAAATACAAGCGCCATGCACCGATACGAAGGCAGATTCTCGGTGCACCAGCGGGCTCTTTGTTCGGACACACAATGACCGCTCGTCCACTCCGGCGCAGTCAACCGCTTAGAGACAGTTAGATAGAAATGCTTGTCATAATGGCGTTTCCGCGGTCGGTTACCCCCTCCTCCTAGCGTTACTCCCGGTTGTGCCATAAAGGAGCCCGGGGTCCGCTTTGACACCTAATCCTAAGATTTGGCATAGACACTAGTTAAACGAAAGCGACTGCCATCTGACCTTCCGACCAAGAGGGAAAACTAGACCTTATTGGGATTCCCCGCGATGTTTTCCTTCACCAAAAACCTAACGGTAAATATTCCGTACATAAGTTCCGTACATTGGTAGGTATAATGATACCAATTTAAAACCCACGACTGCCGTTTGACAGCCACATGCCTGAACCACTAGGCTACCGTGACGGTCGGTTACCTGACACCACGAAATTGCGCACACCATCGCATTAATATTGTGTTTTTTGTAGTTTTTAATAAATGTATTAATACAACTCCTGATAATTACTCAGCTGATGATACACAATTTTTTTTTAATAATAGTGCCTAGATGTGTCATTAGTGACGACCTGTGTAACCTAGTTGGAAGTGACCCTGCCTACGAAGACGGAGGTTGCGGCTTCGAGTCCCGGTAAGGGCATGTTTTTGTGTGATGAGCATGAATATTTGTTCCCGAGTCATGGATGTATTCTATGTATATAAGTATTTATTTATCTATATAAGTATGTATATCGTCGTCTAGTACCCATAGTAGTAGCGTTGCTTAGTTTGGGACTAGGTCGATTTGTGTAAGATTTTTTCCAAATATTTATTTATTCTTTATATTAGTAATCAAAAACGTTTTAAGTCGGTATCTTACTGTTTACAATCTGTGATCTATAACTCAGGTAATGTACTCTGGTTAAGCTGGTTAGCCTTACTGCGGTAAAATGCCATTCAAATTACTTCAGTTCTGTTGATATGCATGTTGTAGCCCGGTAGTTACGGTTTTGTAAAACGATAATGTATAATAGGGTGATTTTTGTTTAACGCAGTTAAAAAAATTATTCAAAAATCCTTTATTTAAAAATCATACAAAGTCATCTAGAAGTAAATATAAAATACAAATGAACTTCAACCGTCTATTCATTTGAAGCAGGTATAAATTAACAAAAAAAAATATTTTATTTTTCAATTTTTTTTTATGTGTGATACTTTGTGGGGTTAAGGTAGAATCAGACAATTCACTTTTCATTTATTTTCTTGTTTCATTTTGCATCTTTCACTCAAAGTGACACGTCTGGACGAAAAGTGAAACAAAACATACATACATGGAACTATAGGTTTAATCATATATCTTATAAGCTAATATAATCCTGTAAACAACCGTTTGTTTACTAAATAAAAAAATTAAAAAAAAATCATGAAAGAAAATTGAAGCATTCACTCGAATGAACATTCATTCTAGTGAACCATCTGATTCTAGCTTAAGGTATGTCACTAGGTCATGTCACTTACATTATTACATTATATCCGTTGCACAGAAAAAATCCGTTATTTATAAATTACTTCCACATAATTTCCATAACTGTTCAAAACGCGATCTTTCGGCTGTCTTGGACGGGCAGTTATCAGTCAATAATCAAGTCAAAGTCTAGGGTCAAGTTCTGTCCAGCTATGGCCCGGTCCGGTTACCACGCGAGGATTTTACACACTCGCGACAGCAAAACTTGATACTAAATATCTGGTCAGAGTGTAGCAAAGGGTGGCCCATTTTTAGGACTTTTTTCGCGTTTTTCGTACTTTTTTGATAAGAACTTTAAAGATTACATAAAAATAAGCATCTTTTACTTGAAAATTTTTTGTCTAAATTGAAAAATGGCTGAAATATAGCGACACAAAGTTTTATAATCTTCAGCACTTAGTAAATTTTTACCCAAAGTGGTGTCATTATAACACCTATTTTGAATGATTGGAACGAATAGAACACATAAAAATATGCATCTTTTACTTGAAAATCTTTTTTCTAAATTGAAAAATGACTGAAGTACTCTCAACATTTTTCCGCTCTTTTATAAAAAAAAATAACCTCGAAGACACCGGCGGGAGCAGAGCTCCCGCCGGTGTCTTCTAACCTATCCGCCACCCGAGTCGGATTTGCCACGACAAGTTTTTGTAGAAAATGATGCACGGTAAATCATATGGCATGGCAAATAAAATTTATGATAATTACGATTCCATTCATGAGATTTTTTTTTGTGGTTTTTGTTTTTTTTTGTTCGTTTTTTTAGTTTTTTGTTTTTTTTGATGTTTTTGTTTGTTTTTTTGTGATTTATTTTTGTTCGTTTTTTGTTTTTTTTGTTTGTTTAAAAAAACACTTGTTATAATGACACAACTTTGATTGAAAAAAGTGCAATCTTAAAAATTTCCATACATTTTTCCTTAATTTCTTATCGAAATTTTCAAAAAAAATATCAAGTTTAGAGAAAAGTTGCCCATACAAAATATGCATATTTTAACGTCTTCTAGACGATAGCATCATAAAATATAAGTGTCATAATGACACCACATACATAAAATTTTTGTCAAGTCCTGCGCCCTTCATACTGTGATAACTTCAAAATGGTGGCTCGTAGAAAAAAGTTTATTTGAAATAATATGCTTTATTTGACGCATACAATATGATCAGAAAGGAAAAATAAATAAAAAATTTTTGGTCGAAATTTTTCTAAGTCCCAGGTACGGCCACCCTTTCCTACACCCCGACCAAATATCTTCCTCGCGCCTAGCACGCACAACTACTAATATATCTGACCCACCAACTGGGTTTCACAACAGATTCTACAATAATTCAAACCAAATCTCACGCCAGCCCGTGTGCTGTCCAAAAAACGTGAGGTTACATTTCAGGATTTTCAGGCCATCATCCGCGTGGCACCAAACCCAATAGACAAGTGTCACATTGACAGGTGTCACTCATTTTACCTTTTTTACAATCCGCCGGTGTTGCCATGTGAATAATACTAGGGCCTCTCACACGGGCGGCTCACATTTCAAATACAATTGACGTATATAAAGTCGAATGTTATTTTACCTTTACTATTCTACTGGGTAGGTACCTATGAAAATTGATGTCACGTTGATACTTCATGTTGACATGGTATTATGTGTGAGTTTTGACGGAATACATTTGTAGATTTTAGAGAGTCTCGCTCATTTAAAGAGACCCACGTTTAGGTAGGTAATTAAATAATTATCATCATCATCATACCAGCCGAAACACGTCCACTGCTAGCTGGACATGTGCCTCCCCTAATTAATGTCAATGACCGGTCTTGCACCACCCGCAACCAGCGACCTCTCGCGACCTTTACCAGGTCATCAGTCCACCTTGTGAGGGACTCACGTTGCGCCTTCCGGTACGTGGTCGCCTTTCGAGAACCTTTCCGCGCCAACGGCCATCGGTTCTACGTGCAATGTGCCCCACCCACTGCCACTTAAGTTAGGCGATTCGGAGTAAATTGTATACTTCATCATTATTATAAATAAGAGACTGACTTATATATAGTTCATCGCTATGAACAGATCCGTGCCTCAACTTAACGTAGATATCGCACTGCGGCAGCATGCTCCTGTGACGGTTTTCCCGTAGTACGCAAGTACCTCAGTGAGATTAACGCCTAAAGTTTTTTCCTTAGACGCCTCGTGTTTTGAAATGGTACATTTTAAAATAATCTCGTCAAGTCCCTCATTTACCTTGCTTAATGACTTCGAGAGGAACATTTTCACTAACAAATTAACATAAAACGAGGCCCTTGGAAAAAAATCCTGTTTCGCGAGTCCCTTTCATGATGACATTGATTGTACCTGACAAACTCTCATTAGTTGTGCCTCGTAGGTTTTTATGACATCCCTGTTTACAAACTTGTCTAAATAAAATTAATAGAGCGGGAAATTTAAAAATACGACAAGAATGGTTTAAAATTTAGGAGCGTGCTGGTTTAAAATTTAGGAGGACATTTGCATGCTAATCACAATCATTTTATAATGGAAATGTTTCTGTCAATGTTTTGCACGCCTGCAGCAGGCTGAATGCACTGGACTATTGTATTTTTAACAACTATACGAGTATAACTAGATTTCGAGCAAAAATTTTTTTTTTAATCTTAGATAACTCCCGCCCAAGTAGCATTCGGGGTTCTATATAAGATGTCTAGTCGTTCACATATACTCCACAAGCCGTGTAAGTCAGCTGTATAAGAGCTGTATAGCTTGCTATAATGCTTTTATAGAACCAGTTTGGGCACAAATTAGACAGCTAATTCACTATGGCTGTACATTAGCAGTATAATAGCATTATAATAGCAGTTTAAGTAGTAACATCGGACTTAAGGCTGATTTACGGCACTATATAGGACGCAGTGTGAACCATACATCGTACATGAGTGTAATAAAGAGTAACAAGTGGCTAAATACACAGCCTTCACAGTTATAAAATCCGACAAAAGTACTCCAGTGCTACCTAAAGTTCACGTGTGTCCTAAGTTATTTCTTAATTTATAATATTCATATTAATAGTTGTGGTTTTGTGTGTGCATTATGAGAAAGACATTAACTCCGGCGGATATTAATATTTGGATATAAAAATGTATGATAACACGCGGTAAGTACCTGCTTTAAATACTTAATCATGTTAATGCCATGGAAATGCAACATTATCGTGAAATGCATACATATTTACAGCTAAAATATTCACGTGCCTCTGTAAAAACGCGATATTCATTTTAAAATATTTAAAACTGGCTGAGAGGAAATCTACAATTTTCAGTTTTTGATATTATATTGGCATTATACATACATCATATCCATATACATCCTGTTTTCCCTGCTACTGAACGACCTCCCAGAAGCGATACCAGCCGCTGACATTTTAATGTATGCGGATGATGTCGCTGGTATTTTATCCGCCCCAAATGTTGACAGCTTAGAAAACCGTCTCAATGACGCTGCTAACCAGCTGTCTCGGTGGTTCAGTTTAAATGGCCTGGCTTTAAATCTGACCAAAACACACTTCCTCCACTTCCACGTCGGAGGCCGTGCACCGAGGTCACTGAAGATTAAAGCTGGAGGAGTCGGTTTGGAACAAGTGGAAGCCACTACTTTCTTAGGCTTCAAAATAGACCGCAAACTGACATGGGCAACCCATATAGACCAGCTATGTGGCAAAGTAGGTGGTGCATGCTTTGCGCTCCGCCGTCTGGCTCGAGTCGTGCCGCGGCATGTTGTGAAGACTAGTTACTTCGCGACCGTCCACTCACTCTTGCAGTACGGTGCTGAGATGTGGGGACGCGCCGCAGACTGGCAACGTGCCTTCCGGTTACAAAAAAGAGCCGTGCGGTGTGTGGTGCAGGTAGCCCAGGAGTATCCGTGCGACCTTATTTTAAAGAATTAGGCATATTAACTTTGCCAGCAATTGTTAGTTAGTAAATTGCACAGATTGCAATTTACACACATTTATGCGACTTCAAAAAACGCGCAGACTCGAACCGTTAGCTGCGAGACCCTAATAGACTTCTCCCGGTGAAGCGACGGCTGGCGAAGTCGGAAAAGTTGACGCATGTAATGGGACCGACTATATATAATAAGTTACCGGTAGAAGTCACCTCGGCCCCCTCACTGCAATGTTTCAAAACGAAACTAAAGGCTTGGCTTCTCGAGCGCACATTGTATAGTTTTGACGAATTTTTAAATCAAAGTTAGTATATAACTTCCAATGGAGTTTTTAGGATGGACTGAATTTATCAATTACTAACCAATTGGTTTCACTTAATATATATATTGTAATAAATTGACATGTAATATTAATGATATTATCAATAAATGAATATGAATATGAATATGAATATAATTATACGACGGTAATTAATTATAACATGAAACCAAAACTCAATCGCTCTATCTGCGTATTTTGTGATAAATCTGCATGATAATTTTGGAGATTTATTTGGTAAATATTTTAGGTTACGAGAACAAAATGGTGGAAATGAAATACGGCTATATGAACTGTTATAACTCCAATTTAATGCGATGAAGCGTATAATTATAGGTTCACATGTGTCCTTTTAACAGCGTACAATGCACATGCGAACCATTTAAACACTTCTGTACAGATAGTAAAAAAGGTTATTTTAATGATCACAAACAAGTCCTACTACAGCTACTAGCTGTATAACAGTTTAAAACAAGTAAACATAACAGCATTTGGCTTTATAAATGACAACGTGTGTTCTATTAAAATGCTAGCTCTATAACATCGTACAAGTAGGCCGTTAAACAGCGGTTGCCGTATCTCTACCCTCCTATAATCCTCTTAGTCAGACGGCTGACTAAAGGATAGTTGTTAGAGTATTATAACACCAACAATCGTATAAAAGTATAACTCTACACTCCTATAAGTCCCTTAGACAGGTATAGGTGTTATTAATCGCAATAATGCAGCTTATACATCACGAGTGAACTGTAATAATGCTTCAAGTACACCTGGGAACTAAATGTGTACTCTTAAATGGAGTAAAATGCTACTTGGGCGTGAGATTCAGACATATTAGAATTACTAGCTTTTCTGGCCGCGACTTCGTCCGCGTGGAACTCGTTTATATCGTAGCTCCATACAAACTTTCGAATGGTGTGTTATTTTTATAATTGAGTTTTACTAGGTATACGTATTTTATATTTATTTTCTCTTTGTTAGTTTTTTTAATACGTTGATTTTTGTTCATAGTTCATGTGATATATTATGCACTTAATATGAAAATTAAAAGACTCAATCAGTATCTGTATGTTTTGCAGGAGTTAGTTATTTAAAATTTCACTTAGGTATCTTCTCCTTCCTTTACATACCTGAACCAATTGGATACCTAACGCAGCTTGCTCGGTGCAAAGTGAGCTGGAAGCAGAATTTCCTATTTTCCTTTTATATTTCGGGGCCGCGCTTTAAATTATTAGGAAAAACTCCTCAATTGTTTTTCTTTGAACTAATTGAATAAAGGACTTTACAAAACATCTTATGTTTTGTCCGCAAGATAAAGGCTACAGTAAAAATGTTTATTGGAAAATAAATGTAATAACGTACAATACTGCCCTCATAACCCCAAATAGCGGTATCTCAAAATGAAATGTTACTGGAACATGCAATTTAAAATCTACGTCTAATGGCATAACTTACATTTAATTTTGAGATACCGCTATTTGGCTTACGATATGAGGGCAGAATATACCACATGGAAGCGTAAGCTGTCTTATTGAACCTCATTGCGCTTAGTAAGAGGAAGATTCCGTGAACATAACTTGACATTGGGGGATATTATTTATTTAATAATAAACTTTGTTGCACTAAAGAAAACTTATCGTACAAAAGGCGGACTTAATGCCATATAGGCATATATCCCCAGGAAAAAGACTTTCACGTCTCTGTTCATTCTGATTTTGAACTTTTCATGTGTGTACATGAAAGTGGGAATTTCAATGATACGCTGGGAACGTAAACAAAATCCTATCAAGAATTGTGCCTATCTTTAGGTAACACGTAATAACAAAGCAAAAACAGGATTTATCTATTTAACAATTGAATTACAATAACAGCAACAGCAAAAACCGTGAAAACACAAAATGAAAGGGAAGTTATTATTTAGTGGCAGTTATTTGATGATTTACCCTACGACATTTCCATAGGAAATTCAGTAAGATGGCATCCGTTTGGACCTAAAGTGCTTTTGTTGAAGATAATTTATTTCGCTGACAGACACACTTTAGTTGGTAACAACGTGTATTTAGTCTGAAAGGTTTTAAAATTATATTAAAAATTGTTGATGCTTCACATGAGTTACGAACAGTATCTACGGAGGCAAATTATACGTTACACTCTTTCCAGAGAAAAGCAGCCTAATTTTAAAAGAGTTATGGTAAAATTTGAAAATAGATAATCAGTTTTATTTCACTTTATTTACAATCTCTTTTTAACACTAGACGCTAAGAGAGGGCTTTTATAAGTTTGACGTGTCTGTGTGTCTGTCTGTGGCATCGTAGATCCTAAACGAATTGACTGATTTTAAAATGCAGTTTTATTGCCCTAAAGCTGACTTCATCGATATGGTTCTTAGTTGCGTTTAGACAAAATCGGTAAAGCAGAAAATTGGGATTTTCAACTTTTCTAAGTCGTTATTATAAGACCGTCACGCTTAAGAAGCGCAGAACAAAGCGCTTGAAACAAGTTCATACTGATATCATTGCTTAACGACAACACGGGGCACCAAAAACTATCGGCTGATCACTTTTTATTTTACTCCATCGTAAACCGAAATAACGTAAAGGATATCAAAATGACACCGGGTCCAGATAAGAAATGCATCAGTAAGGCGCGGAACACACGGAGCGGTGCGGAACTGCTCGTCGCGGCGGTGCGCGGTAAAATTTTGTATCACTATGTAGGTAGGTACTCCGCCGAGAGCGGGCACACGGTGCAGCGGCGCTACCGCGAACTTCGAAAGTCGAAGTTCGTAATACATGCATCCCTGTCACTCGAGTAAGGGAGTGCGATAGAGATGGAAATACCCGAACTTCGACTTTCGAAGTTCGTGGTATAGCGCCGCAGCTCTTCCGCGCGGCAGAGTTAGTAAGTATTACTTAGGGTGGGTTGCAACAAACCGTCTGTAATCGTGAGCAGTGTTCGTTAAAATCTGAATGTATGGAAAATTTGACAAGGATGGACATAGGATGACAGCTGCCGTCGCCTTAGTTAACGTTGATCGGTCTGTAATCGTAAGTTGATGCATCATGCAACCCGCGCCCTAACTCTGCACTTAGTATGCGCACCGCCGCGGCGAGTGGTGCCGCACCGCTCCGTGTGGTTCCTCGCCTTAAGTATACGGTCAATAGACACGTTTGCCCTAATAGGAGACATTGAGCTGTTAATACAGAGTAGTTGTAAGGAGAGGTGTACAGTTGGACACGTTTAAAAATGTATTTCCACTTATAAATATATTTTATTTTATTTTTTTAAGCGAAACATATAAATAAACCTAGAATATATTATGCTTAAGCGATTGACATCAAAATCAAAGTGATTTGTTAAGATTTAGTTACTGGAAACCGTTTTCTCCCGATATGGAAATTTCATAAAAAAAGTACCTATTGTCAGTCGCGAGCTGCTAGCTGCTGCAAAGATATCATTTCCTCTTAACTAAACTTAAATGGCCGTATTCATAAACGTCCTACAAATCTATTTTAGCTAAAATGCCGACAAAATTCGTTTGTCAATTTGATATTTGTGTAAGAAAGGGACATAGTAAATTTATTTTTTATTAATAAGGGGGTAAGTATTTTATGTAAAATATCACCAGGATCACTTAAGAAGGTTTTGAAGTAAACGGGATTATATGTAGGTAATTTATGCAGTTAAATAAGAGGAATTGCGTGAATTTTCGTACTTAGAACTATTTGACTTTGCACTAGGATTCATTTTAGTTAGATGGTACAGTAGAATTATTTGGGGTTTGCCACTGACAGATAGTTTGCCTTCATTTAATTTTCAACTTTAACCTCATACAAATTAAGTAGTTATTTCTAAATCGGTCTGAAAATTGCTTTATTTGTATGACATTAAAGTTGAAAATTAAATGAAGGCAAACTATCTGTCAGTGGTTAACTAACAGTAATCGTACTCAATGTTTTGTATGACAATTATATAAAACAATTGGAATACTATATACTAGATACTATAATATGGAAATATTTGTTTACTATAAAAATCGATTACTTACAAGAAATTCTAAACAAAATCTTTTAACAAAATATGACGCCGACTATACTACAGTCATAAAATTTAAACTCAAAATATGAATCAATCTGTGTTTTACAACGTGAAATAATTCTATTAGTACATCTCTCTTAATTGATAGTATTTTACGATCCTTTTACGGAGACGTCAAATAACTTTTTTCGTCTATAAAACAAAAGATAAACAACATGTGTTTTCTTATACTTTATCAGTAGTCGTAAATGTTTGTAGTTTATAGTATCAATCGTTACTTTTTAAGTAAAGGAACATCGCAACAACAGCATTAACCGGTTCAGTAGGGCACTCAAAGAATGTAGTATCGCTTGTATTTGGAGCAGCCCGACTGGAGACGTAGGTATGTGGTGTTTTGTGCTTGGTGGTAAGTAAAGGTGAGGTCCCACGGCCCGTGTTATTACAGCCAGCCTTTACCGACTCCCGATGGATAGGACGGGAGACAACTCGGATGCGACGGTTCCCATGGCCTGTGGGTCTGGCCTGGCGCGATCTATCTGCGAGAAAGCAGGCCGTGAGACTTTGGCTTAAGTTCGCCAGAGCGAGCGTTACGTGACGTTTCAGTACATTTTCGCCGTAAAACGTTGATAAGGTGGAGACTACAGGCGGAGAGAAAAACTGTGATGCTATACTTGGTTTATTCATATTACAGGGTTTCGACCGTGTCGGTCCAGTTTCAGGTGAAGAAGATGGCGAGCCCTCGTATATTTGCCTTATATACTAATTATCCTGTGACAATTAATTGACTTTTCATATATTAGTAACGTCATCTATAGTTCGGTATTATAATGATCATCTAATACATGAGGAACACGGCTGATGGCGCGGCCTGCGTGGGCGCAACTTATGTTAGTAACCTATCGAGCTAGCTCGGCAGAGCTCCCAAGCTTGCGCTGTGTTGAGAATGACAGTTACATGTAGCTGTCAACGAAACCACTAAAGGCAAGGAACGTGGTTGTGCTTGTGCTTGACTATGCCAACATTAATCAGTAAATTCTGTAAAATAACGGCCCATTAGATAGCAGAGGCTTAGCAAAGGTTTATGAATCATTGAAAACTTTTTAACAAGCATTCCATACTTTTTTGCATTTCAACTAAAGCGTTGTATAATGGTCTGTTAAGCTTTTTTAGGAATCCCTAGGAAAAAATTGGCTGTCTGTCTGTCCGTTCGTCTCTCAAGACAACTTTTTTAAGGAACGCGTGGAGGTTAATACAATAAAATCAAACACAGCAGTACTTAAGTTAACGTTATATCTAGTTACGCAAGCGGAGGAGTAGGGAGTTTTAGGTAATGGTACCAACATCCCAAATGCAGAATAAGTATCTTAAAATTCGGCTGAAATACTGACTATAGTTAGGAGGTGCCAAAACTAATTTATTGATATAAGATAACAATTCACCTTATATATAAGATAATAACACATACTAATAATATATAATGAATTCTTTAAAATCAGACTTAAGTGGTACCGTAAACACCCTAAAAATCCTATATTGTATTGTCATTCTAATCGGATTCGCAGGAGACATTTTGGAAAACCTATTTACAAACAAAAAAATATTTACAAATGTTGCTCGTTAAATAATATATGATTAGTACTCGGGTAGCTACGGTAGCCTAGTGGTTCAGGCATGCGGCTGTCAAGCGGCGGTCGTGAGTTCGAATCCCGGCTCGTACCAATGAGTTTTTCAGAACTTATGTACGGAATGTTTACCGTTAGCTTTTCGGTGAAGGAAAACATCGTGAGGAAACCGATCTAATCCCAATATTAAGGTCTAGTTTTCCCTCTGGGTTGGAAGGTCAGATGGCAGTCGCTTTCGTAAAACTAGCGCCTATGCCAAATCTTGGGATTAGGTGTCAAAGCAGACCCCGAGCTCCTTTAGGGGCATAACCGGGAACAACGCTAGGAGAATGATGAATGATGATTAGTACTCGGGTCGGCACGTCTTTTCATCCAATATTCCGCAGTGTCTCAAGACGAGAGTCTTTGACCAATGTGGTCGCTTACTATGGGCCGCATACGAAGGCTCAGGGCCACCCAAAGGGCAATGATAGGGCTATGTTGGGATTTTCTCTGCGTGATCGCATCAGAAATTAGACTATTCGCAGCAGAAGTAAGTTATCCGATATACCCCTCCGAATCGCTAAACTTAAGTGGCAGTTAACCGATGACCACTGGGGCGGAAAGGTTTTAGAGTGGTGACCACCTACCGGAAGACGCAGAGTGGGTAGATCACGCAAAAAGGGAACTCATGACTCGGTAAAGGTCGCGGGAGTCCTCTGGTCGCGGGTGGCGCAGGACCGATCACTTTGGCACTTTTTGGGGGAGGCCTATGTCCTCTGCTGATATGATGATGATGATAATGATTTGGTATTATAGGTTAGTAACGTGTTTTTATTGTTTTAAAATAATAATAAATCGGACCCTGGTTGTTTTTCGACACTAATGTCATTTATTAATAGGCCTTTTGGTGGAATTAACGTTTTGATAATTGTCTTTGTACGGTTTGCAAATATATTTATTACGGTAAAATTTGTTATCATTGGTACTACTCACATGACATTTACGGCCTAAAATTTAATTTGGTACGAAATGTGCCTTTCAATTGAGTCAAAAGCCGACTTTTTCGTTTAATCCATACTTATTATGAATTATTATAAATGCGAATGTGTGTCTGTCTGTTACCTCTTCACGCTTAAACCACTGAAGCGATTGAGATGAAATTTGATATGAGGATAGTTTAAATCCCGGGGAAGGTCATCGAATTATATCCTCTGAGGGGTGAAATGGGGGATGAAAATTTGTCTGGTGCTAAGATATAAACGAAGTCGACGTGGACGGAGCCGCGGGCAGAAGCTAGTAACTTATAAATCGTAAATCTCATGTAGGTCAGGCTTCGGTTTTTTAACGCCGACGTCAAATATAAAGATATATGTTATCTTATCACAAAGGGATACGGTGAAACAGAGTAAACATATCTGTGACATGGACTGTACATTGTTTTATTTTCCAAACATTAATAACATTAAGCAATTAAAAGCCGAATCCACTCACTTAAACTAAAGGCTCGCCCACACGACCGCTTCAACGCGAAATAAATCAAATAAACTTTTTGTTCAGTTTCTTTTTGTCATTTAATTATCTGTGACTCGGGCGATTCTCGTAAATTGCTGTGGTTAACCAATTACAAAAACACCCCAATAAGTAGGCAAGACCAACCTTATTTAAACTACATTAAGGTTTAATTTTAGTTGGGTTTTGTGTGACACGTTTAACGATAATTTCGTAGGGTTGTGATAAAATCTCTTTACAATATTTTCACTGGCATGTCGGTAATTGTCAAGCGTGTGTTATTTTGTGTGCACTTTATTACGGACCATTGTGTCAAATTAAGGTAAATGTGTTAACGCGATAACATTTTACAACTCAAATTGACTACTGTGGGTAATAGTGCTTAAATGCGTCAACAAAGATGTGCCACTTTGTTGTGGCTTTGCTTGGTTTAATGCATTAGGTAAGTATAGTTTGTTTAATGGAATATAAAAGAAGTAAGAGGGAGTGTAATAATTCATATGTTGTAGTCTTGGTTTACTTATCTATGTACTTACGTGGTACACCTTTCTATTCGAAAACATGATTCGAACTACTTATTTAAGTAACTGTGTTTTTTACAAAATATATAGTATTATTTAGCTCGTGGACGCTTATTAGCTTACTCTTTAAATCTCACCAAGAATATGATTGCGGTGAAATTAACAAAAACTTATCTTTATTGACTACTTATCTTTAAATGCGAGCTAGTAGTAACTATGATAACCTTTTTTTAACTCTGCGCAACTTTAATTTTTACTAACTACTGGCGTACTG
Organism: Epinotia ramella; assembly: GCA_947578815.1. Classification (NCBI taxonomy): domain Eukaryota; kingdom Metazoa; phylum Arthropoda; class Insecta; order Lepidoptera; family Tortricidae; genus Epinotia; species Epinotia ramella. The sequence goes on along the minus strand of OX388204.1, from coordinate 28,408,213 downwards.
GACCGAGCAATAAATAATTCAAAAAACCTGCCACATTATACAAAAAAAATAAAAAAAATAGATATAAATAGATTATTCAGTAACCAAGGTAAAACATTAACTATGTGGATATTAAGACTCTTTACTTCGCATTTATTGTAAAACGCAAATTAGTGCCCGCAGGTAAAAACGTAATAGCGTTGCGTGCCACAAAACTTATTTTAATGGTTATCTTATAAGATCTTAAATAGCGGTAAATATACATACAATTAATTATAAAATAAAAGGGAATCTCCGAACGAGTAGCAAGGGTATCTGAAATCTCTGATTTATCTGATTTGGAGGACATGTGGGTTCAATTAAAAGTTTCCTAAAAAAAGAGCTTTCGTTAACGATACTCGGTGAAACGACAGTCGGCGCTCGTGTGAAACGGCATTTAAGTTAAGGGCAAGTTTTTATTGAAAGTCTTGACTAGTCTACACAGGCAAATTTGTTGTAAGACAAACATATTTTGTGCTATAAAAAAAAAAGTTGAACCAGTCAAATTTAAAAAGAGGAGTGGAGTCTTATGCCGAAAATATTACTAAAAAAGTAATATAAAACTCGATAACCTAAGTCCACTGGGTCCAGTGGTCCATGTAAGTCCTGCGAAGGTTATAATTTCGTTTCCTAATACTTACTAATAATCTTTGTTTCTTAGAAAATAAAAATAAAATACAGTCGAATTGAGAGCCTCCTCCTTTTTGAAGTCGGTTAATGAGGCAAAATTTCCAACATGTAGGTAGACCGCCGTGTGAGGCGCAATTGGCATAATATATTTAAATAACTAATTTTGATAGGTTACCAACAATGCAGCTCCTTAAGTTCACTATTCAACACTTTATATTTAAATATAACTTAATATAACTTCCCCTTAAAACGTTTTTAAACTAACTGACGCAAATTGACTATGACATCGCACTACTTAAGCGTTCTCTCTTTGTCATAGTCACGCAGCTAGAACAAGATGCCACATCGCATGTTTAGATTAATATCTTCCTTTTGCCGAATCTCTTCTGATTAGGGATTCACTCATTTTTAAAATACTACTTATACAACGTCTTAATAAAATAACGCAAAACCTGAAAACAGTTTGTTCAGAATCGAGCATAGAATGCGAAAAAAATAATAATAAATTTTTTTGACAAGATTTATTTTTTACATTTGTATGGAGTGTTGGCCGACTGGGGCGACCTGCTCCATACAAATGTCAAAAATAAATCTCGTCAAAAATTTTATTTTTTATTTTTTTTGCATTCTACTCTCGATTCTGAACAAACAGTTTTCAGGTTTTGCGTTATTTTATTAACTCGTTGTATATTGTTTTGGTTTTCAGACGACCTTTTGTTATTTCAAAATAAATATTTTTGGAATTCTTTTGTTGTGTCGTATAAAAACTAAAGCGAATGTATTATTGTAATAGACTAGAAAGCTAGGTGAATATTAGGTACCTAGTTAACTTCCCAATAGTTTGACACTCAGCATCGCATACAATGCATATACTCCAGGCAAAGTACGGTTTTAAAAAACATTAATTTATAATAGCGTTTTTTTTGTTGATTTCATTTTAAAATGTTATTATAAGATGCTGTACTCAAAAATCCGACAAACTTTCCACCCGGAAGTAATTATGTAGATTTAAATGAAGCATGCATTGTCTTATTTTGTATGATTTAACTTGAATATTGTAAAGCAAATGTAAATGAACCAAAATAAAGACAAAAATATTTATTAATATTTTTGCTGACTTTTTAGAAGCTAGTTAATTTATCATTTTTTGATGTCTGAAATTTTGTCGGATTCTGTCGCTGGGTAACTATTTGATTGATAATATATCCGTTACACAGAAAAGATAAGCTATTATAAATTATTTTCAAAATCGTTTTTTTTTTCCATACAAGTTGTCAGTTCATTGACTGGAACTGGACTAATAGCATTGTCAAGCATAGGGATGTTTACCTTGCTTTTTCTTATTCTTACTTTTAGGAGGCTTTTCAGAAGCTCGGGAAGTTAATGGAATTTTCGATTCCTTTTTAATCGTGCCAACATTATGTAATCGTGTAACTTTTCATAAATGTCTCCATGAGGCGGCGGCGGGTTAAAATAGCACGTTTCTTCTCATGAGTGTCGTCAGAAGCAACTATATACGGGTTGTAGGCGATGTGCTAGAAACCTGTCAAGTGTATCACTGCAATATCTAATTTTGTCCATTTCTAACTTGCTAGAGTAGACCTGAAAGTTTCATATTGTGAGCTCTGTCTAACTCGTTTGGTAATACAGGTGTGAATTCATGTTAATTCATATTAATAATTAAGAAATTTCAATAGTTAAAGTTCCGATTTATCGTTAGGTAGGTACCTACCGACTTAAAATGCCTGTCGCTTTGACATTGATTTAGTTCTAAATGAGCCTAGTAGCTTCCAAAATCATTAAAGACCAGCGGGTCGATCACGTAACGCATTGTACGCGCGTCAGTTAGGTCTAAATGTCAATTTTTTTATGGAAAATTGACAGGTGGATCTATACCTAACGCGCGTTCAAAACGTTACGTGATTACCCCTTGGTTTTAGCTTAGCAATATATGTAGTAAGTAAGAGTATTTTAAATACAAAATGGATCGTATCCGTAAGTCCGGTACAAGCCATAACTCCAAACTTACTTCGAACTAAACCTCCACAGTTTTTACAAACTAGAACAAATTTACATTATTTATGGCTGAAGTTGAAGTATTTCTCAAAGTTTAGCCTACTTACCTGTGCCAACGAGGGACACGCATTCATACAAGTATGTACTTGAGAATCAGCTCCAGAAAAAACTTTCCGATCAGTAACTTGCTGGCATACACTAGGCCTCGTACACTTGGCATTTAAATAGGAACCAAACCACAAAAAACTTCAGTTACCTGCCTATTACGGTCAGTCTTCATAAATTGAAAGTGTTGCCAGGAACTACGTCTCATGTTCAGCGTCGGTTCACAGTATAGATGTGGTCGGTTGGTCAGAATTTATGTCACTTGGCTTGAAGAGCGTGACAGCACATCCTTTGGAGCGCTATCACGCTTTTTCAAGCAAAGTCTATTGAGAGTAAGGGACTTGGGATAATGTCTGTATCCGTCGATACAATAAATCGTCAAATCATTATTGATCAGTGTAGTCAGAAGCGCGTTGACGGTCCTTATGGATGTGTGCTTCTAATTAGACGAGCTGTATTGTATGACTGTTTACCACTGACTGTCGCGGTGTAAAAAAAAAATCAAATGCAAACATGGACACTTGTAAGATCTGCCTACCTATTCATAATAGTTCTGGAACCGAGTCTAGAAACTATATCCGAGTTTTCCCAGAAAATCTGTCTCAAAACCTACAAAATGCAATATAATTGACGTTCTTCCTTGATTTTAACTTGATACCTACCCCTCCCTCCATACGTTCCTGAGAAAAAACGATTGCGACAGGCGGTGCAACTGCATACTACAGACCAACAACGAAGTGCTTTTTTTTAAAAGGGTTTATTTTTTCGTTTTGAGATACGGAACCTTAAAATCCGCTTTTCTAATCATTTACGTCAAAATATTTATTATTGAGATCAAAGTTTCGTAGTTGAATTTTTGAAAGATTAGATATGTGTGTATTTATGAATTAAACTGTTTACCTTAGCCGATACTGATTAACTATAAAACCTATTCATAATATTTCATAAAAATCTATTACTCTTCCTTCTCTGGTAGAGTAATGGGTGCAACAACTGCAATGCAGGCTCCGAAATACTTGAATGCACCGGGCAATGCCATTCAGAGTACTCAAAAGGGCACAAGTGAACTTAGTTTCATACAACTTATTATCTTTTTGGAACCGGAATTCAGGGCGCCAAAGTTTTTATTTGACTTGGCATCGCTTTGTACCAAGTTACTTAAGATTTGGTCGCCTGTAAAAATTGTGTTTTATTGTTACTGGAAGTTTTTTATTAAAAAATATATTGGACAATTGTCCAATAAAGTACTATCTAAATTTAGGTAGTACTTTATTTAATGAAATAATTTCTCAATGTTAATCTGCTATTTTAATGGCAGGTTTTGTTTAAATATCGTATAATTATCACGGTAAAATTTTAAGAATCATTAGTTTATAATCTACCTAGTTTATACTAATTATACAAAGAGAAAAGTCTGTGTGATTGCAGCTATGAAAGTTTATAAGTTTGTATGTATTTGATAATCTCCGGAACCACTGGACCGATTTCCAATATTCTTACACCTGTATAGAATGGACTTCCTGAATGGACATAGTCAATGTTTTATCCCGCGGGACGCCTGTATTCCTTGCAATTTGCGGGCGAAGCCACGCGGGCAGCTAGTGAGATATTTCATCAGGGTAGGCTGGTTATATCAGGTTAGATGGGTATAATCTGATCTACCATGAGTTTACAGTGATACCCCGTCCCTAGCGAGTAAGGAATCGCAAGGGACGGCCTAAACGATTTGTGGACACGCGGTCACCTATAGAACTAAATATCGGTATTCAGTTTTGTCTGATATGAGGTCATCGCTACATTACCTGTCGAAATCTAATCGCTAGTGACTGACGTTTTGTAACTGTTGAACGTAGGTGACGGCAAGTTGCTTGGATGACAAGAATAATTAGCATATAATTATGCTATCACTAGCTTCTGCCCGCGGCTCCATCCGCGTGGAACTCGTTTATATCGTAGCTCCATACAATTTCACCCCCCATTTCATCCCCTTCGGGGACGATTTCCGAGATAAAAATGATACTTTGTCCTTCCCCGGGACTAAAACTATCTCTATACCAAATTTCATCTAAATCGGTTAAACGGTTTAATCGTGAAGAGGTAATAGACAGACAGACAGACACACTTTCGCATTTATAATATTAGATTTAATGTATATCTCTCAGCAAGACTTAATTCATACAACAACCTTAAAATCCAAACATCTCATTAACATCAGAATCGAATAATTGACAATATCAGTTACGAAGGCACTTAAGATACCTTCAAAATCGTAGCAATATCGTGTTACATGCGTGCTATCAACCTGTAAACGGCTCGTGTGAGGCGTACGGATGACCCAGATTAATTCAATATTTATTGTTGCTACAAAATCGGATAAATTACCTATTTAACACATTCACTGCCAGAAGCCCACCTAGCGGGCGCCAACGCCGTGGGCGCTTTCTGTTTTTTTGAAGTGAAAACTTCTTTATCGGCGCTGAGCACTTTTTAGGATGGAGAAAAATTGCTAAATACGCGACAGATTTTTGTGACGTCAGACGTAAAGGAGGTCACAAACTTTTATATATTGCTGCTAGCCGATTCGTCTTCATTCAAAACTGAACGCTATTCGTAAGAGTATAAAGCCGTTAAACACTTTTTGCAATAGCATATTCTGCAAATGAATTTGTAATTTTGTCCACGCGTCCTTCATCGTTTTGCTATTGAGCAAATTCGAATAGTTCGAATTTGGACGTTATTCCTAAAGAGATAAAGCTTTGAAAAATATTTGGCAACGGCAAAAACAAATTGGTATTTTGTTCGCCGCCGCCGTCCGATGTTCTTGCAATTTCGAATGTGTAGTTTGAATTTGGACGTTATTCCTAAAGAGATAAAGTTTTGGAAAATATTTGGCAATGGCAAAAACAAATTGGTATTTTGTTCGCCGCTGCCGTCCGCTGTTCTTGGCGCCGGTTACAATGTTATTGAGTTTTCACTTCTGCCGGCACTCCCGGAGTGCAACCCGAACTTTTTTTAAATTTACAACGAAATAATTTGCACGTCTGTACGCATGCTGGATACACCGAACTTGAAAACCACCACCACCATATCATCTTTAAACTGTATTCAGCAAATAAAGGATTTGTATTTGTAGTTATACTTGTAGGCTGATGATGATATAAACACTGTAGCACAATAATATTCGAAGTACCATTGTTATATATGATTATTGATTACCAGTAACATAAATACGTGTCCAATTGAAACAGATTTGAATTGGACACATCGGCGCTTACTATATGTATGTACAACAATATTTCGGACAAAAGCTCGGATCAATGATGGTGATAGTCAAGGGTCTCGTTACAAAAATGTCTTAAATTAAAAACAGAAAAAAAACGGAATGAACGCTAGGAGCATAATTATTTCTGTGTAAAATGTCTAATCTAAGTTATTTCCTTTTGTAACTGATATCATATTATATTTATATTTGGTTAGTAAGATGCCTACGCTTCATCTATCACTCATTGACGTGCAGATCAATGAACTACAACTAAAACTGTCTTTAAAAGATTTTTATAACACATTACAATTTTATAAGACTTTTTTTAAATATGACATACCTACTTAATTACGAAAATTATTAATGTGCTTTCTAGTTAGGGCTCCTGGAGTAGCAGGCGTCCATGGGCTATGGTAACTGCTTTCCTATTAGGCGGGCCGTAACTTTGTTTGCCACTATCGTGTTAAAAATAAGAATAATAAAGCAAAATAATAAGTTAAGCATGCTGAAATGATTCAGATCGGAATCTGTTCTCGGAAACCGAACGCGCGACCTTGGCTGACTCCGTGAGGCGACGATGTAGGTTATAGACCGGGAGTCGCCTTTAATCATTGACAATATTTAATTTCCTAATTTATTTCAATAGAATATGAAACTTAAAGGTCTATAACATTTATATTATATAATACCTGCGGCCGCCATATTTTTTGATCAATCTGATTTTGTCTTGCCCTGAGACATGATTCCTGCATCTACCCTTTTACTCAATTTACCGTAAATCATAGTACACTTCAACGAATTAGGGCGACCTTCTTTCCCTGTTTTGTCTTAAAATAGCCAATTATGTAAGTAAGGGGTATGCTTTATTCATATTTTATTTATTGCGATCATGTTCTTTCTAGGTACAATAGGTGTTAATATAACAGTTGTCACTGGCAAATGAAGACCCTGTAAAGGTATTTGCAATTGTCTTACATAAATATTAATATTACTGAGTAATTAATTCAAATTAGAATTTATGCCATACAATATTATAATTAAATATTAATCACACCTAATCTACACATGTCAATTTGTCAAAAAAATATTTGTAAGTCAATCTATATGCTAACAAATATAAATACTACTTATGATCATCTAAATATTCTAAATTATTACCTATTACCTGATACCTTGATACCTAATACCCTTTTTTAACCTCGCTCGCTCGCTTCTCTTTTATGCGTAGAAATTTACTAATGTTTTTTTTTGCAATCCGATCAATATTTTTAAATTTGTACCAAAAATTATTTGCGAGGGTGATTTTTTTTTAATAGTAGTATTAATAAATTTTATTAATTTCATCTCTTTGTTTTAAATTCTATTATTAATGTCAAATTTAGGTACCATTGAAAAAAAAACTCGATTTTTTTTTATCACAGATTGGACTAAGACACAAGTTCAAACTCTTCCTAATAGTTCAGTCTATCACGTCCTTAAGTTCTTACATCGTTATACCGAACACCCTTTACAAGTGTGTATTGGAATGAAATTGAAATTAAAATACTTAACCGCCGAACCGACCGCTTAACTTTCAGTTAAGTATAGGTAGACCAGTTATAAAATTGTGGCCCACCTCCTGGGCTAAGCCACCAATGTTTTATACTCGGCAACTCAAACTAACCGCGGAAAAATAAACAGTCCGCTGGGAATATGTTGGTTTAGTAGCCCACACTGAACGCAATTCGGACACTTGTAACAGAATTAGAACAAATTTACCACATAAGATGCTATTTTGAGACAAAGAGGCATTTCGTTTGTTACGCGATAAAAAACAGAATGAATCATAATGAACCCAGAATTAAGAACATAGCAGTGCAAATCAAGATGAAAGTAAGATAGTATAACTTTCCTACTATTAGTAGTAGTGAAGATAAGATTTTGGCCGATATATAACCCTCAAATTAATAATAGAGAAACACAAACAAAGGCAACGCACTTGCGGTTTGTTAAACGGACGTTTGTGCTTCAGCTGTGATTGGTTAAAGTTTGAGACTTACGCCTCAAGGCAAAGTAACAGAAAGAGCGTACGAACTCCTGTCTCAAGAAAAAACCTTGCAGTGGATAATTATTCCTAATCTGGAGCGCAATAGTCTACAATTTGCTTTTTTATGCTTGACCTAAGTGGTTGTAGCAAATTTATAAAATGTAGATAACAGAATTATCAGGGACTATATTTGAGTTAACATTTTTCCACTGTATCGCTTAAACATTAACCATTTGTCTTATTTTAATGGTTTATTTATTTTGAGCATCTGTTGTATGTCTGTCAAAAAGTCGTAAAAAACTGAGGGGGTAAAGAATGCCTTGTGTCCTTAAATAACGACATAGACTAAGTGGATCAAGCAGTATCATATTATAATGAAATGTCAAATTAATATATATAAATACTGATTTATTTATATACATATTTATTTAATAAACACAGTAAGCTTTACACAAACATATAGACATTAATGATAATAGTCACCTTTTATGTTAAGCCAGACTGTTTACCAGAGAAAAAAAATCAAGCATTAAGTTACCAATAACAGCAGTGGTGATCAATTTATGGAAAGGTTACTCCAACCAGCGGTTATTTCAGCTTCAGTCTTATAATTTCGCCTACTCACATTGTCAGTGACACGCAGGATAATAAATTGCTAGCTCCACAGCGCCAATTTAAATCCAGTTAATCCATCTATGCATAACTCTGGCATTAAATAAAGCGTGTTCATAAATATGCCAGTTAAACGGCGCACGCGCTGACAGTCTTTTGTCGACCCGTCCGCCATTTTGAATACCGGCCATCTTGTAATTGCGCGCGCAATAAATTTTGTACTCTTAACAACATGTCTGACCACACGGGAATACGTGGGCGTTACGCATATTTTATTTGTAAACTCTTTAATATTATACACTTAGCTTATGACTCATTTTAAGGAGAGAATTTGTGTTTTATCGGTTTATTTGAGTGTAGTGACGATAAACATCATACATGTCATATTAAGTATTACAAACTTTACCGTTTTTATTTGTGCTCTTTGAGTGGGTCTCAACGAACCAAAAAATGACGGTTTCTTGGGTAGTTTACGCCTTATCTACATTATCAGATGGCAAACGAGAGACACCAGACTTACATTTCAGCTCTATCGGACTGGCGAGTGAGTTAAAATGGTTTGCCCATTTTGAAAGACAACTTACTCATTCATTACACGACAAGTGCAAGTTAAATACAACTGCTCGCCAGTTCTGTTAGCTTGAACTTGGCTTATCTTATAGAAACGTACAATTAAGATAGATATTTTTTGTGTTTTGCTGATAAATAGATCAAAGTTAAATAAACTTGTTGAGTGTTAGACTGTAGTCTTACATATGATTGACAGCTTAAATAAAAAAAAATCTCTCTATATCTACGAGTATGTTGTTGTTACCGTTAATGTATTTGTTAATTTGTGAATATTTTAGAAACGTCAAAAACCAAAAGTTGTCTCACCTGTTCCCAAAAGTTGTGAACAGTGGAGCTTAATTTCTGGTTGTCAAGTTTTGAAAACCGCTACTGGCGTAGTTTTAGCAAATTGTGTGTTGTATTGTATTGTTGTTTGTTGTGTTGTTGTTTGTGTTCTAGTGTATTGTATTGTGTGTGTGATACTCTTATGTCATTAATGTATTGAAAAACAAAATGACCAGGCCCCGTAGCATGGATGGCGTTATCACGCGATAAGTGACAGGATAGAGCTTCCGTCCCTGGCTGACACCGTTCGATAGAACGAGACGACGCGCCTATCCGGTCACTTATCGCGTGATAACGCCATCCATCCTACGGGGCCAGGTAAGGGCGGGTTGCATCTCCCACACATTACTGACCGTTAAACTTTAAATATGGCGCTGGTACACGTATCTGTCAGCTCATAGAGAACTGTCAAACATTCCATAGTAAAAGATTTTGACGGGCGTAACTTACGATTACAATACTGTTTGTTTGAAACAATCGAGCCTTAATCTCTCATAATAGTCATAATCATTTAAGAGCTTGTCTCTTTTCGGTGGAATATGCGCCAGTTCATTGACCGACACCCGGTGTTAATAAAGTCCCAACATCTCTGTAAAACCCTTAAAAGAAACTCTAAAAGCCTTTTTTTCGATAAATAGTAAAGAGCACGCCGCCAGGCTGCAGCGGGCACGCTAGAGACTACTAATCCTGGCGGAACAATCGCGGGCGAAATATGATGCTAAATAAGAAGGGAGTTCTCTCTTGGCGTGGCCAAAGAACAGACATGGAGAAAAGACAGCTCCCTATGTCGTTTTTGAACACATCGATGACCGGGAAATGACCCTCGATTCAAAACGGTTTTAATCGGCATTTATTTTTTGCAGAACATAGGGTTCACCGAATTTCGTAAGCATGAATTCAGTGAGTGTTGAGAAATTCCAATAGCCAAAATTGACACACCGAATGGGTAACACTTGTAAAGCGAATGCGATGCAAAAGTGATGAAATCAATTTAGAAAGAAAGAAAATAATTTATTCGTGAAATTAGAAAATAAAATAAAACTAAATATAAAAACATATTAATTTAGGCCCCGTGCACCCTTATACGGAGCAAAAGTCAATTAAACTACATAGTTTAAAACAAAGTCGCTTCCCGCTGTCTGTCCCTATGTATGCTTAGATCTTTAAAACTACGCAATGGATTTTAATGTGGTTTTTTTAAATCGATAGAGTGATTCAAGAAGAAGGTTTGTATGAATAATAGAACTCGTGCGAAGCCCGAGCGGGTCGCTAGTTAAATATAAGGTAAGCTTTTAATTGAACACGAGTTTACGTTCGGTTTTTTTGAACTCCCTATAGTGTACAGAAATAAATCGGCAATCGGTACTGAAATTTCATTAGGTACTAAAACACAATTTCTTTTTTTTTTTTTGCTTCAGATACAGTCAGAGGGTTCTTACAAAAATGGTGCGTACAGAGTATCTAGCCAGCGAGCAGGCGTGCAAATCATTCAATAATATCCGTACATGGCGGGAATAAGTTGACATTATAAGAAATCAAATGTCATAATTATGTTATGAATAATTTGGAATAGTACAATAATAATCAAAATAATCTAATAATTTAAATAAGGTCACAATAATAATACTTAATTAATTTAAATAGGAGGCTCATACACAATTAACATAGATTTAGGTATTTAATTTCGGGAAAAGGTTCTTAAAAATTCCGTGTTGGTCGCTCTGCCACGAAAGTAAAGTCTGCGTGTTGCTCTATGCGGCGTCCCCACATAAAGCTGTCCGAGCTATCTTGGCATATTGCTCTCGTGCAGTCGCATATGATAAGTGCATAACCCGTCCTTTGTTTGGAAAAACATATTTCCCTCCTGTTTTCTTTCGGTGGTTTTGTAGATTGCACTTGCCACTGTTGATTTTATGTAAACTGACGAGTGGGTTAGGTGAAGTAGTGGAATTGGAGTGTAAATCATTTTAACACCATAGTATTTTCATGCATAGCATGTTGCATGTTGCATTCTCATACAAAACGAATAATGCGAAAATATAGCACAAATTGCAAAAAAAAGCTTTTTATAAATGCATTCAATACTTCTTTCCTTTGGCGTAATCGCCAATTTTTTATTTGAGAAGTACATATTCTTTTTTATTGACAAGATTATAAACTAATCAAACCATTTCAGAAAAATGCTTTGAGATTAAATTAAACTTTGGCAAGCGTAAAAATATATGTGGTCATTCCTGAAACATCATGCTTAAATATATAATAAAATAAAAATATTAAACCGGTCGTCGGTTTATGTTGTACAGTCAGCATCAGATATGTAGTTAGTAGAAGCCAAAGTAGCCAAATATTTCAAGACACGTCTTTATTACCGTAAGAATAAGGGTGTGCTACGATATATTTAGCTACCCTGGTTGCTACTAACTATATGATGCTGACTGTACCCAAGACCAAGACAGTATATCGATCGTATAAGATAGGTATACAAATGGGCACCCTACCGCCTGATCTGGGCCAAGTTTTTTATTTATAATCTTATTATTTTTATTGCTTAAGTTTATATTTTCTTGTTGTTGTGTTTAGTACTTAGTTTTTAAATCTGTATATCCATAATTGTATACAAATTACTTTTTTTTTCATTTAGACCTCAATCACTTTATTTATTTATTTATTTATTTATTTATTGATACATGGAAAACCAACAGCGCAACATATTTATAGACAAAATAATAAAACCAATGCAATCTATAATTATTATGTGAAATGAATCACAGAAAAAGTATTTCCAAGAACATTTATAGAGGCCGCCATGTCCAAATACAATAACAGCTTCGATGTTAAAATTGATCGTGTTCTATTTTTAAACACAAAATTGGATTTACTTCCTAATGGTTTTTGGACGTATTCTGCCCAGAGAGGAGTCTAGACTGGCAGAGATGGTATGGTGTAGTCATAAGAGTTAACGACTTAGTTCCCCAGGGAAGCGTTGGGGTAGAAGGTTCATTGTTTTATTGGATTGCAGTTACTGCATAACGCTGGTTTTCCGAATACGGGAATGAGCTGGCGTTTACCCAACTTGAAAGAAGTACTTTTTTACATGATCACTTTATTTATATATTTTACCCTATGAATCAATATAATTATATCTACTAAGTATAGTTTAATGTTAACTAATAATACCTACAGCTATTTAGCGCAGAGAAAAAAAAGCACCTAAGTAGATGTACCAGAAAAACATGACTCGTCAATTTTATTTTAACAAAATATCAGTTGAATTTTATTTAGACCTTCATGCTTTGGAAAAAAACGAAACGGAAATTATTTCTTTAAAGCGTTTATTGTCTCTATACGCCGGTTATTTAGCAGCTTCAGTTAAATTTTACAAGTGATTCATACGTGATGTTTAGATTCCATAACATACCAACGCGAACTGTGGCTCATCTTTAAGAGGATATACGTGAAGTATTATATTAATCAATTCATTTGGCAGTTTCTACATAGGCAATCGTGAGGACTTTTGCTATTTGATGTTCACGCAAAAATGTTTATAAATCTCGCACGTAAATGCACATTTAACATTTATATATACTTACCTCCCCCCGTGGGGTGTTGGGTTAGAACAGTACCACCCCTTTCTTTCTATGGGTGTTGTAAGAGTCGAACTAAGGGAACAGGGTTAAAGTGTGTTGTGGGCGATGGGCTAGCAATCACTGCTATATCACATTTTAACGATCTTTTATAGCCAAATTTAGTAAGTAGCACTGGAACATAAGTTTCATGACGTGCTCCGCCTTCCCCTTTTGGGAATGAAGGCGTGCATCTATGTAAGTATGTATTATGCTTACCTATGTGTAACAGTCTGTTTTCGCCCGCGTACAGTCAGCATCAAAAGTAACTGCGCAATCGAAGACGTCATAAGTCTTTATTAAAAGGGAATAAGAGCTTTTGACGTCTTCGATTGCGCAGCTACTTTTCATGCTGACTGTACACCTATCTGCCAGGGACACCGTAAATCCACTTAGGTGGGAGCTGCCCAGGCGATTATCCGGCCACGTAATAGTCATTGTAATGAACATTGTGTAGTTGCAGTAAGGAACGGACGATTGACGCTGTGCTTCCGCCGGAAATGTGGGAATATGAGAACGGATAAACAATTCGGTGCACTTTTCGAACAAACTTTCTTCGGACTACATTGCTTCATCCTGGAGCTGGATTCATCCTGAAGCTCGTGAGGTTGGAGTCTCGCCATGACGTGAATTTTAATTCCTTTGTGGTGAGAGTTCCAACAGACCATCTATCGACCTTCACTAAGGAAGAATTTTGGCCGAAGGGAGTCAAGTTCCGACGTTTTCGCGGTCGGTTACCTGACACCACGAAATAGCGCAACTCGACGCACTAATTGTGTGTTTTGTAGTTATTAATAAGTTTATATTGATATGTATGTTAGTCTTTAAGATATTTGTAATATGGGCCTTGTTGCTTGATTTAAATGAATAAATAAATAAAAAAAATCTTAATTACCAAAATTAATAAAATAGCCATAAACAGTACTTTACTTTGACGTTTGAAAATTCCACGCTATCCACGTTAATCCCCTAGCCTGATCCCCCAGGGGAATTAGCGGCAATTATTTTATATTCAACTAGGAAAAAATGATAATGTTCGGTTATGGCGCTTCGCCGGACGCTACCGCGTCACGCTCGCTTCGCTCGCTCGGCTCGCGCGCTGTAGGGTCGCAGTTCAACTAACAACCTAACCGTTTTTTTCCCCTGGGGGATCAGGCTAGGGGATTAACGTGGACAACAGCGAAAATTCCTATACAAAACGAATATTAATGAGAAAATAAAGTACAAAAAAGGACTTTTATATTTGCGGTAAGTAATAAAATAATGTGATTAGCTAAAAACAAGTTTTTTTGGAGTTACGTCTATTTAATGTAGTTTGTATGGAAACGAACGACTGATGAGAATCCCAATCGGCACATCGCTAGTATATACTTTATTTTTAGGTTACTTATATTCCTAAACTTTTCATCAGTCTCGACACTTGTCTCATTTTTACTCACAGGGTCCATAATAAACCAAAAACTCTCTCGAAATCCCCGTAAACAATGGAACTGGCACAACAAACTTCCTTTATTCTGGGCGGAAACTGCAGTTATTTTTATACTTTTTCACCGGAAGGAGTTTCTTTGCCGTTTAGTTTGCCTTGTTACATTATATTATACAGCTCGGAAAATATAACTGGGTTACTACAATAGTTCCCAGGCGATGTATAAAGTCATGAGCTGCTGCGCAAATAAATAAATACGTTGGCTTGTCTCACTGGTCTGTTATATTTATTATTAACCGACTTTTAAAGGTTTCTGTTTGTGTTTTTTCACGTGTGTTCATAATTTTCGTATTCCAGAAGCGTTGGCACAGTTAAACTGTCATTGTTTCATATAAAAATTGACATTTAGGTCTACCTAACTTACGTACAATGCGTTACGTGATTGGCCTTTGCGTGCGTGAGCGTGTGCTAAACTTATTTGGCAAGCACCGGCTTCATTAGGTTTTTAGTACTGTTTGTTCTGTTGATCTTTTTTCTTAGTCTGAACTTGCGTTTGCCAGACTATATACGTTGGCAATCGGTTGGTCATAATCTTCGCCTCCGTATCACGCCACGCGACGGCGCGCGAGCTCTCTCGATTTTTTTCGCACTATCCGTCTCTCTCTTATTAGAACACTTAGAGCAAGAGGTATAGTGCGAGAAAAATCGAGAGTATGTCGCGGCCGTCCACTAATAGACGTGCTGGAAGGTGTCGCGGTACAACGACACCTACGCCCGACTGACAACGAGTACCAAAGATAGAATAATAAGACGTGAGATATGAATATTCCCGCTTTCCGTACGTTGTGGATCCGCATGATAGGTTTGTTTTTATATATGCCAGCACCGTTACAATTTCTGTGCGACGTTTTGCTGAAAGAATTTAGTCTACGCATCTAATTATACTGTGAATATAGTTGTTTTTTATAGAATTTGTCCCTACAAATGCATGTCTCACTCTCAACACAGTGCTTCCTATCTTGCTCTGGCGACCTTATTCACTATCAGCACCTCAACAACACATTGTTGTCTGTTGATGACCAGTTTAGCCTAGTTGGTAGTGACCCTGCCTAGAAGCTAGAGGTCCCGGGTTCGAATCCCGGTAAGGGCATTTATTTGTGTGATGCGCAAGAATGTTTTTCCTTAGTCATGGCTGTTTTCTATGTAACTATTTAAGTACTAGCTTCTGCCCGCGACTCCGTCCGCGTGGAACTCGCTTATATCGCAGCTCCATACAAACTTTTACCTCCCCATTTCACCCCTTAGGGGATGATTACGGGGATGAAAACTTTCCTATGTTACTCTCCATTCCTTTAACTATCTCCACTTAAAAAATCACGTCAATTCGTCGCTCCGTTTTGACGTGAAAGACGGACAAACATACAAACAAACAAGCACATACACTTTCGCATTTATAATATTAGTATGGATGGATTTATTTATCTATATAAGTATGTTTATCGTCGTCTAGTTTCCATAGTATCTACAAGCTTTGCTTAGTTTGGACTAGGTCGATTTGTGTAAGATTGTCCACAATATTTATTCATTTATGTCATACCAACCAAGCCAAGGATTTGTTACATATTATGAGAGGATCAAATGGATACATATATTTTGCACTTGACTCTACTTCCCCAGTCATGCTCCTCTAAATTTGATTGAGATGATATTCATTAAACTACCTTACCTGACCTTTACCAACGAAGTGAGGTATGGTAGAAGTCAACAAATACCAGCATCCATAAAATCCATCGTAACATCGTCAGAGACATAGATTGTATGAATAGATCCACATTAGAATCCACAATACCGTTGATTATTTCGCAGTCGGTGAAATCGCGGGCTCTCCGCCGGAAGTAAGGAATACTCGGGCCGGAAATGGAAAAGCCGTCGCCGGATGTGACTGGCACAGGTGTTGATTATTATTTATTAAACTTAGGGGAGTTATTATAGTAAGTCGTGGAAAAATGTGTTATGTAATGAGGTTTTCCCTAGACAGTTACAATATGCAGGTGCTTAGCTTCTGGACCAAGTACGACCTACATTTTAAAACAGAGATGAATTCGCGATGTCCAACATCATGAAGCATGTCTCACTTGGTCCGTTTAAGCCAAGTTTTTACTTTTTTTAATGACGTAATTCTAATGTCGATGGTTTTCTGTTTGTTAGTTTAGATTACGCACGACCACAAATTGACAATGGATGCAGTGTTGATTCGGACCAACGACCTTCTGGCTTATGCGACCAGTCGTTCTCAACCAACTAAGCTATTAAAACCGTTGCTCGATCTAACGAATATTTCAACAAGTTCCCTCTATTACTACGCCTTTAGTAAGGCATGTGTGCCTTAAATTTGAAATGGGTAACTGTCGTTACCAAATGCCATTGCTTAACACAAAAATTATGTAGTATCAGAATCAAACAGTTATATATTTTTTAAGGCTTTTAATTAGAGGCAAAAGTTAAAATAAACAAAATGAAAGCAACGAATTATAAATCCGGCTTAGCTGACGCAACACTCGTTTCAACATTGAAAGGTGTTGTCAGGAATTAGACAAGATACTTTAATTCAATTCAAAGTACTCAAACGTGACGTCAGGTCGGGTTACGCGGTAACTCAAAACAGTTGAGTTCGTGAGAAACACTTGTACTGAGGATCGAGTTGCTTGTCAAAATTTAAGGTTAAGGGGAGGTTTAGATGAGGTAGCACAACATGATCCTGTTGTGGCTAGCGTTAAAGTAGTAGTAGTAGGTACGTTGTAGGATTACTGTGTCAAAAGTAAATACCTAATTAGTTCACGTCTACACGTATTAACTTTTGCGAGTTCGAAATCGAAAAAAATTACAGTGATACAAAAAAAACATGCTCACGAAAAATAAAACAAAATTCAACAAATAATAATGCTAGACATACTCCTGATAACTTTAAGCACATAAGCCCCTCGGTACCTAAAATAATAATATAACATATAAAATATAAAGTAATTACCTTCTTCTAATTGAGAGCCATTATTTTTAAAACAATACACAAATAGCGACACACTTTTAACGCTATTTCGATATTAAATCTTAAAATGTTACTATACTTTTAAAACAGCAAAAAAAGAACATATTTTCAATTGTATTCACGCTTGCTTCCCGCGCGGCTTTGTCTGCGTATTACTAAAAAAAAGGATAAAACAGCGGGATTAAATATATGTAAGGATTATGAACGTCGATTCTATATACCAGTGAAAGAATTCCTACAAAACTTGCAACATCACAGAATTAAACTCTTATAAAAGGTTTTCTAGAGGTCTGTTAGGTCTTGTCTTTACAATATAGGTACTAGAAATATCTATAGATAATTCAACACCAACTTCCACTTAACAAGTCTAAAGCCCCGTAAGTAATCGATACGACTTTTGTATAAAATACTTGTGGTTTCGGAGCTCATCGCTTCTTGTTATACTTACAAATGGTCAGATCTTACCACAGATACCGTCATGCTGGGCCAAAAGGGCTTATTTAATCACGACTCTCTTGTGTAGATGAGCATTTTGGTTTTGATTTAAGTTGGTTGTATCGGCCATGTTCGGATCAGTCAAATTTTACGCTCTTTCTAATGCTATTTAAACGTCATATTTCAAACGATTTTTGGAATTTCTCGACAGCGTTATTAATTTTTTTGAACCCTGCTGCGTTGTATGTGTCATAGATACGGATCGAATTGCTGTTGTTTTTTGTACCGTTTTCGATACCTTTTTTGTAAAGGTGTGCCAATCTTTGAAAGAATTCATTCGCGCGCAAATTTAATAAAGATGGTAGCTTTTAAAATTGAATGCAACTTTACAGGTAATTCCCTTCGTAGCCAGAGGTCATTTTATTGTACAAGAAAATACGATATATTCGTTGCATACGACGTAGGAGCAAAACACCGACAAAGGTCAACACTAAAGGTTTTCGCCGTTATTACTAACACCGGACCTCCGACGCATAGTTTTTACAAAATCATTTTACCTACTAGAAATGAGCAGAGAGATGTATCAAGACAAGAGTTGCTTTTGCAACTAATAAAGTTCTAATTAAATACGAATGCCATCTTAATATCAAAGCGGTTTGTTCTTGTTCGTTCAAATCTGTCGAGCCGTATAGCCCACATCCAGTGATTAGTGAATCTGATCGTTCTGGGTTCAAATCCTAGCATGTACAACTAACTTTAAGAACTATTTTGTTAAATCAACAATTAAGAATCTGAATCGGTTTTCTACTTAAATACTGATATAAGTAAATTCAATTTATTTATTTATTATTTAATACATAATTCCACAGCACTACAGTTAAAAACTAAGTCACTGTGAATTACAAATGATATACATATATTATACTGTTATACTGATATAAATATATCGTCGTCTTACGCAATATAGAATGAACCAACACGATTTGAAGATGTATTTAGTTTTCAACGGGTCCATCTAGACAACCACGACCACCAATTTCTTTTCCTGAACGTAGCAGTCAAACATAAGAACTAAATTCCGTATTTTTCTACTAACTTTTCCGGCAAGTTTGTTCATCGCGTCATTTCCACCCCCGATTTCATTCCTCTGCGAGATCATTTTTGGAGTAAAAAGTAAGTATCCTACGTTTTAATTAAAATCAACATAATCCGTTTAGCCGTTTATGCCTGATTGAGTAACAAGCATCCAATAAAATCATAAATTTCGATCAAAGTGGAAAATTGAATAATTATTCGCCATGAGCAATATTTGAACCCACAACCTCTGGAATCCGTCCATCGCTCTTGCCAATAAAATCATATTTATCATAAAATAGTAGGAATCAATACCTTCATACTTTTTAAATATGTGTAGAGCAAATGCGTCATCTGCTAACAAAACCTATTAAACATGTCTAACTAATGAACAAACACTAATCAGTCAAAAACGGCTATACTCCCGTTCAATCCGTCCCGTCATTTCTACAAATCATGTTTACTGACTGCCCGTACAATGGTGGACAGAATGTCAATAGTCTGTGCCCTAATGCTGAGCCTCGTTCAAAATTCCAGTGCAGTAGACCGTTTCTTTTATTGGACTTGCTCGATAAATAAACAGGGATGTCCTTTCTTGAAGCTTTTCCTCTTTGACACTTTTTGAAGTTTATTTTTGTTTTCAACATTGAGCTTGATCATTTTGTTGTTTTGGTTGGCGAAAGCGGGCCCTGAATTAAATTGTTTCCTATCGTTTCTAGGTAAAAGTAACGTAGAGCGTCTCCTCATCAAGCCGGGGGTTGACTATATTTAGATTGTGGGTCACTCCTGCATAAGACTTTCTCAGAACCGGTAGACAAGTGGCAAGAAAGCCTAAGAAAAGGCCATAGGCTTAGGCTGAGGATACTCAGCAGTGGGCAGGCTGAAAATGGTGATGTTATGATTAAAGGTCAAAGGTGGAAAGTCATGCTATGAAATACTTACCCTACTGCAAGTTTTAATTTTGAATAAATACTACGAGGATGCATACGATCCTAACCAAATGTCGATTTCAAATCAGAATTTGAAACATTCGATCGTATTGACAGTGAACAGAATACTAAATTCCGCTGCAATCGAAATAACTTGATATTCGCGGAGATCATACTTCATTTAATTTCTACTTTACCGCGTAGAAATAGATAAGGCTCAAAAAACACAAGTAATCTGATAAGTGAGTAGTGCAAGTGCTATATATCTGATACTTGCATTTGCACTTATCAGATCACTAACTAAAGTATACATACACCCTTCGACTAACTACTCGACTAATCTAAACGAGGCTCGTCTACTCACCTGTTAGTACTGAATGACTCGCCGAAACCATTCAGTTTGCTATGCACGAGGCATACCATTTGTAACTGGTTTGAACCAGATACGAGACGGGCTGACAGGAACATGCCATAGAATCAAGGTGAAATGAAGGCGATGTTGAAAAGTTGAACTTTGAACCTTTTTAACGGAAACTAAGTAAATTTTACCGTTGGAGAGGTTGTTTACAAAAAGTTCTCCAACCAGTCCACAGTCCAACCAGTCCACAGTCCAAACAGTCTCCAGTTGGTGTTTCAATAATTCTAAAGGTCGTTTAATTTTTTGGGCACATAATTATGTCGTCTAGCAGACGTAGCTATCGGGCGACTTGTGATGCAGGGAAAGGTCGAGGGCATCAGACCGCGAGGCAGGTCAGCAATGAGATGGAAAGACTAGATTAAAGTGGCAGTAGATGTATTTGCATCACTACACGCAAGCATAAGAAGGCGATTGTCAGAGAGGAATGGAGCCTGCTGAATAACACCTGAAATGATGACCACGTCTACTCTGTCAGTGAAAACGACTGTTAGGTTTCAGTATTCTACCAATCAATTACTTACGCTTTTAGAAAGAAAATAGTTGAAATGTTTAATTTATACAGATTTGTAGATCGTGATCGTGATCGTGATCTCTTGATGCCTTGATTGGTATATTTTGTGGCATGAAAATGAAGCGGTTCTCTGATTGGGTTACGACACGGATATCGCGTGATGTCGTGAGCCAATCAGAGAGCTGAATTTTACCTCCATAACGGTGAGTTTCTCGGCCAGGAGTTGGTGCCCGGGCGGGCATTCTGGTGCTGATCGTCAACGGCGTAATCTTACATCAATTATTGTTGTTATACGTGCAGTATAATTAATAAAAGTATTTGAATACTTACAATTATTAAGAGTTGTTGGAGTTTTCTTCAAGTGCTGCTGCCTCCTGATTGACATTTCATACGACAAAGAAGAAGGGTGATATACCTTTACAACTTTTTCGTGCCACTGACACGTAGAATTGTTTAAATTTAGAATAGTTTCAGTCTCTGTCAGTGACGTGAACAAAAGATTTTGATTCATTATTGGAGTCGCAGTGGCCACAGTAAGACGCTGAATGTTTATTGAACAAACTAGTATTTTCACTTAGTTTAGCATCGCTACCCCAGCCTGTTCCACATTTGGTGGAGGTGCGGGATGAAAAACAACACAACTTTATGTATTATAATTATCTGTGAGTGTATACTCTTTTTTCATAATAGTTATTTATATTGTAAAATAAGCATATTCTTTTTTATATTTAACTACCGCCTTCATAAAAAACAATTTCGGTGATAATTTATTAACTTCTATACATTTCATTTACGTTTTTGGACTTAACTAACCTTAACGCCTGATGTCATCACATCTACCAGATTAAGTTTCAAACGTAGCAATTGGCCGGTTAAGGTTTCTCTAATAAAACATACCGTCTTTAACGCGTTGCAGGACACATCACCTATACCTATAGGCGTCTTCAAATGTTGGCCATACATATCATTGAAATTCTGTTGGTCAATGTGCAACATAAAACTATTGAACCTTAAAACAATATATACCAAATAAATCCCAAACTGACTCTAAAACAGCGCAGAAACGTTCTCAAATGAATAAATCCTTCCGCAGGAATATATTTTCTCAACCCTGCTTCGGTCCCCGTTTTAAAATACGCCGTCATCCATGTTTGTTTTGAACCTTAATCTTGGCTGGAAACAAGGTGGCAAACTACATCGCTAGACGTCTCAACAACGCAGCAATAGCGAAACAGTAGCCTTATTCGCCACACAATAAATAAAGGAAGCAAACACATGAGAAATTGCACGGATACCCTTAGGAGTCCTCATTATTTTAATAGTGTAAATCCTTCCCGAACAATCAAAATACAACCTTAAATCCTGTGCAACACAGCTCGATTCAGCTATTGGCAGCCTTAAGAAATTCAAGAGCGATAAACTAAATACACACACACAAATCTCAATTCAATCCTCAAGAGTTTAGGATCCATTTCAGGTTGTCAGCTTCTGAGATTGTTCGGTTGACCAGCGTATAGACCACACACCGTGTCATCCACCCCCGCTTCTTATTATGCGAGTCGAAGATCGACCGGCCACAGCTAGGACCACGTAAACGAATAATTTAATGGCTCCAGAAACACCTACGCTTCAATTTATGAGCATCAAGTTACAATATAATTAAGCCAGAGTAAATATAGCTGCAACAGAGTTTACCGAGCTGTTAAGTCTAGACTGGTCGGATGAAATTAAACGTTAAAACTGTCTTTTGTTAAATAATAATTACCATTTCGCAAGCAGTTTTTACATTTTAGTCAGTATTATCTTCAAGAATAATACTCTTAACTAAGTTAAAAAGTTTCTGGCATTTTTAAGATGTATTTTAGGTAAAACCTAAATTAATTGCTTACAAATTTACGTCAGTCTAGTTATCTTAAATTTTACGGAAACTCCACGACAATTTTAATGTTTGATCTCCAACTAAATTCTTATTTAAATTTGTTTGAACTAGGCCTAGCTCGAGGAACATTATGTTGAAATATTAATCTGTATTGAATATAAAATATTGCTAAAACTTTCCCAATTAATCTGTAAGTTTGGTGACCAGGCAGATTTCCATTTAGAACTCAAATCCGACCACACATACGCTCCATGTTTATTTACTTACCCGAAATCTTTCTAAACTCGACACGACGGTATTACTGGAGCATTAAACAACACCCAACTTTTCAAACCTCGTATTCCACTCCGTCCCGTAGTTAGAAACTAGAGCTTGAGTTCAAATACAGAAAGCTTATCTTTGAAGAACCGGAAGGCTGTGATAAGATTAGTAGGTCGCACGGCCATAATCGACATGTTTGCTTGTCCGTCTGTGGGAGCATTAAACTGTCAAAACAGGTGAAAACGTAATTTGAGTTAATGATGTTTGTTATGCTGATTGGCAATGAATGGACGGATTTATTTGTGAACTCGGAAATGGTTTTTGTGAAATTTTAATGCGTGTCCAAATTGAGTTAATGGGTGTGTTACTGTAATATTATTACTGTTATTGACACAATTATTATTTATGCAATCATGCTTAATTTTATATGCTGCTTGTAGTGATTATTTATTGATCACTTTTGTTTGATTTCAAATTGATATATACGAAATTAAATTGTTCATGTTTAATTGGTGCTTCTTAAAATATCATTTACGCATACAATATGATTTCAAAAATTGCACGAATAAAAACTATGGAACTTTTTAGATTTTTTCATCGTTTCATTATTTTTATTTCATTGAAATAGATTGGAATGTTTATATAGGTATGTGTTTATACAGCGTCGACTAATAGAAACAAAAGCGCAGTAAGCCTAAATAGTCACAATACCTTTCAAACCCGGTGGACGTAAATGACCGTTTGCGGCATAAAGCTCAGGCCGTATCATTGTAGAGCTATCAGGGCCCATTTGGTCATATCGCTATATTCAGTGACCACCTAGTGCCCATATTGGGTGATGGCCTTAATCGGCGAAGCTTGCAGTCAGTGGCAGGGGTAGCGTTGACAAATAATGCTCGAATAGTCGCAGAATATACAGGGTTATTGGTAATTCAATGTATTCCTGTTAATTTAAAGGTTAATAGGAAACGCCGATTGCAAAAAAAAAACATTAATGAAAACTAATCGATGAAATGTTTTTTTTCTTTTGACCTACTTGCAAAGATTTACTCGTACAAGTAAGAAGGTAGGGCACAAAATCAGTTTTAGTTTTTTTTTTCGTCCACTTGTTTTACAGATAGGCCATAATTAAGTTATAAAAATCGTATGACACTTGGCAGGCAGACTATTTAATAAACATCTACAGTTTTAAGCTTCCTAAGGAAAATAAACACGAATTGACTACGTTAAAAAAACTCATTTCAATTGAACGGGGCGAAGACAAATGTTGAACAAAATTGTTGTATGATAATATTTAAACTTGTGCGACTCGACCTGGTGTGGCGTGGCAGATTGTATTTCAAGGAATAATAGTAATACTGTTAAAGACCATTTTATACAGCCTATACAAACTACATAAACACGATGTTAACGAGCATCAGAAGTTCAGAAAGTCATAGTCGACTCATGACTTTCTTAAGTGATAATGCTCGTCTAAACGTTTGCATAGGAAAACAAGACCTTAATGAGATTAGACCGGTTTCCTCACGATGTTTCCCTTCACCGAAAAGCTAACGGTAAATATTCCGTACATAAGTTCCGAAAAACTCATTGGTATGAGCCGGGATTCGAACCCACGACCGCCGACCGCCGCTCGACCGCCGCTTGACAGCCGCATGCCTGAACCACTAGGCTACCGTAGCGTAGCTTTCTCATTTTGTTACAGCGAATTTTATAAATTGTTTTATTTTTTATTAAGCCCTAAGTCAACTGAGTTACATTACAACAATTATAATTAATATATAAATTAAGGATATTAGACTAAAATGTTTTTTTTTTAATAAAGATCCTTGAATATAATATGGTATTTTTCGTTAAATCTTATATTCTCCTGTTATCAGTACTAACGCTGATATGCCCTTGGTGAAAAACTGATAATACATTATTAATAGTTTTGCCTCTTTTTCAAAATTTTTTTGTCGTTGACTGTACATACCGTACGAATATTTGAATTCATTGCTGTTGCTATCCCTGGCCGTCAAGGCGGCAATATCTGGTCAACAATTCAGACGCAGACGCATCTATTCGCAACCTGTGGCAATCGATTATGTACATCTACATCTCTGCCGTTCTCTCTCTGTCGTTTTATAATTGTGACAGAGATGGAGATATGCAATTCGTCCCTAGCATGACTTGACCCCCGGGTTCGTATCAACATTTTTAGGGTTCCGTAGCCAAATGGCAAAAAACGGAACCCTTATGGATTCGTCATGTCTGTCTGTCTGTCTGTCCGTCCGTATGTCACAGGCATTTTACTCGAAAACTATAAGGTGTATTTGAATACAATTTTAAGGATAGGTGTATTTTATTAGCCGCTACAAAGTTTTGTAATTGAATGACTAAAAAAAATTTTTTTTGGGTTGCACTCCATACATAAAACTGAAAGTCAATTTTTTTTTTCATTGCCAGCCCAAATGTGGCACATCAATCGATAGGCCTTTTAAAATAAATATAAGGTTTTTCATCATTTTTTTTGATTAAGTGAATAGAATCGGAGATAATCGCCCCGAAAGTCACTAAATTGTGTCCCCATCCCCCCCTCTAATTTTTGAAACGTATATTTTAAAAATATTTAAAAAATCATGGACAGGGCTTATTAAATTCTTTCAGCGAAAATTGTCTTGAACAAGACCGGTTCAAAGGTTTTCGAGATATTTCTAAAAAAACTGCCTTCCTTAAAGAAAAGGTCGTAAGTGCCATAAGATTTAACGATATGACCTTTTTAATAAGCACGGAACCCTTCGTTGTGCGTGGTCCGACACGCACTTGGCCGCTTTTTTGTTGATGTACTAGAACAAATCATTTTTCTTAAAAAACTGCGTAAATAACATCAATTTCATCAAATTAGGTCTTGTCAGCCTCTTAATATGGACCTTTATTTCCGTAACGTTATATCGCTACGCTGAGGTATAGGCAGTGACTTAATAACTTTCGAGAAAATCAGTATTTTGTAAAGCGTATTACGCCGATGTATCTAAATTCAAGTAAGCAAAAGTTTAAATATGTCTTTCAACAGTAAGTAAATCTTACAGTTTACCTGATCAGACGAGTTTACTTTGTAAATAAATTAGGCCAAAGGCCATTCCATCATCATAAACTTAAGAGCCGGGCTCTTGTCGGTGGAGTAATTGCCATTTTGTTTTTCTCCCTGCCACTGGTTTGGGCTTTTGATACAACATTACACTAACTTTATTTTTAGCTTGGTCCATAAACGCGAAGATAATTTTCAGCATTTGTAAGAACAGAATACCGGTATTAAATTTTAATGCAAAAATACCGGTATTCAATTTTGGTATCTATGTTTTTATTTTATATTTTTGTATTCTACCAGATAACCAAATATTTCAGCGTCAACACCTACATACAATTTTGCAAAGCTGAAATAATATCGTGAATTATGATAGTTTTTTTTCATCGAATGAGCGAGCGAAGCGAACGAATTTATATGCTTCAGCTTGGGCCGAAAATCGTTCGTATGTACGGTGCCTGGTGTCTGACACGCTGTCCATAATTTTCAGCATTTGGCAAGAACCGAATACCGGTATTATTTTCATGCAAAAATACCGTTATTCAATTTCGGTATGTCGGTTCTTATTTTATATTTTTGTATACTAACCAACTTATCAAAGATTTCAGCGTCAACCTACACACTATTTTGGAATACTGTAAAAATATAGCGAAGTTTTTTTTTATCGAAAGAGCGAGCGAAGCGAACGAATTTCTATGCTCCAGCTTGGGCCGAAAATCGCTCGTATGTGGTATCCGGTGTTTGTAACGCTGTCCGGCTGTTCTCCTCTAAAGACCCCGTATCATGGTCGGCCTTATCACACGATAGGTGACAAGATACTAAGATAGGAGCGTCGTCTCGTTCTATCGAACCGTGTCAGCCAGTGACGGACGCTCTATCTTGACCCCGTATCATGGTCGGCCTTTATCAAGCGATAAGTGACAAGATAGGAGCGTCGTCTCGTTCTAACGAACGGTTTCAGCCAGTGACGGACGCTCTGTTTTGTCACTTATCGTGTGATAAGGCCAAACATGATACGGGGTCAGATCGCATTTCTCAACCGATTTTTGTGAAATATTGTGAGCAGATTTTTAAGGACTAACTTTTAAGTTTGTAGTCCAGACGTTCTCTGACGTTTCGATGAAGTGACACTGATCGGAACCAGTATTTGTTGAAAACTGTATAAATGATACTATATCAAGTAGCCCCTGGTTCGGTCCTCAGACAGTCGTAATTGGAATCGGTTGCACTACGAATCGTACTCGCAATCGCAGACCCCTATTAACAGTTTTACAATTCGATTACTGCCCGTGCTCCACCGCTCCTAAGTGAAACGTAACCGTGTTGGGACTTCCGGATTTGGATTTACTTTAATGGCGAAGAATTTTAAATGCTGTGCATTTTAAATGAAGTAGGGTGTAGACTCAAAATCTATTATTCCTCCTAAAGAAAGAAAGAAGGCAATAACATATGGCTAGTGACGAAAATCCTATTCAGATATCTTGAAAATTTACACGGCTTTTATTAGAGTAGAGAGAAAACCATTTAATATTGCTTGTTAGAGAGAGAAAAAGCTCGGTGATCGTGACGTCACGATCCCCGAGTGTCGTAGTGAGTGACAATTGTTTCATATGAAGGTGTGTTTTGCGAAAAAGGGACAGAACATACCCCCTTACAACTATGGACACTTATTATAATAAATTTGTGATTATATTTTAATCCCCAGCTTTACTTTTTTCTCCATTTGACAACCTCTCCTGTTTTGAGAAAATTCAACATTATTGGTTATTTTATTTGTTGTCTTCACCCCTATAGCTTGAATAAAGGCTTCTATACTAGCTCTGTTATCACTGTTGGTTGCAATGTCAATCTAAAATGACTGAAGTACCAAATTCATGACATGGCTTATATAAGCACATATATACTGTGTCTGTTAGTCACTGGTGTTTCACATGGTAGCTGACGTGCAAACAAAGAGAGCGTTCATACACGAAGAGAATCGCGCCCAAAACCTCGACGTGACGACAGGGCGGGACGTCAACCAAATAAATATTAACAAGGAACGACACAGGGAGGTATAGATCACCATCCTAAAGATGATAGCCGATGGTAACCTCCTTAGTAAATTAACACTTAGTTTTTAAGTTATTCATAATACTAACAAAATATGTGTCTATTGTTACATGAAATAAGTTTTTTTTTTTTTTTATAAATATAAAATAATTAAAATAAAAAAAGAATTATTCGTTTCCCCTGAGGGATCAGGCTAGGGGATTCTTGTGGACAACAGAGAAAATCCAGGGTTGCGTTTATGTATTTGGAGTGGCGGAATTGGTAGGTATGTGGTAATGAATTTTGGGCGACATCTTTCTCGAGACTTTCACAGATTCTTTATCGCGAGTTTACTGATGTCGCCCAGAATTCGTTACTGGTAGGTATATATACTGTCAATATGTCGTTAAATGCAGGCGCAGAAAACAATATGCATTGACTAGACTGACAGTTAACACTGACGTGTTGGTACCGAACAGAGCCCGCACTGACAAATATGGAGATAGCCCTTTGTTGTACCTACATAGGGCTATTTCATAGAGGTATGTATCATGATCATATCAGCCTAAAGAATTCTAATGCTGGACATAGGCCTCCCCCAAAGGGTGCCATATGCCGGTAATACGCCTTCCAAACTGCGGAGTGCCGACACAGCGGACTGTATAGATAAAAACAAAAGCATACATAATAAAAATATAAAAATAAAAATTTGGGGACAATCTTACACAAATCAACCTAGTCCCACACTAAGCAAAGCTTGTACTTATGGGTACTAGCCGACGATAAACATATATAAATAAATACTTAAATACATAGAAAACATCCATGACTCCGGAACAAATATTCGTGCTTATCACACAAATAAATGCCCTTATCGGGATTCGAACCCGGGACCTCTTGCTTCGTAGGCAGCGTCACTACCAACTAGGCTAAAGCGGTCGTCAATAATAAGGAAATAAATGTAAAATAATCTCATCCAAGTAAGCCTCGCTCCTTAAATACAGTAGTTGCTTGCAATCCATGCTTTATAGCCATAAGCCGGGCTTTGTTAAGTGAAGTTAATAAGCTGATATATGAGGCGTAGGCTGCGAGTCATGGTCATTAGGCTGATCTAAAGGTAAATTGGGGTGGGAAGTCTGTGAAATATTACAGTTAAAGCGTATATGGGGTAATCAACAATTTCTTGTTGTTATTCTGTCCTGATAGCCAGGAGACAAAATTACAGAGTTTCTTAGAAAAAAAAATTACAATACGGACATCTAAAGTGCCTAGAAGATGGTCCATACAAAAAGGTCGAACTTGACAAGAAAACCACATTTGGTGATTTAAAACCAATAAATTGCAGTTTTAAAAAGTGACTCTTGAGACGTAACCATGGCAACTAGTGACAGAAAATAGTTGATCCGGCGAAGCGCCAGAACCGACTTACAATATTTGAACGGCTCGCAGAAATGTAGTTTTTTATGGCAAACGAATATTCTGTCAAGTAAACTTATTGCATTTAAAATTAAAAACGATTCTGACTGTTGTTGTATAACATTATGGAAAATAATAATATGTCGAATGAATATTATGGAAAATGAAACATTCTGGAATATAAAATATTGGCAAATGAAATTATACTACATATATGAAATTCAGGCATACGATAGACTACCAAGCTCATGCAGCGTTTAAAAAAACAAGGTAGAGTAAAAAGTAACAAATTGTCGGCGGCTTCTCAATTTCATTTCAGAGCCTACGGTGACCAAATCTCTGTAAAATAAATGACATGACTATTTGTAAACGAAGTAAAAACGCATATACTTAAAATACGTTAGTCTAAAAATAATATATATAAAAAAAATGAATTAAGAATTAGCCTTGGGTTTGTGTAAATATGCTCTAAACTGATTATGAGTCAATTTTAAAATGCTTATTTAGTTAGAATAACAAATTATGCTCTGTACGAATTTGAATATTGTGTGACAAAAGCTAGAGATAAATGCAGTTCCTGACTCACAACACGCCACGTCTCCTAGAGCTCTAGAAACCTTACTCACCAGCAACACCAACCAGTAAGAATGTAACTCGCTCCAAATGTAAATTCCAATGCAATTTGTAGTCAAAGCAAAACTTTCAAAAACATACATTTATTTGTAGATTTTTGAAGTGAAAACATCTTTAGCGGCGCTGTGCACTTTTTGTGATGGAGAAAAATTGTTAAACTCTCCACAGGTCACGTGACCGTAAGATGTCACGTGACCGTGAGATTCGACAGATACTCGCAACAGGTCACGTGACCGTAAGATTCGACAGATTGAAAATTCGTAAGGCCTCGGTCGTGCTGACCCGCCGCCGCCGGCGTGCAGCTGGCTGTAGACGCTGGACGCCGCGGACAGCGGCTGTTTGGTCGTTCTAGAACGTAACCGCGGCGGCCAAATCGGCGGCAGCGTCCGACGTTTATATTTGCGAAGAGACGTGTGTACGCGAAATGGAAAAAAACACTAGCATATTTATTGCTTCAGGAGGAAGAGGATGAGGATTTATTATATATTTTGAAGCTTAAACAAAATAAAAAAACAACTATATATTTAAAGCTAGACAAAAGGAGGGTCAAAACAAAACGTTGTTCTCAGTTTTTTTTTGTGCATCGTACAAAATACTATTGCACTTCACTAACTCGATTAAGAGTTCATCTTTTTCTTTGTTAAATTGCATATTGAACGCTAGCGTCTACCCGCCGCAATGCTTCAAAATAAAGACGCCGCGGCCAGCGATCGGCAGTCGCGGGCGGCAGAGGGACGTCGCACGCGGCGAGCGAGAACGACCGCTCCCGAACATTCACGAACACACCATACAGAACGCCGCGGCCGATGGGCTGCTGCATGCCGCGGACGGACGGCGGGTCAGAACGACCACGGCTTAAGACGGACACGTGACCTGATCGAAAAACTGTTACAATGTCATTGAGTTTTCACTTCTGCCGGCACTCCCGGAGTGCAAGCCGCTCTTTTTTTTTAATTATCAAACATTACATATGAAGTATTTTTTGGATGTCATTGTCAAAGAATCCGATCGTAATAACCGAACACATTTCCGGAGCGTGACATTCCAACGCATGAATTCCAAGGCAAACACTCATTTACCAAATAGAACTGCCAATTTTTCCTGCCCCTTTGATACCTGTCATCGGAGGGGACCTTTGTGATCGGATGCAAACCTTAAATAACGCTCTATTTACGTGCAACTTTTAAGAAGACCCCCTATTTCCTTTTTTTCGTAGGGGAAAGTAGAATCACAACAATGCGTCCCTCTCAGAGCTTTCACCGCGGCTAAATTTATTGTAAATATTTGATTCGAAATATGGGCCAAACATTTTCGATAAAACGCCTAAATGCTCG
This sequence comes from Epinotia ramella, assembly GCA_947578815.1. Classification (NCBI taxonomy): domain Eukaryota; kingdom Metazoa; phylum Arthropoda; class Insecta; order Lepidoptera; family Tortricidae; genus Epinotia; species Epinotia ramella. Next base: position 28,376,567 of record OX388204.1, on the reverse strand, counting down.
AATTTGTAATCGCTATTGAAGTATGTATGTGGTTATGAGTTCTTCACATTTTGCGACTTGTTTATTTAAAACATGGATTTGCAGATTATCATTTTAAATGTAGTTTTCATTAGAGTTTGTTAACTGTTGATTTTGAAACTTTTAACATTTAAATTCAGCTAATAGCAGCATTAATTAGGCTTAAACTCTTAACGCATGGTTTGCGTCATTATCATTATGTGCTTATTTACTAAAACCTCGCTTAAGCCAGCATGAGACCCTGTATTTACCAAGACTATTGACATGGGCGGCAAATTTTACAATTTCCGTTTCATTTATTCGTCTTTCTTGTCGGTCTACAAAAAGTTCCGGCCCCCCGTATGCGGGTTGAATCAGGTGTTTCCCTGCGTTTAATGCACTGACTTTTATATTGTTTCTTTGCTCATTCTCAGTTGAGGGTTGTATTTATCGAGGTTGGCGGGGCTTAAAGAGACTTGTTTGTTTGGAATTTTGAACGCTCACCGATTATTTATTTACGAAATGGCTGGTTAGTGCTATGAATTTTTATTTTTATATAGTTCTAGAATATTTACATTTATTACTGCATAAATACGTTGCGTATTTTTATTAATATATGGTATAACTTAGAGAATGGGATTATACGGGTTAATAAAGTCTTAGTTAATGCTGTTACTCCTTAAGAAGGTCAGCAAGTAGTCACAAGTGCGTGAGGGGGACGCATAATTAGGCGCATGTTCTTTTTTAATACAGCGATCTTTTAAATGAATTCAATATTTTATATTTTAAACTATCCATCAAACCTTACCTACTTATCTTACTTACCAATATACCAATTACACGCCACTCTTGTGATGTCCATCTGTGTCCTAACGAACTGCGGAACCCGGCAACCAAGGCTTAAACGATAGAGTTAAGAAAAAAATAAGAGCGCTTTTACGTCTTTAGATTCTAGTCTAAAAAAATAAATAGACAATTGTGCAGTTTCCTGCATCACAAACTGTCACTAAACATAGAGGCTATAAACAAGATGAGATAGAGCGGTGCAAACTTATATGACAGTACGTTTACTATGGTGCTACCATCGAATGTGGACGTGCATTGACTATGTGGGCAGTTTAACTCCTATTTTAAGTAGCTGCGTTTATAAAATTGTAGTTGTCGCCTAACTTCTGCTGAGAAAACCCGTCAGCCCGCAGGTGAAGGTTGAATTAAAGAAATATTTCGGTTATATGAAATAAAATTATTTTGTAATAATTTATGGGGTCAAGTTCTAAACCTGATACTTGAACTTTTTATTATCATATGTCAATGTCAAAAGATAGTTGGAGTTTATTAACATGGATTTTTTAATGTATGGATTTTTTGTATACTTTCTAAGACCACTGAAATAAAAAAAAAACCCATTTCTTGGATTCGCGTTGATGTACGGACGCATTCACGTACATACAAACATACATGCGTATTCACCACAAGAGTGTGCTAAATTGTGTTTTCATATATATGACACCTTGCATCATTGACAGCTAGGTGTCACTTGTATGGAAACACAGCGTTTTTAGTGGAAATTAACTATACAATTAAAAAACAAATTACCTTGGTATTGTCTGCATATAGGGCACTGCATATTATGACACTTAATTATCGCACTTTTTTTTTATACGGTACATGTTTTGCAAAATTATTTCCACGCGCATGTGCAACTGGATACCCTGTTGAAAAAAACATATTAAGGGACAATCTTACATAATTCGAACTAGCTCCATAGTAAGCTCAATAAGGCTTGTGTACTAGACGAAGATATAACTAAAAGTCTATCTATTATTAAACTTAAAAATATACCCACAATAAACGTAACCAGAGACAGCAGTATTAATTAAAAGAGGAGGTGTATGGTAATTCATACAACACATTAAATTAATAGTATTTTATGCAACTGTTGTATAAGTAGGGTCCTAAAACGCGAGTGGCGTGAGTTGCGATGCGAGCCTTGGCGAGCATCGCAATTAAAGACGCCACGAGCGTTTTAAGACCAAGTTATACACCGTTGCATACAATACCTTTTCTACGACTAATTCTAAATAAATAGCATTTGACTTTTCAGGCAGTAGTTTTTCCGTTAGTTCTAAACTACTCACGCAATTTCTTCAGCGGTGCAGTTATTTTCTTCTTCGTCCATTTTAAAAGGAACGTACACAGTTTTCTTCACTTCACAAACACGAATAAAATCTTAATAAGTTATAAATAACGAATAGTTATCATATTTCGTCTTTTCATTTTGAATTGGAACTTTGCTGGGAAATTAGAAATATGACACATTGACACCTCTTGTTTATGGTCTGTTTGGTTTTTAATTTCCTTGAACTTGCCATCCGAACCAAACTGAATCCGGATCCGAAGCGAATCGGATCGGTTTATATTTATAAATAATACCAATAATTGGTAAAATATGTATACACATAATACATGATCATTTATTTTTATTTTAGTAAATAATTTATGTTCTACAAAATTAAATGTTTGATAGTAAAACTTTTTATTTCGAATAATTTGCTTATGAAGTTGGTACCACTGCAATATGGCGGCCTATTAAAAAAAAAGTTAGATGATTTGACATCGTGGTAAACAGTGCTTTTATGAAAAATGTATGAACCATAAAAGTACACTAAACAGTGCGTTTATGGGCCATAGAGCATAGAGTTTTTCGACGACTTATTATCGGTATCATTGTATTTGAGCTAGAGCCTATATAAATGATGTCATAAGGAGCCGCTGACGCGCGCTTTGCGGACCCTTAACATAATAGCGGAGAACATTGATTTGTTTTGGTGTTCTCTGACTGAATTCACAAAGTCCACATTGTTCACGTTATGTTATAGGCGCCATAATTTAGAATAATTAGTTAAGGCAAACATTGTAATAATTACACTATTGTCTTAGGTTAAGTATCTGTAAAGATAGTTGTAAGTGTTGAAAATAGAATAAATAAATAAATAACGGTACAGGAGTAGAAAAAAACATTTATGAGTGTATTCAAATACTCGGCGCTGTTAAACAGGTTACTGAAATATGGTTTTAATTAGATACTAGTTCATTAACGAGGGCATTAATGCACTGTAAATACAATATTTATTCTAACTGATAAAAGGATTGCAAATTTTGACAACTTACATACTTACATACGAACAGGTCAAGTTCATATAAAGCTGGTAAAAACAGGCTTACATGAACATTGAACTAAATGTAAAAAGCTTAGTTTCGTAATGTGGAGTTCGAGAGTAAAAGCTTCCAACAGACAAAAATTATTTCGTCGACATAATAAATTCGATCCCCATTTCATCAGGCGAATTGCTAACACGTCAAACCGTGACAAGAGCTGATTAATCCCGCGGATGAAAAAGTCGTCAATGAAGTATTTTCTTAATATTTCCCGGCTATTGAGGTTCTAAACAAATTCCCTCAAAGGAATGCCCCTCGATACGTCAATCAACTTTTGTAGGATTGTACCAAAGAGATAGAACGAGAGTATATAGGTTGTAAAAGTCTGGGAGGGTGCGCAGCGTATAGAATTCCGAAAAGTGAATAATTAACTCATTAACTTCTTCTCTAACTTACATAGTATAAAACAAAGTCGCTTCCTGTTGTCTGATCTGCTGTTAGATTTTGAAAACTAAGCAACGCATTTTGATGCGATTTTATTTAATACAGTGATTCAAGAGGAAGGTTTATATGTATAATATAGTACCCGTGCGAAGCCGGGGCGGGTCGCTAGTATATTATAATTTAAGTGAAACTTATTTTGTTGGGTTATCTGATTGTTGCTTTCTTACTGCTAAAAAGATAAACTACATTGAAATAGTTTGAGTCCTAGAGAAGAAAACAGGATACTTTTATTACTGGAAATCATTCATCAAGCCGAATCCAGTAGAATTTAGCTACAATAATATTGCTCTTTGTGAGGCATTCACATGATTAACTTTGGGAGTCTCCCATCATCTCCATCAATTTTGCAATCATTGTTAAATTTTTAAATTAATAATAAATTAACTGAAGTCCAATGATACGCTGGAAATAATCTAAGTAAACGGGGACCCCAAAGCAGGCGCTTACCTCGCGTAGAGAATTTCTCAAGCCATACAAAGAGGCAACGCGGCCAGTGTATTGGGGACCATGCCACAGGCGGAGCTTTTGGATGGTGTATTCTTTTTATAGTTGGGTTTTAGTAAGTATGTTACTTTCTTTCTTTGTTAGTTTATATGGAATTTGTTTATTCAAGAAACCTTACTAAGTTACTTATATGTTTATTATTATTATGAGCCTTTACTTTTTACAATCCTCCCGATTCAGACCATTCTTTGCAAAATTAGTCTTGCTCGTCTCGCCATCACCGACGAGGCCTGCCGGTAATAAAAAATAATCTTTCAAAATTAGAATAAACGGAGTTTCTAAAGTGGGACAAACCTGGGATAAAAACCGTCGCTATTTGCACCACGCTGTTTTAACCCCTATTTTCCTAATCGGACCTTTCCACGAAAAAAATATTTTGATCTATTTCAACAACCGAGCTCCTCGTAAACGGGAATGGGAGGGTTAAATCCCATTATTTTATGGCAGATGTAAAGCGAATTTATAGAGGTAGGCCCAGGGTCATATTTTGTTATGTTCCTATAATTCTAGACGATTGCCGATTTGGCTTCAGCTCGCCCGTTATGGGCTGTTAGGCATTCAAAGTGTTGAAGTTGGAAAAAAACTTCGGCTTTGGGAGCAGATGGCCTGGGCTCGTGAGAATTGCTTATCAGTAATATTTGGCGAAGAAAATGTGTAAACTAGGTGAGCAAAATAAATTCTTAAATTCCGACGTACGTAATTCTTAAAGGCGTTTTTTCTACTTTCACTGATCCGTGTACTTTCGCTTAAATTTAAAAAACATTCTTAAAAATGGCTGTAATTTATAAATTCGTACTATTTAAATGAAAAAATATACTATACATCCTCTCTCTCTCACACACACCCGTCACATCCTATAGCCAGAACGTGACGGGATCATTATCCATAGTGAAAACTAATCCTACTATCCTACTAAATATATATATATATATACATAATATTATAAATGCGAAAGTTTGGATGATTGGATGTTTGGATGTTTAGATGTTTGTTACTCAATGACGCTTAAACGGCTCAACCGATTAGGATGAAATTTTACACGAAGATAGTTCATAGCCTGGATTCAAATATAGGATAGCTTTATTCCAGGTCCAGGTGAACGAAGTCACGGGCGGAAGCTAGTAACTGATAAATTAGCAACCATCATACTCAAGCATGATCACGATCTACACAAGGGAACCAGTAACTACATAGAGAGAATCATATTTTGACCACCGGTTTAGCCCAGTGGGTAGTGACCCTGCCTACGAAGCTGACGGTACTGGGTTCGAATCCCGGTAAAGGTAAATATTTGTGTGTAGAGACTGATAAGCATGAATATTTGTTTCTGAGTCTTGGATATTTTCTATGTATTTAACAATTAGGGACAATTGTTTTTATTCCATATCAAATTTCTTGACATGCGACAGTCTATAGTTATAGTTATAAGATTTAATAATATTAGTATGAATTTTATTTATTATAATAATTGTATATACAAGATGATAACTAACATTAACTAAATTAAATTAAAACCAAGTTGAATCTAAAAGTATATTTATTAAATAATAATAAAATGTTCCGTTTGCGGTGGAAACGGCAGGCTGCTGGGGTGCTGACGCTAAACAATTTGTGCGTGACATAGGCCGTCGACTAAGGCAAAAGGGAGAGGACCCCCGTCCCGAATCGTTTCTGGTGCAGAGGCTGTCCATGGCCATCCAGCGTGGTAATGCTGTGAGCGTTATGGGCACTTTTGCACCGGGAGCGATAACGAACGGGGTTGACTAAACTGACTGGCTTACAGTAGTCATGTAATATTTGGACTTAAGTATGTTAATGTTTACAAATTAAAGTAAATAAAATCGGTATAGCGTCTCATTATACACTGGTTCTTCAGTATAGCCGTGCCTGGTGACGTACATTGCACTTCGCAGACTTTAAATTATAAAAGGCATAACCTAACCATTTTTTTAATTTATTTTTGAAAGTGTTTGTGCACTCTTCCATCGTAATATCTTCGGGTAGTTTGTTATACACCTTGGGACCTATTACGTGCATTGTCTTGGAGGACTTAGTCAGTCGGTGACTAGACGACAGAAGTCGCTCTTTACTGCCTAGACGGGTACGAGTGAGTTTGCTTGTGTAGAAGGTGTGTTTGTGTGAGTGTACATGTGAAGAAATGTTGAAAATGTGTTGTGAGGGTAGTGTAAGGAAAAAAATAAATATATATATATTCAATATATCGTCGTCCTTTTGAGTTTACTGTGTTACTAGTTAAATTTTTGTAAGATAGTCGCGTAATATGTATTCATTACGTTGAGGCTAAGTGTAAGGGCTGAGTGGACGCCCCGCTCAGAGCGTCGAGCGGGGTGTCGACCGTCCATATAAATTGCATTTGTTTTATATGGACGCTGCACGCCCCGCTCCGAGCGGGGCGTTCACTCAGCCCTTACACTAACTCAACGGCAGTTTGAATTATTTTAAACGTACGCAATAAAGTTTAGTTAATAAACAAAAGTAAGATGGCACCAAATGTTGCAAACTCCGAAGTGCAAGCATCAGTAGGCCCGGAAGACGGACAGGCAGCGCGGTGTCGGCAAGTTTCATTTAATTAAAGACAACTTTCCGTCCGTGTGCTTTAGGAGGAAAAACAGGGTGAGATACAGACGAGCCGTGTAATGTTTTTTTTAGAACCGAATAATAAATTATTGTCACACACCAGAGAAAAGTATGTATAAAATATACACATATCTACTTATGTCGAAATAAACCATCCAAGATAATTATTCGCTTTATAATAAATACCCATATTATTTTCTAAAAAGAGTTTTTATAGTGAGCGTACGGCCTAAAAAAATTACACTGTCAGCAGTAATCACTTTTAACAGTTTCAACGCAGCTTGGCCTTGGAGGTTCTGGGGTAAGAAGTCGAAATATTTCTGACTAAATGCATAGGTCATGTAACTAAATAGCTTTCAATTATGTTACTTAGCCTTAATTAAAGCGAAATAAGTTTAAATAATAAATAAATATTTGGGAACGATCTTGCACAAATCTACATAGTCCCAAACTAAGCAAAGCTGTAAGCAAGCTAGTTTATATTTTTTTATTTGATATGTGTGTTTGTTTAAGCATAATTATATTCTTGTTATTGCTGTGTACCAAACATTTCACCGACTTAAGAGAATTCCGTACGTAAATTTTGTTACGTAGTGCAATATAATTGTAGGACACTGCGCGAATATTGCACAGAATCACAGGTGACTCAAACCTACCCACTTTAAAGGTAATAAAAATCGACAGAATACCGCCCATTTGCGCGTAATATCTATTCATTACGTTGAGACTAAGTGTAAGGCCTGAGTGGACGCCCCGCTCAGAGCGGGGCGTCGAGCGTCCATATAAATTGCATTCGTTTTATATGGACGCTGCACGCCCCGCTCCGAGCGGGGCGTCCACTCAGCCCTGACACTAACTCAACAAGTGCGTGCATCACATTGAAATCAAATGAAAGTGCGAAATGTATGTACAATTGACCCTCTATTAGTGTAGCGTTCTAAACGCGGCGTGTCGCCCACCCGTCTGCGCTGTCCGCACGTGCCGCTGCATCCTACAAGGAATGGCACACGCACCGCCTGCATTCTGCATAGCGCCGAGATATTATTGTGCTTTTTTAATTTTTCCGCGCCATATGTCGCCTTTATTGTACCTATTCTAGAAGTGTGTGGAATTCTTGTGGGATATGAAATGAAACGAATTTATGTTAGATTTGAATCTGTGGGAAGGTTAGTAGTATGTATGGACTTTTTTTTGTTGTTTTATATTTACATTATAAAGATATTAGGGGACAACCTTCACAAATCTAACTATCCCCATAGTAAGCTCAATAAGGTTTGTGTCATGGGTACTAAACGAGGATTATATTCGTAAGTCTTTTTAAATTTGCTCTTGGACATATTTTTTTTTTTAAACCTGTAAGTCCTATCCCGTGCGTGCGGGCGTGCACATGTGTGTGTGTGTGTGTGATTGTGTGCGTGTGATTGTTTGCGTGTGTGTGTTTGTGTAAGTGTGTGTGTTTGTTTGTGTGTGCGTGGAATACGGAGTGTGTGATATTGTTTTAGTGTGTCAAATTTAAGTCTTAATACTGTATATTTGCACTGCACACGTGCATGTACTGAAAACGACTCATCATGTTCATGCTTAAATATTTTATAATGATCTAATGAATGGTAAGTCGTGGTGAAATAATTACAGCCGTGATATAGTAAAATCCCTAAGGATATAGCCACTAACTGGAAGAGCTGCATATGAAAGCGATTTTTGATTATCTTACTAGGGATATAGCTACTCGTATATAACGAGCACGATCTAGTGATAAAGCTCTATATAAATAGACTAGTCCAGCTCCAGTTTTTATGGCCCAAATTCATGAATGAACGTCAGTGTGAGTTGAGTATATTGAAGCTATGGGAGCTGTTTCATTTTCATATGTTTTAATTGAATGGCGGTACGACACAGCTTAATCTCCTCTGATCAGTCTAGTAAACAGTAGTGGTAGAAATTAGGGTGAATATCCACCTAAGATGTGCGATACTGTATCTGTATCTTCTTTTCAGTCAAGCATGACAGTCTTCGAAACCCATATTTGTATATCTCTTATAGAAATTCATCTTTAAAGCCCACTTAACTGCGATCATGTGGCCTAAACTTATTGGCTCTACTCTGTACAAACGCGGTTTCATATTAAATTTGGGTTAGCAAAGTAAAACTTAACACACCAAGATATCTTAATGCTTTCTAAACTCCTTCATTAATTATCGCTCAAATGGACTGCGAAAACGTTTTGTTTCCAAGAAAGTAACAAATTTCAACTTAGAGTACATCGCTCAAGCCATTTGAACTGAAACACCACGTTTTTGAAGCTCGCTTCAAAAATCCTCAACTTACAAGGAAATTAAACTAATTGAAAAACTTTTCTAATTATCGCCTTTACAGATACTTGGAGTAAATCGCCTTAAGGGTAAACAACACCTCAGGAATCCGCCCCTGAGAGCCCGGGATCACTGTGGGCACAATTCACGAGATACCGTGGTTCAAAATATACCATTAATGGATTTAGAGCCCAGTCCTTCTAGTCCATAGAACGATTTTAAAATCTTATTCTCGTACAACGATAATGGAAAAACCTTGAAAGGTGCATTGCTACTAGCTTTACTATCAGGTCGATCAAGTAACGCATTATACCTACGCGCGTCAGGCATATCTAACTAAATGTCACTTTTTGTATGGAAACTACAGTTGAGTTATCATGCGTTCGAAAAGTTACATGATAAAGGTAACCCTCTGGTAAAGGTCGCAAGAGTCTGCTGGATGCGGGTGGCACAGGACCGGTCATTGATGCACCCAGTCCAGCAGTGGACGACTTACAGATGATACGATCATGATGATTTATGGTCAAAAATCTGCCTGATTGTAATCAGAATGTAGTTAAGTGCGTGGTTGAACCTTTATTGGTACCAAAATTTTCTTGTTGGCAGCCTAGAGGAAATAAGTTTCTGTCAAAAATTACATTTTTCACTCCATGAATAAGGACTTAGAGAGTATTTCTACCTGGAGTGAACGTTTTGGGCTTAACGTAAACCCTGCTAATCTGTAAGATGTTTCCCTCTTGTCGTGGTGAAATAAAGAGTATTTATTATTATTATTATCATTTTGTTACATGCTTTTATTGCCGACAGTACTTTTCTGTATACCATCATCAACTAATCATTGAGACGATACTAACGAGCCCAAACTCAACGGGGTTGCGTCGGTTTAATACTGAATTCCCATGGCCACCTTTTGTCTCCATAATCAGATCAGCTCGACGGTACCATAATATGGAATTGTCATCAAAACTATACTAAAACCCAAAATTTCAGCTCAATCGGATAGCAAGTGACTGAAAAATGGATTAAATTTGTCGAACAACTAACATAATTACCTACTTATTTATATACATACATCGGCCATTCTCAGAGAGCTAAATTTTGCACGTCCGGGCCTCAATTCGTATGTAAACCAAATTATAATAAATTGGTATTTTTTTGTAGGATAAATTACGTCTATGTATACCTAGGTGTTGCACCTTAGATTTTTCAAAGCCCTGTTCTCAAATTACCACAACGCGTCTACGCGCTTTTGTAGTTTACGAAATTGTCTTAAACTTTAAAAGAGTACAGATTTTTGTAATGTTTTATCGCATTTTAAATAAAGGAATGGTTTACCTACGACATATCAAAAATACAACAAAATACATTAAATTCTCTTTAACAAAATAATTAATGAAAGTCTTGTCCAGCCAAAAGGAATAATTGCCTGCCCTGCTTACAATCGCGGGCGCACAGCCCTAGTCAAAGCTATCTGGCGCATCACTATATCACAGGCCGCGAGCCATCAGTTGTGCCGAGGTGCTCGATGAGTGCGGACGTATTTGTGTCAGTGATGTCGCGGGACTGCACATAGGTATATAATTGCCTCGACTTTGGTTTTCGAAATTTCTAATTCATGTTGTCATATTTAATAATTCATCTGTTATCGTCAGTGGGTTACAGCTTATTATAAAGAAAGCAGAATAGTGGGCTTCGCTGGTTCTGATCTATATATTTATGCTATATTTTCGTTTAACAGCTTTTTTTCTACGAAAATGTCTTTCTCTCTAAGAGCCACGACGCTAATTGCCAGGATTTTTCTAATTGCCATCGTGCGAAGGGCTTGTTGCTAAGTATTGATTTTGAGTTAAAATATATTATAATTAGGTATATAATATTAAATATAACCGACAATATAAAATATAAACTAATATAAAATGTAATTTTCTATAAATTTTATCAGATCTATTACTAAAATGGTCACGGTCAGAACTATTGTATCCAACAGGCCAGATATCGTGCTGATAGATCGATCGAAACGCCAGGCACTGCTTGTCGACGTCAGCATCCTCCACGACGAGAACCTAGTGAAAGCTGAGAAGGACACAGCCAGCAATAACCTAGACCTGGCTCATGAGGCCACCACTCACCACCATGTGGAATGTTGATTCAATCATTTTCCCCATAGTTGTTTCTGCAAACGGTCTAATAGCGAAGAGTCTCGACCAACAGTTCAATACACTCCCGCAGATTGCTATACTTCTGGTCACTGCGTCGGTAGTTAGGTCATGAGGTGCATACTGGTACGCCCTAATCTTCCCTTGCTGGCTTTGTCATTCTCGTCTCGGCCTTCATGAGTTTCTCGTAATGATGCTAATGTCGAGCACTGCCTTTTTATTATCAATATGTTTTACTGGATTTAATATGTTGTAATAATGTTAGCGGTTAAAGTCTCTAAGTGCATATATCTAACGAGACAGAACTGCTTCCCAGTAATCCCACTATAGCGATCATTTGAGTTTTCATACGTTGTTTACATAACAAATTTCTTTTTTTCTAATTGCTGGAACGGAGCGAATTTCAATGTTCCAATTTCCAGAACCCTAGACAAATTAAGATCATCATAACTCAAATACTGCGTATGCTATTACAGTGCTAAAGTAATTAAATAGGTAATTGTCGTGTAAGGACTCCATTTTCAGTCATATTGTTTGGAAATAATGAAGGAATAAAAAGTGTGGTGGCAATAAGGCTGAGAACGCCCGCAGTGAGAATGGCCGACATACGAACACGTCAAGTTTATATAAAGCTTGTAAATACGTGTTCCTCCCTCTCAGTCTTATAAGGCTGCTCATATCAATACTGTAATTGTTAATCAAACTTTACTTTTCCGCCCACACCTCATGGCTTGCGCACCGAGAAAATCTTTTTTAACTCCCAGCATTAGCACTGCATCTTAAAATTGAATAAAAATCACATTAGGCCCAACTTCCAGACACTGCATCCGGGCTGGATGAAACAATGAGTTCCTTTCCTCCCTCGTAAACATTAAGCATCCAAGTCATTTAGATGCAGATAGAATCGTAGTTTGTTTTGGGAAGTTTAATTTTATTGTAGTGTTATTTTAGGCTGTAAAGTAGAGGAGATTATGGAGGCGGACTCCCTAAGAGTAAGTGGATGTGGAAGATTATACAAATAATGAAACGTAATATTTGCTTTGATGTTTCTTTTGACTTAGAATGACCCGGTTTGTATTGACCATATCGGTGGCAAACAAGTGTTCGACCTGCCTGATGGTATATCTACACATCATTTATCACGGTTTCGGTCTATCATTGAAAAATCTTATTACTTTCAGACTATCAAGCCAGTAGACAATGAAGGACTTTGAATTACAACTAAGAATTAAAGCAAACCCAGAAACCTAACCAATCTCTAACATCTGTTTAATGAAGATGATAATGAACTCAATTACTTTTGAGTCCAAATGATTTATCGAACGAGCGAGCGAAGCGAACGAAGTTCTATGCTCAGCTTGGGCCGAATATCGTTGGTTTGTCCGGTGCTCGGTAAGATTTATTTGTCCAGCATAGGTAATTATTAGGTATTACATTTTTTCAGTATCAGTGGCGGTTTATTTAGGGTTCCGTACCCAAAGGGTAAAGACGGGACCCTATTACTAAGACTTCGCTGTCCGTCTGTCTGTCTGTCAGCAGGCTGATCTCAAAAACCGCGATAGCTAGACAATTGAAATTTTCACAGATGATGTATTTCTGTTGCCGCTATAACAACTAATACTGAAGACAAAATAAAATAAATATTTAAGGGGGGCTCCCATACAACAAACTTTTTTGTTTACTGTTTTTATAGATAATGGTACGGAACCCTTCGTGCGCGAGTCCGACTCGCACTTGGCCGGTTTTTTTAAAGACAGGCTCACTGGTTCTACAGCTTACAGAGCCACTACTTGAACATTTGTATCCTGCAACTTATCCTTTTACGCAAAAAGCAGTAATTTGATGGGAATATCTTTATTTACTTCCGATATGTGCCGATTAATTTAATACAACTTTACCCTTAATTACAGCTAAAAATATCTCAAACGCCACAACGTTAAAACCAATTACAATTTTCCAACCGAGCTGAAAAATTTAGATCGCATCATAGCACCAAGCTCATTTGTTATTCATCGAAAAGGCGACATCCAAAAAATCCAACTAAGAAGGTCGTTAAGTAAATTAATACGAGTATAAAACATGATTAAAAAAATTACGTAGACAGCCCTAGAGGGTGGGAGAAAGCGGAGGGCGCATCCCTTGTGTATGAATGGATGCTTTCTTCATAGTACCGACAACATTATTAATTCCGCTGATGAAATAAATCACGAGCCAAAATGATCTTTACGCTTGTTACATTAGATGCCCACCTCCGGTCTGCGGCGGTCGTTGAAAAGTTTGTAATTGTATATGCCAAGTTTACCTTCAAGTGCTATAAGTTCTAATGTCCCTCTACGGTTTAATATAACTTGCCCGAGGGTGAAACAATGAAAATGTTAATGTAGGAGCACACGGAGCTATATTTATTTTTAACTTCTGCTGTTTAATAGGGTAGTTTTCGTTATGGTCTGCCGTGTAGTTGGAAGACAATTGGACCTAATTTATTGCTACTTCCGATGGGGCGATATGCGCGCTTCTTCACGAAACACTAGGTAATATTTGATGAGTAACAGTATGCAGAATAACTTGTACGTAGCAAACTGTTTTTACATTCAAAAACTTGGATAAAATTCAAAGGGTTACACTTTGACACACGTTAATTTAATACTCTACAGTTTATTATCCGCTTAAACTCGTAGTATTAAAAAAATATATAAATGTAACTTAATGAGGAAGTATTAATCAATTCACTAAAAACTTTGTATTTGAGTGACAAGAAAATTTTATTTGCAATATTACTTAGGTCTGATGAACCACAAAAACTATCAAAAAACCCAAGTTATCAATTTGTCACGAGACTCCAAATTCATTATTCTAAGCCGTTGTTGCTGTCTATGTATACCCTACTTATAAAGTTTGAGTAAGAATAAATACAAATTACTTATTCACAGTAAACAAGGGTTGAAGTTTCAACCGCGCCAGACTCGTTTTGCATACGAATATCTACGCAGTGCAGTCATTTTAAGATTAAATAATGGTTTTCACAAATTACTTCCTAGGCCTTGACCGTGGCTAACATGTATTCGGTCTGACTGGCCGTATGACAGCCAGACGTACTTAGGGTGTTCCAGAGATGTCAAGACCCTTTCTTGATTTGAGGATTCGTTAGATTTACCGTACCCTCACTCTCTAGTCTACGACAAATTCTAACAATTTGAAAATATTTTTCATAAGGGCACGATTCCATTTGCCTAAATAGGTACACAAAATGCGATGCCAAAGGAACAAACAAACCGCACCTATATTAAAATGTAAGAAGACGCTGTCAACACCAAAATGTCCTTAAGGATTCGGGATACGGTGCACATTGTCCATTTGTATCGGAGTAAACGAGAGCGAATGTGGGCGGCCAGTTCTTTAGAACATAATAATAAATAGATATTAAAATAAAATAAAAAGTGTTGATTATTTGTGAAATAAGACTCGTTAGCCGTTTAAGTATAAATATGTTGACTTTATGGTTTTAATTGCAGACCCATACGTCAAAAAAACAAAGACATAGAACAGTTTAATGATGATTTTTAGACCAATCTTTGCAATTATTTTCTATCGAGCCGATTTCGTCGAATTATGTATCGAGTCCGTCCACGGTCTTTGAAATATGATGAATATTAACATATATTTTTTGATGTGCTAGAACAAATAGTTTATCTTAAAAAAACTGCTTAAATAACATCAATTTCAACAAAATTAGGCCTTGTCAGCCTCTTAAGACCTATACCTGCAAATTAATAATACTAGTTTCATACCCCCTACCGGTATTGCAGAACCTTCTATAAATGTTCCTTCTCATCCATGAGAGGAGACCTGTGCCCAGCAGTGGGAAGGGGGAAAGGGTGATTTATTTATATAAACAATGATGTAATATAAAAAGAGGTAGATAGGATGTAAGCGCTCCAAAAGTGGCACACTAAAACTGACTCAATTGCACCAACTTGCCTGAGTTTCGCGTCGTCAATGGAAACGTACGCTGCCAGATTTGGTGGCCATTTTTAAACACGGAATGTCATTCATTAAATAACGTATCTTCTCTTTTTTAGATTACATCATTGCCTGTAAGCACAATAGATTCATTCTTATACTATTAATTACCGCCAGCTAACAATAAAACGTCTAGAATTAAAATGAAAAGTGAAGGCCAATTTCCCTTTCTGGAAACAATGCTTCATTTAGGTCGGTATTATATTTTCATGCCCGCTTGCCAGCTGTCATTGTGGCGTACGTGGCTAACAAAATGAACTAGGTCAAGGGGCTAGCTGAAAAATTAAATGCTTTTCGAACGATAACATAGTCTAGTCTGGAAGCCTTCCATTTTACACAATTTGATGTAGGTACTGGTAACTGGTTTAGCCCAGTAGTGATTGTCATCATCACTATTTCAGCCGAAAGACGTCCACTGCTGGACATAGGCATCCCCCAAAGAGTGCCACAATGACCGATAGGGCGCCACGCGCGTCCAGCGGACTCCCGCGACCATTAACCAGGTCATCAGTCCACCATGTGGGGTCTACCCACGCTACGCCTTCCGGACTCTGGCACGTGGTTGCCACTCGAGAACCTTTCCGCCCCAAAGGCCATCTGTCTGATAACAATTAGTTTTTTCTGAGTCTTGGACGCTTTCTATGCACATTGAGATGTATATATATTAAATATATTATTGCAACACAAGCTTTATTGAGCTTACTATTAGAATAGGTACCTTGTTCTATGTTTTAAAGATCTTTTACTAATATTTATATCGTCTGCCGTGATCATTAATTTACCGTTAAAACGGATTTGTAAGTACCTATTTATTATTATATCTATACTCTATTACCCAAGTACATCTGAGTGCATGTCAATCTAATCTCGCATTCATAATTAGGCAAACTAACTTGAAAGTTGATTGCACACGAATGTTGCCACAGTTTCGATAGTGTTGTTGTTTTTAAACGCGATACTTAAGTTGTACTGCAAAAAGACTGAACTCTAGCAAAATCCGAGAATACGAGAAATACGTTAATAATTTTTAATTTCGACAATCGAGATAGAAAAGAAAGTGCACAATCACATACCTAAAGCGTCCTCAGGGCTTCCTGTTCTCTTAAGGCACTCTCAGCTACTCACCGGGCGCGCAGATCTGACTTACCGTTCTCGCCTGAAGATACCTCAAAGAAACAGCCCAAACTCTCTTGATGTGACGTGCACTCTTAAGAATAAAAACTTACAACTTCTGTATGGAAAGCGCGATCTTTATATGAAATTACGATAAATTAAGCGCAGCGCGTGCGACTTCAAAAGCAGATAGTATAGTAGCAATGGCCACAGGAAGTAGTTATCTTATAGTGTTGCCCTACATAAACGGAAGTTATATTTAAAGTTACCATACGAAAACCGATATTCAACACCAGAGTTGAACAGTTGTTAATATCGATATTTAAAAAATCCAGGTCATACCAGAGGTTTAGTTAAGCAGCATTATTGTGTTTGAAATCAAATCAAACTAATAATTGTATGTAGACGTTGTCCGCCTTTTTGTTTTATTGACAGTTCCAACCATTCATTAGCCAAGCCATTCGACTTTCCGTCATCGGTTTGCTCGGATCTATCTAGTACAGTGATTGTGAATCTATCGTAACGTCGTTGAGTCGTATTTAATAGTGTTGTTGTCGTTCTTGTTACTAATTGAACTAGATTTATAGTAGGTACAAGATAAAAAACAAATTGAATCAGATTTAAAGTAGGTGCAAGTTTATATCGACATATTTGTATCGACATGAACCTTTCACTATTAAATTTTCCTACGTCTGGCAGCATTTTCTGCTGTCCAGTTGGTTCGCCTAATTATGAATCCGAGTATAGATCAAATTTACAGATCTGTTTCATGGCTTTCCATAAGACTGCTTGACCCATATCTTCCATAAAATTATTTCAATTTTCTTTCATTCAGGATTATTTTGATAGATATCATGTTAGGTTCCCGATCGCACTTGAAAGTGTTTCAAAGCAAAGATTTACAAGATTTAATAAATCTTATAAATCTTTGCTTAGTTTGATTTGTGTGAGATGGTCCCTCAATGTTTATTTATTTATTTATAAAGGTTCTGTTAAGCATTCACAGGCTACAGTGTCAGTTTCATCATATCAGCCAATAAAAGTCCACCGCTGGACATTGGCTTCGCCTAATTAGGAGGTCATCAGTGTACCTTGTGGGGGTGTACCCGCGCTGCGCATGCCAATACGTGGTCGCCACTCGAGAACCTTTCCACCCCAACGACCATCGGTGTCTGTTTACCATCAGATAAACCATAGGCTTGTTTATTATCCGACGTCTCAACTCCAAATATCGACGTCTAAACACGTCACACTAAATTCAAATAATATTATCAAACCAAAACCCCATCTTATTATGCTCAAAAGAATTTTCTCTTTTTCAGTACGGGCCAGGTATGCGTGTCACGCTGCATATTGCTGCACTTCCTTGTTCCAGAATCTCGTATCTAAACCATCTTTAGCACTGCGAAAGCAACTTTATGTGCTATTGAGGAAAGTGCATATTTCATTAGGTGCGCATTTATGTGTGAGCATGGGTAAGTAATAGGGAATATTGCAGCTTGTAATGCATTAACGCTGTGCAAGTTTAATATGGGATAGGTTTTTGCTCGTGCTGGCGAATAAATAGGAATCTGATGCATTAGTAATATATTTACAGTGGAGTGCCAAGTGCATGTAGTATCATAATGCACTTTTCGAGGTTTACTAGTATGATCAGTAAGTATAAAGAAAGTATTCATTATACCTCACACGAGGACTCTTATTTTTGCACTCTGTAGTATTTTGCTGCTGTGTTCCTGGCGGTGAGAAAGTTTTTCAGAGCTCCCTAGAATGCGCTGTGTTGAGAGTGAGGGATGAATTATTATTTATCTCTTGCTGTTAACACAGCGAATCCACAAGAGTTAGCAATGTAGATGCCCCATCTACAATGTGCATGGGCAGGCCCTATAGCTGTTTGCCACCATCTGTAATATGAAAGAAATACCTTTTGTTATGACTATAATCAAAGTAGCAAATTGTAACTTTCTGAACTAACTAAAAACAACAACAGCAAAACGCTGACTAGTCGCTCGATCCGTTGTCAAGCCTGTCGCCCACGGGAAAAGGCAGACGGTGGCAATTTTATTTAACATCCAATTTTTCTGTCGGTTTGTTGTGCGTTTGATTTTTTATTTGTTTATCTGCGCAACTGTCACACTCCGCTTGAAAAAGGAAATATTTTGTGTGTGTCAAAAGTCAGTTTATTTATTTGCCGAGCTATTGTATTTTTTGTGTATCACAGACGGACATTCCATATTGGTTTACTAGGTATTATTTTGTCGATAAGATAATTATGTACCTTTTTAAATGGAATATTTTTTTATATCAGAGTGGCATTGATGACGTACTTAAAAAACACCGGGTTGAGACTTTCCTGCAGGTCGATCACGTAACGTTTTGAACGCGCGTTAGGTAGATCCAACTGTAATTTTTCCGTATAAAATATTACAATTACATCTACCTAACGTATGGTGTACAATGCGTTACGTGATCGACCTGCTGATTGCTAAAAGTCCGAAATTGATCTAAAATAGATTCATTAAATGGCTTGTACTGCAATAATAGTACATTGTTTAACGAGGGGCCTATTATACACAATGTTTTTCATCACATTTGCGAGGAAACAAATACATTTTAGATGAAATGAATACAAATCGTAATAAAAACTGCAACATGTCAGTCGTCCATTTTGTTGAATTTGACGTGAGGCGCGCATGGCAAAGACCCTTCGGTATACAGCCACGATTTGAAAACACTTAAAAACATTTTACATTATGTAGACACTAAATAACTAGATATTAAATCTGTAAATAATTCAGTTAAACATGTTGAAGTCGTTTTTTAAGTTTAAATTTATTTATAAATACGTTTTCAGGCATCGTATTTGATATAAAACCTCTTTGCTTTGTAACTGCCGCATGAGTGACAGATACAATTTAAGAAAAAAACCATTACGCCCGTGGGCGTAACACAGGCTATTACAGCTCCGTATGTCTGCGCATTATGAAGCACTTTTACAGCAAGTGTGATGAAAAAGTTGTTATATGCTGCTATTGTCTAACCGGTTGGCCAACCAGTCAATTCGACTGAGATCAACACGATTGAGAACTCGGCACTTTATTCGTTTGCTTAGGTCTTTGCAATATGTTTATTCTGTAAAATGCTTCATGTGAATTCAGTGTACGAAATTCTGTCCATCCAACACTAATCTACGCGTGCGTTACGAATACTGAACTTATTTTTTCGGTTTCAAAGATGACATGAGAGAACACTTTGTCGTTATTTACTATTAAGTTATGGTAATTCATAACTTTTTAATACCAAAATGAGATTCAACTTTAGTAAAATGTGAAGAAAATGATTGACAATAAATTGTTTCATTATTTATACAATTTAACTAGCTACTGTCAACTTATAAGTAGTGTGTGCCTTTTCCACAATTGTGGCATTTCAACTTTAATAGGCTAACTTTTAGCAGGTGTTTATAAATAAAAGCACTACTACAGTTAGTAGCAGAAACGTAGCTACGCGTTCCAGGAGCTAAACATATTTTCACACGTCTGAATAAAGAGGTCTTGTTAGATCATTGACAGCACTTCACCCGCGCAGCATAGCTAATTCTGCTTCTGACTGTACCGACCCACAATGTTCGTATAGGTAATTTACCACATTTTAATGCGTTAACATAAATTCAATAGCGTGTATCGCTCTAAAATTAGAATGCGTAAGTAGCATACTGGTTCCGTATGCGTGCACGAGTGACGGGAACCGGTTTTGCATATGTATAAGGAATAGATTGAAATTTCCTATAAGAAGGAATTTTTACGCATACATTAGGAAATTCACACTCAATATCGTTTGGGGTTGTGTGTTGGAATGGAGGAGGAAATAACTTTGAATGAGTTGCGGGAATCGTCGTATTAGGAGCCATTGTGAGGACATAATCAAGTTCCGAGTGGAATAAATATAATGCAAGGTATAATTTTGCAAATACATGTTTTATTTTGTTAATAATTATTAGTTTTTTATCATTTGACATATCTGCTTTGCCGAGAATGTTAGTTTTATAACATAGCTACTTTATTTATATACAACGTGTAACAAAAATGACGCAAAACCGTTTAAGGGCATGACAGGTATCGTGTTCTGATAAGAAACAACTGAGATAATATATCGGTAACGGATAACGGTTTTGCGTTATTTTTGTTACACGTTGTATAAATAAATTATATGAGAACAATGTATAATATTAGCTATATTGTTTAATATACAATATTCGTGACTTCTCTTATTTTTACTACCATTTTTGTTTTATTGATGATTACACAAATATTGCTTCGAATCCTGGAACTACAGTCTCTCCAGAGCGGTGCCAAGTAGACTACCGCTATACCGAGGTACTGAAGTAGTGTTTGTACGAGAACGTCACTATGTCCGCCTCCAGGGGGGTATTCAGCTAACGTTTCGAACGCGCGTAGCACCATTGCAATGTAATTTTTCCGTATAAAAAATGACGTTTATATCTACATAACATACAATGCGTTACGTGATCGACCTGCAGGATTTGAGCTCGAAACCTATTAAACCTAATAAGGCTTTTGTCATGGATACAAGGCGAAGATATACGTTTACATACTAATATAGATGTATAAATATTTCATCTTTAGCTTGATTTCTTAGTCGTCACACAAATTCCTACTTATCGGTTGTTAAGTTTACATGGGAACAATTTCAATAACGAACAATGTATTCTCCCAACAGTTCGTTTTTTTTTTTTTTATCATAAATAACTACCTATTAGCCTAGTGGGTAGTGACGCTGCCTACGAAGCTGAAGGTCCTGGGTTCGAATCCCGGTAAGGGCAAATATTTGTGTGATGAGCAGGAATATTTGTTTCTGAGTCATGGAAGTTTTCTATGTATTTAAGTATTTATATATCTATTATATATATCGTCGTCTAGTACCCATAACACAAGCCTTAATGAGCTTACTATGGGACTAGGTCGATTTGTGTAAGATTGTCCCCTAATATTATTATTAATTAAAAATTTACTAAATTACTAACCAGCATTTTACTGTTTCAGGTACACTCCCGTTTATCTAAAATTGGTGCGTATAATGTCATATATTATATAATGTTGCCATCACAACGATTACGGGGCTAAATATTATTTAAATGCTGGCACTGAACCCGCTATCTATTGTGTCCAGTCCATTGGGCCCGTAATTCTGATTACCCCCTCAAAGGTCACTGACCCCGGCAGCCCTTTCGCATCCCCTACCTGCGACCTTTTGTGATTTTTACATCCTATTTTACACTCAGTTGGTTTTAGGTTTTAGGAAATGTGTAGTTAGCCTTTTGAATTTGAAGTTTCGAGACTATGTTTAAAATTATACTATGCTATAAGTGGTAAGTTACATGTCGCCTGTAGTTGTTGTTAGGTGTACCCAATTTGTTTTAATAGTTGTGAATATTAAACCAAAATGATGGAAGTTAGAGTTAGTATCAGAAATTCGCCTTTTTCTATACTAGGTAATATAAAAGAAAAAGTCTATGTAATCTCCGTAACTACACAACCAACTTCAAAACTCACGTGCGTATAGAATTGACTTTTCGAATGGATAAAGGCTATGTTTACAGGTTGACCTGCGTTCTTTGCGATATGCGGTTGAAGCGTGTTACATGTGAAATGTTAGTTTGTAGCTTGGTAAGTTTATATATAGGGGGTAATCAACGGAACTCCTTAATCGAGTTAAAAAATCTTTCACCGGGATAATAGTTTTGACCTTTTCGGATAGAAATAAGCTATATTGTATCCCGTGACTTTTGCATTGTTATGTATAATACGCGGACGAAGCAGCGCGGTCAGCCAGTATCTACCAAATAAAGTTGGTACAAAAGTTGGCAGTGTCCAAAAACATATCAGCAATAATAAGTTTTTTGACACTGCCAAAAGGGAGTCTTTTAAACATTACTAAGGCTAATACTCCCTTTAATTTATTGAATGCCAAACTGCAAATGGCATGACATTTCACAAAGGTGAAGCACTAAACTTGCAGAATCGTATGGAACTATTCGTATACATTTTTTTAAACAGGGAATTATCCTACTTGTCTTAGGTATCAATGTGATAGTTTGGAGGTTTTTTACTATGATTTGGCATAGATAAACCTTAGAACAGTTAAAATACAATAAAACATTGAACAGATAATATGTATACCTATTATTATTGATTTCGGTTCGCGCGATTATTATCTACATATTAGATGAAACAATTTAAACCGATTTGATCGCGTATATTATGTACAGTCAGCATCAAAAGTCTTTATTACGAGTAGAAGGGAATAAGAGCTTGTGAAGTCTTCGATTGCGCAGTTACTTTTGATGCTGACTGTACTAGCTGCTGCCCGCGTCTCCTTCAGCGTGAAACTCGTTTAAATATCGTAGCTTCATACAAGTTTTCACCCCGCATTTCACCCCCTTAGGAGATGATTTCCGGGATAAAAAGTATCCTATGTAAGGACAAGGCCCCGGGACTCAAACTAGCTATATACCAAATTTCATCTAAATTGGTTAAGACGTTTAATCGTGAAGAGGTAACAGACAGACAGACAGACACACTTTCGCATTTATAATACTAGTATGGATATTAATTACCGACGTTTCGAGCCCTTTCCTGCGCTCCTGCTCTCCGAGCCTCTATAATCCCAAATCATTCTAAAGGGATGAAATCAGGGTTGGTAGTTGATACGGGGTGAAGTCGAGGGCAAATATCAAACAGTAGATACATAATTCTTATCAAGCCACACCCACAGAAACGACTTGAAGAGTACAAAAATATGTTACTTTAGTAGAATAGCACGTCGCATAAACACTTGTCGAACTAATGGCGAGGTTACATTGTTCGCATAAATGGGTGTTATTCTTTTATTGGAGAGACAAAGGCACTTGCCCTCAAAGCGCCTTGTTTATACAACCATCTACTTACACAAAACGCCTTAACGTAGTAGACGATACGTATGAGGCAGGACCTTTCGCAGTGAAGATGACGGTGTGCGCCCGAGGCTTGAGGAGGCGATTATGATCTCAAGATCGATCTTAGATCGAAGAATGCTCGTAGATGTTTAATGCATTGTCTTCGAGTTTTGTTGTTGTATAACATTGAGGCGCAATGAACTTTATTACCTATCTACTGAACGTGGTAATTGTCATTCAAGTCAGAGATTATTTTCTGCGTCCCTTACGTTTAAATGAGTGCTTCAAGCAAGCAGTACTGCACCGTGCCGTACCGTCTAGCTTCAAATACGATATTGACAGTATACTGACAAGTAAAGAAATCTGGCCGGCATTAGTAAGTTCTCGGTAAAGTACAAAATACTGCCTTACTTCTCGTTTGGCTACCTTTTTTTGAACAGAAAAACTAAATAAATACACTCTTCTTTTTTCATTGCCTAAAAGCAAAAAAAAGTAGTATTAACATTGCTCCACGCGAATGGTTATTTAGTGAAAATGTATTAAGTAATTATGTATCGTATGGAACTCAATTTACAATTCCTGGAAAAGTCTCCGGCGTCGCTAGCTTTATGAAAAGAAATATTTTTCCCTGAATTTACCTACTAACCTACTTTACTCTGACTTAATGAAATGAATGTTATTAAAAGTCCTGGTTATTAACTTTGCATATATTTAATTAAAAAAATACTAGAAATAAGCATATACCCTTTCTCTGTTAGGATTTCCTAGGACATTTGATTGCGATTTCTTGAGAGAAGGTATGAAAAAAAAGTGAAATTATTTAAATAATACCAACACTAAGGATGAGTATCTGCCAGTTCTGTGCGAGGTAGTAGAGCGAGAAAAAAGACACTAATAGAAGAGATGATTGAGAGAGGCTTGAAATTCTATTGATGGATTCCTTCCCCGCACACCGCTCCGCTACAGTTACTAATTGGGGTAGTACCTCGTATGGTTTCTGGTTAGACCACACCCTTTCATACCGTTGGTGTCGTAATTGTCGACTCTGCGAATGAAGGATGGAAGGAATACCTGAGTAGGTACCAGGGTGGAATTTCCATCTGAAGGAAAGCCATAGTAATTTTAGGTTGCACTTTAACTGCTGGCTTGTTGCTGGTAAGCCGTCCTCGGATCCGTTACTCGATAGCATGCCGAAGGGCTTATACAAATAAACTGCGCTGGTGTTGACAATGAAGAGAAAAATTGGATATTTAAGGGCCTCTCGAAAAAAAAAATGGAATAATTTTGGAATCAAATTAAGAAACTTGACGGTAACCGTTGACGGTTTAAGCCCGAATCACACTGGCGCGGGCTGGCTGCGGCGGACAAAAGTAAAATTGTCATTAGCTGTCAAAATTACTATTGACCGCCATCGCAGGCCGCTCCAGTCTGTGAGAGGCCTTACAGCAGCCAGCGCAGATAGCCGGTATCTTCAGTGATAGGTTCAAAATTTCTCCACGGTCTGTATCACAGTGTATGCTCAATGATAAGCGTCATTTAATTAAATTATTTATGTAATTTAAACATACAATATGTATACAGTTTGACAGTAAGAAACCAAAGCACTGTCAATAACCGAAAAAGAAAAAAAACATAATATCTAAACATCTATCGATATAGTTCTGTGATCCATCGTCTCGCAGTACCTCAGACAAATATGACATACATTCGCACATCGACTAGCAAATACATCGCATTCAGGTGCTTGTGACAGAAGCGAGTTCAACAGTTTTAGTGCCCGAACAGCAGTAAAGTTTCTGTGTGCTACAGTACGAGTTGATGGGACTGCCAGGAGATCAGGACTGTTTTGGGCACAAAAGGTAAATAGTGAGCTTTACGGCTCGTGCCACTAGATCCGGGCAGTCGGTGTCGCCACGTAAGATACTGCACGTGGTCACCAGAAGATTGTAGTTACGCCTTACTTCAAGAGAGTTAAAGCCCAGAGAACCTAACAGGAACTTGGTAGTGTACGAGAAAGGATAATAGAGGGAGTACAGTTTCTTATACATAAACATGATGAAGGTTTTCTGGACTTTCTCCAATAACAAGGCGTAATTACTTTCAGCTGGGTTCTATACGATGCTTGCTACCTCAAGCTTACTCAGGACGAGGGCCGTGTTGAGCATCGTGATTGCTCTGGGATTATAAACACACTGTGGTAGCTCAACCACCCACCCCTATTCGTTTCTCTCCTAAAGAAATCGCGAAAGTGGTTGTTTGCATGACACGTGGTAAATCACCCGGTCATGATGACCTCAGCTCAAGCATACACTCGATTATTTCTAAACTATACAAGAACCGAAGAAGAATGTTTCCAGCTCCCATACATTTAATCATCATCATCATCATATCAGCCGAAAGACGTCCACTGCTGGACATAGGCCTCCCCCAAAGAGTGCCAAAGTGACCGGTCCTGCGCCACCCGCATCCAGCGGACACACATTTAATACAGCCACTAAATTTGTATGGAAGCTGGAAACATTGAATTTTCGGATAGATCCAGTTCATTCTGTAACCTTTTATTCATAGAGCTCGTGAAGCACTTTCAGGATCAGTAACCAGTTTTTTGATATACAAGATCTTGTATAGTTTAGAAATAATCGAGCGTCGATCGTTTCCACCGTGTATACTGTATGCAGGTGACGCAATACATGACAAGCTTAGCACTCTATTTATAATCTATGCACGCGATATGCCTATTCCAGATATGATCCGAACCAATTGTCGTCCCGATAATCAAAAATAGGACAGGAGATCTCTCATCGTCATCCTATTACCGACCTATCTCATTGGGTACGGTACCTAATAAGCAAGATATTTGAATGGCTGCTACAGCCAGCGGCTGCAACCAAACTGTGCATCAACATTTGATGACGCACAGTTTGGTTTCCGTCCCGGTCTCTCGACCGATTCGGCTATTTTAAGTCTTTAGACTCAAACTGGTGAACCACTTTTTATGTCAGTAACGGCACTTCGGTCAGCGCGTGCTTTCTCGACCCTTTCTCTGGTGTCCCTGAAAGCTTGGTGCGGGTGTTCGAGTACGGGGGTACGGAAACTGATAATGTAGCCGGAGGTAAGGCTGAATGTCGAAGTAGTTCGTGTTGCGCGGCAGTTCAAATATCTGGGCCATATATTGAACGAAGACTTAAGGAACCATGTGGACATGGAGCGCAAAAGAAGGGCGCTGGCAGTACGAGGGAAGTATATTTAGGTACTGGCTATCTGTTCACCAGAAAAAGAACAAGAAGTAAATAAATTTTAATTATTATTATTTTTATTATATTTGCTACTTACTTTATGTGATGTGTTATATGATATGGGTGTTTAATTCCTGTAAATAAAACTTGTTTAATATTATAAAAGGAAAAAGCATTGTAGGGGATGGGCAAGCTACCTATCACAGCAATGTCACATTTGCACTAAAATAAAATTTCATGTGTTCTGCCTACCACTTAAGGAAATACAAGCGTTAGTTTATATATAATACTTTCTAAAATACGGTTGATGAATGTTTTTCGAATATCCTTTCGTTCAGATTTGAATATTTTTCCCTGTATTTAATCAGGTGATTGACCTTTTCACTTTTACATGAACAAGAAGAAGAAATACATGTATTAGTGTATGGACATGTAATAGGTCTAGACATGGTACACATAACAAAACGGATGCCATTTAGTATTTATAATACAGTAATATTAACAAAAGTAAATCTGTATAGTTCATATACATATGTTTGCATGTGTGTACAATTATTCAGACCCGACATTTCAACACGAATATATCTGAAAGTCAATTAGGGCTAAATTAATATCTATAATATATAAAGACTTATAACTAAATATTTTTTTAACTTTGATGCTCTTAATGTTCACTTGCGTGGTGGCCCGGTGGCATATTATTCCAACACTAAGTTGCGGCGTATTTAAACTGTTAGAGCCGTCATAATATTTACATGTAGCTACATTTGGAATTGGTAAATGGGACTAATTGAAGCAACTTAATTATTCGTACATTAATAATGATGTTGTGTGCAGCTCTGACAACCAGGCTGGTGGTTTTAAAAAATACGGGGGCCATTCTGATATTTACATTTCGCATTATTATTTGTTGTTACTGTGTTCCACATCCGAGTTACCACGTCAGAATACAAAATTGTGAGATTGACCCGAAATTTATTTGAAATAATGATTTCTGTCATCCATCTGTGCCGCTTGTTGTATTTTCAAGTTTGTAGGTACCGTTGTGTTTTCAAGTATGTTTTCGTACCCCCCTCCTTTCGAAAGCGACATCTCTTGATTGTATAGCAAAAGGCTCGATGCTATAGTTTAGCTACATTATTAGTTTAGGTTTTGACGACCGGTTAGCCTAGTGGGTAGTGACGCTGCCTACGAAGCTGAAGGTCCTGGGTTCGGATCCCGGTAAGGGCAAATATTTGTGTGATGAGCATGAATATTTGTTTCTGAGTCATGGAAGTTTTCTATGTATTTAAGTATTTATATCTAATATATATATCGTTGTATAGTACCCATTACACAAGCCTTAATGAGCTTACTATGGGACTAGGTCGATTTGTGTAAAATTGTCCACTAATATATATTTATTTATTTATTTATTTATTGTGAAATGACTGTTTACGCATTAAGCCATTTCCTAATGGGGGAATACGGGCGTTTAAGTCCTTCTTCGTAAGTGGAGTAAGTTACAAAAATATGTATACACGACTGTATTGCCTTGACATTAAGGTCGTGTATACATATTTTTGTAACATTGGCCGTATAGATCTCTTTGTAGTCGACTGTACTAGCCAGACCAGAGAGTCATATATTTATATGACTTTCATATCGACTTATGACGGTTTGGATTAGTAAAGTAGCAGTGAGTTGTTTCAAGTGGAGGGGAAGGATGTTTGTATTGTACTAAAAACAACGCTCATAAATAAGGACAAAAGGGCGTTTTGGTCCTTTTTAGCCAAGTTACTGCTATATATAATACTAGCTTCTGCCCGCGACTCCGTCCGCGTGGCAATCGTTTATATCTTAGCTCCTTACAAACTTTCACTCCCTTAGGGGATGATTTCCGGGCTAAAAAATATCCTAGTCCTTTCGCGGGACTCAAACTATCTCTATACCAAATTTCATCTCAATTGGTTTAGCGGTTTAAGCGTGAAGAGGTAACAGACAGACAGACAGACTATATAGTTTAGTATGGATTAGTATGGATGGATTACGTAAAAATTTCATTGATCTGAATATTTTCTCAGTAAAACAATCTAGAATAACTAAATTGAATAGGTACATTTATTAGTGTACTTACTTAGAGATATTGTTAACAGCTCGCGAAGTATTTTTATATCCATCCCAGTCAAGTCTACAACCATCAAAATGTACCCCAAGTACTTACATTCATCCATATGTTTCCAGCCGAGACTATAAAAACCTTAGAGCCGATTAACTTATAACACTGAAGAGCTATCAAGCCAAGGAGGGGTGAAGATGGGACTGAAACAAAAGCCAACCCTATCGTTATTGGTTGCTCACTTTGACTGAGTATGCCGTTTTTAATTGAGAATATGGAACCCCTCTAGTTTTTAAGTTGAACGTTTTTTAGAGCGATTGAAAATACAATTGATTGCTTGCTTGTTGTGTACTAGTAAGTACCTAGTGATTATTGAATAGTGTTGTGAAGATTACCAACTACCGGCAAGAAACGACTTAAATTTGAACATTATTTGCATATTTCTTTATTTATTTAAGGTCTTAATTACATACCAAATTATTCCTTAAAACACTCCTAGTACCTACTTTACAGTGTCTGAGATGTTAAAAAGTCTTTTGAGATCAGGGACATAGTAAAAACTGTGTTGAGAATCATGTGTTATTTAAATTAAATTAAAGGCTTTAAAATGTTAATGTAATGACTAGTTCTTGGACTGAACACGGGAATTCCTAAACCTAACTAATAGCCACTTAACCATCTCCAACTAGTCGATAAAATGCTTAACTTACGATTATCTCGTGTCATTCCCAATCCAGAGTCAATTTCGCAAAGCGATGCCACATAAAAGTTCTGAGAACCGTAACAATCATAGCGGATTCGGTGGAAGTGGGCCGCAAATGTCAAAATAAACCTTTTTAGAGCGGTCGGCGGCGTAAAAATATTAAGTTTATTGGACAGTTAGCCTTTACAGCGGTGAAATCGTCTAGCCTTTTTTTTAACGACACCACACCTCGCATAAGGATGCGCGGGAATTGCGAAACGAGTGATTAGATGAATTTTATGAATTGTATGATATATAATTATCAAATATTACCTACATCTTTTTTCATTGAAATAAATCAAGTAAATCTTGAACATTCAAAACAATATATGGATAGTAAACATAGATAATAGTAAATATAGATCAGACCTCAAATTAGGTAGGCATCCTTTTTACGAACCTACTGTATTAGTCTTATGAGCTACCACATAATTATTATAGTCAATGTCATGTATTTCAATACGTGACTCAAAAAAGCTCAAAAAATCATATTTTTCCTTGCATTTTCCGTTTTATCAAATCATAAAAATAATGGCAGGTGACTCTACTTTATGTACTTTTTATTAAAGTTTCCCGCAAACAGTTCTCATAAACAATATCCGAGAAACTTATTGTCACTTACCAAGTTTTGCAATGTCAGTTTCTTTATATTTTCAATACTAGTTGTCGTTAACAGAAGCAAATTTAGCAGGAAAATGATCTCGGTTGATATTTTACTCGAGCACGCGCCGGGTTTGCTGTCAGGTGGTGTCATTAAGCCGGAATTATGGAGCCATAGCGCTATACGAGCAGTTATCGGTTAATGATATGGAAACAGCGCATGACTCAATCGGTAAAGTTTAAATATTCGATGGGTTTCCTGCTACTTTTTGTACCAATTAATGGAAACGCAAAATACCATTTAGTTTCTACAGGGATTACCTTATTATAAAATGACATGTGCAATACGAGATCTGTCGCATAATTCATTAGTAAACGGCTCCTTCTCCTGCAATTTTCTAAAGCATAAAAGCTTTAATAATGTTTTGCAACTCAATTTGTTAGCCTTCGCTCTGATAATCAGCGGCACTCTTATTACCTTTATTTTATATTAATGCGAGTTACACATAGAGTGAAACTGATCACTACATGAGAGTTACTAAGCTGCCGTGCTAAAAGGTAAATGTCAATGTCAGCAGTCCATAAACCGAATAAAATTTAGGTGGCTTCAGTTCATCAAGTTTAAAAGTTAACTAAGTATACACCGAACAAAACCTAATGCAGAAATGCCTAGTTTCCTCACTAGAACCTAAATTCCTTATATTTTATACTATGCATCAGAAGAATGTACCTATTTATCAGAACATTCCACTTTTACACAGCCTCCACAATTCGCAATTAGCACAAAAACCTCCGTAACAATACAACAATTAATAAGCCTGCAACCGCAAAGTTCCGAATTAAAATTCCAGTGTCCGGATTGTTCCGCCAGACCAGATGTACTGTGCTAATGCATGATGCATCGTGAGCTAACTGGGCCTTTGTACCGTGACCCGGTTCCCACTAGCCTTTTTATACAATACGATTTGATAAAATGATATTAGCACGGCATCGGAACGAGTGGAGTACTCGAAGAAAGATACAGGCTAAAATGATGATGACTGTATTCGACACGTAGGCCGCAATGGCACTTTTACAAGTTAAATCTATCTATATTCTCCCGGGTGGTGACGGGTTAGAATAGCACTACCCCCTTTTCCCCGTGGATTTCGTAAGAGTCGTACTAAGAGAACATGGTTGAAGTGTGTTCTGGGCGATGGGCTACCAAACTATCACTGCAAAATCACATTTTGCCGATCTTTTATATCTACATTTATGCTAAAAGTGGTACTGAAACATACATTTCATGTGTTCGGTCTGCCCCCTATAAAAAAATAAAAATATTAGGAGACAATCTTACACAAATCGACCTAGTCCCAAACTAAGCAAAGCTTGTACTATGGGTACTAGACTACAATATACATAATAGATAAATAAATACTTAATTACATAGAAGACATCCATGACTCAGGACTCAGGAACAAATATTCATGCTCATCACACAAATAAATGCCCTTACCGGGATTCGAACCCGGGACCTCCGGCTTCGTAGGCAGGATCACCACCAACTAGGCTACAGAGGTTGTCAAAAATAAACGCGTGACATACATACATGAGATACTTATTTGTAGGTATTTTTTATTATTATTAACACCGACTTCATTTTACTAACATTTTACATTTGTTACGTAGCTTTTTTGTGAATCCAGCGGCTCCACCTAAGTACAAATGACGCAAGTGTAGGTAATGGATAAAATATGCAACTCGTTTATATCGTAGCTCCATACAAACTTTCACCCCCCCGTTTCACCCCCCTAAGAATGATTTCCGGGAGAAAAACTATCCTATGTCCTTCCCTGGGACCCAAAATATTATCATTTTGTAAAATTTCATCGAAATCGGTTCAGCGGTTTAAGCGTGAAGAGGTTACAGACAGACGGACAGACACATTTTCGCATTTATAATATTAGTATGGATCCTATGGATTGTCCATTACGAACATCCTATATATTCTGGAGAAGAGAATGAGTAGTTCCTAAGACTTACCCACATACACAATTACAAAGCCTGCTATCACAACTATCACAAGTCGGCGCGCGAGTTCTCTCGATTTTTCTCGCACTATCCGTCTCTCTCTTATTAGAACACTTAGAACCAGAGGCGTCTTTACCTATAGTGCAGGGTGTGCGTTGCACACGGGCGCAGCGGTCCTAGGGGGCGCCGAGCGCCGCCCGCTATCATTCAATTTTGACCGCGCGCTTACTAGGGGGCGCTAGAGTAACGTTTGCCCACGGGCGCTACATGGGCTGGAGACGCCTCTGCTTAGAACAAGAGGTATAGTGCGAGAAAAATCGAGAGTATGTCGCGGCCGTCTCGTGATAGACGTGCTGAAAGTTACAAAACATCCTCATTTCAATCTTTGTATAGACTAGCTGCCTGCGCGGCTCCGGTTCCGCATTGCAAAGATCGCAAGTCTACGGGACAAAATACCTATGTCTGATCCAGAAAGTCTGTATTTTTTTTTTTTGCCCTGTTTGGCCTGCGAGTGCGGCCAGTAACAGATAAAGTCTGTAAAAAGGCGATATAGTTATTGATATCGGATAGGTAAGTAGTTTCAGAGACGTCCCCCTTCATACAAACTATAAGCTAAAATATGATAGACTTTGCTTCTTTATAATCTTGTAATATAGACTAGCTTTTGCCCGCGACTGCGTTCGCGTTGACATCCCTTTGTTGGACTTTTACTGGATTAAAAATTCTTTATTCTATTTGTATAGGTAGGTCCGAAAATTCTTTTTTGCGTGATTTAGTAACAAATACAGGTAGGTATAAACATCCAAATAGTAGGATGAATAGAAATGTCACATATTAGTGAAAACAAAATCGTCGAGTCTAAATGTCCTTGGTCAAACCATGCCAGACTAGTCACTGTGTCAGAAGTTGATAACAATCCGCCAGTTGAAACCTCTGGTGCCTTACTCTGGGTAAACCTTTTTCAGTTTACAACTTTGAACAACCGGCTGATTCACATAAAAATAGAGAACAACGGAGCAAAAGTTGGTCTAGGTAAACGCTGGAAAAGTTCATACGATATTGTATTTCATTCCACTAACTATTTGAAATATGTTAGAACGAGGTCGAAAAACGATCGAACTGTAGCGAAAGCTAACACTGTGTTTTTTTTACATTTTCTGTTTAGGATTTTTCTATTGTTTTTTTCATGCAATACCGCAATGATTTAAGTTAACTCTATTTTAATGAGCTTACCAATAGCAGTCAGTCACCTCATATTTAAA
Source organism: Epinotia ramella (assembly GCA_947578815.1). Classification (NCBI taxonomy): domain Eukaryota; kingdom Metazoa; phylum Arthropoda; class Insecta; order Lepidoptera; family Tortricidae; genus Epinotia; species Epinotia ramella. Next base: position 28,343,298 of record OX388204.1, on the reverse strand, counting down.
ACAATTCAAACGTATACGCTGCCGATACTAAAGCCAACGCAAAAACGAACAAAATAACCGATCCCCTATCACGAAACAAAGTACAGATAATCCGTATTACTGCCAATCACTCGTTTATTTATTGCCTTCCCAAACCGCCCAAACCAAAAATTACTGTAATCATCTATTAATTAACCTTCGTCGATGAGCCTTCCTTAATTGAACTATAAATCATCACTGGCACTTTGTGCAAGTTCGGTATATATGAGAAGCACCTAGCTGCTGAATCAGTACTTGGTGGATTTCCGCTACGCTTGCATATTTCGTCCCAGCTAAATAAGACACTAACATCCACCCCAAATCATCTAAATTTGGAATTTACTTGACTACGTTAAGGTGGTTTTAGGCGGAGACCCGCAGGGACGTATGCTAGCCCCGAAAGTGTTTAAACATAGTAACTGAACTGTAATCTTAAGATGATTTATGATATGTTGTACGTCTGACGTTTACGAGTTAACAGGGTGGGGGCCTTTTAATCAACTATGCTAATGTTAGGTGTTGATCCTTCGGTTACAGCGGTAGGTCCCACTAAGCCTAATATCAATATCAAGTCCTAATTGAATCTCCGAATGCGTGAAGTTTGATTAAGGACCCGGGTCGGGAATTATTTACTTTTGTTACTATTGCGATATGAAATGTTTGTTTATTTTCACCCCGGGCTTTCACTTTCTTTAAACACATTTAGATCATATTACTTGTTGGAATATTGTGTCGAAGGTTCCTAAAAGAGATTATGTTACTGGGGAGTGTTAATTATAATGAAGTAACTAGGAAAACAATAAACATTAAAATATTAAGAAGTCTGCACAACAGAAATTACATAAGATCTACAATTACGAATGTACGAGTAACGCGGTCATCTGGGCTCCACATGAGGCGAAGTACCAGTTAATGGTCGAACGCATACAAAATAAATTTATTCGTTTTTTGTATTTGCGGCAATATGGAGTATATCCTTTTTACCCTCTTATGTATCCCACGTTGTTCGTCCTGGGCATGGTGGGGTACAACGAGTTGAAGGTGCGCAGAGAGCTGTGTCTGGCAACATACTTGTTCCGGGTGCTAAGGGGGATCGCCTAACGAACAGTCAAGTGATGAGCTGTGTGAGCCTGTACGTGCCCGACAGGCACGTGTGGCGGCGGCGCCGGCCGCGGCTGCTGGCCGAGCGGCGCGGGCGCACCAACCTGCTCGGTAAAGCGCCGCTGACGCGCGCTGTGCGGACCCTTAACATAATAGCGGAGAACATTGATTTGTTTTGGTGTTCTCTGACTGAATTCACAAAGTCCACATTGTTCACGTTATGTTATAGGCGCCATAATTTAGAATAATTAGTTAAGGCAAACATGTTAATAGTTACACTATTGTCTTAGGTTAAGTACCTGTAAAGATAGTTGTAAGTGTTGAAAAAAAAAAAAAAAAAAAAAAAAAATACTAATATAAACTTAGATAAGCGAGTAGTACATAACATTGATGTTGTATCGGTTTGATAAAACAGCATTTTTTTAAACTGACAATATTTCAAATTTACCTCAACCGGAATAAAATGCCAGGAAATAGTAAAAACACCCTAATAATACCCTATCTAATTTTACTAGGTATCAAAAATTTTACTACTAACTCCCAATGCCACCGATAGTCCAGGCAATGAACTGACAACTTTTATGGAAAAAATGACAATTTTGGAAATAATTTATAATCGCTTATTTTTTATGTATAACGGATATAGGTATTATCAATTAAATAGTTACCCAGCGACAAAATCCGACAAAATTTCAAACATCGAAAAAGTCAGTAAAAATATCAATAAATGTTTTTGTCTTTATTTTGGTTCATTTACATTTGCTCTATAATATTCAAGATAAATCGTACAAAAAAAGATAATGCATGCTTCATTTAAATCTACATAATTACTTCCGGGTGGAAAATTTGTCGGATTCTTGACTAAATCATCTTAGAATAACATTTTCAAATGAAATCAACAAAAAAAACGCTATTATATATTAATGTTTTTCAAAACCGTATTTTGCCTGGAGTACGAGGCCTACTATAAGTTTAATATGTGTATCTGTCAAAACTGATGTTTTTTATCGAAAGTCTTCACTGTGATAGTTGTACACCCTGCGCAAATTTAGGTTACTGTTTAATTTAACATCCTTGAGCACATTTGAGGGTTAAATATCGATTAGTAAGTATTTAAATATAACATGTTTATGATTTTTGTTAGTTCTGTAGAATAGTAATAATTGAGAGTACCGTTTCATTTGTCCAATTTTGCTTAACCCAATTCAGTACGTGATTTCACGAGCTTTCGTAAAAAACAATTTTTACGAGGGGCTGCCTTAATCGCGGTCAATAGGGCTTTAAAATTCCGACATAACTTAGATATCAGGGCCTACGCATCTCACGTTCCATCTGTATTGCGGTTTTGGGGCCCCTTAATAGATAGGTTAAATTTTTGCAGGCGCATAAAAAAGTCCTTTACGATAAGTGGTTTTATTATCTTTAGTCATAATACAAGTATGCAATGCAAATGCAAATGTTAACTGAGTTATCAAATTGATACCTCTAGTTTCAAGGATTCCGGAATTCATTGAAGTCGTAAAAGTTGAGTAACATCGTGTGATATTAAATTTCTGGCTTTAGTTCTAACCTTGAAACTTGGCGGGTGTTATCCAAAATTTCTGCTCAGGAGGTGGATTTATATTCAAAGTTCTCCGTGAATAACTATTAAGATTCAATATACATACTCTGAAATTCGAAAATGTGATCGTTGGTCATAAATAAAGTAATAATCTAGAACCAAATGATTTGCATAATATGACAATAGTATAAAAAGCAATTATTTCTGAACTTTAAGGCTTAACTTATATATTGTTCCATTGACTACTAAACTACACTACAATAAAAAAACTACTACACTATAATAAAAAAAAGTCCGATAAAAGACAGATGATAAAGTGGTTATTAAACATTATAATCTAAACTTATTTGTTAATAAATAAGTTGAGATTATAATGTTTAATAACCACTTTATCATCTCTCTTTTATCAAACATGAGTTGTAAGTTGCCTCTGAATATTCACTCTGAAGATCTTATTCATAAGGATACACATATGTTTGATGATTCTCCATGCAAACATGCTTGCATGCATTCTTTAACACACTCAAACAATTTGTAGGTAAAATCAGTTTGCCAGGAAGGCCTTATGTTTGTTTGCCGCCCTCGTGGTATTTAGAAAAATAATGGGGGTCTAGGTTACAAACGACCCACATATTTCCACTACTGGGCACTAACTTCCTCTTATGGACAACGAGTGAACAGCAGTTTAGCTAACGATCCCTCATAATACAGATTCAGAAATTGGTCTAACGTCATCATTGGCCTCAGCGAATCAACGTACACACCAACAACGCTTGGCACAATCCTTAAAGCGTAGCAGCGTCTTGCATAATAAGTATATACTCGTATGAACCTACTTATAAGTATACGTAACGCTCTCCTAACATAGTAAATTGAACTAAACCCAAGCATTTGAAGTTGAAACCTTAGACCTCCAGATGTCTAACTTCGTATAATACGTCAGTGCAGGCGGTAATTTCCGTCGGACAGATGTCAGACCACGGGTCAGCTCAATGGGGCATACTAATGAATGTCCCCACCCTATTAATTATGTTTGACGAGAAAATTTCAAGGCAAGAAATCCTAGCCATCACGGGTAATGCCGAATGAAATGGGTCCATGCGCTGGACCCTTCAATGACTTTTTGGTGGAAAATTAAGTTGGAAGAGGATAGCGGTTCTTTATACATAAGTTTACATTTATAACAAAGAAAATATGAAACATGAATTCACAAATCACAGAAATACCTTATATAATATGCTATAATAAACAAAAATAAATACTGGAAAGACTTTAAAAATACTTTAAGATTTTTAAAGCATTTCCAGTTTTTTTTAATACTTATTCAAGTTTTGTCCGCGACTCCGTCTGCCTAGAACTCGTTTACATCGTAGCTTCATATAAACTTGCACCCCCCATTTCACACCCTTAGGGGATGATTTACGGGATAAACACTATGCTATGTCCTTCCCGGTATTCAAATTATCTCATACCAAATTTCATCCAAATCCGTTAACCGGTTTAAGCATGAAGAGGTAAACAGACGGACAGACAGACACACTTTCGCATTTAAAATATTCGTATGGCTTAAAATAACTGGAAACATGTTCCAACCTCCTGAATTGAGCGTAGAGGAAACGAGGATGTATGGAGTTTTGTCCAGTATGCATGTAAAAATAACTCTCCCTGAAATATTTCAGGCTCCTGAAAGCTGATCTGGTTTTTCTGGTTGCCGAAATAATGTTTTAACTTAAAAGTAAGTAAGTAAAGTATTTATTTATTGTAAACTGCGTACAAAGGTGTTAAATAAATTGACAGGAGCCAACAGTCAGGAACCGAAAATTTGAAATTTCAATGAGGCACCCTCTTATTTTGTGCTAATGCGTAAAAAAAGAACGTATGTTTTTTTTTTATTTTTGGATAAGATTTAGGTGTCGCGACTGTTTTTTTTTACTTTTTATTGTTTGCATTTACCCATACTTCGTTTTTTTTTAAATTTCTAACTTTGTTCAGCTACATTTGATGATAAGAAATGAATAATCTTGAAAAAAAGCAATAAAAAAGTGACAGAATGAATGTACGTAACATATTATAGTGTAAAAATATTTTTTTAATACAGTTGCTCAAAAAGTGCTACTTTACGTAGCTGTTTAGCGTGCGGAAAGTTGGTTTTCGCGAACTAGTGCTTTTTCTTTCTTCCTCTTCCCTTCCTCTCAATAATTGTACAAATTGCACCATTCATTATGTCAATAAAAAGCATGATAGAACTGTATAGACAAAAAAAAATTTGAACGACTTCTTTATTTTTCAACTGTATTACAATGACGTTATGGAATTAATAATATAAAAGTTTCAAATTCCTTACTTGTTGTTTTTCTTATTTTTTCGCAACTGTATTAAAAAACGTCGTTCAATACACGTGCGGAAATGTCATTCTTCACTCGTCCCGAGTCGTGCCACTCGCCTACGGCTCGTGGCGTAATGACATACTTTCCGCACTAGCATCGAAATGTTCTATTAACGAAACTGTTCGGTGGCAACAATTGTAATATTTGATCACGCTTTTATTCCCGCTCGTCGCTTTTTCCCCACACCCTTATACCTTATTTAGCCTGCCCGCTGGAGGATTATAGTTTTCGGCATAAAATCTGCGGAACGCGCAGGACCTGACCTGACAGCTAAGTTCCTAAATATTTCTAATTGGATTCCGCTTGTCTGTTCAGTTAATGAATCCTGGCATTTGGGTGTAGGCAATTTCTGGTCGCATAAACATCTCAGTTCCGCGAGTGATATATTGAGGGGTTTATGGACATTCTCGTGGTTACTTTGAACGTATGACGTCGTGTATTAAGTCGGTTTATTGAGCGCTGTATTATAGAAAAGCTAAGCTTTTTAAAGGCTCCCAATCCCCTTCTAAAAAATATTTTAAATCAGCTTGGCGATTTAAACGTAAAAAAGTAAAATAGCCCGATAGACAGAGCCAATTTTGTATATACTTATTATGTCCATATAAAAAAATAGAAGGATAATTCAAGTTTCAAAAAATGTTATTTATTAAGACAAATAATGTTACTGCCAAACTATACCAATTTTGGTAGCTAATGTAATGAGCAGCAGAAACTTGCACAAACAACTCAAAAATAACTACCTTCAAGAACTGGCTTTACAATAGACTCGAGCACAAAACATCCTATTGATCTTATATTACTTTAATATACTTAAATCAAAGTAATATAAGATGTTTTCTAAACTGTACGATATTTTATATCAGGATTTGGATAGGATAGGATATATACTATATGTCCCTGGAAAATACATTAAACATACTATTTAAACTGGCTTTTAATCCTTACATAACACAACACTGCTCAATTCAATAAAAAAATACACAGACAAGCCATACCATTGTTAAGATTCTCTTTATCCTAATAAACTTTTAATGAGCTCCAATATCGAAGTTAACAAAAGGTCTGATTTACTTTTACTGATGTTTAAAGAGCTTTTACAAGCCAATTTATTCAAGTTTAGTTGAAAATAACTCTGATTTTAATCTTTGAACTAAGATTTCCTGTATTGTACAACAGGCCAAGTTAATGTTGTACACACACAGCAACATTTTTTTTATACTACGGCGGTGGCAAAAAACCGTACGGCCTTGCTGGTGGTGAGAAAAGTAATAGCATATGGACGCTTGCAACGCTAGTAGAATCAAAAGAGTGATGCCCACCCTTTATTGATTTGAGGTCTCTTTCTGTTAACAGGTGGTCCTTACTCACGACCATGAACAAAACGCCATATTCGAATTTAAACTTTCGTTAATTATATATACTTAAAGTTACTCTATTTTATGGCTGTAGTCTTCTGTAAGAAGCTGCTTCCCCTGATGGGCTGCTCCAAAATGTTCGCCAACAAACTGTCTTGAAATGTAACAAAGTTTTTGAAAAAAAAAATGAGCGAGATGACATGCTGCTATGCCCTACGTCTCCAAAAAGAAGAGCTAGAAACCGAGATAATGGCAATAAGTTTTAGTGAATAAGCAAACAAAAATATATATATATGGATTTAACTGCGATAAACATTGCCGCTGTATTAAAGATGCTTTTGACGGGTATAAATATTTATCGATTCAAATCAATACCATTTCAAAGCAAGCTGGATATGCACTCTCGTTTCAACACTTCTGAGTAAAATACTAAAACAGACATACAATTGATATTGAATTCTGAAACATTTTTCATCAGCATCAGCTGTGCGTTTCGCAACTTGTCCGGACCGATCTCACCACTCGTCACTAGTATAAAGCCGGTTGTACACATTGGGCCAATCCTGCTCACGCGCCAACGTTGGCCCAATGTGTACAGCGGCCATAACGGGGCCTGTTCGCCAACTCGGCTCTCGCGTACGTCCGAGGTGTTGATGCTCCCATTCGCATTGTGAACGAAAGGGCGCGTATAACGCGGTGAGCTCGTGCGAGCGAGCGAGACGCCATAATTAACATTTTATAGCTGCCAAACATCGAGCAACATACAAATACTTTCATATTTATAATAGTAGGTAGTAGTATCCTTCAATATTTCATTGTTAAGACGCTGTCAACACCAAAATGTCCTTGAGGATTTTGGATAGTGCGCACACTGTCTATTTGTATCGGCGAAAACGAGAGCGAGTGTTACTGGGCGGCCCGGTTTTTGAAGATAATATTACATAAATATTGAAATAAAAAAAAGGGTGGATTTTTTGAGAAATATGACTCGTTAGCGGTTTAGGTATGAATATGTTGACTTCATGTTTTTAATTGCAGACCCATACGTCAAAAAAATAAAGACATAGAACCGTTTAATGTGATTTTAAGACCAATCTTTGCAATTATTTTCTATCGAGCCAATTTCGTCCAATTATGTATCGAGCCCGTCCACGGTCTTTGGAATATTATGGTGAATATTAACATATATTTTATTTGATGTGCTAGAACAAATAGTTTTTCTTAAAAAACTGCTTAAACAACATTAATTTCACCTCTTAATATGAACGTGATTTTATAGCATGACATAAACACAGTCAAGTTTGAACATCACATGTCAAGGTGATGTTCGAAAAAACTTGCAATTTCTACTTAGCTTATTACGGAATATACATCCATTTTGACATTATGAATTTTAAAACATACATTATGTCGCTGGTCCGTGCGCGGCTGAAAAGCATATTGAGCTAACATTAGCGATCGAAAGAGACACAATTATGAAGTTTACAGTGGGGGTGCCCCTTGAAATCTCGACAAACTTTTCATCGAATTTCATTTCATCGAAAACGATTCATAGAATATTCAGTATCAATACGAGTATTATCTCTTGGAGTATTATGGCTTCATCGACTATTCATTACATATTAAAACAATTATTAGAAAACGGTACAAGGATTTTTAAATAATTAAAAATACATTTAATAAACTATTTAAAAGACAGAACAACAAAATATCAATGTTTATTATACAACTTATTATTATACAACTACTTCATTTCATAGTTTCATACTAGATTACATATTTTAAGAAAAAAAAAAACAAACTCGAGCAAGTTAGAAAAACATACTTAAGTACAAGTTATGGGCATAGTAAAAGTTGCCTACATCTCATATCTTCACCAGTCTCATAGTAAGATTCGTCCTTTTTGCTCTGAGATTCACAGTCAGATGCGTCCTGTTTCCTTACGCTGACAGAGTGGGTTAGGTTAGGTTAGAACTGCGACCATAACGGCGCGCGAGCCGAGCGAGCGAAGCGAGCGTGCCGCGGCAGCGGCCGGCGAAGCGCCAGAACCGAACTGAACCAATATAAATCATTTCCTACCAGAAAACTATGACTATGAATCCTACCTGACTATGAATCTCAAACGAAAAAGGACGTATCTTCACCAGTCTCATAGTAAGATTCGTCCTTTTTGCTCTGAGATTCACAGTCAGATGCGTCCTGTTTCCTTACGCTGACAGAGTGGGTTAGGTTAGGTTAGAACTGCGACCATAACGGCGCGCGAGCCGAGCGAGCGAAGCGAGCGTGCCGCGGCAGCGGCCGGCGAAGCGCCAGAACCGAACTGAACCAAGTTGTAGAATGAAGAATAATGATATGATTTTCTACCATGTAAAACTTACAACAAACAAATAAATATGGAATAATAAAATATGACATAAAGATCTGCGAAATAAAGTATAAATTAAATAATATTTCTACCAAATAAAAATCGGTGTTTCACAAATACACCATTTAAATGTTCGAAGTAATGAATATTCGATCAAATGAAAAAATGCGAAACGTTGACTTTGAACTGAAATTCGATTAAAAGTTTGTCGAGATTACAAGGGTAAACCTTACAGTGGCCTTAAGCAATCACTATTTAATAACCATCTATACCAAACCTAAGTAAGCCTTTCAAAACATTTTTGCCATTTTCAAATATTATCACAGCTTTACTTGGAAACAACGAAACATTTTTTATTTCGCAATACACACAATACAAAACTAAATAGAAAAGGGACACAGGAGAATTGAAGGAGGAAAAACTCACCATGGGAAGGCAGTAAATACGACGAGGACAATCGGATGACCCAGTCGCACAATTGGATGGCACTGGGAGATTTATCACCCGTGGATGAGTATATGTATGTATGAGGCACGCAATAATAAGACTTATTGTGCTCTTTGGAGTGGCGCCGATAACTGCGAAATTGTTAATCAGACCAAATGAAATTCGATTTTCTTTACCGGGATGAACTGATGAAATTCGATTTACGACAGTGTTTTGGGCATTGGTTTTACGATTATTAAGTTCTGTTGGACTGTTATGGTTGAAATATTACCTAGATGTTGATTAGCTTATAAATATAGACTAGGTACTACAGAGTAATAAAGAGTTAAATTTTGAGAATGGGTAGGTTTGAGGTAGCTAATAGACAATAAAGTCATCATGTAGGTATGTGTATTTCTGCGGTATGTGCGGGTAAACCGCGTGATTCTTTGTAACCGGGCGTCTGATGAAAAAATGACATCTTTACTTCACCGCAATATGACTAGAATGTATCCGACCTTGATATGTGTCATGTTGTTTATATTATGGTCAATTGACTCACTAATTAAGTAGAAAATGTCCCATTACTTGAGGATTTACGAAGGTCGCAACCGAAGTGAATAAATTGATTTGAAATTGATTGAATAAAGCGTTAATATTGTATTTATTGAAACGCACTTACAGTGAACCAAATCTTATACAGAAGTTGGTGTATTTGTTTATTTTAGCGGTGTACCGGTCTAGTAGTTAATAACTTTCGCTATTTTAAATTGGTTTTCAAGCAAAATATCACTTTGCAGTTGTAAACAAACCACTAACTGACATAATAAACTTTTGACCACCACTTTTGCCGAAGCTAGTGGTCCCGGTTTCGAATCCCGGTTAGGGCATATATTTGTGTAATTAGCAACAAGTATGGTTTCATGAGTCTTGGAAGTTTCTTGCGTATATAATACGCAAAATCGAGAGTTGGCCGACTGGGGCGACCTGCTCCATACAAATGTAAAAAAAATCCGCGACAAAAAAAAAATTAATTTATGCAGTCATGCAGTGGAATCATTTCTAAAATATTTCAAACTAACTTCCACCCGTTCCCTTCGTCTGCGTGGACCCGGGATAAAAACTATCCTTTATTTTAATTCAGGCTATAAACTATCTTCCATCCAAAGCAGTTCAGCTGATTTAAAGCGTGATTGAGTAACAAACACCCAAAGATCCAAACTTTGGCATTTATAATATTTATTTTAAATAATCGCGCTGCGACCGGCCTTTCTTTCTACAGGGACTATTCTGAAAACCAGCGCTGGGCATCCAAACTCAGCAAATGCTGAGATTGGGACCCATTGTACCGGCTAAACATTAATATTAAAGTTTAATTTTAATTTTAAATATACCTAAAGTGTACTTTTTAGTTGTTCATGCAGTAGTTCTTAAGTTATATGCGGTGTACCTAAAATATTTTGGTATTACGTTTAGTTTGTGGCAATAAATATCTTTATTATTATTATTATTAATTTGGTCGTCTATCGGAGGACTCTATGGTCTCAGGTTGACTCACTAGTTTTGGTCCCTACTCAGTCTTCTGTATTTGTATAACTTCTGTAAGGTTACGTCACTAGCATTCTCAGTGAGCAATGGTCATTGGATGCTGCCTTTATATTCCTTTATGGCATACAAAGATGGGGCCCATGTTGATAATACGACGCAGAGGACTTAATTACGATTCTGGGAATGAGGCCGCGATTGCGATAGGCAAATCGCTTTGTTGTGCGTAAGGAACCTTTAAATAAACATTGGGAATATCTGGGGACTTCCTTGTTACAGAAAGAAGTCATATTTTATACTTAGATCTCAATTAGAAGCTCCGCCATTATGTTTAAAGAAACAGATAATTGTATCATCTTTAATTAAAAAAAAACTCTTGAATCAATATTAAAAAATTCTTGGCTAAAGATATTTTCATTCGAGGACTTTTACATTAACCCTAATTGACTTAGACTTCTTCCTGACCTCTATTTCTTCCTATCTTTTACCGACTTTTTCCTATTTTACTTTGATTTTGACCTGATTAATGTCTTGGTTCCAGAATATTTAACCACGTATCAATTACTCATGTATTTTCTTCTGTGTAGTCTTCACTATTTTCTTGTATGTTAATTGAGTCGGTTGGTACAATTACGCGATGTGGGGGGGTTGTGTATATGCGACGTTAGTGCCTTTTTTACTGGAGCTGTTACTTCATTACTTCAACACAAATTACTTAAATCATTACTGAAAGAATACATCTGAATGTGTGTTAATCTTGATCAGCACGGCTATCACGGACGGCCCGCGAGCTGTGTCGCGACAACATCCGTCTCTTTCTAAGCGTTTTAATTAGAACAAGATGGATAGTCTATCTCGCCGTGACACAGCTACCGGCCTGTCTTGTGATATCCGTGCTGAGGGTTACGTAACTTTTCGGACGCACGTTAGGTAGTCAACTGTAATTTTCCCATAAAAAGTAACATTTAGATCTAACTGACGCGCGTACAATGCGTTACGTGATCATCCTGCAGCTTGACAGGACTGCTTTCTACGAGGCAACGTGATCCGCTGGCGCTGTCCACCTCTCGCTATGAGCTATTATTGCACGGGATGACTCGGTTAAACAATAGCCACTCTTACATAAAACCTAAAATGCCTCTGATAAGTCAAATGTGTTTTGTTTCTTACGAACACAAATGTCAAATTCTGAGAGAAAAACAAACGAATTTTAAGGGCATTTTAACTAAATTCGTTTGTTGATACGCCTGCAAGTTGTAAGTATTATTGTTTACTCAAAAAACCTGTAGCCCACTGCCGTAGGGTGTTTTGTGATAATTATTTATTATTATTTCAGGCATCTAAGGCCCATAGTTACAAATACCTTAAAGACTAACATACATACAATTATAAAATTAAAAACGAATTATTATTTGGGCGACGAAACAGTGTGGCTCCGTTGCGTCGTCACCTCCGGTGTAGAATTCGGTAGGTTGCCCCGGAACCGCCGAAACACGTCACCCTTCGGCCAGAAGTCAGCACGCGATGCTGTACCACACTGGCTCTTTCGCGGATTGCGCTTACTAGACACCAATATGAAACCCTCATTTTCAAAATCGGTGCGAGGGGGCTTCTCTTTTGGAGGAACCCCGGCTTCACGCACTCTTGGTGGTGGTTATTTGAGGCTTTGATGTTGATATAGAAGGTATTTATTTCTGTTCTTAGTAGGTATTTAAGTACATATTTAGTTGTATTGGATATAATTATGTAATAGCCATAACATAACACAAGCCTGAAGGGATTTTTCGTTGGCATTTTCGATTAATGTAAGATTTACTTGTAATATTTGTTTGTTCAAATAAAAATAAAAACACACAACATTGAGTAATCGCTTCCATAAAGCTATTGAGTAAATTCGAGTGCTGAAGTCTTTGCGAATGCCAATAAATATTAAAAGGTTTCTGAGTAATTTGTAAAAGCTCCTCTCGAGAAGAAGTTAAGTCACGTCCCGATCAGAGAAAAACCACTTGTCCCACGACACTGCAACTTGCGATCATAAATCATGCCTACTTAAAACTCGATTTCTTCAAATCTTGTGTTTTTACAGCCTGCGACTCTCTTTAGTCGGGTGATTTTTTTAATTAATATTATTATTGTGAGCCTGTAGTGTTCCACTGCTGGGCTAATACCTGCCAACTCAATTTCTAGTGCTCCCGATTCTGAGCAGCCTTGGCCCATTCTTTTAAAAAGGAGTCTAGCTCGTCTCTCCATCGCCGACGATGTCTGCCACGTCTCCGTTTCGAGCTGTCGGGCTGCCATTCAGTGGCGATCTTGGCCCACAGTGCACTCGGCATGCGGCAGACATGACCAGCCCAGTCATAATCTTAACAACACTTATTATGACCTGCATAGAAATGCTGCAGAGAATACTGATAACCGAAACATTGGAAATTTATCCGGCAAATAAAGACTATGTTTTTATGTACTGGTGGCAACTTTGAGACTGATAGAGCCGCCTGTTAGAAATGGTTCACAATACATGTACGCGAACGCAAAAACATTTTGCGGTTTATATCGAAAGAATATATACATTCATATGTCCTACTTATATATAGGTAAAAAACTTACGTAAAGCCCCTGGCGCATGTAGGGGTGTTGGAATAGGCATTTGGTATGTTTTTCTTAGACAATTTAAATATGCTATATCTATTTGAATACACAACATACAAGAAGGGTTTTACTCAAGTTTTTAAGTTTTACCTATACCGTATTATTGTGAAACATCATCTACGAAGATGTGGCATATGTGTGATAATTTAGCAATTTTTTTTTCTTGTTAGGCCTGCAGTGCGGCCTGTGACAAATATGTTTATGGATAACCTCACCGGGGGCCTAATGGGCCGCCCAGGGGGAGATCATTTAGCTAATGTTGGTTTTAATGGCAACCTTCAATATAACGCAATCCGAGCGCTACTCCAAATAGCACCCGCAATCCCAGTGAAGTAAACGTGTCGTATCCGTACCGTGTCTTTTAAAAGTGCAATCCACAAAACACATGTTCAAAGAAATTTGTAAAAGAAACGTAGAAAAACAAGTGTTTGCACCGGGGTGGTCGGGCCATGTGCTACGGACAGACACGTCCTATCTTATGGCGACAAAGATTGTTAACGGACAGCTACAAGTTGCTATTATTTTTTGCACCTTTACGTTAAATCTAGATCTGTTATGCAAGCACAGTAAGTATATACCTTTTTTAACACGCTTTTATTACGTCGACCTGTATGTAACTATGTAATAGAATCTAAGGTAACTAATTTAACCATCTTCCAAGAATCGTAGCGTCATGAAAATTGGCAGCTGTATGTAGTTCTGATGACAATACAATAATATGGTACTGTCGAACTGATCTGATGATGGAGCCGGAAGATATGAACTGGAACTTCATGATGGAACATCGTATCATAGCTGTTTGGATCTGTTACAAAAGTCTTGTAATGAACTTTGACCACGATTAGGTTAAAAGCGTGTTTTTCTAGTTATTTTAAACTATTAATTATTTAGTTAACAGACGCTTGCGTTTCTTTATTTCAAATAATTTATTTATAGTAATAAAAGTTAACGTAAATGGTTGACCAACCATGATTATTTTAAATGTAATATTTACGAAAAAGAAGACGAAGTGTGTTACAGATGCTTACTGAGTTTTAGACGAAGCCTGATGCGTTGTGGATTTCTTATTTGTTCGTTTTATTACTATATTTTATGTTTTGGAAATAAATACTTACGATTTTAAATGTAGGAAAGAATAAAAATAAATAAATAAGGTACTTGCACCGTTGAATACATTCAAGGCAAATCTCGCAAAACTGTACCAACGTAAAAATTGCGTATTCCAAAGATTTTAATTGATGTCTACAGCGAGAATATATAATATAACATATCCCGTAACATTCTATGGAAATAATAATTGTGCGCATTTCAGAGAAAGAAAAAAATTATCATTGTAGAGTAATTTGTCCGATACTATAATAATTCCGAATTTCCCAAATCTCGAAAGCCATTTACCACTACACTAGAATTGGAACACGGATGATTCAAACGAATTCAAATTCATGTTATATCATGAGAGAGAACATGGATTAAGGAATAGTTAGTTTCATTCAAAAATAAAAATATGTGTGCGGATAAAACAAACTGCGTCTCGCTTTCATTTATTATTGCTACAATTGCATATCTATATATATATATATATATATATATATATATATATGTATTTTAACTAAAAATTAACGTTATTTGACCATAGAAAATCGTGACTCCCAACAAAGTTTTGGTAATTATGCCACAATACCTCCAAAACTTCTGAGTACGCCTCCCTATTTACTAATTTCCTAGCAATTCCGAATTGCCCACCTTGTTTGCCCTAAAGCTATAAAATTTGACGATAAGTAGGTATCTACAATCTAAAATAGCAATAACAAGATATGTTAATTCTAACTTAACGTTGGTAGCAAAAATCTAACTGCGTCCAACCCCACGGCTCGTCACTTTATTGCGTTGCAACCCTTTCAAATTAGCGACGGTCACTTTCCACTTCTTAATTGTACCAACAAATTTCGACAAAAGACGATCACATTCATTTTTCAACCTTAATATGAACGCCTTAGGCTATAAATCGTACTGTCTTCAATTTCACTCTAGACACGTTAACGCTTGTATCATTTACTACCTTATTATAAGGTGTGAAGGTTGTTTGTTGATTAAATGGTGCTGTCGAATTATTATCATTGTCCAAATGGTGTCTGGGCAGTGACAGCACGGGTTTCACTAAGTGATTTTGTGAGGGAAATGTGACCAAAAGCCGGCTTCGGGCTCCTTTGTTTATTATTATAATTACGTAGGCTTGTTGCTAAAAAGGCTGAGGGAGCGTGCTAAGCCGTTAAGTCAATACAAGTTTAAATGTAAGAATATTTGGCGCTATTGTTCGCTGTTTAAGAACCATGATATTAAAAACGAACTATGACAAAACTGAGATGGCAACGTTCCGCATGTAATTTTCTATTGTTCCTCTTTTTTGACTTATAATGTATTTATTTTCTTATTTTGCGTTTTAATTTCTAATATTAACCTTAAACGGGCGTTTTTCAAAAAAAGTGTACAAAACTATTTTTTTTTTAGATTTTTTTTTTTTTGCTTTATCTTACTCAGAATCGTTGACACTATCGATCCTCATACAAGAAAAAAGTGTCCAAAATTTCCATTCCAGATCGTCACATTTTTGTATGCAGTCTTTTTTTATTTATATACGTCGTGACGCACTGGAAGAACAAACTTACGAGTACATAGTAAAATCTGGGACACTCTTTTTCTTGTATGACAATCGATAGTGCCAACGATTCTGAGTAAGAAAAACAAAAAAAACGAAATCTGAAAAAAAAAAAAGTTTTGTACACTGTTTTTGAAAAACGCCCAATCACCAAAAAATACTCATTGGATTTTCCTGTTTAGTGGTCAACGTGGCCAGTGACACTCAAGCCTCTTCCAGCTGCTTCCAATAATTTATATTCTTCGCCTCCCAATTTCTTCTCAAATCTCCCTTGTCCCTATATTTTTGATATCATTCGTCCATCTTCTAACTTGACTGCCTCTTCTTGTTCTCTCCCGTGGATTTCAATATGTTTTAATTTATATCCGCTTTGTTTTACTTTCCCTTGTCATGTGTTCTGGCGATGGGCATCGCCATATTTAACTCTTTCACCTTTGTAGTTCTTATTATTTCTTCAACTCTTTTGCGGTGTTTTAATGTGCCTCCTGTAATATTTATGTTTTTGCTTTCGATACCTCTCTGAGAACATAAAGGTTTTGGAATTTCTCGTTACTGGCAAAATTTGGCATCCATGTAATATTCAACAATAATACGGACGAAACATTAGCATTAGTCGCTTTCGTAAAAATGAGTGCCTATGCCAAATCTTGGGATTAGGTGTCAAATCGGACCCCGGGCTCCTTTAGGGCACAACCGGGAATAACGCTAGGAGGATGATGATGACGGATGAAACATTAAACAGCTGACAACCACTGTCAAAAACAGCGTCAGTTCCAGCAGCACTTGCAGTTAAGTTTCTTGCGTAACGTTGCGGGCCGTATTATATTGTATCATTATTATTTTTATCTAAATTTTCAGCAAGTTATGTAGGTATCTAAAACGCTTTAGGACCCATATTGTCATTTAAATATTTGTTCGTATCGGATTTCGGCTTCGTATACTAGTTATTTGCCCTAGATAAGTTTAGTGTACTCGTAGCTTACGTATGAATTTAATATTTATTTCCTGTCCGGTTGGTTTTGATTTACATAAAAGTCTTTTCTCAAACATGCTCGGAAATGTACGCGTTAATATCACGAAATGAAGACGTGAAGTTTCTTGTTTATGGCTCCCTAAATTACTTCTTGGCCTTAGGCCAAGAAGTAATGTATGAAAACCCTAAGTAAAACCATTATTGTCCGCTACTCTAACTTTTTAAATTTGCTTACTAATATTAAACTGACAAAGGAAAATTTACATACTGCCAACCACCACTAGACACTGTAAGCATACTTGCTTCATAAAAAAAATAAAAATAATCTATGGTACTATACTTTATGTGCGGTTAAACATGGTGCTCGAACGGCTTGTTCAAATGGCATGTTTAAAAAATAAAAAAGGCGCAAATGACCTATTATTTAATTGATTACCTAGTATTTATTTTAATTTTAATATTTCCTCACATCGTTTGAGAAAAGTACTATACAATCCTCGGCCGGAACAGGGATTGCTGGACTCGTTGTATTCGGCCTCGTCTACGACTCGGCCGTCTACCCCAATCTCGTCCAGCAATCCCTTACTTCACGGCCTCTGCAGTAATCTACTATTACGATGACCCAAATAATTGTAAAATATTATTAATAAAGGGCATTATGTATATATCAAGCCCTCTTACCTGCGATCATCTTTGATTGTCAATCTGATGTTATTACCACTCGTGTTTATATTAAGTGGACATAATGAAAGTACTTATTTTAGCTCAACGACCCATTTATTGCGCAATAAAGATTGAATATTATTGAAATGAAAACATTTATTTTAGAACAAGTTCCATATCGGTTAGTAAAATTTTAACTAACCTACCTATTGTTAAAATACAATACTATTTTTTTTTAGCACATTTTAATACTAATACCCAATAAATTATTAAATCATTAAGTTTATAAAAAAAAAAATGATTATTGAATTCCACTGTAAAATAATGGCCGTAAAATACCTAAAATTGGTCATACCCCTTACATCCATCCTAACATTATAAAGAGATAAGGTTTGTGAATATTCTAATTTTGTAGCTTTGTATATAAGAGATAAACATTAGACGTGCTTATATAACGAAGAAAAAATGATTCAAGAGACAAGTATATAAATAGAAAAGAAGTTTGGAATTGACAAAGGCTTTAATACAGCCGTTCTTTAGCATTATTTGTGTACTGCCTTTATTATTTGTGACATGGGGTAGTATAACTGCTTCGGGCAATTTAGGCCTCGTACTCCAGGCAAAATACGGTTTTGAAAAACATTAATTTATAATAGCGTTTTTTTTGTTGATTTCATTTGAAAATCTTATTCTAAGATGATTTAGTCAAGAATCCGAAAAACTTTCCACCCGGAAGTAATTATGTAGATTTCAATGAAGCATGCATTATCTTTTTTTATCTTGAATATTATAGAGCAAATGTAAATGAACCAAAATAAAGACAAAAACATTTATTAATATTTTTACTGACTTTTCAGAAGCCAGTTAACTTATCATTTTTTCGATGTCTGAAATTTTGTCGGATTTTGTCGCTGGGTAACTATTTAATTGAAAATATATCCGTTACACATAAAAAATAAGCTATTATAAATTATTTCCAAAATTGACATTTTTTCCATACAAGTTGTCAGTTCATTGCCTGGACTATCGTTTATATTTAGATAAGCGGGGTTATTGGGAGTATGCCACTCTTGTCATACAAACACAAACATACGCCATATGGCGGTGCTTACGAGTTTTTACGAACATGTCGGCGTGAGCGTTTCCATACTCTGAAATCGCATGCTTGCGCCACGCCAGTCCTTTAATAGGGCCTCATGATGCAAAATTAACCATATTGGCAGTGATACGGCTAGTTACTTTGTACATGGCCTGCTACTACCAATGTATAAGTAGCAGATGTTTTTTTTTCTTTATTATAATGTAGTGTAAGAAAGCGCAAAGTTGCAGGTACTCCAGGCAAAATACGGTTTTGAAAAATATTAATTTATAATAGCGTTTTTTTTGTTGATTTCATTTGAAAATGTTATTCTAAGATGATTTACTCAAGAATCACTTAAGTAGATTTAAATGAAGCATGCATTATCTTTTTTTGGACGATTTATCTTGAATATTATAGAGCAAATGTAAATGAACCAAAATGAAGACAAAAACATTTATTAATATTTTTACTGACTTTTCAGAAGCCAGTTAACTTATCATTTTTTCGATGTCTGAAATTTTGTCGGATTTTGTCGCTGGGTAACTATTTAATTGATAATATATCCGTTACACATAAAAAATAAGCTAATATAAATTATTTCCAAAATTGTCATTTTTTCCATACAAGTTGTCAGTTCATTGCCTGGACTAAGGATTAAGGGTGAGCCTCCAGAGATCGTAATTCTTGAACTAGTCCAAAGTACATAAAGTCGCAAACTGAAAGACAATGCCGGAAACGGAAAGCAGATAGCGTTACGAGTAACGGAACTTTTCTTTGCAAGATCGTGATATATTTTAGAGGTCCTTCGGAAACTACTGCAATTTTTATGAACAGGGATCCGCACTATCATAACGATTGAGCAGTTTTTATTTTTAATTTGTTTAATACTTTTTTTTATCATTTACAGTATTACATGGCCACTATTTAAAACCTAGAAGGTTTAGGCAATCCCGTTTATCCCGCGCTCCATAAGTTATTTATAACAAATTCCATTTATTGATTACAATTAAGTACGAACCTACACTTATTCATCTAGACTTAGGTAGTACTTTTTAAGTACTACTAGTAGCTACTGATTACATTTGTCATAACTATTAATGGTACCGGTCAGGTCCTGTAATAAGTTCTAGCGCAGAGTTATTTAAGATCTAAGATGGAAGTAAGTGACGACCGGAGTAACCGGGACGATGGTTTTAAGATTTCATCTTCGTGGAATCCTATCATAAGTAAATGCCAGCGTCAAAAAACATAGTCCGTTATGTCACCGGATATTATTAGTGTTGTGCGTCGGCCGGGTGACAACCCTAGTGTACAAGTGGTCAATAAAGACCAAATGCGGGTAGTTCGGAAAACCCGCGCAGCAAGAAGATGTTGATACCCGCTCGAGCCAGTTGTCCCGTGACCATGGATGTTGCAAGTTGCAACACATCCGAAACGTCGGGAGACCTCAGTGAGGTAAATAAAATAAGTTAATTATACGCGATTAAGTCCCGTCTAGTATAAATAATGTTGAAGTAAGTGGTTAATCGTTAATTTACCATAAGTATTATTGTTGCGTGGCAACATAAGTATTATTGTCTCTTTTTATTTTATTTTTATAGTCGATGCTTTGTTTAATGCATGCTGGGTTCGCCTGTAATTGGTGGCGCAATTAAATGTAAACCTATGTCTTTTTTTTGTATTAATTGCTTGTAATTGTTGTTGCCGCTGTTGGCGATCCTTAATAATAAATAAATAAATAAATGAACAGGTATGTTGCCAAATAATGACAGTCGCATAGTTTGAGGAATTCTGACAGTGAAGATCACTCATTCGACAATAATTTAAGTCTAACTCCGATGAAGACTTGATTTCTAAGAATGAATGTACTCGTAACTGGTAGAGCGCGCAAGTTAAGGGTGATGCTGCGGTTTCATATATTTTACATCTAGCCGTCAAGGATGTCTTCGCACATATTGGGTAGAAATTTATATAGATACCTTCGGCTCGGTCACGGGCCGCCCTGCCTCTAGCTCCATTATCTTTCATTAAAGTTGCCCAATTCAATCCCATGTAGGTATAATATTTTTTCCGTGTCTGTTGTTTTAAACTTCGCTGAAACTCCGAAAGATTGGATCCGAACAGTCTGCAGAGGGAGACTTTTACGGTTCCAAAAATATACTCTTATATTTCAGGAAAAAAATACCCTTACGGTTTTCTTTGTATTTACAGAGCTCGTTTTGTATTCGACCTCTAAAAATAAACTACTAGGTTATAGTAAAATAACTTACAACTTAGAAAAGTTGAAAAACCCCCGACATTTTCATTTCAAAGTCCAATATCTCAAAACGGTTAAACAGATTTTCATGAAACATGGTATCCCGAGTGTTCTTACACTCGGGATACAATTATCTATGACACAAAAAAACCGATTTAAATCGGTCCATCCGTTTGGGAGCTACGATACCACAGACAGATACACAGACACGTTAAACTTATAACACCCCTCTCTTTGCGTCGGGGGTTAAAAAGAATATGAGCAACATTTTTTGAACACTTGTTTCGTGCTTTTTGTTTGTGACCCATTAGAAACTAACCCAGCATCGTTATTACGTAAGAGTAGGGTAACTTGGAATATTTTGTCCTAGACATAGTTAAATAGGTCATCATCTTTTAATTTTTTTTATACAACGACGGTGGCAAACAAGCGTACGCCTGATGGTAAGCGGACACCGCAGCCTATAGACGCATGCAACTTCAAAGTAGTAACATGGGCGTTGCCGACCCTTGATATGTTTGAGGATTCGCCGTGTTGACAGCTGAAGGAACAAATTCCCTCGCTCTCAACACAACGCATCCTCGGGAGCTCTGGCGACCTTGCTCACCTCCAGGAACACAACACTACTACAGAGCAAGTAGTAGTGTTATTATGGCTGTGTTCTTCTGCAAGGGGGAGATAAGTTGGGCTGCTCCAAATTCGAGCGGGATGACATTTCGCTGTGCCGTACCTCACCACGAGCTCATCTATCCTCCTAGCGTTTTCGCGGTAGTGCCCTACACGAGCACGGGGTCCGCCTTGGCACCCAATCCCAAGATTTGGCGTAGCCGTACCTTAGTGACATTTTACCTTATAGGGAAAACTAGAGCTTGCCGGGATTAGACCGGTTTCTTCACGATGTTTTCCTTCACCGAAAACTGTTAGCCACTGTTAAATACCTATATGATATTTCGTGCATATGTTTTTGGAGTCAGGGTTCGAACTCCCGACCTCCACATTGAAAGCTCGGTTACAGTGGCTTCAAAAAAAATTAAATAAGTAAAATACATATTATACCGGTCGTGGGTCCGAATCCTAGCTGATACCACTGAGTTTTTCGGAACTTTTGTACGGAATATAATTTGATATTTACCGTTAGCTTTTCGGTGAAGGAAAAACACCGTGAGGAAACCTGCATACATCTGCGAAGAAATTCAAAGGTGTATGTGAAGTCCTCAACCCGCACTAGGCCAGCGTGGCGACTACTGCCTGTTCGCTCCCATCCATGAGTGGAATCCTGAGCCGAGCAGTGGGACTTATATAGGCTGATTTATTATTACTATTATTATTTACTATACCCGGCGTCCGCTGGATGAGGGTGGCGCAGGACCGGTCATTGTGGCACTCTGTGGGGGTGGCCTATGTCCAGCAGTGACCGTCTTTCGGCTGATATGATGATGATACTCGTGAAAGGTATTACAAAAAACGCAAGTAGAACCGCGCGATAAAATATGGCCCTTGTCCATGCCGATGCTGAGACATATTTTTTGAAATCAGATGAGCGTTTCCGCAGATTACCATAATAAGTTACAAACGTGATTATTATAATATTATTGTTGGTACAAATAATCCTAATGTTACAGATAATGCTCCTTCTAAAGGTTTGATGAGGTTTGATATCATTGAGATATAGTTAATGCGTACGACATTATTACCGACTAATCATTGACGACTGGGGTAGCGACACTGCCTAAGCTGCAGGTCCTAGGTCCGGTAAAGGCAAATACTTGTGTGATGAAGATGAATATTTCTTTACGTCACACCTGGCCATAATGTAAGTTTTACCGCACGCTGCGCGTACGGTAAAACTCGCACTGTGGCCAGGCGAAGACGTAAAATTGTGTACTCACCGCGGGCAGTAAAAAAGAAAGCCCTCTATCGCATATTTACAACCCTCGCCTGCGGCTCGGGTCACAAATACCTGCGATTTCGGGCTTTCTTTTTTTACAGCCCTTGGTAAGTAATGTACTAATTTGAGTCTTGGATGTATTTAAGTATTATTATCTATTAAATATATCGTCTATTACTCATAAGACGAACCATGTTGAGCTTACTACTTACGATTTTTGTAAGATTTTCCCCTAAT
This sequence comes from Epinotia ramella, assembly GCA_947578815.1. Lineage (NCBI taxonomy): Eukaryota > Metazoa > Arthropoda > Insecta > Lepidoptera > Tortricidae > Epinotia > Epinotia ramella. The sequence goes on along the minus strand of OX388204.1, from coordinate 28,320,136 downwards.
ATTTGTTCATTTATTTATTTCATTTATGTATACTGCACCCGAGCACCAAACCTATTACGTGAACGTATTTATATAACGTCAATTAACACGTCAAGTTAAATAGACCTTTTGATCTTCGTATCGATGTCACAAACAAAATATAGAAGCTTCTCTAAACTTCACTTTTCATCTGCGACACAGCACAGAACCATTTTCTACGAACACGATTTAAGTAGGTAACTGACACTTTTTTCCTATCCCAGTGCGGGTGTTTTTTTGCCACTTTCTGTTGTAATGTTCAGATTAGTTTTTGCTCGGTAAACTGAGATGGCCATTTAAAAGGAGTTTTACGTCAGATGAGAGCCATTTTTTAATAAGCTGACCCGGTTTTTGTGCATTTGACGTTTGACAAACGTGTAGGGTTTAAGTTTTGTGGGAATGATTTATTGCTGTAATTAACGTAGGCAATACGCACTAACGTTTAGATGTTTGAATGTTTGTTACTCAATCACGCTTAAATGGCTCAACCGATTTGGATGAACTTTTGCACAAAGATAGTTTATAGCCTGGATTAAAATAAAGGATAGTTTTTATCCCAGGTCCACGCATACGAAGTCGCGGGCGGAAGCTGGTCAGAAATAACCATGTAATTCAATGTTGAAACAACTTTGGGAACATAAGGTTTGGGTTAAATAGAAAAATCATCTCGCGCATATTATAATTTGGCGCAGCTTTCAGAAGATCGTACTCATAATAATACTCACTAGCTTTGTATGTGGTGTGTCCCTGGTTATTGAGAATGAGGTACCTCAATTTTTATCTCATTCTACCAACATAGCGAATGTTGAAGTGGATGAAGGATCGGTAACGCGCCTTATGCGCGTTGAAGTGGCAAGCGGCGACAGGCTACGCTGTCCAAGTGGCAAAATAGAACTATACTACTAAAAATCACTTATTTTACTTAGTATTTACTTTAGATTCAAACAACATCAAGCAATATAATTGTTCTAATTATTTCCATTCTCTTTTACAAACGCAAAGTGTCTGTATGCCATATATTTGCTTAAATATAACCAAGTTGTTCACCTAAAGAGCAAACAAAACTTAGCCAACTAGCAGATCATGAACTATTTAAGGCGACCCGAAATTGCCTCGGCCAATTAATTCAAAGATATTCAACGTATAAATTAGAACAACCAATTTGCTAGTTATAAATTCAAAATGCATCCACCCGGAAAATTGTATCGGGGCCGGGACAATCGGGCAGTGTGTGCGTGTAGTTAGGGCACAGTCCACAGATAATTGTAGTAGGTAGGAAGGTACAAGTCTTGGAAGACACGTCCATGGACACTTGCAACACCAGAGGTGTTGTGAGTACGTTGCCGGCCTTTAAGATGGGAGTACGCTCTTTTCTTGAAGGTTTGAAGGTCGTATCGGTCCGGAAATACCGCAGGCGACAATCCATTCCACAGTTTAGCTGTGCGAGGCAGGAAGTTTCTGGAGAAGCGCACAGTTGAGGACTGCCAACCATCTAAGTGGTGAGGATGGTAATGTTGTCGCGTTGGACGATGGCGAAAAGAAGCGGCAGGGATTAATCCGAACAATTCCTCGGAGCACTCCCCGTTATACATGCGATAGAAAATGCAGAGAGAGGCCACATCTCTACGCAGCGCCAAGGGGTCAAGCCGATCCGAAATATGCTCGCTGTCGACAATTCGAGTTGCTCGTCGTTGGATGCGATCCAGAGGGAGAAGCTGGTATTGGGGTGCCCCTGCCCATAGATGAGAACAGTATTCCATGTGTGGGCGGACCTGCGACTTATAAAGCAACAAATGGGCCACTTTTACATGTCAAACTAACTCATTATCCTAGCGTTATTCCCGGTTCAGCCGGAGCTCCACATTGATTAATAAATAAATTATCTATTCATAAAAATAAAATAAAAATACGTGTCCGTCTTAATTTAAAAAGAGACGTATATGAGAGATGTTCGCTTAATTGTGTGACAGGCTCGTCATGTCTCATGTAGTGTAGGACCCGATTCAAGATGACAAAATGTGACATCAAATACAAATACAAATACTTTATTAATAACGCCAAGTTACATGTCAGATTTTTTTTTTTACATCCTCGGGGGGTCATAGCGATATCATAGGCAACTAAGCAATGTTGTTTGGAAAAGTTTGTATGAAAAAATCACGCTATCGGGAACAGGACAGCCAAATGCCCTTAAATTTGTACCTTTAAGTGCCATGTTGACCAACTATGTAACAGGCTGAGTGGTGCTGTATTTGCCCTGAAAAAGCTGCAACCATTGATATCACGAAATTCTTTAAAATCTGTTTATTTTTCTCATTTTCACTCGTTGATGTCATATGGTACAGTCGTTTGGGGTAATTCAACCGATGGCAAGCGAGTGTTCTTACACGTGCGCTTCGATTGCTTGCTGGAGTAAAACCCAGGCATCCATGTAAGAAATTATTTAAAACCAACCACATCATGACTCACTACTCCCTATACATGTTTGAGGTACTAATGTTTGTGAGAACTATAATCTACGAACGTTTAAACGGGTTGAAGTACCAGGTAAACAGCTCCGATCCACTGGAAGGCTAAGAACAGTACCGCGTCGCATGGCAGTTTCAGTAAAAAACCCTAGGGTAATTGGCCCAACGTATTACGAGCGTCTACCCGCCAAATTGCGAACTGAACCACCTGACGAAACATTCAAACGTCAGCTGAGAATCTTTTTATTAGAACATCCATTGTAATATGTATATGGACATCGCGCATAGCATGGCGTCGCTAGTATATGGACATATAATATATTTGACATGGTTAATTTAATTTAAAAATAATAATACAATTTGATAATGTTCTAGTTTTTATTTTGACGATCATTACGAGACGATCAGTATCAATATTTATATTCCTTATTTTGACTTCATCATTAATCATTTTGTAATATATGTCCATAATAATGTTGTACTGTACCTGTGACATTTCATTCAATTAATAATATTCATTATTTGACGATCATTAAATAAATTCGTGTAAATTAGCTTAAAGTTAACTTATAATGTAAATTTATTTTATGAAATAAAGAAATCTAAATCATTTGGCTGTCCTGTTTTCACATCGTAAAAACGTGTTACATTGAATCACACTATCTATCATTGGTTAAAACTATTAATCGTGATACAGATTTACAGAAATAAAATAACAAAAAGAAACCATACCTAGTCTGCAATGCTCATTATATGAGTACAATTATTTTCCCTTATAAAACCGCTAAAACCATCTAAAACGTTCCATTAGTAAACAGTGAAAGGGTCAAGGAGGTCCTTTATTGCACAACTGAATGGCTTTGCACGGACAAAATGTTGTAAGTGCCGTGTGCTGCATGTGTAGATACGTCGTTTTTGGGCAGTGGGGAAGTTCTGTTTGTCTTCCCGGTCCGTGTGAATGTTCATATTTGATTTCGGCCCGCTAGGTGGGCGAGTACGGTGCGACGCTGGATATGGGATTAGGCTGGTTATATTCTCAATACAACAATATTTGTGACTTATAAAGTTAGTTTCAAACGAAAAACTTATATCTGTAATAATGTCTGATGTTTTCTTCGATTCGGTCATGAAATTTAAAATACGGCATAGGTAGTAACTGCTTGGCTTTGCAATGATATCGATTTCCTTCAAAAGTGAGTGACGAGCACAAAATTGTTTTCAAATTGATTTAAATTATTTTTAGTCATATAGTAATAATAAGTTAAGTTAAAACCTGTGTGTATAATTTTGATTAGTTAATGTTACGGCTTTTTTATATATGTATAATGCATGCGGTGTTTACCTTCAAGTGATTGTAAAGCGTAAAGTACACATGCGAGAAATTGCCCGGTTGTGCCGGCGCAAGGTTCATTGCATTGCGGGTTACCGAGGTATACTGTTCAGTTGATCTATCAAAACCCTGGTAGTTAAACTTGCATGCAATTTTTTGCATGTTTACACATGCGTTTTGCGCTTTACACTTAGCAATAGTACCTAGTTAATATAATTTGGATTAGTGTAAACAATTATTGGTGAACCAAAATAAATACATACATGGAAGGAAAGAATAGGTAAAACATGAAAATAAAAATGTTTCAGACAATGATTTATTGTAGGCACAAATATAATATAAATACAAAATACTAGTGAAGGATTAGATACCAAGCCTATCATTTGTTATCCTCGTCACATAATTTATCAAGCAAATACCTAGAAATATATACCTAGAAAACTTAAGGTTTCAACAGGGATCGTGCCGTTTAGCCAAAGTTATTTTGGTAAAATTTAATTAGGTACCCAAAAAAATGTTGAGAAATGAAAATATGGGTAAAATTATTTGTGTATCACTTCACAAACAATTTAACCTTAGAACCTTAACATCATTAAAACCGTAGTAACCCTTTACAACAATTTTACACCGTTTATAATGACAACATTATAAAAAAAAAATTGTAAAAAAATTGCTTTCCCTGCTTAATCCTAGAATTCCTAGATCGCCAGCGGTCAACCGTACTCCAGCATGGCCTCAGGTCGATTATAGAAATCTTACACCGCCGGGAATTTGCTGAAACAAATTTTTGTATTAAGTAATTACCTGAACTAAAGTAGGGGCAGAATTAACTTTAACACAGTTAAGTTATTTCTGTAAAGGTCAGTATTAGGTTAGTTGGTTTTTCGACTGAACAAATATTGGTCTTTGTTGGAGTTTGTATGTACTGTGTTAAATTTTGTGCCGAGTTACAGGCTTTCCAGTGCTTTGAATTTTTAGGTTGCCTATCAAAGCCATTTCCGCATTGGGCGGGGCGGAATCGGTATGCGGTAATTTCTACGTTACCGAGAGCTTACTAATGTCACCCAAAGGCCGTTTTATGATAAAGGACATTATTTTTATATAGTTACTTACATCCAGTAGTACTATTGTGCCAAGTTTTGTTGCAAAATTCCTAGTGGTTCAGCCGGGAAAAAAAAAATCTTATTCATGAAATATGAACTTTCTCCAAAACTATTAAACTTTATCATACAATCTTTTTTTTTTTGGTTAGTTAAATAGTATATAATTCACAAAAGAAAATTAAGTTTCCATGTTTAACATTTGTGACCTATCTAAATGTTAATTCTAAAAAACCATCATTTAACATTTTGTCAGTCATATTAGTTAGATGGTTAAAATCAAAAAGCAACAGTGACAAAATTAAAAATATATATTGGTTGTATTTTTGTTACATTTTATTCTTATACCATTCTAACACCGTCTTAATAAATAAGCCGAACATAAATAAGCTAATATTAATGTAAATATCAAAAATACCCCCATTTTAGGGAAGTGGGGGGTTAGAAGAGACAAAATGTAGCCTATGTCACTCTCCATCCCTTCAACTATCTCCACTTAAAAAATCACGTAAATTCGTCACTCCGTTTTGCCGTGAAAGACGGACAAACAAACAAACACACAGTTTCGCATTTATAATATTAGTATGGATATGGATATGGATATGGATGCCTTTCTTTACTTGCCTGTATTGTGTATACCACTGTTATTGTCTTAAATTTGCGCCGTAGTAGAACTTGGAGCGAAAGCTCTTCCGCGCATCCCGCGCCAATCCAGACGAACGTTTAGTGTTGGCACGCAGTGAAATATGTATGAAATATGTAGTGCTGTATCTACTGACTTGGCTGATAGTTGACACTGACAGATTACTGATACAACACCGACTCGTTGAAGTGGTCAAACTCGGAACGTCATGAATACCGTGGCGCACCTAATTGATAGGGAACTGCCAATCAATATGATCAGTATTGTCCAGATTATGAATACAAGTGTATGGATTTGCTGTTAAGCCTGATTACCTGTTAAGGTAATCTACACCTAGTCTATTCAGGCCTTATCTGATTGAACAGGAATAAGAGTATTATGATGCTAGCAATTGCCCGTGACTTTGTCCGCGTGAACTCCTATACCAACTTTCATCCCTATTGTATCCCTTTGGGAGATAGCGTTTAAGTAATACATTTTTCCAACGCCATCTAAGCACGTCCAGCCATTTTTCCGTGAACATACATCCTTTACACATTCAGACATTAAACGTCAAAGTCGACGGTCCCAAGTAATATAGTCGGATCTGCAAAGCTTTCTGTTTTTCTGTTTTCCTTTTCTTTTCAAGACAAACCGTCAAAGTTGAAAAAAAAGAGAGAAATTGTTCATCGGAATATCTTTATAAAACTTGGCATTAGTGCTCATAAATAACTTAGCTGTTTATTTTTATCCGTTGAATGTATTATATTTACTTATGCGGATAGTTTTTTTTAAGCCCCGTAAAATTTATAAGCCGGATGAGTTAAAGCTAAAGTCGGAAGCGTCACATCCGATATTTTTGTCAGGAATTTCGAATACCTATTTGAAATGTGCCACAAAAATTGGTTCAAAAATACTATATCTGGCGCAACTAACATTGGGTGGAAGTGCCCTTCTAACAATTTAATAAACAGACCTGAATAACGAAAATATCTGTGCATGACATAAAATATAAAACAAAAACCACGCAACATTTTTTCGTGTTACTATTATTATGTAGGATGTGGCGTAATATCTGACGCGTTGCACTCACTGTGTGTCCAATCAACAACGTCAGTAGGTGCCGTTTTATTTAATTTTAGTTTTTTCTGAATATACTGAAACAATAAAAAGCTGTGAAAGTTGTATTTAAGGTAAGGGATGTTAAAGAACTTTGCCGTTAAAAAGAAAACATGTAAATTTTGCATATTGGCTTATTTTGGAATAAACTATATTACTGCTTGTTTTGGTGCCATACTGTTAATATATGTAAGGTATGTGTGATGAATACAATTAAATAAATAAACTATCATCCAAAACCCATTTGCACCCTGTTTTGCATTTCAATATATGTCTCACGCTCAGACGATGATAAAATATTATTTTTTTTACTAAGTATCATGGTCTGAGGTCTCCCGCGCTCTGTATGTCATGTAACTTGGCGCACTTGGTAGCGAGCCGCGCGAAACAGGTATGTCCCCTGCCTTATGCCACATGTATTCCTGTCATGTTAATTGTCCATGTACATTGTAATCGAATTTCAAGATGGCTGCGTGTCCCGCGAGACACGCGGATTAATGAAATTTCCTAATGAATTTACGTAGCTTGAATCCTCAATTAGGGGTGTAGACACTAAATAAAATAATCAATGATGTCATATTTTCTCGACAAACGATTAAAAATGTAGTTTACTATGACGCTCGCAGAATGTGACGTCACTAATTGCGAGCGTTTTCTCTCTCTAACAAGCAATATTAAAACGGTTGTGGCTTAGCTCGTAATTCTTTGAGATATCGAATGGGATTTTGGGGTAATAATAATTTTCGGGTCTTCACCCGTATTTCAATGTGTTTATTAAGATGTTTTATATACATGTTGTTTGATCAAATGCAACGTACAACGCAAATCATTCAATCTATGTATAAAGTTAATTCCAAACTAATATTAAAAGTTGGTGTGATTACCAAGCTACTGTAAATGTACACTTTTAAATAAGTAATGAACGTTTCTCTTATCCCCTGGTCTATTGTTTTCGCATTCTATATTCGACAATATAATACGAGCAACATTCGTACATTAACACATTTGTTTGACAAAAAAATACTTTTGATAACGGCTCTAACAATTTACTCCAGGAAAAATACGGATTTGAAAATCGTTAATTTATAATAGCGTTTTTTTATGTCGATTTCATTTTAAAATGTTATTCTAAGATGCCAGATTCCAGAATCCGACAAACTTTCCACCCGGAAGTAATTATGTAGATTTAAATGAAGCATTCATTGTCTTTTTTTGTATGATTTATTTTGAATATAACAAGCAAATGTAAATGAAGCAAAATATAGACAAAAATATTAATAAATATTTTTTCTGACTTTTCAGAAGCTAGTTAATTTTTTTTTTTTTTGATGTCTGAAATTTTGTCGGATTCTGCCGCTGGGTAACTATACAAGTTGTCAGTTCATTAGTTCATTGACTGGACTAATTACAATAAGGTTTTCGCAGGGGTGCACGGGGGCGAAAAGTGGCTCTAGCTAGGTCTGATTTCAGTGTTATATTATATCAGTGTTTTGCACAGAGCAAATCTTCCAAGTATTTTTTTGTAATAAATTTATTGTTGTTTCCTATATATTTTTCATGTTTTTTCTTGTACTGCGTCTGTTTGTGTATCTTTTGAAGTGTTCTTTACCGTGCCTTCAATTAATGGTCTCTGCAGCAGACCAGCGCTTGCTGTGAAGTCAACATCATGTTGAGTTGGGTTCATTTCGTTCGTGTCATGGCCTAAACCGTCTTTTTTTGTTCTCTTGACTTCTGTGTACAACTTGTCATTATTTGTCACGGATGATAAAGACAGTCTGAATAACTTATTCTTCAATAAACTATAATAAAGCATTTTTTGGTGAACAAAAAAGAATAATAGGGAATATTCATGACATTTTTTTATTTTTTTTATCTATTCTATAAGTAATTATATAACCGGAAAAAAATATAACACTTTCCCAATATTATTAAATAAGCTAAAAAAAAATAATTAAAATTACTATCATTTTCGGACGATCAAAACGCCACCATTTTGGCGCGCTCATTTGTGACGTCACCGTGCAGCTTAGTGCACGGCGGTTCTTAAACAAATTAACAACAAAGTGTTTGATTCACACTTTTAATAAATGTGAGTGATTAAAGCTTATAAGATCAACTTATTGTAATGGAAGAGCACACAAAAGCTTATTATAAATATTGTATTGTCCCTATGTGTGAAAATCACATTAAAACTGCAAATATTTTCATATGCCCAAAGGTGCAAATATAAGGATAAAGTGGTGTAAGGCGATGAGGAGAGATAATGTATCGTGCTTGAGTAGTTTATATTGTTGTGAAGATCATTTCGACGTGAGTATTAAATATGTATGTACCTAAAATCTTTTTTATTACGACTCGCGAACAATATAGGTAAACAATAACCTAACCTCAAAATTGTATTATATACTTATTCATAAAACTATTCTGATTCCCAATTTTTTTAGTTATTAATGTTACAAATATTATGATTTTTGTTGATCAACAGCTGACTACGAGTGTTGATTTTGATCAAGAAACGTTTTAGCTAAGTTTCTTTGTTTGCACTGTTGATCGAAGAAAGTTAAAAGAATTTAATCCTTTTTACTGAGTGACTTACACACTTTTTTTTTATTTATAAGCCTTGACGAAAACAACCTAGTTTGTTAAAGTTCATAAAGATGTTCTCAACATTTAACATTCCTAATAGGTACCTACATATCTTTGATTATATAATACTAGCTTCTGCCCGCGACTCCGTCCGCGTGGAACTCGTTTATACTATCTCTATACCAAATTTCATCCAAATCGGTTCAGCAGTTTAAGCGTGAAGAGGTAACAAACAGACAGACAGACACACTTTCGCATTTATAATTTATTATTAAGTAAGTATATATAAAATATATAATATAACTAGCTTCTGCCCGCGACTCCGTCCGCGTGGAACTCGTTTATATCGTAGCTCCCCCCATATCCCCCAAAGGGATGAAGTGGGGGTGAAAGTTTGTATGGAGCTACGATATAAATGAGTTCCACGCGGACGGAGTCGCAGGAAGAAGTTAGTATATATAATATATAAAGTTATAGTATAGTAAAATAGTATATAGTATGGATAAATATCTACTAGTATTTTATTCCACTTATTTAACAAAGACACCTATTTGAAGTAGTTTAAAAGTCTAGCTATTTGAATCGCCAAAATAGGTTATAATTATTTAATTGACCAATCTCACGAGTATAAAAACAAGGAATATGAAAATTTATTGAATATCTGTAACTTATTTACTTTGCAGCTTTTACTCCTCTTAGTTCAGCGGACGTAAAGTCACAAATATTTGCGAAGTATGTATCAAATTTAGTCATCATGAACACATCAATTTTAGGCAGATTATCCGACTGTGCCTTGACAAAACCGCCTTCAGTCATTGTGGCGAGTCTTTTTTCACTTAATAATTACCAAAAACAACTGATTATTTATCATAAACAGCGGCCAAACAATGCGAATAACTTTCAATAATCATACTAACGACCTGCACGGTGACGTCACGTTTCGCTCCGCCAATAGCGTTGCGTTTTGGAAATTTGCGAGGGAATTTGAAAAATAGTACTTTTAAACAATTTATTTTATCAATAGAAACATGATAATTTGAAAAAATAATCATGTGTGTATATTTATTAAGCAATATAGATTACACGTGATTTTTTTTGTCCATTTCTAAATCACATGCATATTCCCTATTGTATTGTATTAGGCATCTATTAGAGTTCGCAATAATTATGCTTTCTAATTACATAACATACCTATTACTTACACACACGACAGTGCTGACTATAGAATTACGCATTGTTTCATTCTGGCTACGTGTATAAATAGTGGGGAGAAATGTAAGTCTTTGTCCACTTATGAGCTAAATTCGCAATTATCTGAAGTCCATTACGGAGCCGCCATTATTCGCCGCACTCTCACGGGAGAACTGTCTGCTCGCTGCCCAGATTGCCAAAGCAATGTGGATACGGTATGTTGTAAAACGTTTATTGTACAAAGAGTTTATTGTAGCAGTATTTAATTCTTATTCTCGTGTCTATAATTGTAAGGGATTTAAAGGAACAGTATCTTATGTGAATCGAAGCTTGGCATACATTTTTTGATGGTTTGAACGCAATTACATCCGTTCAACAGTAACGCAATGAATCTGCTAGTCTAAAGTAACAAATGACGCTGCCGTGACATTGTTTATTATCCGTACTTACACTGTCAGCCAATACACATACTCTATGTCGTGCCTTTACGCGTCCCGCATGCGTTGTGTTAAATGTGCTGGTGTCTTTACTTTCTGAAGTGTCAGTACAATTCAGACACGCAAAAGAGCAATCAGCAGAGCAGCAATCTCCTCCTCGCTGCATCCTAAAGGAGGCCCCGGGTCCATCTGCCACTTAATACCAAGTATTGATCTAAGCACTCGTGGTGGTGACTGCCATCTGACCTACCACCCCAGAGTGGAAACGAGGAGTCTTCAAGTGAGTTGTCAACTTGACAAGTTGACTACGGAAGTTCTCAAGCCGCCTCAAGTCACATAACTCAATTTAAAGACTGTTGTTTTATTTATACAACCACCGGGATTAACGGCCTTACGTGTCTTCCAAAGCTTGGAAGCGCTCAGTTATTAACAACTTATAGCGGGCATCCATCCGAAGACCGACCTGTGCTGTTATTGCAATTTTACCGTTATTGCGCAATAGATATGATGAGGGACAATCATATCTATTGCGCAACGGCCAACATAAAAAATTAATAAATATAGTTTGAGTGTCGTTTGTTTTTCAACTGGTATCGACCCAGTTCGCGTTTGCTTCGCACATGCTTGCCCGCTCGTAAATATGGGCCGCGGGCAGAAAAAGAGCCCCGGCCCTCGGGAGCTTCGTGAGCCGCCGATTTGCGGCCGCTGTGCCGGCGCGGCCCTAGTTGCCGTAAATTATGCATTTTTAAAGGTCAATGCGCGTGATTTGACGTGTGCTCCTAGTATGCAGATGTGATGCATATTTATTTATTTATGTCAATACAGCAACTATTATTACAGGTTGAACTAATGCAATAGCGCCTTAAATAATTGACTTAACCTAATTATAATACCTACTTGCACAAGATACACACACAAACTTTAACTAATTCGCACATTGAACAATAAAATAATCACTTTGGTCAGCAACTATACCTTTTTAGTGTAGGTATGTGCGGTGCGACTGAGAGGCCCTTTACGAAGCAATTTGCTCAGCACATTTTTTTTTATTACATCATCATCAATGGCCTTTAAGTCTATTACAGACTATAGATACAAGCAGTGTCAATGAGGGAGACATCGTCTTTCATGGTTGGGTACAACGGTGGCAAATACCCTTTTCACGCCACTGCTCGGAAATGTGGCAAAAGATGGTCAGAATTCAGGCTTAGGTTCCGATTAGGGCCGGGTTCCCGGCCGAGTACACATAGGCCGAGCGTAGCGAGGCCGGATAGTTTTGAGGCTGGCAACCCCTTTTCGCGCCTACGATTGTATAGATCTTTTCTCAAACATGCAATGAAATAATTAAAAAAAAACTCCATAAAATCAGAATTTAACTTCTAAAGAAACTAACCTACCTTGACTAAAGAAAAATATAACTAACACATTTATTTCTTCTTTCGTCTATTGCTTCGTCGGTGTTTTCGTAGGAACTCATATTAAGTAACAAAATCAACAACGCACAATAATCCAATAAAATAGAACTACAGAATAATAAATAATAAATATTAGGGGACAATCTTACACAAATCGACCTAGTCCCATAGTAAGCTCAATAAGGCTTGTGTTATGGGTACTAGACGACGATATGTATAATAGATAGAAATACTTAAATATAGTACTTTATAAGTAAACACATTTGGAAATTAAAACCATTAAACCGAGGTTGCATGTGTAATAACTTAAACTACGATTTAACCGCGCCCAAGAATAGCTAAGTCATTGTTAAGTACTCAGCGCACTGAAAGCTGAAAGGTCGCCGAGGCATGCAAGGTTCGGATTGACCTTGGTAAATTATTCGTTGTAATAAAATGCATAAACGTGACCTTTGATTGATAAGAGCTAGCAAGTACCTTTAGTTTAAAGGCTAAGGAAGAAAATTGGTAGTATTTAAATCGAAGTCAAAGTATTTATTTGCTAAACATAGGTTATACAGATGTTTTAATAAAATGCAGCTTGGTATCACTATGTTTTACCCGAAGATGTAACAAAATATAGAACGAGTAGGCTTAAATTAATATTGTATCACAGTTTTCATGCATCGTGCTTTTCCTAATACATAAGATAACAAAAATAGTGCGACTTTAACAATCGTCTTTTCTATATTCGTCAATTGAATAATATGCCTTTTCCGCTAGAAGGGCAAACAGTTTATTTTTGAACAGCATCAGATCCTCAGCACATAAAATGTTTTTACTTGCTGCCTATTTGTTTCATAATTCAGAAAGCCTCTGAAAATGGCAATTCTAGGTTGGTTAGAAGACGTCGTGTATTCCAGTTTATTGGTTTAGTTTCATATTCATAAATACAAATCTTATACACGACACATTTCCAAAAAAAAAAAACTTGTGTTATATATGTCGGCGGCAGATCGTTAAATACGCCAGATCACGAAATTCCTAGGCATATCGTGAAACGGCGCCATTTCATGATATGCCTAAAAGTCGGCTAGGCTTATCACGATGTGCCTGATAAACAATACGGCAGATCGATTAGAGCAAAGCATTCGTCGATATTCCTAGCTCTATACCGGGCACATCGTAAAATAGTTTCTTTCTTGGCCACTGGTGGCGCTGCACATGCGATGGCGGCCGTTTTTGTTGGGGGCTAATAATCAGGGCGGACAAAAATGGTTTGTCATAAGCGAACTCTGTCTTAGGTCGGTTAGGTTAGGGTTCACTTGTGTCCCTCAGACCAGAAATAGACACCCCGCGCAGCGGGGTGGCGTCGACTCGCTGGAGATTATCAGTCCGCACTTCTTATTTTTTTTAATTTACCTAATTCAATTTTGGACACCCTACTTACGTATAACGTTGAGTATTGAACGATATGCCGGCGTTTCATGATATGCCTAGGAATTTCATGATCAGCCTAAACGTCACTGGCTTGGCCAAATCATGAAATGCCGGCGTTTCATGATATGCCTAGGAATTTCATGATCTGCCTAAACGTCATTAGACAAATCGTTAAACGTTAAGTTTTGAACGATATGGCGGATGTCCTTTAGCCAAATCATGAAATGGCGGCGTTTCACGATATGCCTAGGAATTTCGTGATCTGGCGGATTTTACGATCGGCCGCCGACATATATAAGTAGGAAAGGTAATGTAAAATTTTCTTAAACATGCTCAGAAATGTAGACCTTTTGTTCGCGAAAATACATAATACTAAGAATCCGCGTCCGTCCGTCTTTCACCAGGCTGTATCTCATAAACCGTGATAGTCAGTTGAAATTTTCACAGATATTACAAAAAATACTAAAAAACAGAATCAAATAAAAATTTAAGTGGGTTCCCTTACTACAACAAACGTGATTTTTTTGCCGTTTTTATAGATAATGGTACGGAAGCCTTCGTGCGCGAGTCCGCGTGCTTGCACATTGCCGGCGCGTCCGCCACCCGGCGCCGGGCGCCGTGACGCCGGATCACCAGCTGTTTTGTTACTTACCTAATTAGATTTTTTTTCTTGTTTTTTTTTTATAATTATATTTTATAAAATCACTTATAGATACCTCGGCTGTAACTAGGGATTGCCTGCCTGGTATTACTTTTCTCTTATCTTGTATGGCTGAACTGCGTGTTGTACTGTGCTTAGTGTGTTAAGCCACTTCTGGGAAATGTTTTATTCAGCTTCACTTTTAGTTTATCGTAATTTTCCATTTGAAAATCGTCAGTACTAAAAAGAGCTAATTTTGTTTTTTCGAGTCCAATTTAATACATTCCTTTCTTTGAAAGCGACCACGCAACAGTTTATTTATATCCGCGAAACAAAGCATGGATGCACATATTAACTACCTATTGGTTTAATGTGATGTCTATTTTCCACTAACCGATTAAAGTAGGTACATAAAATATTAAATAAATTTTCTTACGTCTCGATATACTTATATACTCTATGGCGGTGAATTCGTGAATGCCTTCGGTTCGGGCCACAAACATTTGCGATTTAACGAATTACCGCCCCTGGTGCGTACACAATTTCATGTCTTCTCATGGGTGTGAAGTGTGATTTACCGCTGCGCCCGTGGGCGGTAAATCTCACTTACCGCCCAGAGTGACGGAAAGTATGTTGCTATTATGAACATTTTAGTTAAAATTCGTTATTGGTTTAAGTACTACTACGGAGTATGCATTGTAGTTCGTTATGTCAGCACTTATCATTATTCTAATATTCAGTGCAGAATCGCACAATCACGAATACACCATCCTGTAAATATTCAACCATAACCTTCCCAAGCTCTTATCATGCAAGCCAGGTCACACAGTTTTGATCTGTACCCAAAATATTTAAAGTCGTTTTTCCAACTCCAGTATCGCGAAGTTGAAGCGATCTCTGAGTATCCCGTAAATTCGTCGGCAAGGGTGACAACGCTGGCTATCAATAAATCAGAGCGTCCGCTGTTTATTTTCAATTACCGGGTGTACCCGCGTTGTGCATAATTCCGGACAGATGTTCGCAATGGCGGGATTAGTGCGTGTTCATTAAAAAATTGAGCCAATTATTGAGTGGCGCAGTATTTAAGGACTTCAGTTGTTCTTTTTGTGAAGTATTTTGTTTTATGCTGAATTAAGTGACTTTGCCAGCATTTGTAAATTAAATTAACTGTAAAAATACCTTTCAGACACTAGGCAAACGACTTGATTTTTTTACTTGCTCTCATTACCAATTTTATTTGAGTAATTGGTCTTGGGTGCAAATCGCGGTAACGGCTAATAATGGTGTGTGATAAGCATAAATATTGTTTCCAAGTCTTGGGTATTTTCTATGTATGTATTTCAGTATTGTATATCTATAATAATTATAGTTTTAATGTGAGTAATTATTATAGTTTTAACATGTATGTATGTACAGTAGCGTGTATCGGAGCGGCGAAAGTGCTCACATATATGTGAACACGTCTCTAATGCCTCGACAATAGAGACGTGTTCAGATATTTGTGAGCACTTTGGCCGTTTCGATATATCAGAGAAATAAATGATCTTATATTATCTTATCTTCGCTTATTCCAAATAATGTCATCTACTTAGTACGCAATCATAACCTTCACTGAGGCTCTCTATGGAATGTTTTGATTTGTGTTACATGGTCTATAACATTTTAATTTTTAAATGATTTTATAAATCTTAGCATTCATCTTAGAATGTTCAAACAGTGACAGTGAAGAACTAGTTAAAGGCAATACTTTGAATGGAAAACTTTTATATCTAGGCTTGGTTAGTTATCACAACGACACTCAAGACATAAACCTGGGAAATATTTACTTCGAACTAGAAAAAGTGCAACTAAATAAACGAAGGAATCCCTGTTCGGATTCCGTCGCGGTCTGGAAACGCCCGCATTATGCTACTGAATTAACATTACCATTCGAGGCGCAATTATAGAGCCCATAATCGGAAAGCCCTTCAATGGTACGGTAAGTATACGTCTTGGTGCGGGGGACACACGGCCGGGACCTCTGCGGGCCATTTTTATAGTACACACATTTTTAAATTCAACGACTCTAGCGGACAAATAAACTCGAGAGTTAACAAATAATGCCCGTGGTCATGACCGTCTACTAAAAAATTTTTAGATAAATTACCGTTAAAAATGATTTGCCTTTATCTATCATTCCCACACATTCACACACGTGTTTAGTAAGAGTAAGAAATCAAAATCGAACACGTATTCTGCAAATAGGCCACGAGGGCACTTTTACATGTCAAACAATAATTTACAATAAAAATAAAAATAATAATCTTACAACAATAATCATAAAGCACATTAACAATACATTATTTACACACAAACTTAAAATATATTGCGCAACACAGAACTTACTACAACAGAGAATTAGAAATATAATGAATTTGAATTGTATCATATTATTTATATTTTATTCTTAGGACATTCTAATCTTATATTTTAGTTAATTATCTAAATTAATTGTTTATTGTAATTGACAATGTATGATTATATTATACATATATTTATATTATATAAGGTGCTAACAAATTAGGTACCAATACTTGTAGAGCTGATAATACTCGTCTCTAGGAGTAGAGTTAAGTATGAAACATTTAAAAGTGTGTACCACTTTTTGGAGATAATTAGAAATACAACGTTACTGCGTAAAAACACCCTGTTAATGAGATAGTCAACAATCAATCATTGACGTATGTCACAAACGACGATGTTCACTTGACAGATAGTGTTTAAACATCTCGTCAGTTAAATGCACAGGCTGATTATGTTTGGTCGAAATTTTAATTTATTTATTTTGTACCGGAAATTAAAACAAAAATATCATATGAAAAGTTTTCTTAATTTCTATTTAAAGTCAATTGTTTTGATGTAATGTAACACCTCTTAAAATATTGGTACTTAATTTGTTAGCACCTTATATATATATTTCATCGAGTTAATTCTGTGAACAACGCCAGTTCGTGGCCCCTCTGCCTGCTGGCGTCCAGCACGTCGATCAGGTGTAGTGTAATGTAACCCATTGTACGTACTTAAAATCTATGAGTTTCAACGTCCATCAATGAATGCATTCTAATCACATTATTTATTTCTATTATTAGGTGACCGCGTTTTTTTATTGATTTGTTTGAACCAAATTCCAATTTAAATAAATCGGTATATAATTCAATACATGTTTATACGATTTTTTCTCTACACTCTACAGCCGTGTGTAGACAACCAGACTTGACCGCTTCTGGGCTTAAAACCAAGTTTAACTCGAACTTACAAATCAACACAGCCATTATGCGGCACAGGCCCATCGCATCTCATTACGGCACTTTCTAAGGATAATCGCATTATTTATCGATACTTGTATCGATTTTATTTTACGATACGATAAAAATAACTATAATAATGCTGAAGCGGTCCGACGGTATTAAATTTGTTAGAAATGCGATTATTTTAATAAAAAATTAACGAGGTAATTTGAGACGAGAGGTTAAAGTTATAGCTTCATTTTTGAAGCTTTAAATTGAGACCTATTGGAATATTATGGCGGTAAACATAGTTTGGCCATATCAGAAATGCACTCACGTATATACGATTACTCGATTCAAAATGATGTCATGGTATTCTCGTTTGAAAAATAAAATGGTCGTACCTATTGTTTATATCGTTTTATTATTTCTAATATTTTTTTATAACTTTTATTGGTTACCATTGATCACAATACCCTATACATTAATAAGTAAACATTTATTTCAGGTATCCCGTTGTAATCATTATTTAATCAATATTTATTATAGTTATTTATTTAAAAATGTATCAACAAATATATGTGTTGGTATATATGTAATATTTTATATTTGATGTGTTGTTACATAAGTCGCTGAATTTTAGTCCAGAAAGTCCAACCCCGTTAAAACCACGTAGTATTTACTTTATAGTACATAAAGTGTGTGTGTGTGTGGGTGTGTGAGTACCTAGTATAAAAATCGCGACGACGTTGTCTCAATTATTTTGGCATATAAATGAACCAGACGTTAATAAACCGACATTTGCATTAAAATACCACGGCTTACGACTCTTTATGACTCGGATTAAGCACCGCATCGAAACGTCCAGGATTACGGGGAAACCTTGCATGATTTACGTCGTATCGGAGTTGCGTCAACGCACTCAATAAGTAGGTATTATCTGAATTTATTACCCCAGTCCGTCCGCTAAGCAGGGATTTAGTTTAAGAACTTTGTGGATGTAACTTGATCAAGTAGTTTTTAGTGTGTTTCTGACTTAACTAGATCACCAAACTTTAGCAGATGTAGCGAAATCGGTGACTTATTTTAACATTGCATTACACTGAAATTCTTCTATTCATATCCCATACACAATTACGTATATATAGGTTCGTATAACAGACTTTGGAATATGTTTTGTTGTCTTGCACTATCAGTTCTTAAAATACACGCAATCGATGAAACTCGATAGGCAATTAGTTAGTCAAGGGCTCGTTAGAAAGTCAAGACGAAAAAAAACAGCCTCCATTTTGAATCTTGAAATTCTATAAAACATAAAACCAATATAATTTCAGCAGAAGCGTCTCATTCACACACTTGGATTGCGCATTTACACACTTCCTTGGAAGAGTGTGTTAGAACTACAAAGACAATCCATATGTGATTTCAACACGTCAAAAACGCGTTCCAAGATTGAGCTCTGCACTACCCGTTGCTATGGATCACACATGTCTACGAAAATAGAATGTCAAATCGGGTCGTCACTTGTTTTGTTTGTCTAAATACGTCACCAATGATACGGTATTCCATAGCATCCTGTGTGAGAATAGGCGTCGACTGTTTATTACGAAAACTAATGTGAAAGGAGATGTATGTATAACTCACGGCGCAGCCGAGATTATGATGCTGTGTATACATTTTAAAACTGACCTAGAATATATTCAATCCAATCAAAAACGTATCATAGCATCTACCCGTTAAGGCAAACTTTAGCCTGTGCTTGCCTGCGTTCTACGCTGTTCGGTTGCGGGTTCAGTTTCTCGCGACGCTGCGACACATTTTTCTCATTTTGAATGCATATTTTATGGAGCGCGGACGCATAATGAAAGGAATCCTGCAGTGAACAAACAAATTACAAATATCTGTCATTCCCAATAGCGTTCTAGTATGACAATGTGCGGTGACACGGATGACGGATTTTACACGCGTCGACTACCAATTGTTGGAGTGCTCGACCTTCAAACTATGTGCTTTGGGATTTAAATCAACCATTTCGTTGTTTTGTGGAGTTTCAATCTTTCTGTTATGTCCGTGTTCGTTTTACTAACCTCGTTATGTTTCTGTTCTCCCTTTGTAGTGTGCTAAGCACAGTGTAGCATTGTGTATTAGGTACAAAGCTACGCTGTGAGCTGTGTAAGTTCATTTGTCAATTTTAGAATCTTACGTAAAGGTTTTAAAAATCTGTAACCGTATATACTTTATAATCTTTTCTGAGGCTGGAATGTTACCAGCGTTATGGGAACCTTTGCAGCTTTGGAACGGGTGTGGCGCAAATTGGGGCTTGGTTTACTAATAATGTTTAATTTAGATTTGTTTTAATAATTTATCACTTTCCATAGTTGTCAATTTTGAATGATGCTCTTGATTGATATGCTTTTCAACTTTTTCTTATTATAGAGCTATTAATAAACCAAACAGGTAATCATAATTTACAAAGTAATTTTGAATGGTAGTCATTTTATTTCATGTATAGCGAATGAAAAAAACATAATACTTATACCTAAATCTAAGTGGCGCCGCAAAATGGCCCCACAGAATGGGTGCCATTGCCAGTATGCGGGGTTGGGGGCGGGGTGTCAAAACGATGCCAGGGAGCCATTTAGTTCGAACATGCGCATACCGGGTTTGGGGCACTTGTTTGGGTAGACATTCAATTTGTAAGGAGCTCGCATTCTGTTTTTTTTTTTCGCTGTATACCAGCGCTTACACAGTTCATGCAAAATAATACTGCAAAATCCACTGTATTGTCAAATATTGGAGTAAAGGTGTCACATGACGCTTACCTTTCTCATTGCAATTAATAAAGGTGTCACATGACGCTTACCTTTCTCATTGCAATTAATAAAGTTGTCACATGACGCTTACCTTTCTCATTCCATTTAATAAAGGTGTCACATGACGCTTACCTTTCTCATTGCAATTAATAAAGTTGTCACATGACGCTTACCTTTCTCATTCCATTTAATAAAGGTGTCACATGACGCTTACCTTTCTCATTACAATTAATAAAGTTGTCACATGACGCTTACCTTTCTCATTCCATTTAATAAAGGTGTCACATGACGCTTACCTTTCTCATTGCAATTAATTAATTATTAAGATGTACTTTGTAACAATACGACTTGTAAAATATATTTTACCAATAAAGATTTTTATTTTGTTTTGAATATTTTCTAAGAAATATCAAATTAATACTGACTGGTATGGTTTGTGACTAGTCCCGAGAGCCACACAGTTTGGTTAAAAACGATAGCGTCCTAACAGTATAGCTTGAAGCGAACCAAGTTTATCAAATATAATAAATACCAGCTTCAATGCCATTTCATTTCAAGCAACAAGTCCTGATTTAAGGATTACTGGCGCAGAGAACAAGCCAGCGGTTTGCAACAACGATCCATCGTCATGCGAGTCAAACGGTACTGTCGGCAGTACAATTATTAGAGTTGCGACAAAGCGGCATGACATCTTGAAAGTTTTTGTTTGGGTTTCGTACCTCAAAAGGAAAAACGGAACCCTTATAGGATCACTTTGTTGTCCGTCTGTCTGTCTGTCTGTCTGCCTTTAACTCGGGAACACGTGGAGATATTGAGTTGAAATTATAACCATAAACTCAGGTTTACAGTCCATTGAACTGTAAAAAAAACAATGTTCTAAGTTAATGTTAAAAATAGATACAGCCGTTTATGGCGCAAACAACGTATATTTCAACACTCAATGGAATCAAAATTTATTAGGGTACTTTCCGTCTTATACTACAGGTACAGGAAAAAATCTGAAAACTATGCATTTTTGAATTTGTTTAGCTAAATCTTATTATATCTCTTTGCCTGAGATACAGGATAATCCTAGTTCAGGCGCATTTAATCAATTCCCCTAATATGTAACAGTGCAAGCACAATGTACCATTGGCAATAAGGTTTTATCAATAAATTATTCTTATTCTTATAATATTTGTTATTTAGTACGGAACCATCAGCGGGCGAGACCGACTCATACTTGACCAGGTTAATTTTCTTTGTTTGAGGACAATTTTTCTCGTCCTTCAGAAAATCGCAGTCATATAGCAACACTACTTGCTCTGTAAGGACTATTAAGGTATGAGGTGCGTCGTATTGTCAGTTATTAAGGACCTGCATATGTTTCTTGCAAAGATTAAAACGTGTATACAACGCGTGAGATTTTAGTCATCCGGTTGGCATGATTGCCATCAGCAGCGCATTAAAACTTAACAGCAGCCAAGCGCGTGTCGGACCACTCGCAGTGTAGAGTTCCGTAGTTGCCTGTTTGTCTTGTTAGAAAGACGCGCGCGCGCCAACTAACGTTGCGGTTGCGTCGCCCGAATTTGTACGAAAGTTGGCCTTATCAAGTACTTTTTTAAGTTTGTCGACTATTATTCCTTAACTAGTTACGCCTACTTATTCGTGATATTTATCCTATGAAATTCGATATACTCGTATGTACTACTACTGCCATGATTTTTTGATACACCCATTACAGTAGGTAGTAGATGCCATTTAGCCGGGAGAGCACACATGGCTCTAATAAAATTAGTGGTATCATCACGCAAACGCATCCCTGAATTGAAAAATGTTTTAAGGCCTATCTTATTTTCATACAATCTATCCAACGATAATCCACACAATAAATAGGTGTACCGGGAAAAAAAAATCATTCCCACTTTGTGTAGGTATTAAAAACGATTTTTTATTCAAGTTTTTATTCTACCAATTTGACGACGTGATTGATTTATATACCCATGCCGAATTACAACTTTCTAATAGTAACCTACCTAAGTGTCACTGAGAGATTCAGATGGACGGACGGACAGACATGGACAGGCGAACATGGTGAAACTAAAACGGTTCCTTATGGACTAAAGAACCCTAAAAACAAAATAACCTAGTAGTTTATTGGATTATAAAATGGAGTAATGAAATCTGAATATGTACGAGTATGACGTCCAATAATGAACAATGTTATTTTAATACATTGTTAATTTTGATGGTGAATTCTGGTTTAAACATCTTATAATGCCATATTTTGAATATGGTCGTGGGCGTTTCAAATTATTTTATTACCTAGTTTTGTTTTAAAATTGATTCTGATCAGAATTTACCGAGCTGACTGTACTTTAACACAGTTAGTATCGTGTTTTTGGAAGCCAAGTTGCACGCGTGGCACAACAGCATTACCGTTAGCATATATTTAATTCAAATACGTTATGATATTTTCAGTAAATGTAAACAATATTAAGAAGAAATTACTAAGAAAATTCACTTGTTTATTCTGAGTAATCTACATAGCTTAGCTTTGAGTTGATTAGTGCATAATTATTATAAAAACAAACTAAAGAGTACAGTTAATGAGATGTTATAAAGTTCCCCGAATCGGGTAAAATGTAACTTTACAGGATCTCACATCCTAGTGAGATCGTGTAAAGTGGAGAAGATAAAGCCGAAAATCGAAGCCTGGGCACCGAAGCACTAGCGGGGGATGCAACCGGGATTAGCGCTCAGATGAAAGAGAGAGCGAGATCTAATTGTAATCTCTCGTCTCGTCAATAGGCGAAAATCTGTGACCAACAGCGGATAGCAGGATGATGTTAGGAGCTGGCAACTAAATTCCATTTGCTATAGCTCAATGTCGCTCGCTATTGAAGTCTTAGAGCCTTATCACACTTGCGATTTGCGAGCGTGTTTTCTAAACAATTATCAGTCGCGGCGAACACGCTGCGTGATCGCCTTCATACAAAATACGCTTGGAAATCGCAAGTGTGATAAGGCTCTTATAAATAGCCAGAAATCGATGTGACGTCCCCATTGATTTACTTCCAGACCCCGGACCAAAGCTGATGCGTTTTAGCCAAGCGTCTCAACGCAAACTGAATTATGTTTAAATTGTTTTCCAGCCATTATCACTTAGCTAGACAAAGCCGTGTCCCCGATACATGCTAGCGGCATTATACAGGCCACCATATATCCATATCGCGTGGGTTGGCTCCGGGCCCTATCTACCCAGCGATCACTTTGAACGACCGAGTGCCTACGATTGCTATCTCTGAGCCCCCGTAAATTTTCTATCTCGACCATTATAATAGAATAACCTCCGAGTAAAAATATACAGAAATAATTTCATCATACTCCCCCTCTTGATTGCGAAATTTCAATCAAGCTCGTAAATGGTGTACGTTCGAATCGACACTCCAAATGACTTTTTTGGGGTTGCAATGACGGAGCATGGAGATTTAAATCCCACTGCAATTCCAACGCTATTTATCGACGCTGTAAGGGATATAATTGATTGAGCTGTGGGAATTGAAGCTGCATACAGTAACAGTGGCGAGAAATGTGGACCGAATGACACAGATTTATTTGTACGATTCAAATGGCAATTCAGGCTTGCGCGGACTTATTTACTACGATAGAGTCGACGGTACTAATTATGAGGGTATAAAAGGCTTAGAGCAAAAAGACGTGGCCATCTGGGCTCAGAATTTGAAGCAAACCATCGATGAAAATTTTGATGTAAAACATTTCTGATTCTAGTAGGTGTACAGTTTACAAGCTTTGTGATTGGATTCACTTTGCGTTACTAGTTTGTTGTAAGTTGAAGTAGTTTTAAGTTTTTGCCTGAATTACTTGCAGCTATTCTAATAGATAAAACAATTTCAAAAAAGACTCCTTGTTGAACGAATTTGCAGACATCTAATAAATGTACTACATGCAGCGATCTGTGCTTAAATTTAAATATGCACATGCACCCCATTTTTGAGTTATTAAAAAGTAACTTCTCATGTCGTCCCGCTGCTGTAAATATAAGGGATAGGAATAATAACGCAACTTTAATTAGACTCGAAAATAGACCCCTTCACTTTCAATGAAAATTATCATCTCATCGGGGGTCAAAGAACACATTACTGTATTTTATCATCGGTCTTTTGGCACGTTGTTCTGAAAGCTTACTTTATAGTGATCAAAACTTAGGCAAGTCGTTACGGGTGAAAGTTTGTTAGGGAAATATCCACCTTCTGCCTTCGCCGTAACATTGATATTAGTGGATTCTGGTTTATGAACATCTTGGAATTTTAGACGGAAGCATTGTTAATCTAATTTGCATCATAACAGTTCTTAGTTAAGATGGGTTTTAGGATGGTATCACCATGTAAGTTAGGACGTTAATGGCGCGCGGTGTTCGCAAGCACGCGTAAGCACGTGCCGGCCCCCCGCCACGCACCTCTTGTTACTGCGAGAACTGCACCGTCCTGTAATTACATACAAATTAGACAAGATTTATTGAGGGGTGGAACACCTTGGCAACTATAGAAGGTACTAATAACGGTTGGCCAGGCCCGATATTGCGATTTATTCGAGAGACCGATTCCCTCACAAGGGGACCTATTCAAAACCGACCGATTCATGAATCTTATTTAGCCACAGCCAGCGTAAATAAAAAAGTCGTTAGTCAACAAACGATGGTCATAATTACCTACCATGTCTTGCATTTATAAAGCGACGGAGCGTATACATTTTGGCTCCGTGAATCTCAACTCCGACTTTAATGGGATCGTAAAAGAATTACAGCTACAACGAGAGTTAACCCTTTCGGAGATATTTGACAGCTTCATTAAGACGGCGGATTTGACAAAAGGTGGACATTTAGCAAATAATAGCGGCATTTTTAGTGCGGTCCTTCATATTTACGGGCTGTTTATTGGCCATTGTGGGGAGCGCGCGCGGCGCCGGCGCGCCTTGCCCGACACTAAAAATGATTCATCTTCCCAGGTACAACTTATCTGACATTCTCTACGTCCTTTTGGCTTAATGAGCGAGAATAATGGACTCTTTTCGCTTTCAGTATTTCCCATCGAGATTTTATATGGTGTTACGGCAAACCAGGAAAAAAACGGCATCGGAAATTAGGTATAACAAGTTTATCAACTTCGGCATACACTCTAAATCGTACTTGTCTAAGAAATTATGTTAAAGTTACATTATAAAGCTAATATGGATTAATACGTTCGAGGCGGCTCCTTTTACCTGGCCCCATCTCCCTAAGGAAATAAAACTTATCAACGAACTTTGTTCCCGGTTATCTTAGGGCCAAGTAAACACTTTTTATTTTATGACCACCCGCAGTTTTACGGCCGGTTCTAGATAGCTA
This sequence comes from Epinotia ramella, assembly GCA_947578815.1. Taxonomy (NCBI): domain Eukaryota; kingdom Metazoa; phylum Arthropoda; class Insecta; order Lepidoptera; family Tortricidae; genus Epinotia; species Epinotia ramella. Next base: position 28,294,326 of record OX388204.1, on the reverse strand, counting down.
TAGCACAAGTGCGGTAAGTGGAATTGTTGGAATTAATTTTTATCTCTAGAAACATAAAATACTGCATAATTATGACTGATGATGAATCGGTCTTGGTGAAGTACCGGTGAATATTGCATAGCCGCAAAGGATATTGCCTTATTGAAATAATTATCACTGTGAAATGAAAATACCTCACTACGAGTATAAGCTAGCTTTCAACATCTCTGTATAGATCAGAAGTTAATTTTAGCTTTAATTATTGATGTAAATGACCCTATGGTTTAAATATAACATTGCAGCGTAATACAACAGTAAGAGATCTCAAGCAAGAATATATGAACTGTGGTACTGTGGTCAAAATCATCAGTGATATCACATACAAGCGTTATTGCATCTCGTTACTCGTAGTGAGTACATGAAAGTAATCGCACAATTTTAAACATAAATTCCCTGCTGCTTTAGAATTATCATAAAGAGATTTTAAAACTACGCTACGCTACGCTACTACGGGAAATTAGTTAGTTAAGTAGAAACAACGAAAAAGGAAAAAAAATACGTAGAAGATAAAGGGGCTATTGTGTAATAGTTTTTTACAGTAGCATTTGACTCCGTCGTTTATGGCGAGACGAGGGCCATTCGTTGTCATTTTGACAATGACCATTGTTATTATACTTAACGCGTTTGTAGGGTAGGGCCTGTATGGTATGATACAAAAAATGACAAGCATGTTATGGATGAGTTTCATGAGAGTATTTGTTCAAGGACGCATATTTTGGCCAGCATAATGTTTTTGAATATTGTAATTCTTTTGTTAACGGCTGGAGTATCTTTTAAAAATGGAAATAAGGATAACACTTAATCCATGGAATTAAACATACCTACATGAAACCAGTTTTATGCCATTTATGACATAAACATTGTTGATATTGATATATGGTTATTCGCAAGTTTTAACTTGTGAGTTCACTAATAATACTTTCTCAAAAGCAATTTGATTTTGCGGTGTCTCTGAATAGTTGCCGTATGGAAAATATTGCGTGTTAACAAAGTGAAAAAGGACTTTAATATCAGCCCCACTTTTAAAGGACTCGTAAACATAATTAATAGAAAAAAAAAACAATCATTTATTGAATCGGAATTACTCCCGTCGCATGCCAAGAAACCATTCTTTTTACCCTAGGTACTAAAACTTACCCCCTTCGCTATCTCTAATGGCGGCTTATCATCTTTTTATTCCAAGTCTTGGCAAAAACACGGCAACGCATCCTACCCTCCGCAAAAAAATAAATCGTGGGCCTTTTCACCTAGCGATAAGGCGGGATTTATCATAATGTCAACCTGCCCTCGTGTGTGGAGATGGACATCTCACGTGATAGTTTAGAGGCTTGGAATGTCGTCGTTGGGTTGCAAAAAACGCGGCGCGAACATCCAAGTTGTTATCGGACGACGAAAAGAGACATTACGGTACTCTAAATACGTAAATAAATGCTGTGGGCATTTGGGATTAGTGCACGAACCTCTGAAAGTTCAGTTACGGTTGCTTCCGATAATCGCTTAGGTTTTTAGCCTGTTGTCGTATCTAGGCAAACATAAATTGAAAAAATTGTCTAATATTTAGTATTTAGCGATGGATTTTATAAATAATTCCGATGGTCAAATTATGAAGGATGAGGTTTTTTGAAATTAGTGGGCAGCTAGTATATAAAGGATGGGAATGAGGACATATTTACAATAACCACTATCATCCCTCTCATTATATTATCGTGTTGAAAAAAGCTTTATCGTGACTTATGAACAAATCTTGTGCTATATCTTATCGGTTTTATGGTTTCTGTCAATTTATTATTCCAGTTAATCTGCAGCCCCCTGATTAATAGCAAACCTTCCCAGTAAAACCTCCAGGAGCTATTTGGATAGGGCGGTAGTTTCTGTTGGGTTTGCGTAAAATCATTTGTTTTGTTGCCACGGCGGTTAATTTAACGCGAACCGCAGAAGATAATGATGTGTTTGCAAACTTAGATGCAGACAAGAAGAAGAAGAAAACACAGAAGTATAAAAATCACGGTAAAATATGACACGCAATTAATGATTAACTAAGACCTTCTTACTTTTTTATTATTCTCGGTATAAACACCAAAGTGGTAAGATTTACATTGGATGTAAGGTGTATTTTTCTGAGTCTATTACATTATACTGTACGCGATAAATGTTTAATTATTATTAATCTCATTTCTTGTTTTTGTAAATATTAACTACCATAATCCAAAGAACCTTAGCCTTAAGGCACATCCCACCACACATAAATTCACCGAAACATACCTCACGTAATTCCATTTCCCCTGAAAGCACCTTATCTCCTCCCGCAAGGCAGTCACCAAATCAATTCATTAGCAAAACAGTAGCTTAACACTGTCTATCAATCGATACGCTGTCTAGGTGTTCATTTAAATCAAGATTGAACTGCAGATTAAACAGTGGATGGTTTGGCCCCCCCTTGTAATGGTGGTCCAAGATATGCGCTTATAGTACTGTTATATAATTTATACATGACCGGTTAGCCTAGTGGGTAGTGAAGTGATGCTGCCTTCGAAGCTGAAGGTCCCGGGTTCGAATCCCGGTAAGGGTAAATATTTGTGTGATGAGCATGAATATATGTTTCTGAGTCTTGGCTGTTTTCTATATGTTTAAGTATTTATATCTATTATAATATAACCTATATCGGTGTCTAGTACCCATAACACAAGTCTTATTCAGCTTACTACGGGTCGGGGCTGGTTCGATTCGTGTAAGATTGTGCTCTAATATTTAAGTTTATTTATTTATTTATGTAGGTCATATATTAATTCCTTATACTTACCATTTCTTTGTTGCGCGGCTCGTGTGACGCAAAAACCGTGTCGTCTAGAAGGGCTGAAACTTGGATTAGTTTTATAATAAATTTGTTACCAATAGTTAACTTATTAGGTACTTATATAGGTACCTAATTATATATAGGTATAGGTATTAGGTATTAGGTATAGGGTTAGGTATAGGTAGGCTAGGTAGAAAAAGTTTCTGCTAATAAGCAGCAACTTTTCCAATTATGATAAGTATGAGCTAACCATGGGACTTTAAAATTGTCCTCATTTATATATATTACAAAAAAACTGATATTTGCAATACGAATGTAAAGCTAGAAAAAAAACAGGTCCATTCATATTTGTATTAGGCATATGCCTCCCATTTGCGTTCAGATCAAGACGACACTAAAATCGCCTCCTCCCGGGCCCGACACCAAACCCACGTCGAGGGGCATTATGCCTCTTTATCGGCACTCGTTAGTCGCCCCTAAACCTCTCCCTCTAATCTCGAGGGCTGTAGCTCTCAAATTTAATAAGGGCTAGTTTTAAAAAGACAAACAATGGGACAGATCAATACTGCCTTGACGTAATTAATTTTTGAAGTGCAATTGTTTTTGAAGAGCATGTTGAGTTTTGATTGATACAAAACAAACTTGTGATATACAAGGGTTACATTTGAGCTGTACCTAAGCATAGAGTGCTCTTATGTAGTAAGGTAATTGAACCCTAGTAAACACACAAATATTTGTCACTACCCGCCGCCGGCTGTAATTCTATTGTGTCTAAGATACTGCCCGTCAATTCATTGAAGTCAATACGTTTCAGTGCATTCGTTAGTCAAAACGAGCATGCGTAACAATGCCCGACAGATTCCCATACAATCATCATCATCATCATATCAGCCGAAAGACGCCACTGCTGGACATAGGCCTCCCTCAAAGAGTGCCAAAGTGACCGGTCTCGCGCCACCCACATCTAGCGGACTCCTGCGACCTTTACCAGGTCATTAGTCCACCTTGTCGGGGCTCTGCCGACGCTGCGTACGATACATTACCTAAGTCAAAATGTTGCTATTGTAACATTTGTTGGGTTCCGTTGTCAACCCTTATAGTTTCGCCATGTCCGTGTGCCCGCAGGACTTCACTTGGTGTTGAACTGTTGGTATTGAAATAAGAGTAGGTACAGTCAGCATCACATAGTTAGTAGCAGCCAAAGTAGCCAAATATATCGGAACACGTCTTTATTACTATAGGAATAAGGAAGTGTGACGATATATTTGGCTACTTAGGCTGCTACTAACTATGTGATGCTGACTGTACGTAGTCGGTTAACAGCCAGAATTCACAAAGTTACAAAATCCTGCATAAAACCAAGCTCGTTTCAACGTTTTGGTATCGTACGTACTAGGTTTTAGAGTGAGAATAGTGAGTTTTGGTTGTCTACTCTTAATAGTTTATTTTCAACTTTATTATTATTATTCTTCCTATTCAATACATTCTACTATTTTAATATTGTTGAACACGCGTATCCCGCATACCACATTTTAAAGATTAATTTATACTTTTATTTTATTTATGGCACCCACAGCAATTCCATAAAATAGCAAAACTTAAACAGTAGTATACAATCAATAAAACCAATAGTGGTTTTTTATTGCCTGTTTTAAGAAGCAATCATTTATTTGCACGATTGTGGGTACGAATGGGAATGATTGTGTGATAGTGTGCATACTGTAATTTATGTTTTTGTATAACTTCTATCTTAATAGTAGATTACTGCAGAGGCCGTGAAGTAAGGGATTGCTGGACGAGATTGGGGTAGACGGCCGAGTCGTAGACGAGGCCGAATACAACGAGTCCAGCAATCCCTGTTCCGGCCGAGGATTGTATAGTACTTTTCTCAAACGATGTGAGGAAATATTAAAATTAAAATAAATACTTGGTAATCAATTAAATAATAGGTCATTTGCGCCTTTTTTATTTTTTAAACATGCCATTTGAACAAGCCGTTCGAGCACCATGTTTAACCGCACATAAAGTATAGTACCATAGATTATTTTTATTTTTTTTATGAAGCAAGTATGCTAACAGTGTCTAGTGGTGGTTGGCAGTATGTAAATTTTCCTTTGTCAGTTTAATATTAGTAAGCAAATTTAAAAAGTTAGAGTAGCGGACAATAATGGTTTTACTTAGGGTTTTCATACATTACTTCTTACTTCTAGTAATGTAGGGAGCCATAAACAAGAAACTTCACGTCTTCGTTTCGTGATATTAACGCGTACATTTCCGAGCATGTTTGAGAAAATATATTTTTTAATGTACGATTATAAATTTAAGAGTCCATCCAGCTTTAAAGGTTTAGGATTACTTTATTCAAAATGGCGGCGACTTTTGTAGCTTCGGCAAACTAATTCACCAAACTGTTTCGTTTCGTTCCCCCTAGATTCGAGAGGCGACAGATGCAACTGCGCTGTCAATTAAACCTTCTAATCTCTTTACTTATGATAATGGCAGTGGTTTTGATCAACACTTTCATTTAGAGCTTTTTAAAAAGGCATTAAATAGACTTGCTTACTAGTATAACGGTACCTATTTAAAATCTCACCGTTGAGGTACATAGAGTATGGCGTCTTAATAGTACAGTACCTACAGTAAACTTGATCCTATGGGCCTTTGGAGCCTGAATCAAATAAATAATATAAGATAACTGCGACATAGCATGGTGGTTTTTAGGATTAATTTAGGATAGGATTTGATTTTTAGGGTACGGAAACAGTGGATAAAATAAACCCTTCTAGGATCATTGCGTTATCCGTCTGCATGTCTAGACAAGCTCCTTTAACTCAGAAACGCATAGGAGGTATGATATACTTAGAGAATAACACCAAATCCTTGACGCTGCGAAAAAATCTAACTTCGTGTACAACACAGTCAAAAGATACGTCTGTTTTATCGTGTATTTTGATAACCGCAAAGAACTCAAAACCTGCAACGTAGAACTACGTCGACCTAGAATCATGGCAAGAAGCTATATCTTATAGCACAAATACCGAAAACTGTATATTTGTTTATATTTCATTGCTCTTTAAATACCCTTGTAAAGTGACTGGCCCTTTTGGATACATATCAGTTTCGAGCGCTCGAAAATTAAATAAAAGTAAATGCTATTGTAGAGGTAGTGTCATAATCACAGGCACTTACTTTCTACCGATAGAATTGAATACGAGTGGTCAATACCGCTCGGTATTAAATTTTCTATCGTCATTTCAAAGTAGCATTTCATCATTTTTGACAATTTCCGAGTGAAAGGAGCGCTCGAAAGTCAAAAATTGGTCCCCTGATCAGGTACAAGACCCGTGTGAAGGGTAAAATGTATATTTGTCCAGAAGTTAACCGAGTTTCATGGAATCACCCATATAAACACGGCATGTTATACATGAATACATCACAGAACAGAACTAACTTAAGTAAACTTAATGAATAATCAATAATTCGGAGCCATGTTGCTGCTGTAGAACACTTGTGTGATGGATTACGTGGAATTAAATTTGCGGACGGTAACCCGCATGACACATTCACTTGTAATTAAGGGTTATATTAATTAAAATAGATTCAATGAACGACTGAACCTACATAACAGCTGTTGATGATACGGATATTCGTAACAGTCGCAAATATTTATTATATACTCACACTCACACACACACGCACAAGATACGAACTTAGATTAAACTTTTTTATAAATTGGTTATGTCAGCCCATTTGGTATTCCTGTTCGTATTAATATTTACTTCAAATCTCACCGAATTATTTAAATTATGCGTGTTTCATATATTTTGTTTATTAACCTTTTGCTAGAATAATGCCATTTTAACTTGCTTGGAATTTTAATTTTAAGGTAATAAATAATTGTTAATCGCTCTCGCAGACGTCCAAGATACAGGCTCAGCCTAATTTGGAGTCTGATAGATAAGTTTTTGTATGCTATAATGTTTCTGCTAAATAAAATATTTGTATTTCAATGGTTCGGACCTTTTGCCAATGCAGTCTGCGTGCGTAATAAATGTACATTTTCGATAGGCTTAAGCGTGACTCAAATTTCATGAAAATAATTAAACTAGCAAAGTGAACAATCTTGGCATAATATTCGTCTTCGCTGCTACCCATGTGGGTGTAAAATTTTGGATTCCCCTCAACGGTTGGGACCGTATAATGTGCTGAGTCAAGACTCCAACACCGCTTGTAAGCATGAACAACATAGGTACCTTCATGAACTTCTGCATGGTATTTAACTAAAAGGTAGGATGTACAGAGATATGGTCGCCTTTGTACCTATTTAACCTATTTTGTCTGTAGTTTTGTGTGTTGTGTACAATAAAGTATTTTCATATATACTTACCTACGTAAAATTCAATTTGCGAACAAACAAAAAAGCTCCCAATCCAATCCAATTTTTTCATCTTCTTTATGATAATTCGGTGTCAGATTTTTTAAATATTGTAGCTTTTTAATGTCCTGTTTATACAGATAGTTCGCCAACATTTTTGTCGGTGTGTCACTGAGAATGAGTTGATAATGTGTCCCTGAATCATATCACAGCGATAGTTACTGTCAGGGTTAATGAACTAGGGATTCATATTCCAAAATCATAATTATTTACCACTAACTATCCGAAAATCGTATCACACTTCAACCGTTTCGAGAATGTGAACTTTACTGAAAGCGTTGTAAGGTTCTATCAGATTTTACAATGTTGAGCTACGGAAGATTGAAACGATAATCATTGGGATAATATGTATTTTGTCAGCAGACTCTAATTCGATGTTATTATACCGATAACATTTGATCATTTGAATGACTTTCATTTAACTTGCGTGCAAAAATAGGCATTAATATTAGCAAAATAGGTACTTACAGTCACATAACTTACATATGGAGATACCGTTTATAGCCTGTTATTTATTATACATTATCGTACGTTACTCCGTCCAGAACATAGCTTATTGTCACGCTTTTAACCGACTACGGCAGAAGCAGCAGGTTCTTATTCGAATTTCTTTATATTTACTGTTTATTTATGCGGCAGCTTGCTCAGATGCTGACCTGAAATAATCCGTACTTTTTGCTTCTAGAACGTACTTTTAGTATCCATCATCATCATCATAACATCATATCAGCCGAAAGACGTCCACTGCTGGACATAGGCCTCCCCCAAAGAGTGCCACAATGACCGGTCCTGCGCCACCCGCATCCAGCGGACTCCCGCGACCTTTACCAGGTCATCAGTCCACCTTGTGGGGGGCCTGGGGCCTACCCACGCTGCGCCTTCCGGTTCGTGGTTTCGGTACGGCAGGTGGTTAGTATCCATAGTTTCACAAAAATCAACAATTTAGCAAAATCTATGACTACATTTTCAATTCACCTAAACGAAATACTTAAACATTTCCAAGCAATCCCTATCCATTTTATAGGCAAAGAGACAGTCAGTTACTTTTACTGTTATTTGTATTGTTATTTTATCATAAACATGACCATTTGTAGACAATAGTGAACGTGTAGGAAACAGTCCATTGTTCTCCAATCGTGATTCAGTATTGGTCCGGGCCTGCAACATGTGTATGGCTAATGATAGCTGCGATCTTCGGTGATACGAGATGTAGATGGAGGTTTCGAACACGCTTTTGATGATTTTGATTAGAGACTTTTGTGTTCTGACTAGTTGTAACTAGTTATGTGCCGTTGCCGATGAAATTTGCAATTTTTAAGGACAATGTTGCCATATTCGCACACGTATCTCAGTCCGGGAATAATTTCCAATATCGCGATTAATGGTGGGAACGGTTTATAGTACTTATCTACGGCATAATTGTGAAATTGTAAAAAGAGATAAATTGTTTTGCTGGGGGATTGAGGCCCCATTTATGAAAATAATAACATTAAGGTATAGTAGTCGGTCATGATAATAATTTTCAAACTACTATGAAAGACATTTATAATATGTATACAGTAAATACTCGTAAGTAAGTAAAATGTTATTCATGAATCGAAAAACATTTAACTTAAGTACTTTTTTTTCTTCTCAATCGCTTTGCTTGTAACTTTATAGTTCTCTAGATGAATTATTGTTCCTTTTGAACGCAATTTATTTATAAAACATTACTCTTTGAAAAAAAACCATCTCTTTTCTGAAAAAAAGTAATGTGTCGTGTAAAAGCCCGCAATTGTATTTTGAATCTAACCGCGATGTTTATTAGAATTCTGATCGTCTTTTTGTGGTTCGCTTCTATACAAATATTGATTATATCCAATCATTGCTGATAGACGTTTTTATTTAAATGATAACTATGATTGTTGAATGTGATTTTCTTTTTTATTTAAACCGTTACATTGACCACAATCTTCTTTGAATACGTCGATCGTCAAACGCACGTCCCACTTCAAACATTTTTGTCGTTTTAAATGTTTTTAAGGTCCAAAAAAACGTTTTTTTATGATAATCAAATAACTCGTGCTCCTATTGAAATTCCATTTCATATAGGAGTTTATCACGATCAAACAGTTGTGTTCAAATATCAACAGTTAAACGTGCCCTATCTGTCAATCTGGGCGGAGATGAGAATTCCGACATATCGGAATTCAAATAGTTATCGAGTTTTAGCTCGAAATAAATAATGCCATTTGAATTTCACTGTATCAGTAGTTATGATTAAGCTAGGTTATCCTCCATATGCACACCCTGGGTATCTCGGATTAATAACTACGTACTTACTAGGGCTTCTCTCGTTAGCGATCAGTACAATGTACAAACAGGTACTGGTACTACTTAGGCACTTATGCCGAACCAGTTAATTAAAAAAAGACCGGCTTGCACTCCGGGAGTGCCGGCAGAAGTGAAAACTCATTGACATTGTAATTACAGTTTTTCGATCAGGTCACGTGTCCGTCTTACGAATTTTCAATGTGACGAATCTGTCGGTCACGTGACCTGTCGCGAGTTTAACATTTTTTCCCCATCTCAAAAAGTGCACAGCGCCGCTAAAGACAAAAAATTAGCTTAATTTATTAGGGTTCCGTAGTCAACAAGGAACCCTTATAGTTTCGCCATGTCCGTCTGTCTGTCTGTCCGTCTTCAGCTTAGCTCAATAACCATTACTATGGGTATATAAATCAATCACGCCGACAAGACAGTACAATAAAATCTTGAAAAAAAAAATGTTTACACTGCGCGTGGCCCGACACGCACTTGGCTGGTTTTTTTATATAAAAAAAAATCCTCTGTGACGCAAAATAAATATAACCTCATACTATTAAACAAAGGGTAGGTACGTAACATAGTTCGGAATGAACTATCGCCGAAATTATATTATCACCTTAAAATAATTACGAGCTGATGATTTTTTCACTGTAAGTACAAAAACTTCGTTTCTCATCTACTCCTCTAAAATAATAGCTATATTGTTTTTTTAAGAATCGTCTTCTTCCATTAAATAATAAATAATGTGGACCAATCGCCATTTATGTGCGTTGATTTCTGGCATGAGCTTCTTAACCTTCTCTTTAACTCCATTGCCCTAAATTCTCCTTTCGGTTGCTCTTTTACCAGGGACTTGAACACATTTTTTTCTGCGGAATTAAGGCTGCTAGCCTTTTCCAGAAGGAAAGCATAGCAATAAATACTAGCCTAAGGCTGAATACGCACCAGAGATGTGTAAGGCTGCTTTTTCATATATATATTACTGTTAAGCATGCATGCTGTCAAAATATTGAGGAGATTTCCTTATCTGAGAATAAATGTCAAATGTTTATTGACTTATATGTAAGAAACGATCTAAGTTTGGTCAGATTGACATTAAATAAAATATATTGATTTAAACTTTCACGATTCTCACACATTATTTATACTAAACGGGACTTAATCGCGTATAATTAACTTATTTATTTACCTCACTGACCATGGATGTTGCAACTTATCCGAAACATCGGGAGACCTCTGTGACGTAAATAATAATAATAATAAAAAATCGGCCTATATTATATCCCACTGCTGGGCACAGGCCTCCTCTCATGGATGTGTCTCAGTGAGGTAAATAAAGAAATTAAATTATATATTTTTTTTTTCTATAGTATATTGTTTGATAAAGCTAACTAAACTTTTTTGTTCCATTCCAGGTACCTTTTCTTATTTGGTTTCCTAATAAAAACCAATTGATTATCTCGTTCATCACACCAGTCGGCTACCGTGGTGAGATTATTAGGTAAGTTCTCGCTTCTCAGCAACTAAAGAATTCTGTAACGAGACTCATAAGTTTGAACCCAACTGCCATTAAAATAGTTAATGTTCCGATCAATTCTTGTTCGACGTTCGATCTAAAGGGCCTAAGTTATTAGACAAGAGCGTGGAAAAATTGATAACTCTTTAATGGGGTCCAACTTAATTTTCAATATTTGCGTATGAGATTTACTTATTTCATAATAAATATTTTTTTAATATGTATTTCATTTTTATCCTGTTATAATTCTTGAGTCCTCGACGTACGGTATAATTTACTCCATTAATACATATTTTGTACCTGAAAGAGCAATATGCGGTTCAAAAGGCGGACTCCATAAAGATTGATCTAAGTCTACTTTCAGGCAAAACAGATAAATTGTGTATCGCCGTATCTTGACACTTGCGCCGCTCTATGCCCACGTACAGTCGGACAAACAAAAGGAATGTAAACGTTCGTCGACACTGGACACTTCTCTAATGCCCCACGCGATGCGTTTGATACGCGTCGCGTGCAGTCGCTCAAATCTGACTGTTTCTGAACTGACCAACGTATTTTGTAGCGACAAGTCAAGATTGAAGTAAGTACGATAAACAAAGTAATATAATAATATGTTCTAACTTCGCCACATAATTATTTGCATTTTATTTTAAAATATCTCTTTGTAATCTATTATCTTTTTTCCTGAAAATCAAATGACATTTAACAGAACTTTTTTGTTATGTGGAACAAAACGAAGTTAAGAATGGATTAATCTTATCATTTTGTCGGTACTTTTTACCAATAAGGTTTATTTGCCGCCATCATTGTATAAAAGTTAGTTTATAAGGTGTTAAACGTCCTTAAGGAACCTTTACATCGCAATAACGTCAAGAAATTAAGTGATTGGGATCATTTCAACCCTTACCTTTACGATACAATAACGCCTGCAAATGTATTTGACTGTACGAGTAGAAAGTACAGTCACTGAAGGAGTATACTTACATCCATGTATTGAAGTTTCTGTTCAGAGAGAGAGGTTCCTCTCCAGCAAGTTCAACATTAAGATGTTTTATGGTTCTACTGAAGACTTGCAAAATAACCATTCGACAGTTACATTATTTAATTTTATATCGTGGTATCACCATGATGTCTAAAATACTCAGGTCATTGTTTTGAGTATCTGTCCTTCTCAAATGTTATATTGATTGCACTTAATTACTCTAACTTAATTTATGTATCTGTGTGACTTTGAATTTGGTTGAGTTAGCTTTAACTTCGAAAGAAAGCGAGCCCACCTTGTCTATGTTTAATTCCATTTTGTTTCCGTTGGTACTTTTGGTTATCAATATTTCTTTATTGATTTGTAATAAGAATCTAATACCTACGCTTTCTAGGGATATTGAAGTTTTAAATGTACCTCTGACATCGATTTGTTTCTATTGGTTATTAACAGTAACACAATATTCATTTCTATTATTCGATCGCTCGGTCGTCCCACGTAAATGCGTGTTGTGCTTTATCTCTATACATTTTGTTACGGATCTCTCTCCGGTACCATTCTACTAGTACAACTTCATAGTTCATTCGTTTCCATTAAAAAAACTCAGAATACACAATGCCACGATTGAATAATAATATCACCTTTAAGACGAAGACATTAAAAGTCGATATTTACTTTTCGGGGCGCAAATTTAAGTTGGTATTGGCGGAAGGAACAACTTTATGGTTCAATGAGGCATTTCAATTTTGAACTTTACTCTGGTTGAAATACGAGTGCAGGTTTGTTTTGTACGGGAAAAGTTAGTTTGTTTACGAGTTACTGGTACTGTTTGTGGTAATATTGTCATCAGTCATAGTTGACAGCTTTTAATGGATAACGCTGTGCATGGTTTCCAACAGTCCTGTTCGATGAGATCTATTGTCACGGAGCTGTTGTACAAACGGACAAGCAGGAGTATGAGATAGCAAGGGGAATAAATTATGTTTCTTTTAAAAAAAAAACAGAGTGCCTACAGAAAAATTGTTGTCAATACATGGTCATGGAATTTAAGTTACTTATGTTAATTTTAACAGAAATACCGAATCAAGAAACTGCTTTTCATATAGAAGTCAATACCAAAATAAGCATGTTTTGTCAACTGTTTTTTTGGTGTGTTACCAAAATTTACGTTGCGTTATCCTTCAACCAAGCAATATGTTTAGTCAAGTTATTGGTGGTTCTATGACTAGTCTCTGAACGGAAGTAGACTAACTTCCTATTAATTTCCGTCTTTGACACGGCATCTCTGAACACAGAATGAGTGTGTTTTGGAACCATTGGCGCACATAACAGTGTACCAAAAATGGGGTGTGAACCGATCAAGAAAAATCTAAAAGAAAATATTTTTTTACGCGTTCTTGTTTTCATTTGTATGGAGCAGATCGCTTCAGTCGGCCAACGCTCCATACAAATGTAAAAAAAAAATTGCGTAAAAAAATATTTTCTTTTAGATTTTTCTTATTAGAACACGATACCTGTTATGTCCTTGATCGGTTCACATCCCATTTTTGGTACACTCTGTATTTAAGCATTTTTAAACAACTAATATTTTGCTTAAAAGTCCCTATCGCGGTCGAAACAAGTCGTTTCTCCATACAAATGTAGTTTGGTTCTCTTTTAATAACAGCACACTTGAATATCATAATCCATATGGATCAGCCACAGATATAGGTATACATAGATCACGCAAATGTATGTACCTCGCGTGTCCGAATTCGGTCTTCGAGTTGGCACTCCGACTGACATTCCGCGCGCGTCTGTTGTGGTAGCCGGTTGTCCGTGAATATTAAGAAAATGCCTTATTGCAGAATCGATTTTGCGCGGACAACGGGGAATTCACATCACTAATCCGCCCGTGTGACGTCACAGTAGGTAGAAGAAAGTGACACGGTCGGTTTTCATACAGATTGAGGTGTTTATGTTATCTAGTGTATATCTATATCTGTGGGATCAGCCATATCTTAGGCCGGAAACTAGTTTCTGTTGGTAAAAATTATAAATTACTTCATTATCATCATCATATCAGCCGGAAACGTCCAATGCCCGACATATGCCTCCCCCAAAGAGGGCCTATGTGACCGGTCCTGCGCTACTTGTATCCAGCATTAGTCCATTCCTATATACTTGATAGAAAATAAATGAAGCGGTTAGAGATTTTGTATGAAAAACAATATTCTACTCGCTCAATTCCTTTTCTTTTTTAATTTATAGCAAGCGAAACTAGTTCGATCTAGATATGATGGATTCTGTTGGGTATAAAAAGTCTCATGTTTGCATATCTTTTAAAATGAGAACCAAACCAAGTACGTTTGTATAGAGAGTCGAGCGTCTTGGCAACGCATAAGTGCCGAAGCATATAAAAGTCGAAGCCGAAGCGCTCATAGCCCAGCGGCGCCTGCGATTCGTAAACGATAACGCAGGTTAAGCAAAGATGGCAGCGTTCAGTCTTTGGATGGGTGACCGCCTGATGTTAGAGTGGTTAATATAAATGAGCGCTTCCGTGCTTAGGAAGGCACGCTAAGCAGTTGATCCCGGCTGCTGTCTATGACAGTAGTCGTTTAGCCGTGTTAGAGGCCTTCGAGCGGCTTAAGAACTTCGAACAGTCGAGTTGCCCACTCACTTGACAAAGGGGGGACAACTGTTACTCGCGTCCGCAGGAGCTACCCACCACAACCCTGCACGTGTCCCCTGGGTTGTACTAAAGAGTGTCAAACTTTAAAAAGGCTAAAATAATATATGCCATACGATTAAATACATAATAATAAGTGCCGAAGTTGAAGTGATATAATTATCAAAAAGCAACAAAACTGACTGTCACAACGGTATATGATAATGCTCGAGACATATTGTTTATGGCTCTTTTACGACCAGGAAATGTCTTCATAATGCATTTACAGCAATTGTCGATGGATGGCTCGATGACCGACCTGGTGATCAGCATGTGTCATACAAAGCGCATTAGCATTGAATGGACATAATTCCAATTTCAAGCGATGCGTTATTCTTAGAACGCACTCGTCTGCCATAATAAACAGATTTATGAACGGGAACGTAAAGGAAACTTTATGGATTTGTGATAGAGTTGAAATTTCATTGACTGGACACATTTGGATAATAACCACAAAAAAAAAACTTTCTTCAGCCGCCATATTTTGAAGTAAAGAAAATTATTGTACCATAAAAAAAGGGTTATTTTTAAGCCAACTAGCCGCATAGTAAGCTCAATAAGGCTTTATTTATTGTTTATTTATTTTTTAAGGACCACCAACGGATAACACATCTGAACAATAAATACATTTGGCTTAACTACAAAAATGTTAGTAAGATGCTAAGCAACTTATAGGTGACCACAGCTTACACATGTGTGAAATCAAGAGTAACAAAAAAAAACTTAAGTTAATATTTAATTATTTACGCTTTGTAGATTAGTAATACATTAGCAAAAGTTGTAAGTTGGTAGGTACATTTACATTTTCGCCTATAAAAAATTTGAATGTCTGTAAATTGGAGTAGTTAAATATATTATATATAAATATAAT
Organism: Epinotia ramella; assembly: GCA_947578815.1. Lineage (NCBI taxonomy): Eukaryota > Metazoa > Arthropoda > Insecta > Lepidoptera > Tortricidae > Epinotia > Epinotia ramella. Next base: position 28,278,675 of record OX388204.1, on the reverse strand, counting down.
ACTTACATATGTAGATCAAATCAAGTTGCAAGTTACAGGAAATTACACGTTATCCACGTTAATCACCTGGCCTCGATCACCCAGGGGAATTAGCGGCAATTATTTTATATTCAACTAGGAAAAATGTATAATGTTCGGTTATGGCGCTTCGCCGGACGCTACCGCGTCACGCTCGCTTCGCTCGCTCGTCTCGCGCGCTATAAGGTCACAGTTCACCTAACAACCTAACCGTCTTTTTCCCCTGGGGGATCAGGCTAGGGGATTAACGTGGATAACAGCGGAAATTAGAGTTACCCGAAGCTAACCAGAAAGCAAATGGCAATCACCCACCAGTCTCGAGTGATATAAGACTCCCAAGATATAAGCTTGTGTTATCAATGTATTTAATATACATAAACACATAGAAAGAAAGAAAGATACATTTATTCACAAACACACAGAAAACAATCAAGACGTATTTATTATGTATTTCTTTGGAAAATGTTATTTAACACTTTCATTGCTAGGAACTCGCCTAGCGGGCGCATACGCCGTAGTCGTTTTTCGCTACATACGAGGAAAACTAAGGGATCGGCTACGAGCGTAGCGCGTGAATGTGTACGTGGTAGTTTAATGCCGGCTGTACACATTGGGTCAACGTTGGCGCAGGAGGCAGCTATGCGTTAGAGCAAGAGGGCTTTATATCGTTCTCATGCGTTTGCATAGCTGCATCCTGCTCACGCGCCAACGTTGGCCCAATGTGTACAGCCGGCATAAGCCTCTCTTGCTATTTTCTTGCCAATCCTGTTAGATCCTTGAACCCATAGCAAAAACATATTTTGTATCTGTATAATTACATCAGCACGTGTGATATTATACTGAATAAACCAAGTCTTGCATGTTAATGAACTAGTTGCTTGAGACGCGCCGCAGTCAAAGTAAAACAGTACGTTTGTGACAACAACAAGACCAAGGATAAGCTAGCTAGGATCACATGGCGAGTGCTGGCGGGGTTCCCGTGGCTCCGCCAAAGGGCAGCGCGTAGAATTTGATATCGTGGCGTTTTAGATGGTAGTCCGGGCGGTTCCCGTTAAATCGTCCACCAGGACAACATCGAACTCTGCGAAGTGTCGTTACCTTTGGTAACGGACAGTGACACATACGGCTGTTAGCCCGTGTAAAGGAAGATAGATATCACATTTCAGTTGCATGAATGCAGATTGAGTGGTAGATTGATGTTTGGTTGGTAAATTTAACTGATTATTGTCAATGATAGCAAGAGTAAGTAAGACAAACCGAATTCACTCTAAACATAGGAATTTAAATCTTGGGCCTTCGTCGCGGCGTTTTTAAGAAAATATGTTTTACACTACGAGTACGACGGTGGTGAACTAGCACACGGCCTGCCTGGTGATAAGCAAACACCTATGGACGCTTGTGAATTACAAGCATATTGCCAACCCTTTATTGATTTGATGATTCTTTGGTTTGATAGCTAGAGATGAACCCGGGTCCCTTGCTCTCAACAGAACACATCCTCGGGAACTATGACGGTGGAAGGTACTTCATAGAAATACATAGAAAGCAGTAGTGTCGCTGAGACGTCGCCTTCTGCTGCTGTCTGCGGGGTTCCAACTTGTACCTTAAGAGTAAATGTTTATTAAGCAGAAACGTCCGATAACGAAATTCCAAATTTCGATCAAAGTGGATTGGGGATTTGAACCCACAACCTCTGGATCGTGGACGGATTCAAATCCCGCTCGTGGCGAATAATTTTTCAATTTTCCACTTTGATCGAAATTTCTACCTTAAGGTTGCCAGCTTCGTTTACTCAGAATCAAGAACGCAACACCACATCTACAGAGCAAGTAGCGGCGTTATTATGACTGCGGTCTTCTGTAACGCGGAGGTAAAACCCCGGTTGTAAGACAGCTCCAATGAGCTGCCTGCAATAGCGTTTCGCTGCTTCCTTTTAAAAAATAATTTCAAAATTTATTATAAGCATGTACGTGATTATAAATTAGGTATTCTTTTTATTAAATATTTAATTACCATCCTAAACAAAAACAATTTGAGGAGAGGGTGTATCGACAGGATACCGAAGTATATGGTAAACTTGGACCCGGGGTGCTTTCTTAAGCTACCCTTGGACCCCGTATTAATTGGTTCAGCGGGAGATTGTTAGGGGAGACTGTTCATCCGTGCAGATCGCAAGGCATGAGAGCCAGCGAAGTTGGGGTTAACAGACTATGACATAATATGAAGCAAATAAATGAATCAAAACTGGGGGAACTTGTAAAAATCGTCAGTCAAACAGTCCCAAACCAAGCAAAGCTTTTACTTTGGCTATTAGATGACGACATACAATCATAGGTAAATACATACAACATACGTGCCTCAGGAACAAAATATTCTTAACAAATGACCCTACCGGGATTTCAACCCGTGATCGCCGGCTTTGTAGGCACTCGGCCAAAGAGATTTTCAAAGAATGCAAATGTGCAATTCATCATCAAATATTTTGAAATTATATCCTTTCTGGTAAACAATCGCGCCGCTACAACACATGCCTTGTGCCTCTCATTCACGAAACATATATATATAATTATACAACCATGTATCCGTTAAATGTCTCGCTCCAATATCTTAACGCTCGGATGGCAGAGTCGATTCATATTAAACTATGCAAGAAACAGCTTCATTAAAGTTTTAATAAGGGTTCATATTAGAACGGCCAGAGCGTTAAGTTTTGGGATACTCACATTACAGTGGACAGTCACGGCCACGTTGGATGACAATCGAACTTCATTTAAAACAGTAGATCGTTACAATCTATGCGGGTATTAAGCTCATCTAAATTGAGAAATATAACCGAATTTTGTTTTCGCTGCGAATTCACTACACATTAATAGGCAATGAAAAGGTGCATTCCGCCCCACGACGTTAATAAATCGGTATGTTTTGATCATATTTTCAATTATGAAAAACTATTCATTTTACCGTTTGGATAAATCCCATAATACGATTTATTTTACGTAAGGAAATTGAAACATTATCAATTGGGCCTCAGATCGTAAGTGTTTGCACACATCACACGTACAAAAATACCAGAAAAAACACAAGCAAACAGAACGTATTAAATATTCGGTCAGCGTCCATCGATACGAAGATAAACGATAGCTTGGAACCGAATGCGAGTTTTTTTTACAGACTATTCGATTATCGTTTGCAAGAACAATGGGCTTCGATTGTCCGACGATCTTTTGAGATCCTTCGATGAATTCGGATTTAATTTTCTCCTAGAAGAGCTCCATAATAGATTGATTATATAAATATTTTTTGGTTCAGTTATTTACCACTGTGATTTGATCGCAAAACACTATGAGTACTTGGACGGGTTTGTAATGATTGGTATAACAACTTTTGATATATTTTCACTGGATATTACAACATTTAATATAATTTCATTGGATATAATCACTCAAGGGACATAGTAAACTTTTGGTATAACAACAATCAGTATAATTTCATGGCGTATAATGTTCAAATAGATACATGTTTGATATAACGTTTAATGGACATAATGTATATTGGATATAAGTATTAGTGGTATAATGTTATGTAAGATATTTTTTTTTCCACACTCTCGTTATTTATTTTAACCTAACCTAACCGCCAGCATGTCGACGTCACCCCGCTTCGCGGGGTGCCTTTTTCTGCTCTAAGGGACACAAGCTAAACCTAACCTAAAAATAATACCATTGTTACAATTATTTGTCGTTTTTTTACTGTGGGGGGATTATGCCAATAGTACATTATACCAACTGAGTTTTATATCGAACATAGTTATATCCCATGTATGATATACGTTATGACTGTTAGATTACTAGTTGTTATATTACAAGTCCATATCTGTTGATAATTATATTGCATGAGATTATATCAAATGTTGTTATATCAAAAGTGCATTATATCCTTTAATCGTTATATCCAGTAAAAATATATCAAAAGTTTTTATATCGATCGTTACGCACCCGTACTAAGACTAGAATAAGGATGATTTTTTTCTTCAAGCGCAATGGTTTTCGTATCGACAAAGCAGAAGAATGTTTCTATTGCAAGTGATTACGAACCTTCGGTTAAACACACAGCCAAAGGGGATCAAATACGCAGGTAGCTTTATCCAGGAGGTGAATATTCGGCGTAATAACACAATTTAAAATATTCTTCAATTATAATATTGTAATTGAACATAACTTTCATTCCGTTCCGGTGACTCGTCCAGGCAGCAGTTCTGCTGCAAGGACGCGAAGGCGTTGGCCACTTTTTTTTCTAGCTAACACAAATAATGAATGGCGGACATATGTCACATCCAGCGGTATTTGCATTCGCGTCCGACACATCAGTATGCGGACGCCCACCACCAGTATTGAGCTTTCCTATTTACACATTCGGTTAATACGGACAATATTTTAATACGAATCACTTTGTTTTACCTTATATCCTGCATTTCGAGTGGAGCTAATTTGAGAAGAAGGATGCATTTATATAGGTACTCGTACAATTCAGGATTCATTATAATCTCTCGGCGATAAATATCATATTAATTACATAGGTACCAGAACTTATATGTGATTTTTTAATAAATATAATAATATTAACTACCTACGCATTATTTAGTTTATTGTATAAACAAGCGCATCGACCACAGACAGAGACAAATATATCGAATCGAGACGAAGATGCACAGATAAAAAAGATATCTTAATTCAAAACGCAAAACTGTCTTGTACACTGTTTCTTAAAGATAATAATAAATTGCTTAATCCAATAGATATGTCTCGAGTTAAAAATACCATGATTTTTTAAGGGAGAATCATAATGGTTCAGTTCTTACTTTATAATTTTTTAAAGGAAATGGGAGTGATTTGAGTTAAGATATTGCTTATTTACTGCAAAAAGAAAACACTTTTAGCCTGAAATATTGCACGCTCTTAAAAATCGACTTTAGATTAAGTAACTCGTCATAAAACCAAAAATGCTACCTAATTCCAAAGAAGAGGCACCAAAATTTTCCTTTGAGACTTTTAAGTTTTTAGGCGAGAGCGATTAATTCTTGGTTTGATGTTTTCAATCTGCAGTCAAGAACCAAAGCTATTCCAAAGAAGAATCACTAAAATTTTCCTTTGAGACTTTAAAGGTTTTAGGCAAGAGCGATTGATTCTTGGTTTGATGTTTTCAATCTACAGTCAAGAGCCAAAGCTATTCCGAAGAAGAAGCACCAATATTTTCCTTTGAGACTTTTCAGATTTTAGGCAAGAGCGATCGCTTCTTGAATTTAGGTTTTCAATCTACAGTCATGAGCCAAAGCTATTCCGAAGAAGAAACACTAACATTTTACTTTGAGACTTTTTAGTTTCTAGGCAAGAGCGATTGATTCTTGGTTCGATGTTTTCAATCCACAGTCAAAAGCCAAAGATATTCCGAAGAAGAGGCACCACAATTTTCCTTTGAGATTTTTTAGATTTTAAGCAAGAGCGATCGATTCTTGAATTTATGTTTTCAATCTACAGTCAAGAGCCAAAGCTATTCCGAAGAAGAAGCACCAACATTTTCCTTTGAGACTTTTAAGTTATTAGGCAAGAGCGATTGATTCTTGGTTTGATGTTTTCAATCTACAGTCAAGAGACAAAGCTATTTCAAAGTAGACATTTTCCTTCGAGACTTGTAAGATTTTAGGCGAGAGCGATTAATTCTTGGTTTGATGTTTTTAATCTACAGGCAAGAGCCAGAGCTATGCAGTTAAGACACAAAATCATTCGATAAAAAAATATCAATTTCTTACAGTGCTGTAAGTGCATTCTAGGCTTGATAATTTATTTCTTCATTTAATACAGTTAAAATTTTAAATGGAAAATCAAAAGCGGATGTAATTCTTGTTCTTGTTTGTGGTGTTGCCGCTACTGAATATATTATCTTGAAACGGGTAATATCCAGACATTTTGTTTATTACACAACATAGGTATGTACGATATATATTATAATACTAAGGAACTAAAATAGACTTATTTAATTGCACTCTGACTGAGTTTACAAGAACCGCAAGCAGATAATTGTGTTTTTCTTAAATATTTGTAAGTATATTGTGACTTTGTAGCTTTATCGATGTTTTAACTTTTTGTGTTAATCTTAATCTCTTATTGTTGTACATATCACGTGTTGGACTAGTCTGTAAGCGATATGTATATTTTTGCTAATACATTAAAAAAAATTGGAATAAAAGCGAGGATAAATTCGTATTCACGGTAGGTACTTTATTGTATTGCACGATCTTTAATATCGTAAAAGGAAGTGACGCAGTCATATTTGCGTGTCTTGTCCCGTCCTTCCGTGTATGGTAGTAGGTATGTATAGGTATGTAATAATGTTGTTTTTCTAATAACCAATCCTGTTGACTCACAACACGATCACACAGAAGACGATCCCACTGATAATGACAGCAACAGCGGAGACGAGTAATGACACATACCTAATGTTCATTAATTTTATTTGAATTAGCATTATTCCCAGTGATCGGCACCGTCCATGCAACACTGCGGGGTTCCGAGAAGAAATTTGGACATGATTAGAATCTGACCCATTATTTCTATGTTTTCATTTCAATTTTTCAATCTGACCCACTAATCGTGTCAGTAGTAGAGAAGCTGAAAACATTCCTTTTTTAGAGTTCCCGAGCCAAACTGGCTAAAACGTCAGTTTCGTCATTGGATCTACAGATTATATGATTATATGATTTCACAACAATTTGTCAGTGCAACATGTCGAAGTCATAATTAGGTGTGTCGTACGGATGTAACAATCCGACCATGCATGCATGCAATGTTTCAGTCTGTATTTGAATAAAACTTACTTGGAGGATATTAGGTGTATCTTGTTAGTCGCTACATAGTTTTGTAAAATGAGTAAAAAAATATTTTTTTAGGTGTGCTCTCCATTCTGACCTACCAAACAGAAAGTAAAAAAAAATATCATTGTAAGTCGACGTGTGGCACATCAATCGTTAGGCCTTTCAAAATAAATATTAGGTTTCTCAGCAAATTTTTTTGATTGAGGGTATATATTATAGACGGAGATAATCGCCCCGAAAGTCACAAAAATTGGTTCGTTGTGACTGATGGGCTCTACAAACCATACAATTATCCCTTCTGATTTGTCGCATCCAATTTCTGACAAATTGTGGCAATTTAGGGATACCATTTCGTAAAAATAATAGTGCCAAAGCACCTGCGGCGCTACCACGAACTTCGAAAGTCGAAGTTCGGGTATTTCTATCTCTATCGCACTCCCTTACTCGAGTGACAGGGATGCATGTATTACGAACTTCGACTTTCGAAGTTCGTGGTAGCGCCGCTGAGCTATAACCACGAACTTCGAATCTCGAACTTCGTATATCTCCGTCTCTATCGCACTTATGGTATTTGTTATTTTTTATTGTTATTTTGGTATACCTACCTTCGGTAATCTGACGATCTTTTATGTGCTTAGACATTATGTATTTTATTATGGACATCAATTAGTTATGAGTTTATTTAAATGTTTTATACAGACCTATAAGTTGACATTGCATTGTAATTAATATTCTATTTGACGATCATGATATAAATTCATATAGATTAAGCGTAATTTAATTTATATTCTAATCTTATATTATGAAATAAAATATCTAATCTAATCTAATCTATGGTTTATGGTACTCGAGCGACAGAGACGGAGATATACGAAGTTCGTGATTCGAAGTTCGTGGTAGCGCCACTGTGTCATGATTGTGTTTATTACTTATTTTTCCTACGGTATCGCTATTCGCAATAAGATGCTAACGTGATGATAAAAAAAATATAAGGCCATCAAAGCGTGGCTCAAATCGACTGTAAAATGTGTTTTAATAGCACTATAACACCTTTAAAATACAAACTTCATCATAAATGATTTACTTCAAAATTATCTGACAGAAAACTTGGCTGATCATAAATGCATACAATTTGTCAGTACAACTCGTTTGACAGTTGCATCAGCAGCGCAACATGCCTCCAGACGATAGCAATTAGTCAGATTCTCATAAATTGACAAATCATTACATGTATAGACCCCATCACATACTGTGTGTTAAATGACATTTTTAATATATTTTAGTAATCGTATTATTGAAAAAAATTGCGTGGGCCACAAAAGTTTATTGTAAAACTGTATTAATAATAAATACATAACGCTTTTTTTATTAAGCACATTTTTTAACCACAAATGTTCAAGTTTTAGCACAATTTTTGAACTTTTTCCAGCATAATTTTAGCGCTAATTCAAATTCAGAGTTGGCAACACTGCCCTGCCTCATGCCTTTCCTTTCCTTCCTTCTTTTTTTACGATCCGAATCAAGGCACCACGCGCGCGCGTCGCTCTGACCGACGCCAATGAGAACTCCATTTTAAACTGTACTGGATACTGGACTTCCTTGTAAGTTATTTAATGTTAATAGTGCCAAATGGACGCTACAAAAACATTATTCCAATCGTGGGATATTCCGGACGACATAATAAGGAATTTTGTTGGTAAGTAAGTAGTTAACAGTCATATCCGTTATATTTTTTTTAACTTAGCGCTAGCGTTTTGTATAACGACTGTAAAAAGAACATTAAAGGTCAATCGAATGAATCAAAACAAAGCACGAGATAAACGGCCTTGAAACCCACGCCGCCGCTGCACGGCGGCGTCGTTTTCAAGGTCACATTGAACGCGGGTCTGCCATCATGTCATTGGAAGCTTCTTCCTTGAACGGTAAAGTTGCTTTTTGAATTGACTATTTTGATGCAGTCGGCCCGCGCCGTGTCTGACTCGCCCCGCGCTGCCCGAGTTGTATAGCGCGGCGTGCCGCACGCCGGGCTCGAACCGCGATGTAAGTACGTTTGATTGACGTGTAGTTTGAATGCTTTACAACTAGCGCGGCCCTGCGCTCGACACGCAACCGCGACCGACTTGTGGAGGGCTTTATAGGCCGTCTATCTCGGGCTATACACTCGCTTAAGTAGGTACTTGATTTTTGGTGAGATGCGAGTTCTTTTAATGTACAACCTCCAAGGACCGGGCGACGCCGGCGCGCACATTGTATGTACCAAAGGAAATTAATACCATATTTCTTTTATTTCTAGATAATGGGATTACTATAGAGCATTTTAAGGACCTAACGGACAGTCTATTAAAAGAATTATGTCCACATATTGGACATAGGATACAAATACGAAATGCTATTCACGAGCTGTTAGATTCCACGGCAGAGACAGAGCCCTGCCTGACTGATGGACAGAGCTCTGATGTTGAAGTTTCAGCAGCACAAGAGTCTGATGTTGAAGTTTCAGCACTTTCAGCAGCTCAAGAATCAACAGTTTTCAGAGATATAACCACTAGCCTCAACCGGCCAGCCCTACCAGAATTTGACTTAAAGACACTGTTACAGACATCCGCACATGGAAATAATCTTATAAATTATTACAACCAATATCGTTCACTTAATGCCAAAAAAAGAAACATATTGACAGACATAATTGTCAAACACATATACACATACATTGTGAACAAGTAAATACTGAATTATTATTATAGTATTGTATTATAGAAAAACAATTGAGTACCTAGTTCAATAGGACAATATTTAGTTAATACCTCAGTAGGTATGTAGTGAATGGTAATAGTAGATTGTGCAAAAGTGCTAAATAATTTTGGTACCATGTATAGCTTCTATTATATTATATTTATATACATATGTATTGAAGAAAAGTTCATCCTTGATCCCGCATTTGAGGGCAACAATGAATTTTCTGAATAGCAGGCCTGTTTCTGACAAACTTGTAATACAAGCAGAAATCTCTTTTTAACTTGTCTCATTAGAAACTGACTTCGGCTTTATTACAATCTACAAGCTTCTGAGAAGTATGCCCCGGTGTGAGAATCATAATTTGTAGTTTACCGATTTTGTAGCATATATTAATTTTATTAGTGCAAGCAAGTAGTAGTAATAATACCTGTAGCTGCATTAATAGAATGCCACAATGGATATACCTAGGTGAGTTTTGTACAAGCTTTTATTTAACTTGCAATGTTTGTATTTATCTTGTGTGTTGTTCAAATCTTGTGGGTAACTGAATTAAAGCAGTTGTCCTCAACCGATTGAGCTGAAATTTGGCATACTTATGTAAGTTTGGTGACAGTGCAATGTAATGGTACAGTGGAGAATCCAATTTATTTAATCTTACAAAATGATGTATAGTATACATGGCAACAAAAAGTTTCTGTCAGGTTCGGTAGATACTATATTTGCCATATTCTATGGCTACTCAACAGGAATACGTCATTTTGTAAGATTAAATTGGATACATCTCTTTGTAGTTGACTGTACCACCGAGCTGATCTGATAATGGAGACAGAAGGTGGCCAGGGGGGCTAGCACACTAGGCTTTATGTCGCGTTTTACGTGACGTTTCAGTACATTTTCGCCGACATAAAACCTAGTGTGCTAGGCAGAGCAACTCCTAAACTATATCATACATAACCCAGTCATATTTGAGCTCATTGGAACCGTCTCAACAAGTAGTTGATGACTGAGGAAAAATTGTGCAGCCGGCCATAAAAGCTAATACCAAAAAAAATTTTTTGACTGTTATTTGATACAATATAAAGTAACAAAAGCATATTAAAGCAATCACAATATTTATTTTGGAGCTCTTCAAAGCTGGACTTACTTTATCCCTTACAAGCTTTCTCTTTTCTCTCGCTCAATGTACAGTCAGCAAAACAAATATCCATGATTATAGGGCCATTATATTTTTATTATAAACCTTAAATGTTAACGGTAAGAAATCCCTTCAAGGGATAAGGTCCCCTTTGTGCATGCAGAATGGTAGGAAATGTATTTAATGATGATTTGTAACCATTGTATGTGTTGCCATTATTAGCCGTGTTTTACTGAAACATACCTACATCTTGATTTCAGCAAATTGAAACCCGAGGACTTTAATATACTTGGTGCCAAAATATTATCAGTCTTTCCATGTGAGACTCTAGATACTTACTACGTGAAAGCCATTCCGACTTCTAAGTCGCTTACAGGAAAATACGTTCCTGCACAAGGGAAGCTGGCGGATAAAGTGCGAAACCTTTTGTTCATTTCTGGAGAAAAGCGAAGGAGTTCTGCTACTAAAAACAACATAACTGATGCGAGTGGAGAAGATTTTAGTGAAACTGAACTTTTAGGTTTGTAATAAATTCCTATTTAAGAGTGCTGTGCTGTGCTGGCTGAATCAACAGATTATGGTTGTTTATTAATTTTTATTAACTAACTTCAAAAAAGGATGAGGTTCTCTATTCGTCGGAAACTTTTTATGTATGACCCCTGATTACTCAAAGATGCCTGGACCAATTTGGAAAATTGTTTTTTTGTTAGAAAGGGTATCCTTCCCAGGTGGTCCGATGGTCATCAGGTCAGGATCTGATGACGGGATCCTGGAGAAATCGAGGGAACTCTTCAAATTTTATAGGCAAACTTGAAGCAATTTGATCGGGTACTGATTGGAATTCGGTTAAAACTTTGTTTTTAAAGTAAATTATATAATTTATAAATGTAACATGTTATTTTAAGTTGTGCGTGAATACCCTAACAACCAATAAGATTTTAGTATCTTTTGCACCACCGTATAAGTACCTAACTGTTTTAACCGATTTCAAAAAAGACGTTGTATGTTCAACTGTATGTATTTTTTTTCAATGTTTACCAAATTTGTCTCCGTCTGAACCGATTTTGATTTTTTTCTTAAAATTAAATTCATTTATTAAATCAGATAACAAGATCCATTATTTGTTAGTATTAGGGATTTGCCACACTGGATGCGTTCTGCGGTCTCCGGTCAAACAAAAATTGTTTAGGTGACCGGACCGCAGACTGCAGAACGCATCCAGTGTGGCACACCCCTTATCCTTAGGAAGACTATGTTAATACTTAGAATATCATAAAAGGGTGCTTTTAAACACAAACAATGAAAAAAAGTTAACAAAATACAATGACTTAAATTCAGTATTTTGAATGATTTTTATTGATTTGTATGCAGGGTAAATCGTTAGTTGCTGGCCACCGTTATTCAATAACTAGCCACCTCATACTAAAAATGAACTCTATTCACCTATAATAGAGTTCATTTTTGTATAAGGTTTCAATTACTGGCCACCGTTCAATAATTGGCCACGTCATACTAAATTGTGTGAAAAATGTTTGTATGGGAACAGAGTTCATTTTTAGTATGAAGGGCCAGCTACTGGCGATTTACCCTACATGACAGAATGATGTATAAAATGAGGTGTGCCTTTTTAGATGACGATGATGTTTTATGGTTGAAGAATAATAACGACCCTTGGGAAGACGTCATTAGCAAATGGAAGAAAACATACAGATTGAGAGTGAGACACACCAATTCATCTACAGTTCATGATTTCCTAGAAAATTGGAGTATTTTAAAAACTGATAGAGGTCATGTCCTGGTAAGTAAGTCTTTTCTGCATTTTTATTTTTTAACAGACTTTAAAAAAGGAAGTTATATGTTCAGGTGTATGTATGTTTTTTATGTATGTTTAATTGTTCACCGATAATTCTGCTGAAGACCATTTTGGCCACAGATGATATGTGGAACTTATCTTACCTGAGTGGATTTAGCGGAATACTGGCTACTTTCAATTGTATGAGGGGCCGTCCAAAAGTTTCTGGCCTAACAAAGAAAAGAAGTATATGGACAGTAGCCAGAAACTTTTGGACCGCACTGGTATGTGTCCGAAAATGCCTCTATGATTGGGATGTATGGGTTATGGAGCTAATAGTTATTTAAATATTATTTCAGATTAATTCCGATTTTGAAGAACTGTTCAAAGATAAGTCCTTGAATTTCCATAAGAATTGGCATGGTTTTTTTTAGAAGCTTCTTATATTAAAAAAGGGCCAAATAAATAATAAAAATGCACTCTCTTTAATAGAAACATTGAGTGCAATAACAGATGAAGGTAAGCGGTTCTCATTACCTTTTCGTGTAATATTACCCTCTCCTATATAAAATGAAACATGGTAAATAAATTGGAATCAACTAGTGTAGTAAATAGAGTTGAATTTCGTGTCGCTTCAAAAAACGGACGGAACACCAAATGCAACTCTATCACAATTGAAAATAATTTAAATTCCTTTCATAGTACATTACTTACGTAGGGCTGTAAAATTTGCTCATTTTAAAATATAGTATAAAAGTTTTTCTCAAAATTCTATTATTTCTATATATTTTTTATAGATAAGAAAATTCCTGTGCAAATGAGCCTACTGGCCTACCTGATACCTCCCAAAGGCAGATTATCTAGAACTGTGAAATACTCTTCAGCAGAAGCCAGCGAAGGCCTCATCGTACAAACAAACGTAAGTATAAGACATATACCTACATATGTATTGATAATTATAAATACATATGTAAAATATATATTAGGTTATTATGAGTGAAACTATAGTTCAATAAGTCGCACGCAATAGCTACCTTGAGAGTCCGCAGTAAGCTAGGCCGAATTTCACCTCCCCATACAAACGTAGTTTCGTTCTCATTTTAAAATTACGTGTTGGATTGTAACGAAACTTTGCATATACAATGAGATGAGGTATATCTAGAACTGTGAAATAAGACGGTGACGGGACACATACAGCTGCGTGGTCGGTGTTGCAGAGCGCAACAAGTAATTGTAAAGTCGGTGCGGTGCGGTTCATGCCATGCCTCGTGTCTTTTTTGGACGCTTGTTCTGTAAGTGCAGCTACTGTAGTCACCAAGGCCGCTAATGGCTGTAGGCATAGAGTTGTCATTAGTTATTTTTGCGGCCTATTAATGCCGGTAACTGTACGTCGTCTAATAAGAAACATTCCTCATGATACTTATTTGATTTCAGACCGCCGGAGACATCGACAAGACGATACAAGAACAGAAATCTAAGAACTTGGCGCGTAAACTGCCAGTGCAGCCGTACATCTTACTTCAGGGCAGCTTACATAATTTCTCTTGTTTGTACACGGTCATTGATGACATAAAGTATGTATTCGATAGCGCAAACAAAGCATTTGACCTACTATTCAAGATGTATCATGTCTTTCATGTGACATACCCAAATGCTTCTGAATATTTATATTTAATCATACAAAGGAAAGTTTATGGAATAGTAACTAAGTATGATACAGTTCGTCCACATGTCGCAGAAATTTTAAACATGCAATAGTAGGTCTGCTTTTAAATATTATTTTCTTAATTTTTTATGTGAGGTAAATTTGCTGAGAAACCTTTCATTATGTTGTGTCCTAAGTGTAAGCTAGACATTCAAAACTTCAAAAAGTATGTTTTCCATTTGGAAATAATTCATAGCATCACAAATCATTTTGTTTGTCCTATAGAAAATTGTCACCGGACTTATGATACAAAATATAATCTGAAAGATCATTTGTTTGACTTTCACAAATTATTAAAAGAGCGCAAGCTCGACAGTAACGAAGTAGTGACCTTACGACCACATACCATGCAGAGTCAATCAGTTATCATGTCTACATTGCCTCAACAAGACAAAGTTAATTCTGACATAAAAGAAACACAGTCAACTTACAATGTCAGTTGCAATGTAGACAATCAATTACTAGAAATTCAAAATAGTCTTAACTCGGGTATTCTTGAGCTTATAGTTAATCTGTACAGTGCGCTTGCTATTCCACGAAGTAAAGTGAAAGATATCATTACTAGCTTTAAATTATTTCTTATTCAGAGTATGTGTCCAATGAAACAACTGATTGAAACTTTAAAAAACAACAACAGATTTGATGAAAACTGTTTCGAAATAATAAAAAGTGCAATCGACAATTTCGTGATCTGTTTTAACTCGTTTGACACAGAGCATAAAATTATTAATTTATTAGATATGAACGGGAAAATAGTAGCACCGGTAAAAAAGAAAATTGGCGTCTCTAAAGAACCCAAAAAAAAAAACACTGTTTTAATGAGTCTTAAAGATGAATATGAGTATATGTTACCCTTGAGAAAAACATTAAAACTGTTTTTGGAGTTACCGAACGTTTTGAACACAATACTAGACTACCAGAAAAAGATCTGCAGTAGTGGCAACGATGTATTACGTAATGTAGTCAATGGCTCTTTGTGGACACAACAAATGGATAACTGCTTAGACACAGTTCTTCCTCTTTATGTGTACTACGATGATTTTGAAAGTGGCAACCCTCTGGGCAGTCACGCAGGTAAGCACAAAATTGGCGCAGTTTATTCATCTATAGGAACTGTGCCTCCTCAGTATGCTAGCAGATTAGAAAACGTTTTTTTAACACTTCTTTTCTATACTAGCCAGCGAACTAAGTTTGGTAATCAAAAAGTTTTTGAACCACTGCTCAGTGAATTACAATTTCTAGAAACTACTGGCATTAACGTTAGTCATGGAAACAAGACACTGAATATTAAATTTACATTGATAGTACTGTGTGGAGACAACTTAGGTCTAAATTCAATTTTGGGTTGTGTAGAAAGTTTCTCAGCAAATATATTTTGTAGAATTTGTACAATGAACAAACAAGAATGTCAAACCGAAATAATTGAAAAACAAGAGAAAATGCGTAAAAAAGAAGACTACGATTATTATTTAGAAAATAATGTCGGCGTGAAAGAAAATTGTTTGTGGAATGGGTTGAAACGATTTCATATCTGTGATAACATTAGTGTAGACGTCATGCACGATCTTTGCGAAGGCGTTCATAGATATAGCATGGCTGCTGTCATAAAGTCATTAATAAACAGAAACTTTTTTTCACTAGAACAACTGAACTCCAGAATTAAATATTTCAATTACAGCAGTTTGGAAGATAATCGTCCACCGCCAATTAATAACAAACATTTAACTAATGGATCAATCATTATGTCAGCTTCCGAAATGTTATGTCTAGTAAGAAATTTTCGGTATCTGATTGGTGACCTAATCGCTGAAAACGATGAAATATGGAAATACTACTTGATGTTGCTAGAAATAACTGATGTGTTAACAAGTCAAGTGATTTCCTCAAAACACTTGGAAAATTTAAAAGAACTTATTAAAGAGCATCATGAAACATATTGTCAATTATTCCAGACTCACTTGAAGCCGAAATATCACTTCTTGTTACATTATCCTTCAGTGATAAAAAAATGCGGTCCACCTATTTTTTACTCTGCATTCAAATTCGAAGCTAAGCATAAAGATTTGAAAAGAGTGGCCCAGTCTATAACTTGTCGTAAAAATTTGTGTTATTCAATCGCATTGCGATGTGAATTGAAAACTAGCTCAAGATATATAACAAATATTGGCTTTAAAGATGCTATTAAAGTTGGTAAAACAAGTCGCCTTAATATTCCAAAAGCATTGGAGGATGATTTTCTTTCAGTTCGAACTTATGAAATCAACGGCATTATTTACGACACGAATAGTGTATTGCTCTTTGACTGCGTAGACGATGAACCGGATTTTTTAATTGTTAATAACATTTTTGTAAAAAACAATGATTTAAGCTCGGTATTATTTTCTTGCAAAAAAATACAAGTATATGGTTATTGCAACCATTTAAAAGCTTATCATATCGAACGAAACGATGTTAGTAACAACTGTAAGTTAGTGTCTCTGACCGATTGTCATAGCCAATTGCCTATGACACTACGCTCAGCTGGCGAAAGATTGTATATTTCATTTTATAAATAGTTGTATCGAGGTGATTAACTATATGACTGATAATTCGCGTTTAATTTAAACATGCTTTGACGACATTTAATCGCATTTATATGTTTCTGTTAGTCCAGGATTGTAATGTAATGGTCGCCAGGATGCTCCACTCTCCTTACAAACGTAGTTTGGTTCACATTTTAAAACCATATGCTAGAATAACATTAAAATTTGAATACACAATGGGATCCCAACCATATATATCTAGGTCGGAAACTAGTTTCTGTTTCTAGAAATTGAATTAGAAAAAAAAAATACAGCAAATAGAACATTTTTATACAAATTCTCTAAACGCTTAATTTTTTTTTCTATTGATAATTTATAGCAACAGATATATATTTCAAGAAACTAGTTTCCGACTTAGATATTTTTGTTCCCAATGTGAAGAGCTTAATGTTATTCCAGTATGCCGTTTTAACAATTAAAACCAAATTACGTTTGTATGGAGAGTATGGACCGTGCTCAGCTGGGGACTCCTCTAAGTAACAAGTTACTTTTTAGAGTTTTTAGTTACTATTTTAATGCTACAGAGGTTGTTGCATTAATAAGTTGTATAGATTTTATAACAATGGTTTGGTTTCTATTGTTAACTTTGGCTACTACTTATCAGTTCAAAATGAAATGAAAGAAGTAACAAGGTAACTCGCACAAATATCTACCTCCCAATCTACGCTATAAGGTCCAAAGTTGTAGTATAAGAGCATTAGGAACGGTCGGAGTACACGTGGACCGCCTATCTGGTTACTGCTTACGGCCTGTTGTTACAACTTGAACCTTATAGCTTACAACGTGAGGTAGCTTATTATGCGCATTATCGTGTTACTTGTTTCTTTTCATTTTGAACAGATGTTTAGTGGTCGAAGTTAACAAAGAACACAAAACTTTGTTCTAAAGATAAGCTGTTTATGGCAATTCGGACATCTTAAACTCACTATAAGTTTGTGGTACAATATGATTGATAACCTAATTATAAATTATAAACGAAAAGGTATTATAAAATCTAAATGGGAAAGCATGAACGTCAGTTTTTGCTACGAGTATTCCGCCCGCAGCGCTACCTAATGTAGAAGTTTAATTTTATGTTGTGTATTTTTAAATCGTAATACGACATTAATACAGGCAAAAAGAATTGTTTAATTGTGACTGACAATAGGTTTTTTATTAAATAAATACGTGTTAAATTATTTTGGATATTATTTTTAAAGAACATAAGATCGCCCACTTCATAAAATAAATAAGTAGGTAGAGATAGTGTACGTTAACATTATATACCTACGGTATAACCATAGTTTACTTATACTTAATCTTTGTTTGTTTATTATTAACTCGCACATTTATTTGCTTTCTAACATGTGGTGCCCTTGCGTCATGTTAACGTAGACGTTTCTGATTTTTTTATGTAAAGGATTAATTTTCTTAAACCCATATGGCTTTTGTAATTCGTTGAAGATGTTAATGTTTGTTATTTATATGTTGCAGCGAGAAACTAGTCCTGCGTATGTCAATTCAGAAGTTACTTGAGGTAAATGGTTAAAATGTATGAAATTAATTATTTTCCTCATTAATGATATTATTAATAGGTATTAGAATATTTTAGTTAAGATATTTTGAACATATAAACAAAACGGTATTGTATCGAAAGAAATACACCATTGTTTTATCATTGGTTGTGGTTATCATTATGATGGTGTTATGGCATGATTTGCTTAAATAATGTACTTGCATTAGATTCTAATTTATTATATAAACATGTGTTCCCATCTGAAGGAAAGTATAGGGTAGAGGAACCAAAAGATGAACACCACCCAATAGTTGAACGTTTTGTCGTAAAATTGAAATAAAATTAAAATAAAATAAAATTAAATTAATAAAATACTGTATAGTAATAGGATGGTTTTTAAATAGTCATATCTAATCTCGACTATATACGAAATCGTATAAAAAAATTAAATGTAAACTAACTAAATCACCACTCCTCGAAAAAAAATTGTAAAGTTGGGATAGTCGCTTAAACGTTCATCTTTTGGTTCCTCTACCCTATATAGATAGATAGACACATGTATGCAAATCAGCAGAATGCCAGTAATACCTAATCAGAACCAATAATAAAACATAAAATCGTTCATTAAATATATATTTTTATCAAAAATACCTTAATTAAAATATTGAAAGATTTTATATCAAATAATAATATCTTTAATTGAGAGGAATATATTTGATTTGAAACATTCTAATCATTTACCTGAAGTAACTTCTAAATTGACATAAGAAACACTAGTATCTCGCTTCAAAATATAAAAAGTTTAGAACAACAAACATTACATCTTTAACGAATTACGAAAGCCATGTTGGTTTAAGCAAATTCATTCTTTATTCAAGAGATATTCAGCTCTTGATATAATAATATCAAGTTTTACATTGAGTAACATACTCTTGAACCAAGGAGTTTTCTTGATTTCATCAAGAAATACAATTCTCAATTGAATTATGAGTATTTAAGCCAAAGAAACAAGGTTTCTTGGTACAAGTTCTTTAAGTATTGCACTGAGACGCCTTAGGTTCAATTCAAAAAATACTATGGCTTTTTTTAAGTTACCGGTTTCATACGCCGAGAAATTTCGGCTCTTGATGTAAATAATATCAAGTTTTAAATTAAGTAACATACTCTTGAACCAATATGTTTTCTTATTTTCGTAAAGAAACACAATCCTCAATTGAATTATGAGAATCTATCCCTAAGAAACAAAGTATCTTGTTACAAATTATTTAAGTATTGCACTGAGACAACTTAAGGTTCAATTCAAAAAATACTATTGGCTTTTCTCAAGTTACCAGTTTCATACGCCAAGAAATTTCGGCTCTTGATGTAAATGATACAAGTTTTACATTGAGTAACATACTCTTGAACCAATACGTTTTCTTATTTCCGTGGAGAAATACAATTCTCTATTGAATAATGAGTATTTATCCCCAAGAAACAAAGTTTCTTGGTATAAGTTCTTAAAGTATTGTTATAAGACACTTTACGTTCGACTCAAAAAATACAATACACAAAACAAAACGCTTTCGCTCTTGGCCAGAATATTAAGCTTTTAAAAAAAGAACTTTTTAGAGCTTGGATTAAGTATTAATTGTTTTAGCTTAAGTAATAAACTTTAAGACATTTTATATCTTAAAGCAAGAATTTAATGTTTTCCTTATATAGGAAACACAAAATACCTTGAATCAAGAGTGTTTACTTGGCTGGAGAACTATTTTTTTTCTGTGTGTGAGTTGATATAAAGTCAAAGATAAAATGAGTTATTTGACGGAAACTTAAACAGGTTTCCGTCAGATTATGAACACCGTCAGTTTATAAACATACTCGTGACATTATGAGGTAACGTAAAACTATCAACCGGCAAAACGGTTCACAATTTAACCCCTTCCTTTTCGTTCGTTTATAATCTCCAAATATCATAAAAACAATGTCCCCATTGAACTTCTTTCTATGATCTGCGGGTATTAAATATATATATACGAGTATATTTTATGAAAATACCCCCTGCAATCTCCTGTTCTTTCATCTTGTGAATGAGATTATACTTAGACGGAACGAAATTAACCGTGTTTCGCTGTATTATTGAGCTGATGCATTCATGTATAAAAGTGTACTTACTGTTTAAACTTTGCATACAGAAGTAGTTTCTGAGTTTAAACATGAATGCTACATTTCCCCAAACTTCCATACAAAACAGCAACAGCGTTATAATAGGTTCAACCACGGTAATGGGTTTCCCTCCCGTATTTAACAGAAAAACCACAAGATGTCGTCACAAAAGGCAGATAAGGCACCTATTTTACATTAAACGCTTAATTCAGGCAGTAAGTTTAAAAACAATACACTTAGCCTGCAGTATGCAGTCGTTATCTGTGTTGTAAATTAACTCATATTGTTGGGAACAGTAGCTCTTGCTACACCAAAATGTCTTACGTATAGAAGAACTAGACTGGACTTACATCTATTTGTAACTGAGCGACGCGCGAGTTCAACACAACTAGAACGGCGTATTAGTGTTCGTGGTCCTAAGGATCGTATGTCGTTTTAACTTACAGTGTGTTTTACGTGTTAAGAGGCAGTTAAGAGGTTAGCGATGGGTGCTTCAAGATTCTTTTTTTTTCCATTTTGGAGTTTAGGGCGAGGCTGTTGGTTCTAGGTTCTTTTGAGGTTGGTTCTTTTCACCTTCTAATTTCACGATGTTTTACAGAAAAAAAAACTAATTTGTATCGGGCTCAAGAATATGTTTATGTCTAACACTGTTGCAATATATATATATATATTTAAATTTAATGCATAATAATTTGTAGTACCTAAATACAATGTCCGCCAATCCCAATGGGCTTTTATTACCTAACCATCTATCAGTTCAGCTATCAGACACAAACATCGATATCGATAATTATATTTCTGATAATTATATCTGAAAGTAAAATTTGTGACAGGTCTAGCCAAAAATTGCCACCTGCATCATTTTTGCCAGCAAAAAATTTACAACAAAACTTTCCTCAAAACAATTCAGCCCTGCCCTTAACCCGCCGCAAGCCGTCAAGACGGGAACAAAAGGCAACTCTACACTGTCATTGTTCCACTAGTGCTTAATTGTTTTTCCGTGTAGTCGCAGCTTTATCTGCGTAATCGAATTTTCATAAGATTAGGGGGGGGGGGGGGACTATTGGAGATCGTGAAGCTGCTGTTTAGTTTCAAACCAATCTGTTTGAACAGGGGATTGACGCCATTGTCATCACATTATTAAGCGTCATCATTGCTAGTATTTGCAGCCGATATTTTCTGTTTCAGCATGAAAGTTGGAAATCATCGGAAATACTTAAAGGTAAATAACCTAAATAAATATAAACATCCTGGGAAATTAATTTGTTATTGGATATATACGAATACTGGTATTTGAAAATCAACATACGAAAAATAAACTAGTAACGCTGTGATGTGAAATATTAATATTTTGTTGCTGAAATTGTATACATTTCATCAACTGCGTAAATAAAATCATAATAAAAAAATCACATCATGGAACCCTCACTTAGAAACTCTACTTTGAAGATCTTGTTTCATTAGATCCACAAAAGTAATACACCTTAAATTAAAACTTACTTTAAAGTTTAAACCGATTTCAATTCAGTACTTCGCCAATCCACATAAGTATATGAAAATTTGCACATTATCCTTTCCAATTAACCACATGAGCTGTATTCCGAGACCAAATGTATACGTTGATTATTTAATTGCAAAAAATCCCAAGTCGCTATACGTGGGTTATACTTGATAATACTTGAGGAGTTCGGTCGATTCCTCAAGGATCTCAGAATTGACTCTTCGTTAATTGCCATTTCAACAGAATCATGTCAGAATCTTTGATGTACTGTACTTTGATGATGTACATCCTAGAGGAGTTTCTTAAGTCATCTGCGGTCTTGATCATCAATTCCACTTTACCAAAATTGCGACTTCCGAAGGTAAATAACCGAGTTAAGTATATTAAAAAAACCGAATTCACTACACGCGTGCCTATACAATTTAAGGGTTGCCCTCAATTTTACTATCATTCAGCTCCTGACTTGGTGATAAGAGGAACCGCCAGGAGCATACTCATTCAAATACAAAATCGGTTCACAATTAACATAGAAATCGGTAAAAATAAATAAAAATTAAAAAATAAAATAGGTAATACATACAGTGGAATGGAACATAGAACCTCCTCCGTTATTGAAGTCGGTTAAAATACATTGTGCTTAAATAATAATCAAACAGTTAATTTTATGCACCTAATAGGTAGAAAAATTCCGAAACCAATTCAATTATCTGCGGGAAACACGTAGGTACCTAACAAGTAAGCAGTTTCTCTTTCGTACATTTAACTTTTGTAAATATTACTTATGTGCAATAAAGTAGTATACATACATATGAACATAATGTTATTTTATTAAAAACTCTTTTGACGTTATTCGTATACCTTATTTATTTAATCGTATGGCATTAATTATTAGGCTTTTTTAAAGTTTGTCACTCTTTAGTACCACCCAGGGGACATGTGCAGGGTTGTGGTAGGTAGCTCCGCCCGAAGGCCTCTAAACTCGGCTTAACGACTACTGTCATAGTACAGCAGCCGGGATCAACTGCTTAGCGTGCCTTCCAAAGCACGTGAGCGCTCATTTATAGTAACCACTCAAACAGGCGGTCACCGATACAAAGACTGACCGCTGCCATAAACTTAATATGGTATAATTATTTTCATATTTATAGACCGTGACCTTAGCCTTGAGCTTAGTCGCTTTATTATGGCGCACTAAAGATATAACTTGCTGTTAGACAAAGTTTCAACTTTCTGTTTACGGAGCATATTCCAGACCAAACGTTACAGTAAACGTTTCAAACCTTATATTCCATACGTTACATAAATTCCGGCAGACGGACGTGGTGAGGACTATATTCTGCACACATGTGGATGCTACGAGACTCTTATCTCGGAGTATTGACCGCCATTTAGCAAGTTCAGATAATTGCTAAATGGCGGTCAATACTCCGAGATAAGAGTCTCGTAGTAAACGTTTCAAACCTTATATTCCATACGTTACATAAATTCCGGCAGACGGACGTGGTGAGGACTATATTCTGCACACATGTGGATGCTACGAGACTCTTATCTCGGAGTATTGACCGCCATTTAGCAAGTTCAGATAACGCTACATTTAACACAGTGCACTAGTGCAATGATAGCAATTTAACATAAAATTAAATGCGGTTCCCGCAACCCTTACTTGCGAGGGAAATTTATACTCCAAGCGAAAACTATGCAGTGTTCACAGTATCGAAGTAGCTTAATCACAAGACTGTTCATCCGAGTTCCAACCTTAATAGTTACAGTAAAAGGGTAGTTTTTCTTTGCTGTAGTGGTTGAAGACTGTTACGTCTTTTTAAGTGGTAGTTTGCTTATTTTTCTCGCGGCTTATGTTGTCTGTGTTGGCGGTGGGAAATAAATTATTTGTACCCTAACACCTTGTCGTGGCGGGGGTTGATAGCGTCATTTTTATAAAAGTGTAATACTGTCCTCGGTGTGATTGCAAGCGACGTGATTTTTAGCACACGGTTGTTGTTTTTAGATCGGAACGTCGATTATTAGTATTACCTAAATTATGATATTGGTTTTACAATGTCTTACCTATGTATTAGTTAAACATTTATTTGATACCACATTGTACCTGTATTTAAAACTTATATATTCGCGCCAAAAAGGTAGTCGCCATTATCGTGACGGCATAAGCGCAGAAAAGCAGAAACATATAGATACGTCAAATGTGCAAACTGAACGTCCTTTAGCAGTCCGGCTATACTGACGTTACTCACGAGAAAAAACTGGCGGTTTGGCGTTTTTAATTTTGTAAACTAAAAGTACATCAAAAAAATAAATAATTATTGTGTTATTCATATTTCTTATCCTCATGGTGGGTGTATATATGTATAAAAAATGCTTAAATAATCTAATTTTGATACATGAAAATACCCATTGTTCGCAAGGTAGAACCGATGGCTGTTGGGGCGGAAAGGTTCTCGAGTGGCGAACACGCACCGGAAGACGCAGCGAGGAAAGACCCCCAAAGGTGGACTGATGATCTGGTAAAGGTTGAGGTAGTCCGCTCTATGCTGGTGGCGCAGGATCTGACATAGTGGCACTCTTCGGGGAAGGCCTATATATATACAGAAGTGGACGTCTTTTGAGTGAAATGATGATGACGATTTGCAAGATTTCATTAATATCTATATTCTTGTCTTCCTGTGCACATTAAGGGTCGCTATTCAAACATAATTTACTTACATAACTTACATGAAGCAGGGCGTTTCTGTGTATCGACAGCGTCTTGACAGCGGTTGATATGCCAACCAAATAGCCAAAGTGTATGCAATGTGCCATTGGGGTAGACATATGTCTACCACATTGGCAACTATCTCGATAGATTGTTTGCCTGTAAATTCGCCCTACCATAAGTACACTTTTTTACTACATTTATTATTATTATTATTATTGTGAGCCTGTAGTGTCCCACTGCTGGGCAAAGGCCTCCCCCCACTTTTTCCAGTGCTCCCGATTCTGAGCAGTCTCTGGCCATTCTTTTAAAAAGGAGTCTAGCTCGTCTCTCCATCGCCGACGAGGTCTGCCACGTCTCCGTTTCGAGCTGTCGGGCTGCCATTCAGTGGCGATCTTGGCCCACAGTTCACTCGGCATGCGGCAGACATGACCAGCCCAGTCCCACTTCAACTCTGCCGACTTTCGAGCTACATCGACTTTTTGAGTTTTGGAGCGCAGCGTGGTGTTCCGGATGCGATCCACTAATTTGATACCTAATATGCTGCGCTCCATGGCTCGTTGGCAAACCCCGAGTTTGGACTTTTGAGATGACGTCAGAGACCAAGTTTGTGCTCCGTAGGTGAGAATTGGAAGAATGCACATGTCCATGAGTCTCCGCTTAAGTGATATTGGAAGGTCACCTTTCATCAGATGTTTCATGGACCAATAGCTCCTCCAGGCGTTTTCAGTCCGTCTTTCGACCTCCTTCTCCTGTCGTGCCTGGAAGGAAACTAATTGGCCCAAGTAAAGGTACTCATGGACATATGCAATTGGTTCTCCGTTTATCTCAATCCTACGTGCGATGCTATTAGTTATAAGCTTAGTCTTAGTCATGTTCATCTCCAGTCCAACCTCGAGGCTTGCGTTGCTCAGGTCTTGGAGCATAAGTTGTAGCTCGGAGGCTGTTGACGAGAACAGAACTATGTCGTCGGCAAAACGAAGATTGGTCAATCTATTATCACCGACGACCAAGCGCCGTCCCTTCCAACTCGGCACACACGGTACTACATTTATTATTGAAGTGAAAACTTCTTTAGCGGCGCTGAGCACTTTTTGGGATGGGGAAAAATTTGATTTGCTCAGTGGACGTGGCGCAAGCAACATCTCCTGCCAGCATCTCCTGATGATGCCTCGTAGAGAGGCGAAACACGTGTCGAGGTTTTTGTCAATATTGGTGGTGGTTTGCTGTAATTTTTTTGCATGTTTATACGCAAATAGTTGCATCTTATCTTCACTGATAGACCAGCACGTTTTTTTAGCGGAATAGCAAAGAAATATTGTTCTCGTAATATATCATGGACAAAGTAACGCCTGATACAATAAATTATTTGAAAAATTGTTAAATACGCGACAGATTTTTGTGACGTCAGATGTGAATTAAGGGGGTCACAAACTTTTAAATTTTGCTGCTAGCCGATTCGACTTCATTCAAAACTGAACGCTATTCGTAAGAGTATAAAGCCGTTAAACACTTTTTGCAATAGCATATTCTGCAAATAAATTTGTAATTTTGTCGACGCGTCCTTCACCGTTTTGCTATTGAGCAAATTCGAATAGTTCGAATTTGGACGTTATTCCTAATGAGATACAGCTTTGAAAAATATTTACCAACGGCAAAAACAAATTGATATTTTGGTTGTATACCATTAAAACTTTTTATTTAATTAGGTTCATTAAAATTATTGTATACATGAGTTCATATTAGCTGTAAACATTGCCTTGAGGCATTAAGTCCCCCATTGGTAAGAACGTATTGTTATGGCACCAATCATCGACACTATGGAGGTATTGGTACCTATTGGTATTTTCAGTATTTTCAATAAAAAAGGGCAACAATCATTATGAGCTAAAATTATAAAATTGATCACTAAGAAATCACATAAATATTCAATTTTTTTTACTGAAGATAAGTACAGTCGCCATCAGATAATTCGGAGCGGCCAAGGCGCTCACAAATATCGGAACACGCCTCTATTGTCGAGGCATTAGAGACGTGTTCCGATGATTGTGAGCACTTTGGCCGCTCCGATATATCTGATGGCGACTGTACATAGATTCATAAAAAATATTGAATAAGCAAAAATATATGAACTCTCCAGCTTTCGACACAACAAGTTGCCAGAGACAATCACGTCGGCTCCGTCCCTGATGATTTTCAAAAGAAAACTAAAAAAATGGCTTCTCGAGCACACATTCTGTAGCTACGACGAATTTATGAATATTGTGTGAATGGTTTTATTTAAATGTTAATTGTTGATGACTTAGACTAATTATTATTAACTATTGTATTCTTTATTAACTTTTTATAGACACTTTTTGTGTAATGAAAACTATATTTTTCTTTTTAACTATAAACACTGACATGTAATATTAACAATTACGAATAAATGAATATGAATATGAATATGAGTCCTGGGTTACTTGAAATAAATGTTTTCATTCATTTTCATTCACTCATTCATTCATATTTATACATCCCTGTGTGCTCATATACACTTTAAAGATAACAGATCCAAAGTTCGTTGTCCCCACTTAAATCGACACGGTAAGCACGCAAGAAAGAAAACTTTTAATAACTGAGCTTTGAATTTATGCGTAAAATAACCTTAGTAAGAATTATGACCTTGAATCCTGAAAGGTGAAAAAGTCTAGGCATTAAAGCGAGTCTAAAGACCTTGTGGCTGCATTTCATTGAAAACTTGCTGAAAACACACTAATTAATGTTAATGGTGATTTTTTAATATTATACTTTGAACGTATTTAAGTGAGAGATAAAACTTTTAGAGGTTTTGGTGCACATAGACTGTTTTGAATACAATGTATAAACTTTTCGAATCATGTTTAAGATTAAATTTAATAACCGTTAGGTAAACTCGTGTACTACGCGCGACAAGCTTCGAGTCTTTTTATAGCTATTCTTCAGAATGAGTCTTCTTGCAGCCATACAGGGCTTGCGTCTCAGCCTAGTTTTTTTAACATCAATATCACGTCCATCTTTATCGGGTGACCATAAATGTTGCATCATAATTAATGCATATCTTCTTACGTCAACGTAAAAATAGAATGTAATTACATGCGTACATGCATGCATACATTCACGCCTTTATCCCCAAAAGGGGTAGGCAGAGCATTTGAAACTTATGTTCCAGTGCCACTTTTAGCATAAATATGTGTGTAAAAGATCGAAAAAATGTATATCGCAGTGATAGGTTGCTAGCCCATCGCCCTCAACACACTTCAACCCTGCTCCCTTGGTCGACTATTACGACACCCACGGGAAGAAAGGGGGTGGTGAAATTCTAACCCGAAACCGCACGGGGAAATGTAATCACATGCGATTAAATTTCACTTTTACAAGTAGGTACTGTATATCCAGGGAAAAGTATAAGTCAATATAATCGTATGTGTCATCATCTTCATCATCATCATATCAGCCGAAAGACGTCCACTGCTGGACATAGGCCTCCCCCAAAGAGTGCAACAATGACCGGTCCTGCGCCACCCGCATCCAGCGGACTCCCGCGACCTTTACCAGGTCATCAGTCCACCTTGTGGGGGTCCTGGGGCCTACCCACGCTGCGCCTTCCGGTACGTGGTTTCGGTACTGCAGGTGGTTAGTATCCATGGTTTCACAAAAATCAACAATTTAGCAAAATCTATGACTACATTTTCAATTCACCTAAACGAAATACTTAAACATTTCCAAGCAATCCCTATCCATCCAACCAGGTCATCAGTCGACCTCGTAGGTGTGGTAGCTAGAAATTATAGTGTTTTACTATAACATAACGAAGGGTTTAATCTGTTAATGTATGGTGTTCTAATTCTGCGATGGCTCGCCGCGGCAGCGGATGTTTCAATCCGTACTGTAATTAACTCGGTTAAGCCGATAGTGCCGAACAATAATGCAGCAACGCACCCAAATTTGAAAGAGTTATGGACGCGGTATAATGGTCGAACGCTTGCGTGGTCTTATCAGAGGAGCCATGGGATGTTGCCAAGGCTCTACTAAAAAAAAAAATTAATAAAAGAATCCATGAGTCAAGGAAACAGGCTTAAAACTAGTTACCTATCTCTACTGAACTGTATCGTTTTCCTATTAAATTCATAGTAACCGTTTCGCTGGCAGAGGGCCGGACACTTGACCACAAAAAGATTAACACTTTAAAGCTTAAAATCACGCCAATATTACAGATTCCTATATCAAAAAATGGTTGCAGAAATCCTCCATTATTTTTGAACGAGCTATCCAACGATACACAACACTGGGTTTTACGGTGAGAGAAAATTTCTTTCCAACTTTACCAGTAGGAGGTACTCTAAAAAAAATATTTATAATTTTTTTTTGCATTTTGTTCGCATGATTACTATGTAGGTCACCACCAGATTACAGATTTCTAGTACTAAGGGTTACTGAGCTAAGCCGCAGACGGACTGACAGACAGACAAACAGCTGAAACTAAAAGAGTTTCTTGCTCACTAAGGAACCCTAAAAAAGGTAACATAGTCATCATCGCATACTGAACTGACCAGGTGCTTATAAACTGTACATCATCCACAAGGTCATTCAAATTGATTCGGGATTTAAATATGTTGTGTGGTGTTGTGCGTGCTTGTTCCACGCGCTGCGTGCCGAGACAAAGTGTCAGATGTGCAGAACAAGTGCGCGACGCATTAAAAATCAAGTTTTTAAATGAGCACTGAGAGATCGAGCTTCGCTCGGGGTTGAAAGTTAGCAGAAACCCGAAGAAAACGAGTTTTCTCCGAAATAAGGCCTCCCAGTCAAATCGATTTTTCACCTGCTTTGAAATTTCTTATTGAAATGGAAAGAGATTTTCGAGAGCTCTTTCATTTCATCTTTATTGCACAAATAAAGAACTTGTCGTACAAACGGTAGACTCAATACCGCAAGCATTCTCTACCAGTAAACCTTTGGGCCGAGCAGATAAATTGCAAAAACAAAGCTTGTTTAATATGGAATCGGTTATTCAAAATCGCAATGTACCCAACACATAAATGCCAAGCGACCAAAACGGTCAATTGCCACCTCCGTTAATACCCGTGCTAGGTGGGCGATGTATTATTGCATAAAACGGGAGGAACAGTAATTAGGACTAAATTAAATGATGTGGCCTGCAAAATGGCCGGTGGCTCCCTTTCAAAGCCTGCGTATGTGAAATGATTGCCGCGTCCGTACTGAATTGGAATCCAATGTAAACTATGCGTTTTGGAATTTTGATACAACTTGTAATTAAAAGCTTGTAAGAAGGTACTTACTTCCCTATCAACTGTTCATGGTTTTACCTTTATTTATATACAACGACGGTGGCAAACAAGCGTACGGCCCGCCTGCCCCGTATAGAAGCATGCAACTCCATTGCCGACCCTTGATATGTTTGAGGATTTGTGTTGACAGCTGAAGGAACAAATGCCCTCGCTCTCAACACATCGCATCCTCGGGACCACCGGCAACCTTGCTCACCTCCAGGAACACAACACTACTACAGAGCAAGTAGTAGTGTTAATATCGTTACCTAGATGGGCATTGTAAGTATAACATGTATTTCTTTCTTTTTGTCATAATAAATCAATTTAAAAAAACTTGCTACGCTAACAGATGGCTTACATAACAACTAAAGAACTTATATTTGACAATTGAAATTTGATTGGAGGTAACCAGTCTCATCCCAATAAGGTGTTTGTTTGTCCTAGTTTGTCCTCTGGGTCGGAAGGTCAGATGGCAGTCATCATCATCATCATAAACATATCAGCCGAAAGACGTCCACTGCTGGACATAGGCCTCCCCCAAAGAGTGGCAAAGCGACCGGTCCCACGCCACCCGCATCCAGACGATATAATATATATGGCAGTTGCTTTCGTAAAACTAGTCCCTATGCCAAATCCTGGAGATTAAATGTCAAAGCTCCAAAACCGAAACGTTTAATAATCGCGTGACGACGCGATAGTTTTTGAAACCCGACTGTAGCGGCCTCTGAAGAAATATATAACAAGGGGCCCTCAGAACAGCAGACCAAGCGATGGATTAGTTCGAGGTGATTCTCCAGTATCTTCGTCTTCTTCTTGAGCATAATTGCGTCCACTGCTGGGCATATGCCTCTTCCATGGACTTCAGAACTGATCTGGACGCATCGACCCTGGTCCAGGTCGGCCTTGCTGCCTTTTTAATATAGTCCAACCATCTGAGTGGCGGTCTCCGCACCCTACGGTTTCCTTCCCGAGGTCTCCAAGGCAGCACTCGCTGGCTCCATCAGTTTTTCATTCGCTGTGACAGATATAGCCAGGTCATTGCCATTCTCCTGAATTAGTTCTCAATTTGTCGAAAGAACCACTTAAAATCCGCTACAGAGTTATTCGATCTAGGGTTGACTTCATGTTACGGGTTCGATATTTCAAATTAGAATTGTATAAACAGAAATTAGCTTTGATACATGAAGCATACGTAATGTAACCTATTTGCGTTAGGCCAGAGTAGAGGCTAAAACATTATTTATTCGGTGCTAACACGTTGGTCTAGACAACCAGAGATATACCCTGTTCGACTTTCAGTCGACCATACATACTTAAAACTATTGGCTCTGTTCTGAGGCTCTAGTATAAGTTTTTACCGAAACAAAACTTTACGATCGCGTTTGCGTTTTACCCTTAATTTGTATGGGATTTGACAGCTAAACGCGAACGCGGTCGTAACGTTGTGTTTCGGTAAAACTTATACTAGAGCCTCCGATGCAGAACTCGCGAGCTTGTATAATAAAAAAAATACGAAAGTGACCCCAAAAAATACCATATACTTAGTTATAGGTAATAAACAAACCCCGGTCACAAAATTTCAGACACCGAAGACCGTTCACTGACGCCGATTCTCTGCCCAAGCTGAACCAAAGAATATTTTCCTTACCAAACAAAACCTTTGCCTTTTTTGAATTATACAACTGCTATTTAGCGTTTTTATTTCTCAATAGCCGCCCGCACAGGTCCGCCCGTGTATTAAACAGAATCAAAATTTACAAACATACTTACAAAGATTCCCTCACGCCTTCATTCCCAAAAGAGTAAGGCAGATCACATGAAACTTATGATCCAGTGCCACTTTTAGCATAAATGAGGGTACGGAATATCGTCATAATATGATATCGCAGTGATAAATCGCAATCAAAGGGTAATATATAGCGTATGATTAGATTAGATTACTTGATTTCATAAAATAAATTAACATTATAAATTAACTTAAAAAATTACGCGAATTTACCATGTGATCGTCATATAATGAAAATAACAATAATTGAATGAAATGTCACACAACATTTGAACATAAATATATGTATTACAAAATGATTGATGATAAGGTCAAAATAACGAACATAAATATTTATTTTGTTATATGACCATCCCGTAATCCATTGCCTTACCTACTCGTTAAATAATAATAAGTACCTAGTTTCGAAGATAAATTCAACCTTACTTTTCACAGCGTATAGAAAAGTATTTGACAATGCGAAAACCGTACGGCGTTCTTTTGTTCAAATTCTTACCCCTTCGGCCCGCGTGGTCCAAACGTTAACGACTTAGGGTTGCCATCTAAATGGAAATGCGAATGGAACCGGATGGAACGGAACGGATCCCTATCTAAGTCGTCATCGGACGCGTGGCGGGGAGTCATTGGTGACGGTCCGTTTAGGTATACAGCTGTTTTCTACGGTGGAATCAATGTCATTTTTATATTTATATAAGACTACCGCCCGAGACTTCGTCTGCGTGGACCCGAGATAAAAACGATCCTATATTTTAATCCAGGCTAATAAACCATCTTCGTGCCAAATTTCATCCAAATTGGTTGAGCCGTTCAAGCGTGATTGAGTAAAAAACATCCAAACATCTGAACATCCAAACATCTAAACATCCAAACTTCTGCATTTACTATATTAGTAGGATTAGTAGGATGTCGATTCCGGAAATCTATTTTACATACCTACTGGTGAAGTAATTTGTATTGTCGGATGAGTAGTTTCAAAGATTACTCCGTACATACACTTAAGTACAAAGTTACATACTTATATTTATTTTTAGGGTTCCGTACCTCAAAAGGAGAAAACCGAAGCCTTATAGGGTCACTTTGTTGTTATCCTTCTGTCCGTGTGTCTGTCAAGACCCTCTATCTTGGAAACGCGGTATCGAGTTGAATTTAAAACCATAAAATCAAGTCTACAATCCCCTGAAGCTGAGAAAAAAATCAAGATTCTAAGTTAATGTTAAAAAAGATACGGCCGTTTATGCCGCTAAAATAGTATTTTTCACAATCGTGTTATAATAGAGAGCTTTTCAGTCGAGTACCGTGTTTAGGCCACGAAGTTTGCTGAGTGGCCTAAGTAAGGTAGGTACGAGGACGCCTGTGCTCAGCAGTGGGACGTATGTAGACTGATTTACTATTTATATTTTATCCCGGAAAGCATCCCCTAAGAAGGTGATATGGAGGGTGAAAGTTTGTATGGAGCTACGATATACACGAGTTCGAACGACGGAGTCGCGGGCAGAAGCTAGTCTACACTTCTACACTAATTTTATAAATAGGAAAGATTTGATTGTTTGTTTGTTTGTATTGAATAGGCTCCGACACTACTGGACCGATTTGAAAAATTAGAAGCCGACATTATCCCTGATGAACATAGCTACTTTTTACCGCGGGAAAACGGGTAATTCGTGCGAAGCCGGGCCGGGCAGCTCGTACTTTATAAATTCTATAAATAACTTTCTACTGCAGCTATAATTTAATATTCGAATGTTACAATAAAAATGGCACAGCACACGCAACACAGCCAGATCACATGATAATCAACACCTGCATAGTAAATATTAACACAGTGTGCTTTAATTCCATTATTGACTGTACGGACCGAGTTAAAACCCCCAATACATACTTTAGCCGGACGTTTTAAGGTCCAATTTCAAGTGAAACCATTTAAGTTGAGTTGAAAATTGTTTGTACTGATTCAAAACAGCGGTTCGATTTGTAAAGAGACGTTTAAGCATTTGACACACAGGCGCACAAATTGATGTTTGGTGATTAGTTTTTGTCGGTGTTTGCTGGTCGGTATAACGGAGATGGTATTGACAGTTAGAACAGTTGTCATTGGAAAATCGCCGTCCATTTTTTATCTAATTGGAAAATTTACACTAAACGACATAGTTTCTAATGAAGGGGTTTTGCGTATAGTCAGTGAAAAAAGAAATTTATTAAAAGTTATGGAAAACAGAAGAGGAAAAATGATAGGTCATCTTATTCGTCACGATGACTTCATTAAAGTTATAATAGAGGGAAAGATAGAAGGAAGAAGAAAAAGAGGAAGACCACGAAGAGCTTACATGGAGCAGCTAAAGGAAAACATTGAGGTTGAATCTTATAGAAAGTTGAAGGAAGAGGCAGAGAATAGAACAGAATGGAAATTACTCCACCGACAAGAGCAAAGCTCTTAAATAAATGATGATGACATAGTTCTTACAATTTGTGTGCTGTGAATTTTTCAACGTTTAATGGCTGTTTTTGGCAAGTTTTTGATGCTACCGAATCGAATTAAAATTAAATTAAGATTTAGACTAAGTTAACGCTTTTTTTTACTAATCGATATACATTGTCAAGCTGAATTAGCTTATATTCACAATAGTTTTTATATTAAAAATAACAAATTAATATATCCAGTTCAAACTGGTTGTATGCAGAAAAGGAAACAATAAATAAATTATGTTCATTTTGCCATGCCACCGCTACCGCCGATACAATACAATACAAATAGACATAAAAACTTAAAGATAAAGGCTAACAACAATTGTTGTTAAAACCACCTGGTCTTATCGCTAATGAGCGACATCTTCCAGACAACCTTTAGGTAGCGGATTTTACTTCTCTACATTGATATTTCTTAGAGTGAAACGGAAGGTCACAATAACAAATACTTGGTCAACAACAGGCGAATTTTTTTAAAGTTTCTCGCGGTACCCGTGCATTTCATAACCATCCAAAGTTAAACGCCAGTCAAAACCCCGAACAGCTATTACAGGTAACTCAATCCTGCGATTCCAACATAATAGTGTCAAAGTTCAGAACGCATTCCAATTTTGAAGCGTTCCTTTTTTAAACAGATGGACAGACACGATAATTATAGGGCAGTCAGGTGACGGACAACCCGCTCAGCGCGAGGGAGTAGATACACGGAGAGTGGACATTGAGAATTAAGTTGTAACATTGTTTCCAATTTGATGTCTTTTAACCAATTCTATATCCTACTTTCCTACTAATATTATATTATATGTCAAAGTTTAGAATAGACGTTTGGATGTTTACATGTTTGTTACTCAATCACGCAAAAACGGCTGAACGGATTGAGATTAAATTTGGCATGGAGATATTTATCATAGCCTGGATTAAAATATAGAATAGTTTGTATCTCGGGTCCACGCAGACGAAGTCGCGGGCGGGAGCTATATATATCAATGGGCCACCTACCCGATGCTGCCTGCTAATATCTGCAATCAATCATCAAAAGTTATTTCATGATTATTTCTTTCATTATTCCCAAATCATCAAAGTTTTTTTAGAATGCTGTTAGGCTTTTTTTTATGCTGATATACTTTTTTTTTTAAATACAACGACGGTGGCAAACAAGCGTACGGCCCGCCTGATGGTAAGCGGACACCGCAGCCTATAGACGCATGCAATCCCAAAGGAGTAACATGGGCGTTGAAGACCCTTGA
This sequence comes from Epinotia ramella, assembly GCA_947578815.1. Lineage (NCBI taxonomy): Eukaryota > Metazoa > Arthropoda > Insecta > Lepidoptera > Tortricidae > Epinotia > Epinotia ramella. The sequence continues at coordinate 28,243,183 of OX388204.1, read as the reverse complement.
TGTTTGAGGATTCGCCGTGTTGACAGCTGAAGGAACAACTTCCCTCGCTCTCAACACAACGCATCCTCGGGAGCTCTGGCGACCTTGCTCACCTCCAGGAACACAACACTACTACAGAGCAAGTAGTAGTGTTATTATGGCTGTGGTCTTCCGCAAGGCGGAGGTACTTCCCCAGTTGGGCTGCTCCAAATTCGAGCGGGATGACATTTCGCTGTGCCCTACCTCACCTAAAATGCAAATATAAACAAATGTTCACTGCAATCCATAAGTTTGAAGATTGTTCGAAACTGTAAAGTATTTTATGTAAGTAGGTACTTCATTGGAAGTTGGAAGTAATCGGACCTATTGAACCGAATCTCTAACGATAAAATATTTCTTACACAGTATAAATATTTTTACATGTCATTTTACATTCTGTAGTTTAGTTATAGGCCGCAACAAGCTTTGTCAAAGTCAACCCACTCAGGTTGGCGCATTTTACGGATCCCCGGGATGGCAGGTACCTGGCGCAAAAGTGCCTAATATGCTTGCGGCATTACCCCGCTGCACTGCCAATTAAATATGCTGGACCAGGTACGAGCCAGCCCTGGGATCGCAACCTCCCACTCTCGAACGCTGACCTAACTTTTTAATAAAGATTTTCCTTTCAGAGCACCAGGGGTCATCTCTAACTCATTTAGTGCCGTATACGAAGATGATGTTTTTAAGAAGAAGGTTTGCCTTGCCGAGAAATATAAATCTTGGAGCCATTTCTGTATCGCCACTAAAAAAGCGAATATGCAAGAAGCTCTAGGCAAGATGGAGCTAATTTGAGTGAAGAACACAAGATGCTCATTCGTAAAATATTAGGCTATAAGAATCAAGTTTTGCGGGCGACTCGCCGCTGTTAAATAGTCACATCAGTTATGTGTCCTGTCTGTTTTCAATTAGTCTTTTAGCCTGACTGACATCGCGTCGGGTAATGGGTATATAATTACATCACAATTTACACGTCCCACGGCTAATTTGATTTTTTTGTCACCCATTATGATTATTTTAAATGTCCGATTGGCAGTGCCCGTGATGTTTAAAGGGTTTTATGTGGGGTTGGCTGGACGACATTGTTCTTTTGTTTGGGCAGGTTATTATACATCATGAATGAATTCCTATCGAGTGTAGGCGGACTGATTATTTAATGTTAATTAGGCATAGCACGTAGAACCGATGGCCGTTGCGGCGGAAAGGTTCTCGAGTGGCGACCACGTACCGGAAGGCGCGGCGTGGGTAGGCCCCCCGCAAGGTGGACTGATGACCTGGTAAAGGTTGCTGGAGTCCGCTGGATGCGGGTGGCGCGGGACCGGTCAATTTGGCACTCTTAGGGGGAGGCCTATGTCCAGCAGTGGACGTCTTTTGGCTGATATGATGATGATGCATTTTCGGAGGTTTTTACTGATAACTATGATTAAGTTGTCTAATTTTGAGGCGAATGCGATGTGATGAGATTAGGTAGTAAGCTAACAGTGATATTCCGTCGAATTTAATGCAAATAGCGTGGTGCCCGAATATCATACTAACGGGTTTCCGTATAGTTCGACATGCATGTATGTATGTATGTATGTAAATACTTTATTGTACACAAGACACAGGTAAAAATACAGACAACAAAACAGGTTAAATCGGTGCAAAGGCGAACTTATCCCTGTAAGGGATCTCTTCTAGTTAACCTTTGAGCAATTGAGTTGCAATTGACATGCCTATTCGGAATATAATTAGGTTCGGTCATCTATAAAATCTGTACAATTTTGAATCTAACCATGTAACAAAGTGTAACTGTACCTGCTCTTGTATAAATAGATTGGAAGACCATCTTCTTGACACTTTCTTGTTTGCTTTTCGTTATGACAACAAATCACTTATAATTGATGCCCCACTTCAAATTGGTTTAAAGAAAAAACTATTTCTACGAGTACAAGCCTGCTTCCTCTTCTTAGCCTATCCCTTATATGTCTAAGGGTAGTGACTGCATGCTCATATCCGCCATGCAGTTAGGTTCCTTGCCAAGTAGACTGCATGCGAAAGACAGCATTTCGCAGCCCTCTTAATTACATCAGTTCAGCGCACTGGCGTTATGACAACAAATCACTTATAATTGATGCCCCACTTCAAACTGGTTTAAAGGAAACAATATTTTTACAAGCCTTCTTCCTCTTCTTAGCCGATCCCTTATGTCTAAGGGTAGTGACTGCATGCTCATATCCGCCATGCAGTTAGGTTCCTTGCCAAGTAGACTGCATGCGAAAGACAGCATTTCGCAGCCCTCTTAATTACATCAGTTCAGCGCACTGGAATCCTTCTTCTAGCGCGTGTGCCTTCCACAGAACCTAGAATAAAAGAAAGAAAGATACATTTATTCACAAACACACAGGACACAGATATTAAACAATAAAATAATCAAAGAACAGATAAAACGTGAAACAAGTGTGTCTCTGCGGCAGTGAACCGGACACTGGCTCAGCATTATGCTGAGGTGTCAGACACCTGCAGCGCTGATTTTCAGCCAGCACCGTCGGTGACTCACGCACGGTGAATGAACGCATGATATGCCCAAAAAAACAAAGAAACCTTCCCTGGCAGATGCCCGAGAGTGCTTAGGTGATGCCAAGATGAGCCAAGGTGAGGCTTACCTCCCGAGGATGGTTGTGTTGAGAGCGAGGGAATTTGTTCCTTCAGCTGTCAACACGGCGAATCCTCAAACATATCAAGGGTCGGCAACGCCCTTTTTACTCCTTTGTAGTTGCATGCGTCTATAGGCTGCGGTGTCCGCTTACCATCAGGCGGGCCGTACGCTTGTTTGCCACCGTCGTTGTATAAAATAAAATAAAAGTCCACGGAATCTAAAATAGTCTCCTCCAGCACCAAATCTCAAAGGCGTTGATTTCTACAAGTGAAATTAAATGTTTTGTAAATGTCACTGTGGACTGACAGAAAACAAATTGTCTCACTTCATCTGTATTCACCTACATCAACATCATCAGCATATCAGCTGAAGGACGTCCACTGCTGGACATAGGCCTCCCCCAAAAAGTGCCACAATGACCGGTCCTGCGCCACCCGCATCCAGCGGACCACCTACATAACACTAAGTTAAATAAAACAAAATATACGCGTTTTGTACTGCGTTCATCATAGCCGATCAGCCATGAATATTACGCGAGCTCTGGAATTGATTCCCACGGATTGAATAATAAATTACACAAAAGCATGCAAATTTGCCCGTTTTTTTACTATGTTATTTATTATTCCACGCATGGTGTAAATTATTAAACATTTCCAATGTAAGCTTTCGTGGAAGAATTTTGTAGGGGTGCGGGTGGTCTGACACAACACATTGCCGCGCCCAGTTGTCACCTGAAAAAAATTGGAAATAAAGTTTTTTGTATCAATTTATGTAGCTAATTACCCTGGCATTGGTTTACCGCGTTTAGTTTACTTCAAAGAAATACATTCAGTTGTCGATCAACCTGTTCTTAGGTCTTAAATCACGGCGCATCGAATTGTTGCTGGTGGCTGGAATCTGTTTGAGGTTCAGTGTTTTCGCATCTATTACATTATGTGCCTTTTCTGGCATAAAGCTGGCCGCGAAGTATTGTTGTTGTTATTGTTATTTGAAACAGGTGCAAAGCGACAAAAAAAATATAGCTCATACAGATGATTATTACACGCCATTTAATGTAAAAATATATGTAATTAAATCAAGCTGGCGCGCGGAAGTCTTTTTGGAATTGAGTGAGTAGTTCCAAATATAACCCTCTACATACAAACTCTTTAAGCTACAAACCGACAAACTTTACCTCATTATATATGGTACAGTATATACCTACAAAAGTACATAACGTTCTAAAGGAGCGGTATACATCGTTGTGTGAGCTATGTTATTAGGCACGAGTAAGAAGGCGATACCATCACTTGAAACATCTAACCTAGCTTTAGCGGTGAGGCCTGCGCTCACACCGAATCACACCGTGGACTTGTGCCACGGTTTACTACTGGTAAGGTAAACGTCCCAGTGTTTGACACCTTAATGCCTAAGAAGTGACACCTCTAGTGTGATGAGTTAAGATTGAAAGTGTTAAGTATTGGGCTAGTTTCAAGTACAAGGACATGATGTTAGATACGTTACTCTCATATAAAATCACATATTCTGATCTATAATCTATAAGATTGTTCTGCAAAATAGGCCTTTGTTAGTTAAAGTTATGGTAAAATCATAAAAACCAAAATCAGTTAACTACCCAACGCCGCATACATACATACATGCACGAAAGTAATGACACTGGCACTGAGACATAGTGTTAATTTGGGAAACAAACTCTTTTGGGAGTGGCTGGCCTGCTTGATGTGGATGTTACGAAAAGTGCCATGACGGATTTCAAAAACATAAACGCCATGACGGTTGCCTGAACCTGGTGTATCATCGCTGCTGCTTGCTGTCTGTATCACTATTGCACGATAAATATGAGGGTAAAATGGAGTCCCCGTAGCATCCATTGACAAACAATGTAAGCGCTCGCAATCGATTGAATAATTCAATGTATGCTCATAGCGATAACTGCCTCGGCCGAACAGGCGTACTGTCGGTCAAGTAAGTTCAAACATACGCTTCGGTGTAACATCCGGTCCGTGCCAATGAAACGGTACCGATTCTCTAATACCGTCTAATTGTTTAGCCGATCGATCTCCGATGCGCCGATAAGGCTGACAGCACCGTAATGATTTTTTATCGACTGCCCCATTAGTTTAATTATCAAACGTTTTGAAGATAAGCCCGACTTATTTAATCCTAATAGACTATTCACCTTTACTTTTTCACGGTTTGTAAGCCCTTTGTAATCTGAAGTCTGGGGCTCTGGACTTGGGCTTTAGAATAGAGATTTCGCTTCGGACTTTAAGAGTTCATGCTTGCGGTTATAAGGTATACGGGTGACTGATGAGTTAGATGTAGGTTGTATGTCGAGTTATTGTAAGTATTTCTTTCTTCGATTGCTAAGGTTTTGTGATACACAGAGGCATCAGCTGTTTTGTACGATACATTTCAGATTACAGCCGTCCAGATTTGAAGTTTAAATAGTAGCTCCGCCTTTACACACACATACACATATCACAGACCGTTGCTCGTTAATTAATACGTGGGTGCAAGTTTTTTTTTTAATGTTGCTGTGTTTTTATGTAGTTCAGCAGGTTGTTTAGAACTTTAGATCAAGTCTAGCAAGTCAAATTGAAACAACTTCCCGAAGTGCAATCGTGTTGAAATTGTATTAACCACTTTACTTGTTTTACGTCATACATGAATTTTATATTATGGCACTGCAAAATTACATTCAGCAATAAAAGTTTGTACCAAAAGATGTTTTTGTCTGAAACTTCTTTAATGTCCAACGAGTGTCTCAGTAAGAGTGGACTATTTCGATTAAAATAAGGTATTACAATAGTAAATAATATTCCAATCTTGTTGAGATACCCGTTATAAGTTAATAAGCCATATTTTCTATAAGCTTAGAAACTCGGGAAAATTTGTGAATTGTGAACATTTATCATAAATAACTTCCAATTAAGTATTGTAATTGCCGCCATACATTTCGACACGGGGGTGGCTAAAATTCGATAAAATTTAACGTACTCCATTTGTTTTGTCGATACCACTGGGAGCTACAAAACTAATTAAAACAATTTAAACTGTTGCAAGCCACTCTGCCTTTAAAAAAAAGATAGTTATTTTTACTGCACGAGATTAATTCGACGATGAAAAAAAACTGACATTTAGCTCGATTTAACGCTCTGAGATTTAGATTCTCGAGGTTTTTCAACTAACTAATCTACTTGTTCATGATACATGTATACTCATGGTAATCAATGCCTGAAGTTTGTTGCTAACTATTATTATTATTTTTTATACGACGACGGTGGCAAACAAGCGTACGGCCCGCCTGATGATAAGTGGACACCGCAGCCTATAGACGCATGCAACTCCAAAGGAGTAACATGGGCGTTGTCGACCCTTGATATGTTTGAGGATTCGCCGTGTTGACAGCTGAAGGAACAAATTCTCTCGCTCTCAACACAACGCATCCTCGGGAGCTCTGGCGAGCTTGCTCACCTCGAGGAACACAACACTACTACAGAGCAAATAGTAGTGTTATTATGGCTGTGGTCTTCTGCAAGGCGGAGGTACTTCCCCAGTCGGGCTGCTCCAAATTCGAGCGGGATGACATTTCGCTGTGCCCTACCTCACCAAGCCTAACCAACGTCGCCACTAAAGCGTATGTTACTTTACTTATTTACCAAAATATGCCTTAGTAATTTAGGTACGTAAATTAAAAATGTTATACTTTTGTTTTTAGATACGAAGTGCAACTGCACACTAGGATACTTGAACATTTGTAGCGCAGCTTTATAACGCGTGTTGTGCGCATGTGTGTGTAATTTACGTTTGCCTTAACCGATACATCGCTGCGCCCACGCACGATCATTGTCTAATTAACGCTTTTCTCACCAACTACGAATATTTATGGCCGATGCTTTTGGTTAATTAAGAAAATTAACAGATTGTTGGTACGAGATCGGAGAAGAATTGATTGTAGCCAATAATATTGTAGGCCGTAAGCAAAAAAAGTCTCAACACGATTTTACGCCTTGAATATAGAAAAATATCGATGAGTCACTAACAGCATTTTTCATCGTGTGATATCTGGTTAGAATATACCACCACCCCTTTTCGGCCCATCTGTGCATTAAAAGTCCGCTATGGGAATAAGGTTGTAGCGTGCTAGCAACCTCAAACTTTACACACACATTTTTACCATCGTTAAGCCAGCAATTGCCAGAAGTGCACTTTTAAATTTATGGTGCTGTCCCTAATTCTTTCAGGACTATAGACGTGATACACATTTTCATGTACAGTCGAGGTCATAAATATAAACGTATTTATGACCTCGACCGTACATATTTACACTATCCATTTAATGAGTAACGCCAGAAGACTGTATTATAAGTTTAGGTACCTTATAATCAGAGATCGGAAAAATTTGCGACATTGTTTGCAATTATGTGGACATGACTCCAAAATCAATCAAAATGTTATTCAGTTAATTAATTTTTTACTTGACATATAATTTGATTCCTAGTCAATAAATACAAAAGTTTGTTAAAGTATAGGTTTCTAAAAAAAAAAAACAGTATTTTTTTCAATTTTTTTTCTAGTGTAAGTAATCGTGTCAGTTTAAAATCGTTATTTATTTATTATATATAAATATTTACGGAAACGATACCCATTTTAAATACGAACCTTTTGCTAATAATTATTTATGTAATTCATCGTCGTCGTAACGTCATTTTTTTTAAAGTTATTATAGTATATACGTGCTTATAAGCACTTTATAAATAAACTATTATCTCCAATAATTCAAATTATCTTTCAATGAATAATGAATTAACATTTTGATTTATTTTGGAGTCATGTCCACATAATTGCAAACAATGTCGCAAATTTTTCCGATCTCTGCTTATAATACAGTCGAGTAGATAGATAATACATACGAGTAGTTGAAAATACCGATGATGACATTTAGTCGGTCGTCATACTTACTTGTCATGTGGCACACCACATGACAAGTAAGTATGACGACCAACACGACAAGCAAAATTATGAAATGAGTAATTACTCACAAAGGAATCATTGTTTATCTTAGTAACTATTAAATACCACTTAAATATATATCAGACTTGCTGTTTTAGTGTGGAATATCACAGTGTACACATAGTCTCGTTAATTAATATTAATATCTTTGGTGTCTAATATCATGTTTATTACTCTGGACATATTATATTATGACGACCGGTTAGCCTAGTGGGTAGTGACGCTGCCCACGAAGCTGAAGGTCCTGGGTTCGAATCCCGGTAAGGGCAAATATTTGTGTGATGAGCATGAATATTTGTTTCTGAGTCATGGAAGTTTTCTATGTATTTAAGTATTTATATCCATTATATATATCGTCGTCTAGTACCCATAACACAAGCCTTACTGAGCTAGGAATGACTAGAGCTAGGACTGAGCTAGGACTAGGTTCATTTGTGTAAGATTGTCCCCTAATATTTATTTATATATTATTTATTATGTTAAATATGTAGATTCTAACATTTTCTTAGAACCAGAGATCAGCTTGCGCATCGACAAAGGCATACCGATATATCTTCGGGGAACTAGGAAGTAGATACATATATATATATATATACTATATATAGGTATTATTGGGTATGTATCCTATGAGATAATGGATGTATAAAAAAACGAAATTTTATTCAATAAACAAGAATAATTAGTTACATAAAAATATCCGCAACGCAGGCTTCGTCAATTGCGTACAAACAAACATCCCCCTCGGTACAATGATAGAATATATTATGATAGTGGGTGGGTGTGGTAGTGATGGATATATTTATATATCACTTAAAGAACTAAGAGGATGTTTCAAGCATACATTTCGACTTTAGGCACAGAGCAGAAATCTGAGGGGTAATTTGGGATAATTCTTATTTTAATTGAACGTGCGTATGGTACATTATAAAGTCTAGATTTTCGTATGAACAAAATTCCTGAACAAAACGCTCCAAAAATCAAGTTTATGCATGTCTGACATTCTAACTTCAAAATTACTACTTTATTTTTAATAGTAGAACAAATAGAGTTAAATGAACATAATACTTAAGATTAATAAACCACATAACAAACATGCATTTAGCTCCCCAACAGTCCTCACTGAGTTGTATGGTTTAGTTTACTTATTCTACTTAGATATTAAGAATGTTACATATACTTTAAATGTTTCTATGACTGTACCACTTAATGTACTATGAAAATCCTAAAAAACGATGTCTCGTAATTAGAAGAAAATTATTAGAACCAGTTGTTATGTTACTAGAAGTATGATCTTTAGGAATTTCGTGCCTAGGTACCTTCTCAATCTGTGCTGTAAGATATGGCCAAATACAATATATCATTTCTCAGTACTTAAAAGTGCTGGCAAATTGGCAATATTGAGAAACAAACACACCATTACTACTCTACTATAAATAGCCTAATGGTTTGGGAGGTGATTTGAGACTTACATTTCACATTCCAAAACTATATCAAGTATTTAGCTTTTCTGTGAAGGAAAAACATCGTGAGGAAACCTGCATACATCTTCGAAGAAATTTAAAGGTGTATGTGAAGTCCCCAACCCGCACTGGGCCAGCGTGGGGACTACTGCCCGTTCCCTCTCATCCATGTGCCCATCAGTGGGACGTATACCTACATACATACATACATTCACGCCTTAATTCCCAACAGGGGTGGGTAGGGAGAGCACATGAAACTTATGTTCCAGTGCCACTTTTAGCACAGATGTGGATATAAAAGATCGACAAAATGTGATATAGCCCATCGCCCACAACACACTTCAACCCTGCTCCCTTAGGAAAGGGGGTGGTGAATTTCTAACCCGACACCACACGGGGACGTTTAGATTAGATAATTTACTTCATGACTTGTGAAAAATTACATTACAGATTCGCATAGGTACATGTCAAAAAAATAAGATTTTTTATCACGATCGTCAAAAAAAGAAAAAAATTAAGATATATTAAGACAATGTCAACAAATGTAAGAAAGGACACAATAACAAGGAAATAGAAAAAAAAAAAACAAACCAAAAGCAAAAGAACACAAATATATCAATATCTATGTAGGTATCGTATGTATATAGGCAGATTTATAATTATATCATTATTATTATTTCGCACGCTCGCTCAGACATCTTAACTCGACCCGCTTGGAAACGGCCGCGCGGAACACATTGATAATATCAATGTGTTCCGCGCGTAATAGGTTCGCATTGCAATTATTATATTATAATAATTGCAATGCGAAATCTTAGTGTCAAATTGACCCACAGTTGTTAATCACTGACTCACATTCACGCAATCGACGGTATTATTGAACCCATCGCCGCACCGGGCCATCGACCTCATGGTACCTACCTACTGATATTAAAAATAAACTTTTAACATGTTTTTATCAGTATTTATGTGTAATTTGACGATCGGTTAGCCTAGTGGGTAGTGACGCTGCCTACGAAGTTGAAGGTCCTGGGTTCGAATCCCGGTAAGGGCAAATATCCTGTGTGATGTGTGATGAGCATGAATATTTGTTGCTGAGTCATGGAAGTTTTCTATGTATTTAAGTATTTATATCCATTATATACAGTGTGGAAGTCTAATACAAGCAAATAATTATACGGTGGTTAATAAAGATCCTAAGACGAGTATTTAGTTAGTTTTTATCCTAAATTACGCCAAAAAAAAATTCCATACAAAATAATTCAGCCCGCAGTGTAAAGCACTCATTACGCAGCATCACTTTACTAAAGCTGATTGACAGGTAGGTACTTGTCAGACTTTTTGACAGTTGTTACGTGGTGTATTAGCTGTGTGCATTACATTGCTGCTTGATATTTTTTCAAAAATTATTTACATGCTTTAAATTAAGTCTAACTTAAAAAGTCCTGTTAATTCATGATTACGGTACTTAATCCTATACCTGATTTAATTATTTGCTTGTATTAGACTTCCACACTGTATATCGTCGTCTAGTACCCATAACACAAGCCTTACTGAGCTTACTATGGGACTAGGTCGATTTGTGTAAGATTGTCCCCTAATATTTATTTATAAAAAAAAAAAAATGTTTAGCATTGTTACTAAATGCCGTCTGGAATACTTCACGTGGATGATGTAAGAGCCGAATATAGGGATAGGGTTGAAGTGTTATGGGCGATGGGTAAGTAAACTCTTTAGGTATACGTATTTAATAACGTCCTGACTTAAATGTAACTGAGGGCTGGTTGCGTTGACCACATTTTACTTACCGGTATACGTTAAATCATAATCATATCATTTATTTGCATTGATCATAAACAACGTCTTAAAATACACATTTCAAATATAATGTCTACTGGCTATAGGTATAAATTGACATTAAAATTAATTTATTCAATTAACATTTATTTCAGAGGGGTTAAGCAAAAGAACACAAAATATATCAACCTCTAGGTATCGTCATTCAAATTTACAATATTTAGTGCATCAGAAAATACGTGACACAATACATTTAATGTCAAATCATATTAATACAAATATAAATAGCTAATAATAATAATTTAACATGTCAAGTCAAGACTTATATTAAACTGATCACTGGTATGTTCCTACAAACGAAAAGTAGATCTACGAGTAAATGTCAATACATTGTTACGTACTTGTACCTGCGTAGAATGCGTTACTAAATCGACCTGCAGCAGTTACATTATAGCACTTGACAAGTCACAAGGCAAGGCCAAAATAATGTATGCCATACGATTAAATAAATAAATAGCACTAGCATGGCAGCTGTCATCTCAGCTCTCCCATACAAACAAATTTTAACAGACATAGCTTACGATTGCCGACGGCTTGAGACAACTGGCCTTCATAAGAAACTGACAAAGAGAATGTCTAGCGTCTTATACTTACCTAAATTATATTCGACGATTATTATTTTCATCAGATAAGTATATCATCAATTGCTAGCCCATTTAATATAAGAACTGATTTTATCGTTGCTTTTATGAGCATTGTAATCGATGTCTTCACTTTCTCTTTCATAATTACCTTTCTGCGTCTTAACAATTCATATAACACAATATCGATAAAAACAATTGACTCAGGCTAAAAATTGTAAGTAAATCTGCTTAGCGCGTCTAGCTCGTTGTTTAATATAATAGATACCTAAGATAAACTGATACATACCTTTTTATCCTATAACAGCTCCCGTGCCTTCGCTTGCGTATTACATAGAACTCAGACAGGGGCACTGGATACAATAATAGCCTATGTGCATCCGGGAGATGTATTTTATATACTCACTGGTCTTTTTTTACTGGAACAGTTTCAGTGACTAACCCTTACGTACAAACTTACATCTCACTGAAATTATGTACCACTTTATTACTAATATTGATAGACTATAGCTTCTGCCCGCGACTCCTCTGCGTGGAACTCGTTTATATCGTAGCTCCATACAAACTTTCACCCCCCAGTTCATCCCCTTGGGGGATGATTTCCGGGATAAAAACCATCCTTTGTCCTTTCCCAGGACTCAAACTATCTCTATACCAAATTTCATCCAAATCGGTTCAGCGGTTTAAGCGTGAAGAGGTAACAGACAGACAGACAGACACACTTTCGCATTTATAATATTAGTATGGATATGGATATGGATTATACATATATTACACTAGCTTCTGCCCGCGACTCCATCCGCGTGGACCTCGTTTATATCGTAGCTCCATACAAACTTTCACCCCCGATTTCACCCCTTTAGGGGATGATTTCCGGGATAAAAACTATCCTATGTCCTTCTTCGGGATTCAAGCTATCTCCATACCAAATTTCATCTCAATCGGTTCAGCGGTTTAAGCGTGAATAGGTAACAGACAGACAGACAGACAGACAGACACACTTTCGCATTTATAATATTAGTATGGATATATATTGGCACTGTGACAAGATCCGAAAAGTGCTTCAATTGCGCTTGACTATGCAATGATGGACCCAAAAAAAATACAATTTATTTTGGTTTTAATCCATTTTAGATTAAAGGTGAGTCTTGGCAGATAGATGTCAAATATATAAAACATGGCTTCGCACATAGCCGGTGGTTATGCACCTTAACGGCCCGGCCACGACATTGCGCGAATTGCGGCGCGGCAAGAGTCTTATCTGTTCATTGCGCGGTCGAGACGCGCAGCGCACTGTGGATAGTTGGGATCACACGCAATGAATTAGTAAAACCGCTGCCGCTGCCGCCGCCACGCAATGTCGTGGCCGGGCCATAAGGTGCATAACCACCGGCTATGTGCGAAGCCATGTTTTATATATTTGACATCTATCTGCCAAGACTCAAGGGGCCCGAGGTTTTCATCGATTTTTGACAAGTTTTGAATCGTATCTCCTACTAGATAGAATTATAAATCAAATGGCTATCGGTTCTTCAATCTTTTATCTCCATTTTGGTACACCGGATTTTGAAACAAATGTATACTTCATTTTGTATTTTTTTTTTAATCATTGTCTAAAAAAACACTTATTTCGTATCTCTATTGACGTGAAAGATCTAACATATACGAACATTACATATTTGGGTTTGACTGTGACGTTGCTAGAAACTGGTCCAGGGTTTTCATTTTAAACCAAATAACACAAAAGTTATGGCCAGAAAACCAGTTTTTTGGCCTAAAATTGTTCAACTTTGATGGCAAATATCTCGAAAACAATGAACTTTGAAGTAAATATGGGATATTATATTGCTTAAAGCAGTTTAGTTAGCAGTTGTTGTTAATATAATAAGCTACAAAAAACATTAGAAAACTAAGGGATTCAGATCGTAGGTCATTGGCGTATGGGAGCCCTTTAAAGGAACAATACCCGCTCACGTGCTAATTGCTATCGTAGACGCAACATGTCGTTTATTCATGACCTACACAGAACATAATGAAGTGAGTTGTAAAAAAACCATTGTTTAACAAGACAAAATGCCCATTCAATGTAAAACAGCGATTGTAGGACCTTTATGCAACACTTAAAAATTCAATGAACACAATCAAGTACATACTATTACGTTAAATGTTACATTAAGAAAACATGGAGATACAGTTTTATTTCAGAAAAAAATAATAAGTACTACACTTTTAGCTTTTACTTAAAATATTGCTACTCAGAATGGATTAGGCCATACGGAGTTTAATTCGTATGTATTCTATATGACGGATAAATATCGTTATCGATATCTTGCTGACAAACTAGCACTAAGACTCTGAATAAACAAGTATCGAATTTAATCAAATCAACTAAATCTAATGTAAGTAAACGCCTGCGAGGAATATAAATATGATTTAAATCCAACCCTACTTCTCTAATCCTTAGATAATTACCATAAACAAAAGATAACTTGTCCATAACTCAAACAACTAGAACCATTGTGCTCGCATCTGATAACAGCGATAACCTTTGACTTGTCCAGCATAGCACGAACGGGTTAAGCTATAGCTCGCTTACAGGTACAGAAATCTTTCCTATAAGCCAGGCAACAGTTACTCTAACATCAACGTAATAAAGACTTTATGTATATAAATACTTTATTGTACACATAACACAGGTCAAAATTCAAACATAACAGGTTAAATCGGTAAAAAGGCGAACTTATCCCTGTAAGCGTTCACTTCCTAATAACCTTTGAGCAATTGAGTGGAGATCAGACCCCGTAGCATGGACGGCCTTATCACACGATAAGTGACAGGATAGAGCGTCCGTCAGTGGCTGACACCGCTCGAGAGACGCTCTCGCTGAGACGACGCTCCTATCTTATCACTTATCGCGTGATAAGGCCGACCACGGTACGGGGTCAGGAACAAAAATATAGACAAATTAACACGTGTCCAGAGACGTATTCACCTTTACGCTAGAGTAAATTAATCTTAATACATATACAGAGCGATCTGTTCCCGCTTCATCGGTATCTCCCTCTATAATCATGGTACCTGTCATGGCTGTTAGACCAGTCAACCGATATCAATAGTTTATGTACCTACAGGAAAAAATATACGGCTATCAAATTTTACGCTCAACAACTATGTAACGTGACACATCATTTGAAACGAGCGATACCCGGCGTTCATCACCTTCATTATATAGTAAGCTACTTATATGACACTCCAGTCAAACTGATATAACTGGAATGTTCAGTAGTTTATAGAAGTAGGATCTAACTTAGAAAGATTTCTTCTCGAAAATTTACGTTTGTATCATAAAAAGGTTTAAATTCTGCTACATATATGTAAACGATTCTTATCTTTATAGAAAACGGTGTGAGATTGCACGCTTCCCAATGCTTGACACCTTAATGTCTAATAGTTGACACGTATTGTTCACCTCTATAGTTTTGACATAAGATTGAAAGTTTCATGTTTGGCCAGTGTCTGGCGACGTTTAGCTTATTTGTTAAAATTTCAATGCCATGTTCAGTTATTTTTTATATAAAAGACTGTCCAGCAGTGACTGACCCTAGTCTCACCTGGCCCCTATTTCACCACATCGACAATAGTCGCCTGACACTGACAAATCGACTTACATGGCTGCGTCGACAGGTTAAGTTGGTTGCTGGACAGCCTATTGACCCAGCAATGTACGTGAAATAGGGCCCTAATGGTAAGCGACGACAGAGCCTAAGATGAAGCTCACTGCTGGTTCAGTAATAGTCTATTCGCATTTGTTTTGAAGGCACCTAGATCGAATAGTTCTCAGGAAACACAGATGAAGGGAGCGAATTCCATTCCTCAGCAGTTCGCATCAGGGAAGACGAGGCAAATAAATGGTACGTTGACAACATAAGGATGCCTTCGCTTCCCACGCCTGGTCGTTCGGTGATGGAACGGGGAAGGAATTCAGTTGTGCAGTTCCTCCAAAATGTATCCGTAATGTATCAAGTTTGGTCAGACATTTTGTATAAAAACACATACACCTCATTGACTTGGGTATGTTGCTATGCAATTAGAGCATAATTGGTACGCGTGGGTGGTAGCGTTTTTAATTTTAAATGGAAAAATGACATGTTCTGCTTGACATAATGCTGTTATGACTAAGTGTATATGGTCATTTAGTTCGTTTTATTGTTGTTTGGACCTGTTTAAATTTTCACACGACTATCTACCCATATCGGGCAACCGTGGGCACCAATTACGGTCTAACTATGTAATTTTGAACACGGCTTGGGCACTTACCCAATGACTCAATTATAAATGGTCTGCGTGGTACTTGGTCTATGTTCGGTTCCCTTTTGAGAATGGAGTTTAGTAACGGGTTTCTAAATTAGTATAATCGTTTGTCTACACTGTTGAGATGCTCAATAGGTAGTAACGATGTCAGATTGCCGCCAAAAAAAAGTTTTACGTGTCTGTCTATGTATCTGTCTGTGGTATCGTAGCTCCTAAAGGGATGAACCGATTTGCGTTTAGTTTTTTTGTGTCATAGATAATTTTATCCCAAGTGTTCTTAGCCATGTTTCATGACAATCTGTTTAGCCGTTTTTGAGATATTGGACTTTGAAATGAAAATGTCGGAGGTTTCTCAACTTTTCTAAGTTGTAGTTATTTACGTTCACTTGGAAGTTAGATTTTTTCACAGCTGCAAGGGAGTAACATATGGTTTTAAGTTCTACTGGAAACCTCCACGCGTTTCTGAGATAAAGGGTCTTGACGGACCGACAAACGAACAACAAAGTCATCCTAGAAGGGTTCCGTTTTTTCCTCTTGAGGTACGGACCCCTAAAAAGTACACTTGAAATGGCCAAAAAATTACTAATATCCTAATTATCCAGTCATTTATTTTATTACGTTAGTAATTTAATTACTACTGAATTTGTCCTATCGACGCAATGTGTCGCTGGCTCAGTTCCAATTTGGTGTATAATTTGTTTACCATGCCCAACCAGTTTTCCTCATTTAGCGAAAAACATTCGAACATGTGTCTTGTCTTGTGGCGAACATTTGGTGAAATGCCTTATTCCTAAATACATACGATCGTAATTTGCGTGGCGTGGTTTTTGTTAATTGTTCTGGCCGAGTTCAACCATGTTATGATACAAAGGTTGTAAGTAATGGTAATATAATGTTCATATACTTAAGACTTTTTTCGTAAGCAAAGGAGTACAGTTGTCTTCCGAATAACTCTAATTGCAGTTAACATGTCGTGAATAGATGGTTCAAAATATTTAGTTTGCTTTAGAACTGGGTTACTCTAAGTGGCTGCCTGGGAAGGGACCCAGTTAGAACTTTCAAAGTTAGAGAGTTGAGTTCGGAAAGTGTGCTTTTAGAAAATGATTGCGAATATCGTTTCGTATAGTTGGAATGATTAATAAAATAAAAGGTTTTGTTAAACTTCTAAAACTCTCTGTTAGTATGATATTTGGAGGGAAATAGAAACAAGTGACGTCAAGATTTTTCGATATTTATGTTATTAACAATGTATAAAATAACAAAATAAGTTCCGGTAGGAATTTTCGGAGTAATTTCTAGAGTTTTGTTGTATATTAATGTAAGAATAATAATCAAACATATCTGGAAAAGTATAAAAAAGCTAGAGATTCACTTATTGATGTGTACTAGTATATCATTCAAAATTATTTGGGGTTAACAGGGTCAAAAAAATACTACATTAAATATTTATCAACATTTACTTTTTTATCTTAAATTGTGCTGTAGTATAATTTTTATTAGTTTCGTCGAAATATTTATATGTTTATAGATAACCTTAAGTAATGAATGCTTAATTACTTGCTTTAAAAAATCAGTTAAAAGTATAATACGCAATGCAGACATAACGTAATTTAAAAAACCTTTTTGTACGCCGTAACAAAATCTTTTATTATGAAGGGTAACGGTATCAACACAGCATAGAAATATTAATAACCAAATTTACAAATATACCTGTGCACTCCAAGCAGAACCAGAACATCACTTCAACGCCTTATTCCAAGGTAACAAAGGTAGTTATTGTGAAACAGATGAGTGAGTGGACGGTAATGACGAAGACAATAGTAATGAAAGGAAAGGAATCTTCGGTACCATTACTCCTGTTTAGACACCACACACGTTCGATGGAATAAATGGATGCACCTATTTCTGTTGTACGATGGATCATAGTGATTAATTGCTCGTGTTGTGTTATCTGGCGGTAATGCAGGTTGTTGTTGGAATGTTTTGTGTTTACTTGTAAGTGCTCCGTTGGAGTTAGATAGATCCAATTGTGTGGCTGAGAAGTAAATACGGATTACATTCTGTAGGCATTTTTAGTGTTAGAGGGGGTGGTGATACCTATGAACTTATCAATAGTAATATTATAAATTCGAAATTGTGTCTGTCTGTTAACTCTTCACGCTTAAACCGCTAAACCTATCAAATAAGATGACATTTGTTATGGAGATAGTTTGAATCTCGAAGGAGGATATAGGATAGTTTTCAACCCGGAAATCATCGCCTAAGGGTGAAATGTGAAAGTTTGTATGGAGCTTCCATATAAAAGAGTTCCACGTGGATGGAGTCGCGGGCAGAAGCTAGTAATAATATAAACTTAAATGTGGAAGGGTTTAAGAGCCTGAGGGTACAGTAATTAGGATCATTGCGAACACAAAAATAATTAACGTGGAGTTTCCACGATTATTAAGAGAGGTGACCCACAGCAACATGTCATCTCGCTTATATTTAGAGTACCTTACCATAATAGATGCCATCCGGTGGCCACTCGGACACTGAAACTACGCGTCATTGTTTTAATTATAGGGCCTTGGTCTTTGGTCCACGCTGCACACCGCATACAGTGTCAAGTTGTATGGAAGTAGCTACCTTTCTATAGACCGGAGACCATGGACTAACAAATTTTATGAATACAAATTAAGGGTTATTTTACCGCGTGGGTTCTTCACAGTACCTATACATATTACTAGTAAGATCATGTAAAATCATGTAACGGCAATAACAAAATAAAAATGCCAGATTAGGTCGCGATACAGATAATGAATCTAAATAGAAAATAGTATTTAGTTGATGAATAAAAACTAATGATTCGCTGTAACTGCAGTGGAAAACATTACCAATTTAACACCAATAATGGTTAATACTTACTCGTAATATGAATAATTTAGTTTTTTTTTTGAAGACAAGTAAGTTTTACATCAAGTAGTACTCAAAGGTAGTATTCACTAAATCCTACTAATATTATAAATGCGTAAGTTTGGATGTTTAGATGTTTGATGTTTGGATGTTTGTTACTCAATCACGCATAAGCGGCTCAGCCAATTATGATGAAGTTTTGCACCAAGATAGTTTAAAGCCTGGATTAAAATATAAGATATAAATATTTTATCCCGGGTCCACGCAGACGAAGTCGCGGGCGGACCCTAGTTGGGTATAAATTTTAAATCCGGTATAGTTATTAACCTTGACGTTTCGAACGTGTGGTGTGGTGGTGATCTAAGTCGTAAAATGTTTCTTCTATTAGACCAAATAAAGAAATTATTAGGATTTTAGAAATTCTAATAATCGACATAAATTATTGCAAACATTGGGTAAATACCTACTTATGTATATTTAAAATGAACAATTTCATTCACTGCAAAACCATATTGAAACGGTTAATCAAAGCAGACTCATAAAACCGTACAAATAAAGAACTTAATTAGAAACTAAGGCTCCAGCCTGTTCTCATTAAAATATAATATTCATCAAAACACATTCAAGTTCTAAACCTCAAATTTAATAAGATTATGGTCTTAGTTATTTTCATTTGCAACACAATTTACATATTTAATCTTGGGTTATTATGATAGATCTATAACTTTAAATAGCGAGATCTTTCTTTTTGGGTGACCTACAATATGTTATTCGTCTCATGCATAAGTTCTAAAACACACATAATATATTTAAAAAGTTCACATGCATCAATATTAGTGCAAATTTAATCAAACGCAACATAAAATAATAAAAACGTTATATTTAATTACATGATTAGATTAGATTAGATTATTTAGTTCATGATAAAAAATTACATTACAGATATTACATACCTATAAATACAACACAAGCTTCTTAAAGCTTTTCTACTATTCAAAGTATTTAAAGTGATCGTCTATTTCGACCAGATACTAAAGTCTAAAAATAAGATGCACTTCAGATGATAAGACTGCTATGATTATTATTATTAATTACCTACACTTGTTATAGCCATTAATTATAACATAAAAATAACCAAAGCCATTAACCGATGGGCGGGGTCGCTCGAACAGACAACCATTTCCAAAGTGTTAGTGAAAAACATCACAAGTACATACGATTTTTAATCCTCTATATCCTATTCCATATAAGCAGCGAACAAAAAAAAACATAGAAGTCTAAGTAGCGCCGCAAAATAGCCCCACAGAATGGGTGCTATTGCCATTATGCGGAGATGGGGGCGGGCGGGGTGTCAAAACGATGCCAGGCAGCTTTAGGCACATGTTTGGGTAGAAATTTGTATGGAGCTCGCGGTCTATGGTTTTTTCTTTCGCTGCCTATAAGACTAAAAAATCGTGCGATAATAGAAGTGCGATTTCAAGGAAAACTATTATATAAAACGCAATAACATCAGTATTGTTTGGTTTTAATAGCACTTAACCATCGAAATAAGTAAAACTAATACAATAATCTTACCCTTTAGGTACCCTAGATAAACGAAGAAATGTAGACGAAATTGTTGGTAAAATTTCTAATGTTGTATGGAGTGAGGTATAGTCTCTTTGTAGCGATATTGGAACTATTTAGCTTTAAAATGTTGATACATTTTAATTTGTATTTGTGAGACTTTTCTTTTGCAAGACCAAATAACAATCTTACACAAATCGACCTTGTCCCAAATTAAGCCTTGTACTATTGGTACTAGACGACGATAAACTTAGGTACTTATATAGATAAATAAATACTTAAATACATAGAAAACACCCATGACTCAGGGACAAATATTCGTGCTCATCACACAAATAAATGCCCTTACCGGGATTTGATCTCAGGATTGACAAAAATTTGACATGTAAAACTACGTTTTATCAAGGAATAAATGAAATGAAATGAAAGATCTCTTGCTTCGTAGCCAGGGTCACTACCAACTAGGCTAATAAAGCGGTCGTCAGATTTAGGTTGAATAAACATTTTGGCAAGGTATAAATTTAACCTTATCATTAA
Source organism: Epinotia ramella (assembly GCA_947578815.1). NCBI lineage: Eukaryota > Metazoa > Arthropoda > Insecta > Lepidoptera > Tortricidae > Epinotia > Epinotia ramella. Next base: position 28,222,307 of record OX388204.1, on the reverse strand, counting down.
CTTACATAATCAACATTATCGTCATCCTATCGTTTACTTTACTTAAAACTTTATCTGATTTTCTGGTTTTCTGATACTACTTTTAAACTTAATTTTACACGATTCTTTCATTAAAATTTCAGGCACATTTCGAATATCTTTCAGTCAGTATTGAAAAACACGCACCTACTAATAGCATCATCATCGTGGATTTAATCATCATTCGCTTGTTCTTGTCCCATTTACTTGGGGTCGGCGCAGCATGTTTTTTTTCTTCCATACCTCTCTATCGCCCGTCAACTCATCATACACTTTCTTCCCATTAATATCATCTCTCACGCAGTCCATCCATCTTTTTCTTGATCTACCTCTTCTCTTACATCCCTCCACATTCATACTTAATGCCCTTCTAGTAACATGATCGTCAATTTAATGTACCTATTATGCCGGCTGTACACTCTCGGCCGAGACCTCCCGCCGAGAGTCTCGGAGAAGTTCTCGACGAGAGCACACCATGTACACTCTCGTTGCGTCATTTGAACAGCGGAACAACCCTTTGACTCGGCCGCAAAAACCGACACGCGACTGAGACGTACCGAGGCGAGACCCAAGCGGGCGAGACAAGGCGAGAGCATCATGTACACTCTCGTTCTCGGTCTGTCTCGGGGTGTCTCGCCGACAGTGTACAGGCGGCATTACATCCATGTTCTGATACCCGTTAGTCCGAATCATCAGCAGGTATATTAGCCTTAGTCGTGAGGAGGTCGCATGTCAGTCAGCCACACGCGCCCTGCGATCGCGGCTCGCTTTGAGCCACTGCAGCGGTCAGAGGGGCACTCTTGATGTCCCCCTGTTACACCAAATCACCACAGCTTAAGGGATCGAAATATGCACTTGTTCCATTAGATATTGCCTATTGGATTTATGCACATCCATAATGAATAATAATATAATGATCCATGCTAATCCATACTAATATTACAAACTGCAAAAGTGTGTCTGTCTGTCTGTCTGTCTATATGTTACCTCTTCACGCTTAGACCGCTGAACCCATTGACATGGAATTTGGTATGGAGGTAGATTGGAGCCCGAGGAAGGACATATGATAGTGTTAAGCCTGGAAATCATCGCCTAAGAGGATGAAAAGGAGTTTGTATAGAGCTACAATATAAACGAGTTCCACGCGGACGGAGTCGCGAGCAGAAGTTCTTATTGCATATGTCTTCGTGTGACAATGTCATCCTGTGCAAACTTGTCATTCATTCGCTTCATATGGCGCATTAGATGCTCGTTAGTCTGCTACTAATTTTAATCATCTGCTGCATTCAATTGGTGAACAATTCTGACACACTGTAAAACTCAAATTTCATTACTTTTCTTCCGTGATTTAAAATAGGATTAGGTTAACCTAGGGGGCGGTAAACATGACTGCTTCATATGGACACAAATGTATAGTGACTCGAATAATCCATATTACTGATAAAAGATACATTTTACTGATATAAGCTAACAAAGAAATGGTTGTGCGTACGCTATTGAAATGCACAATAATTTGCGAGTGAAAATGTAGTCCTTTTGTTACATTGAACGGACACACACGCGCATTTTTGTTCGACCCGAGGAGGCAAAAGCAGGTAGATTTCGTTTGGAGAAGATTTGAGGCTAGAACGTCTGAAGGTGGTCGCCAACTTAATTCGTAAGTTTTCGACACGGAAGATAAGAAGAGAATTACGGATCGGTTTCACTTCGGTGTGACGGCAGGCCATGTCGACCGCATCTATTTTAACCCGGCGGTCTGAATGGGCCTCGACTTGCATAGGTCGAGACTGAGCACTCTTCTAATTAAGTCCGAGGTTCGAAGCTGGGGCTATTTTTTGCACTTACTTTGAAAAGGTTCTTGGTATAAAGTGTTTTTGCCTCGTTAAATCATTTCTTGTTTTTATTTACTGGCTTCATTTTGATATGACAGGTAATTTTGGCGTGTCAGAATTGTTGCAAGTAAGAGGTACGAGTATTTTGAATGGATTATCGACTTTTGTTTTTATTTTGAAAGGCATATTAAGTCTCACGTGACTGCCATATTTGTCGGTCAATTTTATCTGCAATAACGTGTTTCGTAATTAGGCTCTTGCAGGGTAATTGCGGTACTGTTCGAACGCGGGTTAGGATAAAATAAGTGAAATTGATTGTACCTAAGGGAAAATTATTGACTATTGATGTGTCCTAACGCTCATTTGAAAAGTTACGCAGTTAGCTCCTTTGCTGTGAGCTAAAAGACATGCATCTAGTTGAGCAGAAGCGAGTCTTAAAATACTACTGAGAATTGAGAAGCGGGTCGTGGAACTACTCGTCTAGGCAACATGGGGTAACATGGGACATCTACAACTGTCTCATCTTTAAGTGACACCGCCGCGAAAACACTCATCCTGAAGAAGAACTCCCGAAGAGTTCAAAACATGTCGCCCGCAGTAACATTTAATACGTGAGTTGGACCGTGTAATTAATTGTATTATTTCAACTTGTCTCACAAAAGTTTAAATTTGATCTACAACTGTGTTGTTGTGTTGTAATGAGTACATGTGTGGTATTAGAAAATAATAATATGAGCTTTTAGTATACCTACTATTTATCCATCATCTCTCATACAATATATAATGATACTGGTATAAGCATTTATGTGAGCCACGCGCAACACCGTCCAGAACTAAAACAAAAACAGTCACCGACGCAACTCCCAACCTTACAGAATCACTCCAGCAAACTTCCACAACCATTTTAAAACACCCAACAAATTCTTTAAACTTACACACGGAACTGAAAACAAATTCTCGCTTCGTCATTGGAAGAAACAATGGATATGTGCTTAAAAAGTGTAACTTCAGTGTTGTCAAAAACAAGTCTAAGCAAGGTTTCAGTTTAGGATGTTGGGAGCGGGCCGCTCTAGTTTTGTAAAGAAAAGAGAGGAAGTCGGTAGCAGGACGAGGCTATGGTTACACCATGAGCGATAGCGGGTCAATTGGAATTGTTCAATTCGCAAGGATGTGCCTCATTCGTTCCTTTTCGTTGACTACTAGTTTGTATTTTGTCCATATCGAAAAACGTTAAATAAGTAGTACTAGCAGAAAACCAACTTCGAAATTAAAGAGTTGCCAGACAGCTGGTTGGGCGTATTACTTGAGGCAATCAAGTACAAACGACAACACTGTAAACTGACCATCCTGTGTTTATATAGAACCGTATTACAATGCACTTAAGGTGCACCGATGGTCAGTTAGCTGTGTTGTCGATAGTACCTGAAAAAACAGTATATTGGATGAACCGATCTATCTAAAATTTCGCGGCAAAGTAGTAAAATCTAGGGATTTGAGCTCGTTAGAATTATGTTGATGAGTTGAACTGCGGCCGACGCAGTAATTGTAATAATTATCGGCAGAGAAAGTCCAACCGGTAATTCAAATAATGAAATGTTTTACGGATAATTTAATGAAATTGCTGCATTGCCCGTTTCTTTTTCCGCTCCTGCACTGTATACTCACCCGGCGCTGCTCTCTCTTTGCAACTCGCAACTTAGACAAACTTGTTTCCGTACAAGAAATATACATTTTGCTGCTTCGAATATAAGTTTAAGTTCGCGGTGTACGCTGATTTCTGTTTACTTTTCTACGTAAATGGGGTACGAGGGACGGGAATTGGTCTCTTTTGATATTGTTAAACTTATTTATTACGAGAACAATATTTCTTTGCTATTCCGCTAAAAAAAACGTGCTGGTCTATCAGTGAAGATAAGATGCAACTATTTGCGTATAAACATGCAAAAAATTACAGCAAACCACCACCAATATTGACAAAAACCTCGACACGTGTTTCGCCTCTCTACGAGGCATCATCAGGAGATGCTGGCAGGAGATGTTGCTTGCGCCACGTCCACTGAGCAAATGAGCCGCCCGGAGCCGTCCGCCATATTTATATTCTGTCCCCCCATACTACCATTCATGCGTGAAAGAGATGGAAGAACACGTAGTAACGGTGATGACGCAACATTCAATTGTTCGTTAATAATAACGCCTCTATTGTTGTACCTAATTATTTCTAGTTGTTCTAGAACACTTAAACGCAATCCTTTTTCGCAAACATGCAAGATGTTGTAAGAATGATTGTCAGACAACGCATGGTTATTCTCCAATAAATGTTTTGCAAAATTAGACTTGTCCGGGTGATTATGCCGGTACGACGCAACATGTTCTTTATACCTAGTGCTAAAACTACGGCCTGTTTGTCCCACATAAACTTTATTGCAATTGTCACAGCCAAGCTTATAGACTCCCGACTTTTTTGCGCTTTCCACTTTCTCCTTGCCATTGCACAGTCTAAAGCGCAAGGTGTTATTCGTTTTGAAAGCCACGTTTATGTCGTTAGACTTTAAAATGTTGTAGATCTTATCAGACAACTTGCCAACATAAGTTATGCTTGCTTTGTACTTTTTAGGTGGGTCCAAAGATCGTGCAGCGTACAGAAGATTGTTTGTCATTCTAGCCCGTTTTTTCCCAATAATACCATCCACGTGAGACTTGCTGTAACCGTTTGAAATTGCCAAATGGTATATATTACTTAATTCCATTTTATAATGATCATCAGAAAGAGGCACTGTCAATAACCTATGTGCATAACAATGAAAAGCAGCTAACTTATGTTGCCATGGATGAGTGGAAGAAGCCGGGATAACTGTATCTGTATGCGTAGGCTTACGGTAAATTTGGAATTGATGTTTGTTATCTACCTTAGTAATCGTTAAATCCAAGAAATTCAGTGAGTTATTCTGTTCTAATTCCTTCTTAAACTTGATTTTAGGATGCTTGTTGTTGATTTCATTCACAAAAGTATCCAGTTGACTCATATTACCCGTCCAACAAATAATCAAATCATCAACATACCGAAAATAATATAAAATATTATTATTATCCACAATGTGTTGGTTCTCAAAATGATCCATGAAAATATCTGCCATCAAAGGACTAAGTGGGGAACCCATTGCCAAACCGTCACCTTGCAGATAATATTGCCCCCCAAATCTAAAATAATTTTGTCGCATACAGACTGTCGCCAATTCTATTAATTCATCTACCTCCCCTGGATGCAGCCTCTGTTTTTCAAAAAGTGCTCTGAGAATGTCTAAAGTATTCAAATATGGTACATTTGTAAACAAACTATCCACATCCAGTGACAAAAGAATAGCATTTTGTGGCACGTTGATGTCTTTGATCCTTTCGATTAAATCCAAACTATTCTTTAAACAATATTTTGGCTCAAAATTAGACTTCTGTCTTATGATACCATTCAACCTTCTAGCCAATTTATAAGTCGGTGCACTCAAATACGAGACAACTGGACGAATCGGGATATTATCTTTATGTATTTTTGGAAGACCATACAGAATTGGTGCTTGAGGATTCATGGGTATGACCGTGTTTTTTAGATGCTCTGTTTCAAAAACAAATACAGAGTTCTTCACAACATTTCTTAGATCTTTCTGGAAACCAGGCGTTGGGTCCTTCCGTAAAACCGAAAAACCATCACCCTGAATAAGATCCATTACTTTCTGGCTATATTGTTCCCTACCCATGATGACTATGCAATTCCCTTTGTCTGCTTTTGACACCACTAAATCGTTTTCATCCACTTTCTGTCGAATAGACCTCAGCAATAACACGTCAGAGTCAGGCGCACTTCTCCTCAATGTACATGTGTTTTTTAATGCATTTGCTACGGTGACCTTTGTATCCATATCATTATTGCTCAGAACTATTGCGACCTCAGCATCCACTGCTAAATTTTCCAAAGCTTTTTGAGACACCTTAGGTCTTAAATTATACTTCAATCCCTTATCTAACAGTTTGACCTCATCTTCTAAAAACTCAATGTCGGTTAGGTTTTTTACACGAGGGTGGAAACTGTGCTGAGTGGTTAGGCCATCACGCCTTTCAGTTAAGTTGAAATCAGTGCTCGACCTAGTAAGCCTATGTAGTTTGTCGATCTGTTTCACATACATTTGGTGCGCAAGCTCAGAAGCAAAATATCTCGCTTTTTGGTCCAAAATATCAAATTCAATGTTATGCAATTTAAAGGAAAGCTCCGAATACAAAACTTTAAGGTGTAGCTTTAATTTATCCCTGATTGAAAACCAAGAACGTGATTCTTCATTCAGCCATATTTTCCGAGCCCTATTAATAGCCACCTGAGATGCCCTACTAGAACTATTACAACGTATGTTGATATAATTAGGTACCACATGAAGACGTTTACACTGTTGATTAAACCAAACGTTCTGGACAGCTGCTCGGTGTTGTTTAGTTAGCTTGACATAAAGTCGTGCCTGTTCGGCTATGCTTGCCGTTTTCAAATAATTTATTGAATCAGGCGTTACTTTGCGGAAGTCCATGATATATTACGAGAACAATATTTCTTTGCTATTCCGCTAAAAAAAACGTGCTGGTCTATCAGTGAAGATAAGATGCAACTATTTGCGTATAAACATGCAAAAAATTACAGCAAACCACCACCAATATTGACAAAAACCTCGACACGTGTTTCGCCTCTCTACGAGGCATCATCAGGAGATGCTGGCAGGAGATGTTGCTTGCGCCACGTCCACTGAGCAAATGAGCCGCCCGGAGCCGTCCGCCATATTTATATTCTGTCCCCCCATACTACCATTCATGCGTGAAAGAGATGGAAGAACACGTAGTAACGGTGATGACGCAACATTCAATTGTTCGTTAATAATAACGCCTCTATTGTTGTACCTAATTATTTCTAGTTGTTCTAGAACACTTAAACGCAATCCTTTTTCGCAAACATGCAAGATGTTGTAAGAATGATTGTCAGACAACGCATGGTTATTCTCCAATAAATGTTTTGCAAAATTAGACTTGTCCGGGTGATTATGCCGGTACGACGCAACATGTTCTTTATACCTAGTGCTAAAACTACGGCCTGTTTGTCCCACATAAACTTTATTGCAATTGTCACAGCCAAGCTTATAGACTCCCGACTTTTTTGCGCTTTCCACTTTCTCCTTGCCATTGCACAGTCTAAAGCGCAAGGTGTTATTCGTTTTGAAAGCCACGTTTATGTCGTTAGACTTTAAAATGTTGTAGATCTTATCAGACAACTTGCCAACATAAGTTATGCTTGCTTTGTACTTTTTAGGTGGGTCCAAAGATCGTGCAGCGTACAGAAGATTGTTTGTCATTCTAGCCCGTTTTTTCCCAATAATACCATCCACGTGAGACTTGCTGTAACCGTTTGAAATTGCCAAATGGTATATATTACTTAATTCCATTTTATAATGATCATCAGAAAGAGGCACTGTCAATAACCTATGTGCATAACAATGAAAAGCAGCTAACTTATGTTGCCATGGATGAGTGGAAGAAGCCGGGATAACTGTATCTGTATGCGTAGGCTTACGGTAAATTTGGAATTGATGTTTGTTATCTACCTTAGTAATCGTTAAATCCAAGAAATTCAGTGAGTTATTCTGTTCTAATTCCTTCTTAAACTTGATTTTAGGATGCTTGTTGTTGATTTCATTCACAAAAGTATCCAGTTGACTCATATTACCCGTCCAACAAATAATCAAATCATCAACATACCGAAAATAATATAAAATATTATTATTATCCACAATGTGTTGGTTCTCAAAATGATCCATGAAAATATCTGCCATCAAAGGACTAAGTGGGGAACCCATTGCCAAACCGTCACCTTGCAGATAATATTGCCCCCCAAATCTAAAATAATTTTGTCGCATACAGACTTCTGCATACAAACTTATTTATATAGTGCTATTCTTGTAAACAGATTGGCTTTTTTTGTTCAATGGAAAAAAAGATCAAATAGGAAGGCGTTATGAATCGATGCAACTCCTGAAGGCGGGTGAAAAACCGATCCTTACGGCCCTTCAGAAGATGTTCGATACCGTGCTACTGGAAGGGAGAGTGCCAAAGGCGAGGAACAGAGGTGAGGTGGTGCTGTTCTTAAAAAGGGCTACCGATCCATCTCACCACTGAGCCATAAGCTGTTTTCGAGGGTCATTACGAATCGTCTCGCACGCAGGCTTGATGACTTCCAGCCTTCCGCACAAGCCGGTTTCCGAAGAGGTTTTAGTACTATAGACCACATTCATACGCTCAGTCAGGTTATACAGAAGACTAAGGAGTATAACCTGCCTGTCTGCGTTCGTGGACTACGAGAAAGCCTTCGATTCCATCGAAACCCGGGCTGTGCTACAGTCTCTCCAGCGGTGCCAAGTAGACTGCTGCTATATCGAAGTACTGAAGCGTTTGTACGAGAACGCCACCATCATCAGTCTGACTCCAGGATCAGAGCTCGAAACCTATTCTGCTGAAACGGAGTGTCAAGCAAGGGGATATTATTTCACCAAAACTGTTCACCGCTGCACTGGAGGACGTTGTCAAGACTTTGGACTAGAGAAGGCTAGGCGTCAAAATCAACGGTGATGTCACATCTTCGGTTTGCTGGTGATATAGTTGTCTTGACTGTGACCATGAAGGACTTGAGTGCCTACTATGTTCGATGATCTCAGTAGAGCCTCCGAGCGAGTAAGGATGAACATGGATAAGACGAAGAACATATTAAATGTCCATTTAGCACCAACTCCCATTTCAATCAATCACTTTACGCTCGAAGATGTAGTGTTGTTCTTTGCATGATCGCATCAGACTGCAGCAGAACCAAGGTAACCGATAAAGCCCTCTGAATCGCTAAACTTAAGAAGCGGTGGACGGAGAACATTGCACGTAGAACCGACGATGGTCGTTGGGGCGGCAAGGTTCTCGAGTGACGACCACGTACCGCGACTCGGGAGGCGCAGGGTGGGTAGAAAAGTTGGACTGATTACCTGGTAAAGTTCGCGGGAGTCCGCTAGATGCAGGTGGCGCAGGACCGGTCATTGTGGCACTCTTTAGAGGAGGCCTATGTCCAGCAGTGGATGTCTGTTGGCTGATATGATGATGGTGATGATGAAATTGATGCATAAACATGCTTTTATTAAAAACTGACAATAATTTTGTAAAATAAAGTTCCATAAAGTAAAGTTCTAACTTAGAATTTTACGAACAGCAAAATTTATCAAGACAATTTGCATGGTATGAGGAGCAGTGTGTAGGTACACAGTAAGTGACAATAGCCGAACTACGGCTTCAAGGCAAGATAACTGTAATTAGTACAACTACATTTAACAATGGATATATTTTTTGGCCCATTGCAGTGAAGGAGGGGAATCCTGAGGACCGGATATGGTGGTCCCAATTGGGAAAGGCTTATGTCCAGCAGTGGACAACAGCTGCTGACGATGATGATGATGTTGATAGCAGTGAAATTCGAGATGGCACACTCTTTTTTACAGAAGAAGATATTATTATATCCCCAATTTTATTATTTCATTCGTTATCAGCATGACCAGAGACATCAAAAGGAAAAATATATCGCCCTCATTCAAATATCGCAGATCGAATGCTGGCCTAGCTTGCTAATTATAGATCTAGTACTGTTATGATCACACACAAAAACCTTTCAGAGATGCAAAGTAATGATACGAGGAAGTGCCCGAACGGGGCGAGCGGCAAGTTCGCAGCAAGTTGGGTGATAATTTTAATGACTTTTAGTTCCTAGTTGGTTAAATGGGGTTTATCGGAAGTTAACTCGATTTGATATTGGAGGAAAAATTAGTTATTCGATGTCAGAGTTAGACTTAAGTTTTAGGTTATGACTGTAAAATTTACTGAGATATCAGAGGGCCCAACAGACGCTAAGGTTTCACATTCCAATCTGATATTAAGGCGCCGTAGGTTCAGCGAAGTTAAGCGAACGGAGTTTTTGAAACAATATAATGCGTCTGTTTCTAATAATATGGTTTCAAAAAAATACGAATAGTAATCTTGAAGCTTTTCTGTAGGGAGATCAGTGATTCAAAACATGATTAAGCAATTTTCGCTTGATAGAAAAAATTACGAACATATGTAGGTCTAAAATACACTTTCAAAATTCGTAACAAATTATGCACAAAAGCTAAAAATATTAAAATTGCTTCCAAAAATCGGCAATATCATGTTTGCGAGAACTTAGTGATTACTTTTTTATTTATTTAAACGGCCAAAAAATTTAAATTAAAAAACATGAAATCTGCGCTTCCGAGCACTTATGCTCAGTGAGAGGGAGAGAAGACCATGAACCTACGGCGCCTTAATGGATATCACGGAAATGGATAAAACGGATAGCATTATCAGCGTGTTGATACATGCGGGCAGTATGCGTGGAAACGAGCGCCAAACATAGATTATCAATTTGGCAACGCAACGAGAACTTTTTCAAATGGTAGCCACTTCAAGTTTGGTAAAACAGTAGATTTATTTCACGATATTCACGAATTTATTTCACGATATTCACGAATTTATTTCACGATATTCACGAATTTATTTCACGATATTCACGAATTTATTTCACGATAAAAATTACAATATAAATGCGCATTAATGTTTAAAAATACAAGAATTTCTACCACGATCGTTGATAATAATTATACTTCTTCTTCTTGATATTTAAGAGCTAAGCTCTTATCGGTGTAGCTCAAAGTAGGCCCTCCATCTACTCCAATTCCAGGCAACCTCTTTGATATCGCAATACGAGCTAACATCAACTCTAATTATAATTAAAATGTAAAAATAAAATAGTATTATATGTCCTAAAAAGGATTGTAATATCATTCAAATTGTGATAATTATGTAACATTTGAACCGGACGTCCTTCGGCTACATGTGTAAAGAACAATAGCTGGGATGCCGGTTTTTTTCTATCAAGTTTTATTTAATTGTTACCTATAATTAAATGAAAGTGGGTACGACTGGGTAGGTTGGAATAGCTCGTGATTATTTGCAATATGAATACAATATTCGAATATGTGCCCTAAAATGAAGTAGGTACTATAAATGACATTAAATAAATAAAAATACAATATAATATTTCACTCGATGGAAATAGTACGAATATTGAACAGAACATGCAATTTAATCTACATAACTTGCAATCGAACAAAAATAAAATAAACTTTTTACAAAATAAAACCTACCTAACCCAACCATTAATACAAATATACTGACAATTTATTACTTTGTTTCAGGTACGAAATACGGCTGAACGTAAAACGAGTGATTTAAATACGATGAACACTACAAATAATTTGCAATTGATATTACAAGGTAAGCCCTGTATTTTTATAATTATTGCGATAATTTCGATCATAGCGGAAAATTGAAAAATTATTTGCCATGAGCGGGATTTCAACCTCTGGAATCCGTCCATTGCGATAATGTTCCAGTGTCAACACACTGCCCCAACGTGCATATCGATAAAAGTATGGTTAAAGTCACAACATTACTGTTAGCATAGCTGTGTGTGTGGTAGGTAGTATTGTAATTTTACTGGTATAAATATTACCTGATCTTTGTGACTCTCTCAGTGACCTCTAAAATGGGAGACATTTTTAGGGTTCCGTACATCAAAAGGAAAAAACGGAACGTCTGTCTGTCCGTCAAGACCCTTTTACTCAAAACCGCGTGGAGGTATCGAGTTGAAATTAAAACCATATGCAAAATCAAACTTCTAAGTTAACGTAAAAAAATATACGGCCGTTTATGCTGCAAACAACGTATAATTCAACATTCTCAAGGGAATCAATTGGGGTGCTTTCCGTTGACCTAGAGCTATGCAATTTGGCAAGTAATATCGTCTTATACTACAAGTACAGTGAACAATCTGAAAACTATACGTTTGTAGTTACGGAACCCTCGGTGGGCGAGTTCGACTCGCACTTGTCCTCGGTTTTTTAAGTTTGTAATGCAGAAATTAATTGCTATTCCTATTCATAGCTTTATATGTCAAACGGTATGTGAGAAAACTACATGTGTGAGACAAACACATAAAGGTGTTTCGTTTAAAAAAACGGGGGTCTATTTAAGATTCCATTGAAACAAATTTAAGATTGCAGTCCTCAATAAATCAATTAAATTTAACAAACCACAGTGGCAGAAATCTCCAAATTGGCTGGTTTAAAATACGGCAAAATTCGGATTTTACAACCGACAATACAATCAAGTTCAACGTCAGAGACATGTCGAAACATAATAAAATGGCGGCGAAATAAAATCTGTCGCATTCTTATTTTAAATTTTCGACGGTTGCAAGTGACAGCGGCAGCGGAAATGAGGCGACGCCTTGGGGTTGACATGCGAAAAAAATTAGTAAGTAACTTTTAGTAAGTAACTAGTTTCGTTTTTAAGCGAGTTAACACAGTTCATGAAGATGAGAAGAAAATTTGATTTTGGAAGGCTTTTTAAGGCTCTCAAACTAAGCGTACAGTAATTCTGAAATAATTATTTACATATAACTTTGGTATGTCAAAAGTTTATTATTTGAACGGAACTGTAAAAACACACACAAACCAGTAATGTAAAAATATATAAAACAACTCTGAATTCGCTTCTGCTTCTAAACTATAAATTATATTTTGACAGTTATTTCAGGAAGAGAATCATCATGAATTCATGATACATTAATCTATGAACATATCAGTGTATTTTTTTTAGTGAATCTGGTGTCTTTACACTTTCACTGCCAAGAATCGCTACGTGCTACGCTCGTAGCCGATTCCGTGGGTTTTCTCGCATGTAGCGGAAAGCGACTACGGCGTAGGCGCCCGCTAGGCGGGTTCCTGGCAGTGAAAGTGTTAATTATTATATTCATGTGCTCTTGAGTCTAAGACTATTAAATAAATAAATATTTGCGGACAATCTTACACAAATAGACCTAGTCCCAAACTAAGCAAAGCTTGTACTATGGGTACTAGACGACGATAAACATACTTATATAGATAAATAAATACTTAAATACATAGGAAACATCCATGACTCAAGAACAAATATTCGTGCTCATCAAGTCATCACACAAATAATAGATACATAGATAATAGATCATCATACACAGAGCGTACTCCCATCTTAAAGGCCGGCAACGCACTCACAACACCTCTGGTGTTGCAAGTGTCCATGGGCGGCGGTAATCGCTTACCATCAGGTGATCCGTCTGCTCGTTTGCCTCCTATATCATAAAAAAAAAAAAAAAAAAAAAAACAAATAAATGCCCTTACCGGGATTCGAACACAGGACCTCTTGCTTCGTAGGCAGGGTCACTACCAACTAAGCTAAAGCGGTCGTCGGTATTGTCTTTATGTTTATAAGGATGTATGCAGTTATTTTGTACCTACCCAGTACCCATATAACACAAGCCCTATTAAACTAACTGTGGGATTAAATCGATGTGTGTGTTCGTCACCTATTATTATTCTATTTCATACTAGCTTCTACCCGCAATTCCGTCCGCGTGGAACTCATTTATATCGTATCGATGATTTCCGGGATAACATCTATCCTATGTCCTTTCCTGTGACTCAACTATCTCTATTCTAAATTTCATCTACATCGGTTCAGCGTTTTAAGCGTGAAGAGGCAACAGACAGACAGACAGATGCAATTTCGTATTTATAATATTAGTATGGATTTATTGTATTCTTTTAATGTTTTACCATGCATCTGACGAACCAAGTGTAAACGAGCCATAACAATGCGTGAATCGACTGAAAATCTGATTACAAAGAGACAGAGCATTCGTGGTGTAATCTGGCGTGACATTCGATGCGCCACAGAGCGCCGTGACGCCAATTACGGACATGGCGTACCAACTTAAAAATTCAATTATTTTTGTGACATATTTGTGTTGCTGTTACTACTACTATTATATGGAAGTGAAGTTTTTAGCAGCTTTACGTTTTTGTACCAATACCACACATACTCGTACATAGATACATACGTCTTTATTCCCAAAAGGGGTAGGTTCCCTATTTAGGCAGAGCACATGAAACTTATGTTCCAGTGCCACTTTTAGCACAGATGTGGATATAAAAGATCGACCAAATGTGATATCACAGTGATAGGTTGCTAGCCCATCGCCCACAACACACTTCAAACCTTCTCCCTTAGTCGACTTTTACGACATCCACGGGAAGAAAGGGGGTGGTGAAATTATAACCCGGCACCGCACACGTGTTTGTATTTTGGCTAAGATTTCTGGATTACTTCATCCGATTCCAAAAACTCTATGACCAGTATAGTAGGGGAAGCCCGGGCAATAAGCATAATGCGGATGAGAGGAATAATCGATTTTTCTAAATATCGGTAATAGATGGCACTTTGACACTCGCCACAATGGTGGCACGCGGTCGGCGACGCCATGACAGTTAGACCAAAACAATGCAAGCGCTCTTTTGTTTTGAAGATAAAAAAATTGAATTTGTGCTGTTTCGTTAAGATTTTCGCCAAGGTTTGTGCATTAACTTTTTTACTATGTATGTAGTGTATAATTGTAAGTTTTATTTATTCAATGGCATATTTATTTCAGTATAATTTGTGATAGTAGTTTTTTTTCTAACGTACAAATAACATTTGAATTTTGTTCATCGATCTAATATTGGTATCATGGGCAAAACGAATATGAGCAAGACGGATAATTATCCTATGTATAGATATATATAACAGAAAACGAAAATACTAAAATATCTGAATTACCAGGTTCCAGCAAACCTATGAGGAGAAAAACAAAGACCAAAACTTAATACAAAAATTCCAAACTTGATTTGTTTTGTCTGGTGTGTGTCTATAAATACACGGAACCACCAAATCAAGATCAGATTTAGTGTAGCAATTAGCATTGCTACTAGCAATGCCAAAGTTGGGCGCATGAAAATTGCACATCATACGCAGGAGTAGGTAGCTACTTTTGTGACGAATACCAAGACTGGTTGTTGTATTTTTAAGTTATCCCTTTTGCCCGACCCCTGCGGGTAAAAAGGATAATAGATACTTTTTGATTTTAGTGGATTTAATACAAGAATTTTTTAAAGTTTTTTTTTATTTTATAGCTATTTTCAAAGTTTATAAAACAAAGCACAATTTGAAAGTAATAAAAGTTATACTGATTACATACTTGTATTTTATTTTATCACTTTCCCTTAACATCGTCTTGCCCGGGCCTCCTAGGTTAAATGATATCGCGCGACTTTACCTGCATTATTTGTATTACGCGGGCGGGCGCATTGCGGACAAACCAGCTGTTAGGCATAAATAAATATAACATGTCCATCAAAATAATAGTGCAGCAATCTTGATGATCACTTTAACGTCAGTGGTTGGCTGAGAAGCAGGTCCCTGGTTTAAAACTGGGTGTATATGGAAAAATTACAGTTGGATCTACCTGACGCGCGTTCAAAACGTTACATGATCAGCAGGTCGGTCACGGAACGCATTGTACAAACGTTAGGTAGATCTAAATGTATTTTTTTAAATGGAAAATGACAGTTGGACTGTCCTAAACAATGTTGGAAACGTTACGTGACTACCCCTTAGGGCATATATTTATGGGTATACCTTCTAATTTTCGTTGCGCGAACTCGTTCTGATACGTAAACATTTTCAACAAATGAATGAGGTAGGATCTTTCATTAAGAGCGCTCGAACTTGGAAATGAAATAAAATAACCAGTGTTGCTGACATAGCAAACACTTTTATAGAATTTTTCTCAAACATGCAATGAAATAATTACGTTGTGTTCTTCATAATGGGCTTCGGAAGTGTCACGTTTCGGGCGCAGCGAGACGAGAGACCCGTAATGGCATTTAATACAAAATTGGAGGCCTGCAATATGGTCTTTTTTTATTTCCATTCCACAATTTGTCGCACAGGATCACGGCGTTCAGCCATGAAAATTAAAGTTTCAATTCTTGGAATTCTTTTAATTTATTTCATTGCATGTCTGAGAAAAGCAGTATACATACCTCGGCGTGAAAACGGGGTTGCCAGCCTCATAACTATCCGACCTCGCTACGCTCGGCCGTCTATATGTGCTCGGCCGGCAACCCCTTACTTCCCGGCCTCTGTAGTAATGAAAATGAAAAAAACCGCAAATGGCCGCCGCGACTCCGCTGTAGGTGGTGTATCCTGCAGGTCGATCACGTAAAGCATCGAACGCGCGTCAGGTAGATCTAAATGTCACTATTAATACGGGGAAATCACAGTTAAAATTATCCTTACGCGCGTTCGAAACGTTACGTGATTACCCCTCTGGTGGACCAATTTTGGGCGAGATTTTCGCATAATCGGGCTCAATTTCGTGAAGAACGAGGGTTATGTTGGCCTTCAGAGCAGCAATTGTCGGTGGTTTGTCTGCATAGACAATAGATTTGACGTAGCCCCGCAGAAAGTATTCGAGCGGTGTTAAGTCACACACACGATCTCGGGGGCGAGTTGATGTCGCCATCACGCGACATGACGAAACCCTCGAACTTCTCATCCAATAAATTTAATGTGTCCAATGCAGTTAACTATATTTCTAAGCGTTGTTGAAGTGTATAGCGTTACATGATGAAATGTCACGATTTATTATATATTCCCGCCAAATTTTACAGCTTATTGCTTTTCCAAGATGGCCGCTATACGCTGACTAAGTCCGAGCGTGACAAATGAGGTATAAATCGGTCAAATATTTTTGGACCTTCCAACCCTATTATAATACCGATCAAGAGCTGGCAACACCGCTTAGCCTAACCGGTGTTAAACGCGCACATGGCAACCCCACGCATTAGTGCAATAAACTCGACAATAACTTAATTCCGCACCCTCGTAGATGCTGGCTTGCTCTAATGTGATTAGGGCCATCGATCTGATGGGAATAAACTGCAGATTAGAATTGTGACTTGGTTAAACATCAGTTGAGTCGTGTTGGCGAATTCCTATAACAAACATACGAACCTATCTTATAGTAATGTTATAGATGCGAAAGTTTAGATGTTTGGATGTTTAGATGTTTGGATGTTGGTTACCCAATCACGCTTGAATGGCTCAACGGATTTGGATGAAATTTCGCACGAAGATAGTTAATAGCCTAGATAACAATATAGGATCGCTTTTATCCCGGGTCCACACAGACGAAGTCGCGGGCGGTAGCTCGTCGATAACAAGTTACCGTGAAAAATGGAATTTTGTAAGCAATCAAATGTGATGTTAAGTCAAATTCAAAACATTTCATGCTGTCAAGAAAGGCACAAGTCAAACAAGAATTAAAATAATTACAAACACATGTTTCTTCATAAAATGAGAGGATGCTAATGAGCCTATACACAACGCATTTATCTTGTGGCATCGAGGAGTTCCTATTCCTATGGCTACCTCCTCCATCATCAGACGTTACTGGTACCATGGTACTAGGTACATTGTTATCCGACTTATACAAATGTTGAACTCTATTAGTCTTCGGGAGGTTGGTCACCCACGACAGAACGGAGAAGGTATATGCGTGTAGGGTTAGACATGACCGTATACATGCATTGTATTGTAAGGTACACAAAACCTTGTAACAAGTGAAATTTATTTATTTATCGTATGGCAATTTAGTGTATTTAGAACCGTGAGATCTTACATGCATTGTATTGTAAGGTACACAAAACCTTGTAACAAGTGAAATTTATTTATTTATCGTATGGCAATTTAGTGTATTTAGAACCGTGAGATCTTCGAAAAGACAGTACGGTTGCATGAAATTAAAAGCGTTTTCGAACAACCTGACTGCTTTTTTACAATTAAGAGGAATCCAACGATACCTCATATGCCAAAATCCGTCCAACGGTAAAGGCTGCAGTGCAGGGGGTACCAAAGAATAAGACATACATGCATACAAACATACGCTTGAAAAACTAAACCATAAGAAAAGCAAAATTAGCTCCAAGCTTAACATAAACGTCGGTGGTGTATTATGTATTCAAAGCAAATGTAATCCTCAACTTTTTAGTTTTGCTTGCTCGCTAATGTTAGATTGACATGTCGTGCTCTCAAATATCCAATACTATCAAAACAAATCATCGTTGACCGCAATGTTGGTTCATACGAAATTCCCTGTTTATTTTATTTATTTATTCATTTAAATCAGGCAACAAGGCACATATTACTGCGACATGTTGCGCAATTTCGTGGTGTCAGGTAACCGACCGCGAAAACGTCGGAACTTGACTCCTTTCGGCCAAAATTCTTTCTTAGTGAAGGCAGGGGGGGGTCACTCCGCCGATCTGCGTGAAATTATAAGTACATGCCGGCCGCCGCACAGTGTACGGCTTATTCAGTGGTTGCCCCGCCGTGGCCCGCGACACTCGCGTGCGTGTCTCCCGCATACCAACGTCGCAAGCGCGTAAATACGATGTATAAAGTAAGGGCAACGGTATATTGCATTGCTGCGGATTGCACAAACAATGACCAATATTCGGATTGCACGTTTTTATATGTTCCGACGCGTGAAAAGGATACCGAAAGGTGAGGTAGTAAGCACTAAATGCTCATTTATGTTACCTATATTTTCATAGTAAATCGAACACAAGAATCAAGTAAAACAGCACAGTGTTATACTTGAATTAAATAGGTATCTGTCAACGGCATATCTACATATGTATACATATACATCGAACGAAAATCCCGAATTGTGATTAAATAAATCAGTACTTATTGGACTCATTTACACCTGGCGTGCGACCGCGAACCGTAACGGAGATCGTAAAGTCTATCTCCGTCTCTGTCACTCGAATAGTAAGTGTGACAGAGACGGAGATAGACTTTACGATCTTCGTTACGGTTCGCGGTCACACGCCTGTTATGTTTTTGGTGTTACCTAAGTAGCTGCTAAGTGTAAAATTTATGCACATAGTCGATGCTTGCGCCACAGAATAGATAATAGTGCAAAGCTACCGTATCCGCTTACGATCAGGCGGACCGTACGCTCGTTTGCCACCGACGACGTTTAAAAAAGTGACAACCCTATCTTCGGCAAGGTGCGGAGTAATGTCGACCTTCGCGCCGGGCAATAGAACTCAATGACGCGCGGCTGGCGTGCGGTCCGTTGCTAATAATAATTAATAGGCACGTAAAAAGGCGGCATTCGTGAACATCAAAACAGAGGGTCTTCTGTACTTGTACTATTATTTATTCTGTGGTGAAGGTCGATAGATGGTGTGTTGGAATTCTGACCACAAAAAAATGGCCATCACATATGACAGCGTAGACAAATCTATACGTGTCCATTGACGACGCGAAACTGAGGCAAGTTCGTGCAATAGACTCAGTTTTAGTGTGCACTTTTGGAGCGCTTATACCCTTTATCTACTTCTTTTATATATTACATCATTGGTTTACCAAATGTGTTTGGTATCTTTTTCCAAATGAGCCGTCGAAATTTCGCTTGTTGTTTAGGAGCAGTAGTGAATTTAATGTTGGAAACAGCCTTTTCAACCTCCGACGCAAAAAGAGGGGTGTTACAAGTTTGAAGTGGATGTCTGTCTGTGGCATAGTAGCTCCTAAACTAATGGACGGATTTAAATGCGGTTTTTTTTGTCCGAACGCTGACGCACGCGAAATGGATCTGAGTTACGTTTCAACAAAATCGGTTCAGCTAGGTTTGAGATATCGACCTTTGAAATTAAAATGTTGGGGGTTTTTCAACGTTTCTACGATTTCTAAGTTGTTAATTATTTAAAAATAATATTTAAGTTAAAACCATTAATATTTTAATCATTATACTATTACTAGATTTGTAATGGATACGGGCCAAAATATCTTGGTGAATTTTTGGTCCGGTCATTTTAGAGCCAATCGTGACATACCTACTCCTTCATCTAATCAAAATGCGTTAGCAGCGATATTCCGATAACGGTTCAAAGTTTTTTGAACCGTTATCGGAATATTGCTGCAAAAGCCACGCAAGAGCGCAGCAGAGACTGGAAACGAAATTCTCCGATAATACGTAATGGCCATCGTTAATATTGTACCTATTCCAGTAAACAGCTTTATACCTAATGAATAATAAATATACTAATATAATATTGACCACACAAATGAGTAGCAAACTGTTAGAAATATATGGCAAGCGCTACTTCCATAAAATTCAATCGATATTCTTTATAACTCCTAAATTTGTAGTAAAACCTTAAAATCCTGCGGACATAAACTACCAATGCAGTCGCTCAGAACTAAAAGGACTTATCCACTATGAAGCAAAGAATGATCAAATGGCACTTCGGATCGGTTCGGTGTGTCGCGGCCGTACAGTTTTACAGCTACGTAAAGTACACCCTCGCTCGCAAGTTACGGTGGTAGTTTGGACGAAGTGCATCGAGTTACAGGTCGAAAGTTATGTTGCTAAGTGCCTCGGTTCATAGATTGAGATACGTGTAGTAAGTCATAATGTTTAAACGTAGGCATTGAATTAAATGTTCTGTGTAAATTCCGCTCAATTGCTCAAAGACGGGCTGGAGATCTCTTATAGGGATAAGTTCACTTTTTTAGGTTTCCGTAGTCAACAAGGAACCCGTCCGTCTTCGGCTTTGCTCAGTATCCCTTACAACTAGAAAACTGTAAATTGGCATGAGTATATAAATCAATGACGCCGACACAGCAGTAAGTGGAATACAATTTTGCAAAAAAATAGTTTTTTAGGGTTCCTCCCCTACACGGGGATTGGGCATTGGGGATGTAAACTTTTCTCGATATTACCCATAGTATGGGGTATCGTTGGATAGCTTGTTCCAAAATATTATGGTTTTTTTTTAATTTTTCAACTCAGTGATTCGTTTGCGAGATATATGTAGGGCTTTAAAGCCCTAATTTTAGTTCGAGTCTTCTCTCTGAATCTTGAGATTTTCGGTGAAGGAAAACAACGAGAGGAAACTGGTACCAATAAGATCTAGTTTTCCTTCTGGGTTAGAAGGTCAGACGGCAGTCGCTTTCTTAAAAACCCGTGCCTATGCCACGTCTTGGGATTAGGTGTCATTGCGGGCTCCTTTAGACTTTTCCACAAACGGGAATAACGCTAGGACGATGATGATGACCGAAGTTACATACGTATGCCAAATTTTAGCTCAATCGGATACCAAGTCAAGTGTTTTAAAATTTTGAAGAACAGTTATGATATTTATTGAAGTCTGTAAATAGTGAGAAACAAACACTTTCTCATTTGTAATATTAGGGATAATTGATTTAACATAATTTGTATTGGCATAATAGTACCTACTGTCGCATAGTAATATTTTGGCCTACTACTTTTTTGGTAAATTACGCTTTTAGAATAATTTTAGTTGGACTAATTTGTATTCGGCTAATATACATTATGCATACTATTCTATGGGCTAATAATCATTTGTTATATTTGTCACTTACCATAATTTCAGTTTTCTTTTATTTTTTAACGGGCGCATTGATTATGCAAAATGAACAACAAAATATTACATTACGTTAGAATACGTTAGGTTAGGTTAGTATGATATCCAAACAACGCAGAATAGTCGACCTCGCCTTTGTTCCTAAATACATAGGTACCTATAAACAGAGATGGGCAAAATTTATTCGAATGACGAATAACGATTGAGAATAACACAATCATTCGCGAATGACGAATACATTTATCGAATGATTATTCTTATTCGAAATTAGGCAAATAAATTATTCGCGAATAAAATATTCCACGAATGATTTATTCGCGAATAAAATATTCCACGAATAATTTATTCGCGAATAATGTTGTCGAATAATTAGCTAATAAAATTACTACCTTACATTTTAACTACCTTCATGCCTTTTTAGATGTAGTTATTTTTTTAATTATATCCCAATCATTTCAAAACTGTCTTTACACATATTTGAACATGACTAAACTGACACAATACTGTCCCAACTGATAAGAAGATAGATAAGTTACGTGGTTTTCTTACTCTGTCATATATCCGTCTCTTTCTGTCTTCTTAATATACGATGACGCGAAATGTTATAATGTACTCATATCTAAAAATCTAGAAAACTTCACTTAATAAAACTTATCTTTATCTTTATTATTTAAGAATACAAACACGAGAGGTAAAAAAATGCGATCATGAAACGAAGTGAATAGTTGCTTAAATAAATTGATAAAATAATTTTAAAAGTGATGGAAACGATGAACATTTGTGTAATGTATTATTCGTGGTATTTATTCGAATAAAATAACGAATAAATCATTTATTATTTGAAAATGCAACCGAATGATATATTCGCCAATAAATCATTCGCGAATAATTTATTAACGAATGATTGTTTTTTCAAATAATTATTTCGATAAAATATTATTCGAATAATGCCCAACTCTGCCTATAAACACAAAACTAACATTTTCTCGTAGTGCATAAGAGGCTGGTGATTGTGGTTTTTTATCTGTTTGGATATGATTTCATGATTTTGTGCAGTGCTTTGCACTTGTAATTATTGTCGCAATGACATTTTTTTAGGACAATACTCTTTTACGCCTGGTGTAATGATGCCAAGTGATTATAATTACTTTTTGTATTAATGCTATCTGATGGTAGTCTTTGGGATGATTATGCTTTCTATGTTTTATGCTTTTTAATTTTATACCTAAAATTGAATGCCACCAGATGATTAGGCTTAATAGTAATTCGGCTAAATAAAAATATGCGTAACACTAATTATAACAAATATATTTATGCGATCCAACAGATAACCTTATATTATTATGGATATATACTGTACCGAGAGCCGGCAACACCGACACCCAACAACCAACTCATTATGCAGATGTATCTCAGAATCGACAACGACAAACTTTCGAGTTGAAAAATTAATAATCTTCCTCTCAAAGGCTGAATCCGGTAACTTCGAACGAAACTGCGCTCTAACTCAGTAACAATAAGGGCTACGGTGGGGTGGTAAAAGGGTAACACGATTAAAAATAGGGTCTTCCCGCGTGAGAACGTGTCGTCTGTTTGTTTATAAGATTATTTCGACGGTCTAATGTGTTTTACACTCGCCTGTCTCGCTCCACTTGGTGCTTTCTTAATGGCGCCGCGGCTTAGACTCTGCCAGTCTGTATTTAAATATTCAAAGGGATGTTGTGCCATTGACAATAAAGCAAGACACATTTTTTTTAACTTGCTGACTGTAGGTTTCTTTGCCACCAACATGTGGCGTTGCTTGGAAGGGAGCGTTTCATAGGCGCTTGACAGCACGCGTTGTCTGTCCAAAAACATTGCCTTACGTGTCAAAACGGGTTTTACGGGCCAAACAGACCTCTTAATGACGGGAGTCGAGAGAAATCAAAAATGTTATTCAATTTTCTACGCTAATGCACCACGCAGCCACATGTCCACGGGGATCGACTGGATCATGTGATATTTCTACCCACTAAAACTTTACGATCATCATCATCCTATCAGCCGAAAGACGTCCACTGTTGGACATATGCCTCCCCCAAAAAGCGTCTAACGGCAAGAACGACGTTCGCTATCTGTACTTGTAGTGAATGGGCACTACAAATAAATACAAGCGAGGGTAGCATTCGTGACCGGCCGAGCTGGGAGTACTTGTCACTTGTCATCGAGCTGCCGCGGAGCGAGGTCACGACTGCTCACTTAAGCTAACAGCCTAAAGAGTAGTTTAATTTACTTACGCAGTTACCCAAGGTGAAACATCACAGTACTAGTGAACGTCGTCGCGGAATACTCCCGGATCTCAAAATGAAGGCATTAAAGTACTTATTCCGTACAACTCGATATTCCTAGCATATCCTGATAAGACAGATGGGGTAGGCCGTAGACTTATTCTTGACGCGACTACACGGCCGTTTCAACCTTCCCTATTAGTCGCTAAAATTGTTAGTTGTAAAATGGACGCCTAGTAAGCTGACAACACAGTTGATGTGCAGTTCTCATAATCATTGCAGATACGGGTTCACTCCAATATCCCCAGAACTGGTACGAATCAAACCGCATCAAGAGGAACATCGGGAGTGTAACAGCGCGTAGGGCAGACTGGAGTGCTCTAAATAAATGTCTTCAAATAACATAATTATAAGAAAGTTTGTTCATGTCATTAGGCCGGCTGCGGCGGTTTAATCTAAATAAATTAAAACGACATGTAAATTGCATAAAGCATAGTGCAGGGGTGCACCGTGGTGAAACACACTTGACACAATAAGATACAAATCGTATGTACTTAGAATAAGCTGGTATTTCCTATGAGAAGATGCTAACCGAGAATGTGGCCTGGGCTACATGAAATAATAATAATAAACGATGTTTTGTCTGATGAGGATACTAATTAAATAAATAAATAACAAAGATAAGAAGGCTTGTTTGACGTTCAGCGAGAGGATAGATGCACGATCTTCTGTTTAATTATTCTGCCTGCGTACCTACGCTTTGTTGGTCTAATTTATTTTCTCAATGCTATTGTAAAACCACGAACGGTGGCAAAAAAGCCTACGCACTGCGTGATGAGCAGACCCTGTAGCCTATGAACGCTTGTGACGCCAGAAGAATCACAGGCTCGTTGCCGACCCTTTATTGGATTGATTCCTTGTGATGCTGAGCCAGTGTCCGGTTCACGACCGCAGGAAACACACATTGTTTCATGTTTTATGTGTTTTTCTTGTTTATTTTATTATTTAATGTGTGTCCTGTATGTTTGAGAATAAATGTATCTTTCTTTCTTTTGTGTTGACAAAAGGCAGGTCCCTCAACACAAAGCATCTTTGGAAACTCTGGCAACCTTACTCACGACAAAGAAAACACACTACAAACTTTATGACTGCGGTCTTCGGTAAAGTGGAGGTATCACCTTCCCTTGCGACTCCAAATGTGTGCGAGATGTCCTTCCGCTTGCCCCATCTCTCTAATACTGATATCTAGGGTCGGCAACGCCCATGTTACTCCTTTGGAGTTGCATGCGTCTATAGGCTGCGGTGTCAGCTAACCATCAGGTGGGCCGTTAGCTTGTTTGCCACCGTCGTTGTATAAAAACAAAAAAAAAACGAATTGGAGAATGAACCACCTTATTAGCCTTTTTTCGTAATACAGATATTCCAGTGAGCCCAAACATAACGGGTTTATCTTGTGCAGTTTGGGAGTTGCTATGGGGACCCTTTGTCTCCATCATCAGGTCAGCTCGGTGGTGCCATAATTGCGTAATCACCGAACTTACATACGTATGCCAAATTTTAGCTCCATCGGAGACCATTAAGTGTTTTAAAATTTTGAAGACCAGTGCAAGCTGATTCCAATCGTTACCACATGTTATGTTGGTACAGGTACTAAAAAAAAAACCGGCAAGTGCGTGTCTGGCCACGTACAGTGTAGGGTTCCGTAGTTGCCTGTCTGTCTTTGTAACATCACATGCCCGTAGTAATCATGTAGCCAGAGGAAGGAACTCTTGACTCAAAAAAAAAATTGGGCTTTAAAACGCTAACGGAAAATTAATTTTAAACCCATAACAGTTTTGAACAAGCTATCCAACGATACCCCATACCATGGATTTACCAAGAAAAATATTTACATCCTTTACGTGTATGTGAGGCGGGTACAGTCGGCCTCATACGTTGCTGAACGAACCCCTAAGTACCTTGTAATTTTCACTCGTTTGACAACTTCATATGGCAGTTAAACATGACGTTTACTGCGACACGGTACAAAGGTGTTAAGCCCCTTGTGAGGCTGACCGTACCCTAAATAAAAAAAATATAAAAAAATAGACCGGGTTGCACTCCGGCGGAGTGCCGGCAGAAGTGAAAACTCAATAACATTGTAACAGTTTTTCGATCAGGTCACGTGACATCTTACGGTGTCACCCTAAAAATGAATTTGACGCAAATTTATAAACAATTATCAATTATTTAGGCGGACGGGCCGCGGGCGCGTTGGGTGCGACGGGCCGGGCGGCGGCAAACACAATACCAATTTGTTTTTGCCATTGCCAAATATTTTTCAAAGCTTTATCTCTTTAGGAATAACGTCTAAATTCGAAATATTCGAATTTGCAAGAACAGAAGACGGTGGTGGTGACCAAAATATCAATTTGTTTTTGCCGTTGGTAAATATTTTTCTAAGCTTTATCTCTTTAGGTATAACGCCCAAATTCGAACTATTCGAATTTTCTCAATAGCAAAACGGTGAAGGACGCGTTGGTTAAAATTACAAATTTATTTGCAGAATATGCTATTGCAAAAAGTGTTTAGCGGCTTTATACTCTTACGAATAGCGTTCAGTTTTGAATGAAGTCGAATCGGCTAGCAGCAAAAAGTGACCTCCTTCACATCTGACGTCACAAAACTCTGTCGCGTATTTAACAATTTTTCCCCATCCCAAAAAGTGCTCAGCGCCGCTAACGAAGATTTCATCATTATACCACCATTTCGTCTGCGTGATTTATTTATTTACCCATGCCGAATTACAGCTTTTTAGTAGTAAGGGTCACTGAGATAACCCGCAAATGGACAGACGGACACGGCGAAACTATAAGACTTCCTTGTTGACTATGGAATCCTAAAAATCACTCAATCACCACAAAATATTGCATTCATAAAAAAGGTAAAAAATATTATCTGCAGGTTGCAACATAAAAACGGTTATTAACACCAAAGTTAACGAATTCAACACAATTGGATGACCTCAAAGATATCATTTTAATCTTCTTCTTCTTTATTAATAAACCGACCTGTCAGAATGATATATATTTAACAAGTAAGTTTTTGTATGCAGTTAAGAAGTGACCTTAGTCGTATCGGGTTACGATTCGTTTTTGTATCTGTAATAATTATAAGTGCCAAAAAACTGGAAACGAATGCCCATTCATAAAAACCAAACCCATTTTAGATTAAAGTTCTTTAACACGACACGCAGGCATGGTAAGCTATGATAGCCTGAATTACGCACAGGGGTCGATTTTTCGTCCACACACTAAGGCCCAATTTTACAATTTTATGTAAGATAACGATCTTATAATGTTAGTTTCTTGAATCATAATTCTGCAAAACGGGGCATCACTGCGATATCGCTTTTGTGTGTCACTCGTCACTCTGATTTGTATAAACAAAATACGTGGCGATATCCCAGTGAAATTCTGGGGCCGAGTCACATTTGAATCGCGAATCAGGCCTTTCAGCTTCGGGATCGAAAGGATATGTTTGGTTTTCAATCCGAACGACTCGGGGGAGCGATTTTACGAGACGTATTGATATGGAAACAAAAGTTCGAATACAATTAAACATTTTTCGCCCTAGCAGAGTTGAATCGGCAACCATTTTGCCTTTCGCGGGCAGTAACAAGGTAGTGGAGAATTCCACTTTGACACATAATTATGACAATGGTGATGCTATAAGAGTCGTAAGTAAAATTAATCTCATTTAACTTAATGAATCATTCCATCGTATGTATTGTTTCGCAGATTTTTCTATCATATATTTAATTTTTAATAAACCGTTAACAGGTACAGCTAAAAGGTAATTGTGCCAAAAACTTCACTGACACATTTTCCCATATGTTTTCCCTCCGTTTTTCCTCGAACCATTTGGTGGTATTTAAAGTTGGATATGGGTTCGTCAATTTAGTCCCATCGTTCATCTTTTGTTTTTACCGCGTTCCATCGCGTGAGTCATTGGACAGCTAAGTTTAGCCAGTAAAAGTAAAAGCGACGACTGACAATCCGATAAGGTGGACGACCACCCCGTACATAGCGCTGACATTCACGGTTACTGACGACGCCTTTTGGAAACCAGCGTAAGGCTGACTTCTTATCACGCATAGTTCTAACGTAAACCGGGGTCCATTTATATTACGGCTGAATGGTACGCGTCGAGACCGTTTGTTAATAGGACAGCAGTGCCGAGAACGCATTAAGGTTTTGTTGTTTTATCTAGGAATTTTAAGTAATGCCGGAATTAGTGCTATCAGAACGTTAATGATGGGAGATGTTGACAAAAATGTGATAATTTGGGGATAGCTGAACCTATACAACTAATGCTTTACGTATTCAATATTTCAATTATAACTATGTTACAAGTAGCCTTCGTCTGCGGATTATTAGTACCTACTTAAATAGGCAATCTAAGACATAATGTATCTACGTTTTCACATTCCAAATTCTGATGTGTAGGTATCGCGTACTACCCTCCTCGTGCGACGAGGTAATGTGTCAGAATGAATAAGCGAATCACATTGATATCAAATTCCCTATTTTCCTAACATGCATAACTTACATGCATACATACATATAATCATGCCTATTTCTAGGAGGGGTAGGCAGAGATCACGGATTTGCACTTGCTATGATCTTGAAAAACCTGTCTTGCTTCATAACTTTCATTACATTTTGCATACATGCACGTCCTCGACCTTTCTTCAGGATTTCTCCGATTTGGTCGGAATAAGTTCGACGAGGTCTTCCCCTTCCATTTGTACCATCAACTTTTCCCACGTACACTCTCTTTGTTAATCTTCTTTCCCCTTCTCAATTTTCGTCACAACGTCTTCAGTCACTCCACATCTCTCTCTTATCATGCAGATGATGATTAACTGTATATACACATTTTAACTTTACTGTAACAAACGAACGTAAAGAACCTTATTCAAAATGTTGTGATTGAAGGCCCGGTGCAGTATTCGATTCGACTTGCTGCTTGCACTAGCAGCTCATGACGTGGCAAATCTTGTAAAGTGCATCAAGGGCACCTAATGTTTTCATCCATATACTCGTAGGTATTGTATGTTCGCTCCTACGAATATTTTCGAAAAGTAATGCCGACTAGCTACTGATGACTAAATAGGTATATCGTAATTTTCGTCATCTCATGGCCTGGCATTTATAAAAACAAGTCGAATTTCGCTGCTGCTAATAACACTGTGTTGAGAAATATATCAGCGTGTGTCATAATGGAACGAACGGGCGAAGATAACGAAGTTCTATGCTTCAGATAGCCGAAATTCATTCGTTTGTCAAATAACCGACTGTCTCGATGTCTGGCTGTTCTGAATGAAATTCGGAGGTTAGATAATTAATTACATATATATACAGTGGAATCTGGTTAATTAGTCCCTGGATAGTTGAGAAACCTCTATAATTGCAACCAAATTTCCGGTTGGCACCAAAATACCTCTACAATTGAAATTTTGGGACCTCTAACTGACGTTTATATTTTAAACTTTTTTCTTAATTTGACCTCTGTAAAAACACACGAGGCCTCGAAGACCTCTATAATTGAAAACCCGTTAAGTCACTCCATGTTTTTTTTTATAAAAAGACGTTTGCAATTGACACACAAGACATCGAAGACTTCTATTATTAAAACACCGTTAAATCACATGTTTTTTGTTTTTTTAAGAAAATTAAGGACCTAATAATTGAAACGCCATTAAATAACTTGTTTTTATCCTAAAGTTAAATGACCTCTGTAATTGTCACACGATGCCGCCAAGGGCTCTATAATTAAAACCATTGAAAGGCCATTAAATTAGATTGAGATTTTTGCCTTTTGGAAGGTTATTTTAATGTGTTGTTCACCTACAAATATGATTATTACCGTGTTATTATAGCGATTTTCATGAAATAAACTCTTCCCGAACCTACAAATTTGTAAGTAAATCAGTTATAAGTAGTTTAAAAATAGTTTTATCTTTAAAATAAAAAGTCGAACAAAAACATTCAGGTATTTGATTTTCCTATAACATAAAAACATATGATTTAGGTATTAAATTAGTGTTTTCGTTATAAACTTGCCCTCCATAAAATAAATTTGCTGTATTATGATATTGACCTCTGTTATTGCTAACCTCTTTAAATGAGATATTTTTTTATAACCTGGTTTATTGGTACGACTTGGTTAAATTAAATATAATATAAATGGCAAAAAATTGCCGGCTTCTTGAGATGTCAATTTTCCAGGTTTTACTGTAGGTATATATTTTCGATTTAGTTTTACCCCACCGGTACATGAAATTAGGTGGTCGCTAACCGGCGAAATGACCCTAGTAGGTATAATGTTTAAGTATGCAAAAAATATCTTGTAAGGTACCTACTAGTAACTTGATGAAACAACATTTCCAACTTCTCAGCTCGATTTATTATTGTCGAAGCTAAGAGCTCCAAAACTTTCCGACCGGAAATGGTCGAGCGGAGCGTACCGGAAACGCGAACAAACACCCCATCTCTGCGAAAAAAAAGCAATGCACTTTGTAACGTCATTCGCGTGTTATTATTAGCGGTGCATAAACAAGCCTAAGCACGGGCCCGTATCGATGCGTTTAAAAAGCTAACCCGTCCTGCAAGAAAAGGACGGGAGTTGAGCACGTGGGAAGTGGATTCCGAACGCACGCACCCCCTCCCGCGGCCCCGCCCCCCTCTCCTGGAGACGCCGCGCGCATTCAGTCGCGCGCCGACGGCGGTACCGGCAACACGTACAAAAACTTCACGCTAGTGTATACAGCACCCGCCCTAACGTTGTGCAGTGACCGAGTGGGAACGTTGTGATTTGTTTTGTGTGACGTATATTTTAGTGTGTGAGCGACAGTGTAGTGCACTATGCGGCTGTGGGTCACGTTATGAATGGTCTGGATCGGTGCTTCTTCGATCAACGTAAGTTTGTATTTTGGTGCGGAAATTGTAAATCGCTGCGGTATGAATTTTCACGTGTGGGTACTAGCGCGGTTTGCGTCAATATTTTGTATAGTGAATAGTTAAATGATGCGGCTGTATTTACATTTGGTCGTTTCGGGGATTGCGGTTTTTGGTGGTCAGAGTCCATGCCATGCAATAAACAATAGCACGAACACTGAAGATGTCGCATAATGTGTCTCAATAAATATGGTTACTGCAGTAAACTAATTAACAAAGAATATGTATTGCAGTCAGTCCTCTTTCACGGTGAAATATAATTAAAAGAACTTGTAAGTATATATATTGTTATGACGTCGGAAGATCTCCAAAGAAGAAGTCTTGAAAAAAAGCTCATAAATATAGCTTTTATACTATTCATGAATTTATAAAACGATATGGAATTTGACGTGCATTGCTCAATAATTTGAGTGCCGCCTATATAAACATACTAAATTGGTGAAAAGTAACTCTAATTTGTATGTTTCCTAAAATTAGCAAAATGTATTCGAAAATGAGTATTGTAATAAAAAACCGAGGACCATTCTAAAAATATTAAAACGTGTTTCAAGTGCAACATAACAAATAAGAAATGAAACTAAAGCATACATTCAAAAATAATCCAATTAAACATAACGACTTAAGCGCTCTTACTAAAAATACCAACAGATTTATAAGCAACGAATAGAAACCTGAAGCTTACAAATCAACCCATCACAGATCGAAGAAATTTAATCCGTCAAGACGGACTCACAATAACCGAAGTCACTGAACCTGACACCACACACAATGCTCCCTTCAATACAGACCTATTGAACGATACTGACGAAAACGGGTGCTTCAACACACTTACTTCGTCAGCACGTGGGTTATTAAATTGAGAATGACTTGGGAAAAATAGTGAAATTGGTCCACTAAAATCTCATTTGGAATTCTCATTCTCTTCTATGATTTATTCGGTGTTAGAATCTAAGATGAAACTAAGAAGCCATAGTTTGATACTTGTTTTAGAAATATTCTTTTGGCAATTTGAAATAAACAACTATGGCGCTGAGATGTGCAATCAATATGGAATATAATTGAAAGTGTAATACGAAATGGTTTATAGTTAAATAAAGATTCTCAAAGCAATCGTTCCTTACTCAAAATACCACGGTGAATCCGACCAAAGTTGAGAAAAGATACAAAAATCAGGCAGTTAATGGCTGCTGCTTGAAAATATTGAACTTTTTATTAATGCATAGTTGATATGGGTTATAAATTCATAAATTGAAACCATATGTGTTGTATTAATATCAATCTCGCCCGTATCTCGGATTTCTGCACTCCTCTGGAGTTAGACGTAGTTTTATAAATGGTTAATTTTTACGGGTATAAGTCTCACAAGTACGTGCAGTTATATATACGGACTTACGAAATATGTAGTCGTTAAAAGGACAATTAAAGATTGCTTTATATTTTCACTTTCATCTTAAATCGCTGTTTGATCTTTGGTATCTTCTGATTTAAGATGGTGTGGGTTCGGAAATTCTCCTTTTCATTTGTCTTTTTCGTTCGACGACAAATATCCTATTTCAAGCCTTATATTAACTTCACCCGTAACTAAGTAATCAAAAGTTCCGAAATCAAATAAATTAGATTTGCATCTACTTCCATCAGAGTATGGATTTTAAATGTGTAACAACACATCAATTTAGTACTAAATATCAAGGGTGATGATGGAGCCAGAAGGCACGGATTGACATGATGTCACGCACTTTTTAAAGGCTTGTGCTATTATATTTGTTTATAAAAGCTTATTCGTTTCCGTAGCCAGTTAACAATAATCGTACAGTTGTGTTAAAATTTTGTTCATTTAATTGTACTGCATTACTATGTTGTTCCAGGCTTACGGTTTGTTTGATGTGTCCCTGTTACGCAATCGATTATTGGGGTGAACACGTAAAACTACCCAGAAGCTTGTATCAATGGAGATAAGGCCACTAATGAGCGCCGCGTAAACAGCGTTATTTCATTCCGAGATAACTTGAACGCTCGCGGTTAAATTGACGATGATTTGTTCAATTAAGACTTAAAGGGACTGAATGGAACAACTGTAGATAAACGTGTAGGCATGTTCAATGTAAATACATTAGCTAATGATGAATTCCGTTCAAATGATTCCTTATTTGTGTAGAAATAAATAATTACGGAATATTATTTTCCTCTTGATAATGCAATACAATACAATACAAGCAAATACTCTTTATTGCACACCTCAAAACATGAATGAAAAGACATAACAACTTAAAAATAGATGTTAACAACAGGCGGGCTTATCGCTAAAGAGCGATCTCATCCAATAATACATTTATTAGAAGTTTCTTAAAAGTATCCTTACTTAAGACGATTTACTTTTAGTAGCAACGTTCAGAGCAATATTTTCTAGTAGGGTCCAAGTATTATTTAACTAGCTCATGATACAAAATTCTGTACGGTTAAAAATGCATAAATTACGTGTAGTGTTCAGTAAAGGTAAAGAAGGTGTAATTAATTTACTATAACCTTAATTTACCACCCCAAAAAAGATATTAAGAGCTCCACTAATATCGATAAGCATGATCCTGTATGATACAATCTCAAAATTCGAGCACTCATTATTTTTTTCTAAAAAGCGACGTAACTGAAATCGATAGCCTATAAAGGGCCAACAAATCACACCTTGTTGTACGACACCTTCGTGTTAAACAAACATTAATCAACAAATAGTGCTGGCAAATAATAAAAAGAAATATTTAAATAGTGCGACCGCGGCCGGACCACCCGCGCGATCCGGCGGGGCCCGTCCGCATCACGCACGCCCCCATTATACTATCAAAAGATACTCGAAACGCGTTTATATTCAGTTTTTACGTAATTTACATCTCCACAATCCAATGCGTGCTTCCTTTTTTTAAACCTCGAATTTTGTCCCGTATCACCGGATCATTGTTGTTGAATGTCATAATGATATTCAATATCGATTATATTGTTTGCCACTGGAACCAAAACGTGTTCCTCTATATTGTTATGTCAAGTGGTCTGATGCGACGGTGCTGCAATGCTGCTAAGGTTCAATGTTACCCTTTCTCGCTTGAGCATAAATTTGAATAATCATCTCGTCGTAGTAATGCATTTGTTTTTTTACCATCGGTACACCGGTCGATTCCTCGAGACAGGTTATTTTAAACGTTTCGTAAACAGGGGTGGCATGCTTAACTTTCTGAGTGACTGCAACAGACCTGCACGGAATCTTAACTATTTCCCCTTAAGTTTCCGGTTAATTTAACCCAGGGTCGACACATGCATCCAAACGGCGCTGAAAAGACAACACGACGGAACTCCCACGTGTTTTGAACAAACAAAGTTTCCCAGAAACACAATGTCAACGGAGACAAAAACACAGGACCCTAATTGCCGACGCCATTATAACATATGCCCGAAGTATTCCTTTCTATCATAATTGTCTATTAAACCTGATATTACGTTATTTACGGACGTCCTATAATTAAGGGATTCGATGCGGTTGAGGGTTTTTCTGGAATGGGATACAAATTTTATGGCGGCCAATAAAAGAGTTATGGTTAGGTAAACGATCAAACTTAAAGAGCATAAAACACAATACTTTCACTCATTGTTTGATGCGCTAACCAGAGTCGTAAACTCGGAACAAATTGGTTTTAAAGGACCGGAGGTCTACCTTTCGGCTTTTTTGTACCTACACTTTATTGCGAAACTCCCTTATGCGAGTAGGTATTAATGGTTATAAATTTTCCCAACTGCCACTTTTAGTAGAGTTACGTTGCACCGTGTTTCGGATTGATGCCCATATATTCCGCTGTATTGCCAACAAGCTTTTGCAATTTTGCAAGTGAAATGCAGAGACTCTGACGTCTATCTTCATTTTTGTTTGTAGTTGCGAAATACCAAGCTTACGTATACGATACTCCCGTCGAATTCATGCACCGAACTTTATTGGGCACAGAAAAGTTTAATTAAATTGAATGTAAGTAACAAGCCGCGCATGTCTTTAGGCTTGCATGATTTCAACCTGACATGTCCACCGATTACATAAACATAATTCCATTCGAAAGCTTCTGTCAATACATTTAATGACCCAATTACGTATTATGCTGTGTGGGGCGCTAATAACTGGTAATTATTAGGCTCATCAGGCTGCCTTATTATACGAGTAGCAGCCAGTCGTTGGATTACCAAGCGAAACTAAGGCCGCATCAATCATTTAGATAATCAGGAATTATCTAAAATTACGGGAGTATAGGAGTTCCGGCATCTCGAAGTTCGTTGACTTTAACGAATTCGTCGTCGGTATCTAAAACAGTTGCATTCTTTCCTGGCGATTGTAGAACATTTGAAATCAGGTCGCGTTTGAAAATATTTCCTATACTTTTTCACTCCGTGTTATTTCAATACCATTAGAAAACGAGCTACCGAATTATTCACACCAGAATGCGTTGGGAGTTGACAGGTGTAATGTAAAACAATTTGGACTATCATTCAATTGAAGCACAATTTTAATCGCCAGTGTTTCCAAATATTTAAACTTATATTCTATAAGTAGTTACCGCCTGTTGTCTACCTCTACCTACATGTTATTGTATCGTTTCTCGTTTTAACTGCTTTGTTTGTGTGAGGTGTGCAATAAAGAGTATTTGTATTGTATTGTATTGTAGTTATGTAAGTGGAGTAGGTAAGTACTCCTATTGTACTCAGATCTATACAAAACTATCAGGAGTTAGAAGACATGATAGAGACTGAGTCTACTAAAAAGATATGTATCCAGTTTTTCAACTTATTCCATGCTACATGGTGAACATAAGTACGAATTATGTAAAGTCCGAACGAAGCTATCTTTACATTTTCCGGAACAATAGAGAGGCGAATAGATAAAACAGCTCATTACCATGTACTGAACGGCTTATGCTTTTATAAAATTATTATTATTGATGGATGAGTTTAATCTGCAATATCCACTGGCATTTTCACGATATTATATTTTAAACGTAACGGTTGAATAAACAAATTAATTATTATCCACTTGATGAGTAAAGTACTGCGATGACGAACTTAGTCATTTGAATACAATACAATGTTATTTTAAATTAAATCATACTTGATGAAAATGATGAATCTATGTACAGATTAAGTACAGATACTGTAACAAATAATTCTGTAATGCCAGCCATCTCGTGGTAGCTTCTTTAATTAAAAATACTGTTTACGTAACGGAATTCTGATTTTCATACAATCACTTACTATAGCTTAAACATGACACATCAGAGGATATTATGATCAGCAATATAATCCACTTAATCCGTCTACAATACGATACCTATGTCAGACATTGACAAGGCTCAATCAATTGACAATTTACACATCCTACCGCATACTAAAAACTCTCGACATACTTTCAAACTTATATGTCCAGTCTCACTCATATGTGACCTAGAGATTGCACAACACCATGGGAATCAGAATAAAACATGTGCATCACCTCAGTCCAATTTCACGCGCAATCTACAAATGTACAAATGCACCAACGTCTCTATTCCCAATACCAAAACCATTATAGCATCTTGTAACTGTAAAACTTTTTTTCTATACGTAACATCTTCAGTTCGGAACCAAACGGCTCCTTTGTCGATTATGCTCGGATATAAAAACGGAATTGGGCTAAGAGAAAAAAAAAACATCAGAAAAGCAACACCAAGGTAATAGGATTTAACGACCATCGACTTAATAGAAAGGCTTATAAAGGTTGAAATTAGAGTGAGTTTCGTTTATCACTTAATACATTTTAGTATTAGATAATGTGAAATGAAATGAATGGGCCACCATTGGACACGCACGCGTGCGCGAGCGCTGTTTTGAGACTAGTGGCGCCATCTGTTGTCGGGTAGAATAAGCTTGCATATCTACTTTTTGTTTTCTCTTTCAAATCGGGGCTTTGGGTGGGTGCTTTTGTTATATATTTTTTATTTGTGGCTTAAGTCTAATCTTTTCACTTTTTGGGGTATCATTTTGTTTTAACGAAATTTTTTTTTTTGCTTATTGCTCGTTTACTGGAGGGTTTTTGAGACAAGCTTTATTACAGACTGAACTCTTATACACCGTCAACTATAACTCATTAAGACGATTCTGACTAGCATAAACACGATGGGTTTATGTGTGTGAAATTTAGGAATTCCTACGGGTTTATGTGTGTACAATTTAGGAATGCCTTAGTGTCCGCCGTGACAGAGACACACTTGTTTCATGTTTTATGTGTTTTTCATGTTTAGTTTATTGTTTAATATTGGTGTCCTGTATGTTTTTGAATAATGTACCTTTCTTTCGTTCTTACTATGTTTACCTTCCGGTTTCATCATGAAGACAGCTTGATGGGGCCATAAATAAGCATTGTCAGTGAATTTGCATCACTTTGATATTCCTAGTCTCCTAACTGTATTAACATAAATCTTATTTATTGAGGGACAATCTTATACAACTCGACCCAATCTCATGGTCAGCTCAATAAGGCCTGTGATATGGGAACCTAAACTTGAGGCCGTATATAGATGAAGCGTGACTTTTTCAGAGAATCTTGAGTGTTTTGTTTATTGGTAACGTGAGACTATTTTTTTATTTTTTATTACCCATGGTATAACAACACAGGTACTCTCTTCCGAGACTCGCGAACCACGTGACTGACACAAGCCCACGTCATCAAACGGCATTTAACAGCGTGATGACGTAGGCTTGTGTCAG
The DNA here is from genome assembly GCA_947578815.1 of Epinotia ramella. Taxonomy (NCBI): domain Eukaryota; kingdom Metazoa; phylum Arthropoda; class Insecta; order Lepidoptera; family Tortricidae; genus Epinotia; species Epinotia ramella. The sequence continues at coordinate 28,184,916 of OX388204.1, read as the reverse complement.
TCACGTGGTTCGCGAGTCTCGGAAGAGAGTACCTGTGTTGTTATACCATGGTATTACCTTATTGAATAGGTATGTTCAAATAAATTGCTTTACTTTGTTACGATGGTTACTGATCAACGGAGAGATAGGTGGTGGAAAGACTGATGGCAATCACCCGTTTTCGACGCCACCCATAAATACATCTTAAGTTTTCACGGGGGATTTGATTGGGGGCGTAGGGTTACATCTATAGCTTTACGAAGGGTCTACATCTGGGTGTTTCAATGAAATTATATTCGCGGCGATTAATATTAACAACTGGTTTTAGGTTTACTATAAAAATAATGCTGTTAATCACTCCTATTTGGTGAACTACTCGCCGTCAATGACAAATTGTAGGAAGAGACGGTACATTTTTCATGTACAAGAGTTCTTTAAGTCGGTCCAGGATGCATGAGATTAATCGTATTGGGGTTAAAAATGTCTATTTATTGCGCACTGTTTACTCGTTCGCAGCAGGAACAAGTATGCGAGACATTTTTTCAAATAATTGAAATCAGTACGTTTTATTTCCATCTTTTCAATCACACACTTACGTTTCGAATTCATATGGATGTACATTTTGTGTGGCTATGTTCTGCACATGATATCGAATTGGTATGAGAAGTATAATTATCAGGTAGATGGTAAGGTATCAAAGTCTTCACGTATAATAAATGCGCCTGAGTGGATGTCAATCACCCGTCGGCCGCGAACATTTCAATTTCCTTAGGTCTCCGTGGCCGTTTACTGAAAATCAAATGCTGTTTTACAGAAACTGTTTATTTTTTCAGCATGATTTTTAGTAGGAGTAACGATAAATATATAAATAAAAGGAACTGACGTTTATGTATTAACATGTCATGATAGCTTTAAAGAGACATCCATCTCTCTAGTTTGTTTGTATAAAAGTGTCCATTGTAGCTATTTGGCACAGTAATTGTTAGTTTATAAAATACGAGTACATGACATTTGGTATTTGAGCATTTTCAATAATTCGTGCACCTAAATAGCGTGAGTTGTTAAACAAAAATTAACACGGTGTCAGTTTTGTAATGAAAATTAAGCATACAAATCATGTTAAAAAGAACTTTTTTCACATTTTAATTAACGTACTTACTTACGTGTATAGGCATAACATTCATCAATTTAACAGAAAAGGTTTTTTTTTATACAAACCGAATGCTTAATTGTCGTTACAAAACTGACACCGAGTTAATTTTCATTTAACAATCCACGGTAATTGGGTGCACGAATTATTGAAAATGCTCATTTACGCCTTGATATGTCAAAAGGTCCGACGTTGTATTTGGTCGCTTTTACATGGAGACATAAAAATACTACTTAAGAATTAACCATACAAATTAATACTAGGAACTTACTAAGATGATACATACCGCAACCAAACAACTTAACAAACCTCTTACTTATCTGTCAACATTATCACAAACAAATTTCAAAGTGAATGCGCGAGAGGTAATCCAATTTTAACGGAATTTTAGTTAAAGTACCTACGTTTGATAAACGTTTATGAATAAGGCCAGTAGGGTTTTTGCGGCGTTTGTATATAGGTTTAATTTTCATATGTTTATTATTGAACAACATACCACAAATTATTTGTTCAAGCCCGTCCTGTCTACCCCATCTGACACAACAGGCTCGGTGTTATGTTAATATGCGCACCGGCAATATTTGCCGATCCGGATGGCAGCTGTTTTTACCGTTTAATATGCTCGTGGGTAAACTTATTTTTTGTTCCCGGTTTAGCAAGCAAGCTCGAGTGAGATTATTTTCGAGGTGTACCTCTATGTGACTGTCTTGAGTCAACAGAATGAATGTCGTAGGTACAAGACTATATTTTTAACATGTTTCGTACAACGCTACGATAGGAGATAATAGTACTAAAATAAGAAACGATTACTTACCTAAGCATTGATTTAAACTTTCTCGTTTTCCACAAATTTGGAAGCTATACAACTTAAGATTAGATAGATTATTTATTACATGATAAAAAATTACTGCATACATGTCAAAAATATAAGATTTTGTATCACGGTCGTCAAAAACAAAAATTCAAAAGATGAATAAATTGACACCAAATAATTTTATTATGTATGTAAAAAGGATTACCGTGAAAATGCTTGGATAAAAGATTTAACTCAAGAGGCTGCAGAAATTCTTGTTAAGTACTCGTTTTTCGCATGGTCTCAGTCATAATCCCTATCCTCTAAATCACGTCATCGCTATGCTGATGCCGTAGCTGGTCGGTCTGTCGCAGCCGACCGGAGAGACCCGCCCTCAAGAGCGCGTGAAGTTCCAAGGAGAAGCCCCCGCGCACCGATGTGGATAAAGAGGGGTTTACAACGGTGTCGAGGAAGCGCAAGCCGCGCAAGAGTCAGTGTGGTACTGCAGAACTGGTTGGTTCCGGTCTGCGGGTTGCCACACCGAGCAAGGCGCTATATGTATCGCGCCTGCATTACACCGCCACGGCTGATGATGTGGTGGAGTACGTTCGTCAGAAAACCGGCTTCTCGCTGAGGGTGTTCCAGCTGCGTTCGCGCCACTATGTGCACTTCAGCTCGTTTGTGGTGCGCGTGCCGGGGCCGCTACAGGAGACCATCGCATGTGCTGACTTCTGGCCGAAGGGTGTTTCGACGGTTCCGGGGCAACCTGCCGAATCCTACACCGGAGATGACGATGCAACGGGGCCACGCCGTTTCGTCGCCTAAATAGTATTATTTGTTGTTTTTAGTTTCGTGACGCATTGGTTTTACTGTAATGTCACGTAAATGTATTTGTCAATAAATAAATAATATATTTCATCTATACAATAATAATATTATATATGCGGTTGGACATAAATATTGATATACATGTTTACCAAACACAATTTAAATTTGACGTCGTGTCATTACCACGCTATTGGAATTTGATAATATCCGGCTCTGAAATTCTGTCGCTTCCACACCGGATGGTAAACTTAATTATGGTCTAACTTGTACCTTTCATCTCAGAGGACTAACTCACTTAGCCCCCTCGTAATGTGAGAGCTATACGGCTGACATTCGTTTGAACCAGCTGTACAAATATTTGTGTATTCATATGCCGCGTTGATTTCCGTGTGGCAAAAGAAATTAGGTTGAAAATCAGGAAATCAGGAATGTTAGACGCTATGTGTTGTAGGGAATTTAATTTAAACATTCGGGACATTCTTAGTGAGAAAATGTGAACAGGTAAAATATGTACGTATTCTATGATTCAGTTATAGTAATACAAAGAGGTCACATGTGTGACATTTAAATATCTACGACAAAAAAATAGTATAAAATAATGCAAGATAAATTCAAGGTTTGCACCCTTAAGGTGAGGCATCTTGTGGAAATTACCACAAAGGGTAAAATGGGGCTTCGAATTTCCTACTTCATTACGCGAAAACTACATAAAATGTGACAGTTTCTTCTTTAAATTATAATTGAAGATATTTACTAAAATTATATGAGGCCCAGAACACGATTTGATTCATTTGCCTCGATAGATTAGGATCGCAAAGTTAGGTCTAATTTTGCGTTTTTTGTAGGTCGAGTTGACTAAAAACCTAAACCATTTTTTTCCTAGTCAATGTTCAGTATTTATTTTTGTATCCTGTTATTCCTTATTACATTTGTGACAAACAAGTGGGCTCATTTTATTTTTAATTATTGTAAATTAGTGAAATTAAGCACATAAATACAAAATCACGCTGAAATCGGGTGAGCGTAAGTCATTTCGTTTGAATTTTAGTAGGCAAATGGCCGTGCGGCCTCGGGCTGGAAGGACGTCTGTCGCATTTTTTTCATTTTGACAATGGTATAATTCGCTAATTTAATACCAGCTATTTGATAATAATACATTTTCATGGAGAATTAATAGGATGTCATGTGGTTGGGTAAACGTTCAAAATAGATTTCCTGGCACATTTACAATCTGTGCTAATATAAAACATAACATTTCGTTCACAAACTAGGGTATGGTAGGCCAATACAACCCGATTTTTAGGGTTCCATACCCAAAGGGTAAAACGGGACCCTATTACTAAGACTTCGCTGTCCGTATGTCTGTCTGTCACCAGGCTGTATCTGAAGAACCGCGATAGCTAGACAGTTGAAATTTTCACAGATAATGTATTTCTGTTGCCGCTATAACAACAAATACTAAAACAAAATAAAATAAATATTTAAGGGGGCCTCCCAACACACTTACACTTATACACCAACTTTTTTTTTACTGTTTTTATAAATAATGGTACGGGGAAACCTTCGTGCGCGAGTCCGACTCGCACTTGGCCGGTTTTTACTCTAGCAGACCGTTCTTAATTAAAAAAGTTCGAATACGTTTCTTTAGTACGTGGAATATTTTTTTATAACACAGGTCACGTCGTCTAGTAAGGTGTATGTGAGCGTATTTATCATACTACCTATCTGTCATTATAGGAAGATTTGACAATTGGCATTTATGTTGTCTTAGGTACCACATTTATAATTTTCGATAAAATAATGATAAAAACTACAATGAACATCGTATCGTGTACGAACTATAACGTTTATGATAATCTATTGTGATCCCGCCATAATAACGACGCCGTCCAGTGAAATCTCCTGCAGCGTCAACAAATTGAAGTGTCAGAATATTGATATTCTACTCGGAATTTGCAAGAATGATGCAATTGTGTTTATTGTGGTCAAGTCATGGCGAAATAGTGTCACCCGATTGAATACTGTTCTTCATTTTCGGTTCCGGGACGTCCCGGGTGCAAACCCTAGTAGAAGCCGAATGTATTATTATGTTTAAGGAAGGTATTTTATACTTATTATTTGCATATTATATGTAGTCTTTACTACTATTCTATTTGACTTTTCGACACCATACACCTAAAAAGGAAAATAAGGATTACCTAATATTAATATATTAATACCCTTATATAAATTCAGACTGACGTGATCGCTTAACGACCCCTCTTTTGGGATAATTCCATTTAGGAATTAAATTAAATTTTGAAATCTAGGTGTCCATCCAGGCTCAAGCTCAGAGTCCCTGCCAAAATCTAACCTCAGCGAGGTTAAACACCCCAAACTTTGTCAAGCAATGTTGATAAACTTTTAATAGCTTATTTTCATAAACTTTTTGCACCTTAGCGAGAACCGAATAGAGTTGCTATAACATTGCCAATCCAACGTACTACTGACAATAGTACCTACCTAAGAAACATACGCAGAATACGAAAACGACTACAAGTCTCTCTCTCTGATATTTTTCAATATGTTTTGACATTTCACTTTCTGTATGGAGGTCGGTGACTCATTTAAATTAATGTCACGAAAGAAAAAAACCGAGGTCAGTGACCAGTCACAGTAAAGTGAGATAGTGTGCGTGAAATTTAGTGTTGTGTGTATCTGGGGAGAATTACAATAATGTTGCGCCCCCTAGTGTAATTTTAGTGTCGCGTATGTAACTTCATTCGATTTGTTTCGCCTTAAGAATCCTGTAGCAGTAAACTTTAAATAAATGCAAAATTATGACGTACCTATATCATCGTATTTTTTTAAGAGGGACACGAAAATGAACGTGATGTTCAATAATGATCAATTCGGCCCTATTAAAGTGGTTACTCAAGAAAAAAATCGTCGTTAATTCTCGTTCAACGGTGATAAACACGAAATCGTTAGGTACATTTAATTGTCTACTGCGTCCAATTACCTAAATTCACCTAACAAGCGACCAATGATCGTTGACCCGTGTAACGACAAAGGAGCCTTTCATACGAGCTAGCGTTCAAAGGTCACTTGCTAGGGTAAGAGCATCTAACCTCGGCCTGGTAACATCTGTCACAGCAGCTTACAGGGAGCGTAAGCTGTCAATCAACATTGATCCTTCTCCAATGACGATGTCTCAGGTGTGGGTTCCTAATAAACAAGAGTGCAATAGTAATACGTGCATCATCGTCATATCAGCCCAAAGACGTCCACTGCTGGACATAGGCCTCCCCCAAAGAGTGCCAAAGTGATAGGTCCTGCGCCACCCGCATCCAGCGGACTCCCGCGACCTTTACCAGGTTTAAAACGTGCATATAAAAACATTAACGGTATGTCCACTATTAGCATCATATCCCGAGAATTTTGATTATCCAGTATAATCCAAACCCAAGTAATGAGGGTTCAAAAAAACGACGAACTGCTTCGAGAAAAGATAGGAAAGTGCCCTTGTGCTTCGCTTGGCTAGATATGTAATCCACCATTTTGTGGTGACGGCTATCTTTGATTTACAATAATACTGAATAGACATAATTGTATTCTCATGTTCTTTGTAGAGATTTGTCTTGATTTGATTTGACGACCGGTTTAGCCTAGTTGGTAGTGACCCTGCCCACGAAGCTAAAGGTCACGCCAATTACGATTTACCAAAGATTTGATACAATTCTTCCCTAACCTGTTTATAATGAGATTGAAAATCACAGGATCTTCATCTTAAATTGTTTAGTTACTTTTTCTTATGGGATTTCAAATAAAGTCTGTAATAAAAGCATACAATTATATTATTAATTGTTTAATAGCCCCACTGCAGTTAGGTGTTCCATGTCAGCAATTAGATTTAACACGATACTTTAATGACTTGACACTAAATGCTGTGTTGAATCCAATTTTAAAAAAACTTTACATTCCCAGCTGTAAATACGATGAATAAAATAAAAACATTTACAAGCCATGGTTACAAGCGTACAATCAATTGACAATATTATCGAACCTTTTGTTGTTTCTTTATAGGTAGATACTACTCATTGGGGTCTAAATACTCGTAGATAATATATTTGACGACCTCTGTAGCCTCTGGTAGTGACCCTGCCTACGAAGCCGGAGGTCCCGGGTTCGAATCCCGGTACGGGCATTTATTTGTGTGATGTGCATGAATATTTGTTCCTGAGTCATGGATGTTTTCTATGTATTTAAGTATTTATTTATCTATATAAGTATGTATATCGTCTTCTAGTACCCATAGTACAAGCTTTGCTTAGTTCGGGACTAGGTTGATTTGTGTAAGATTGTCCCCAAATATTTATTATTATTATATTTTGACATATTGTTGTTTAAGCAGCATGATACTATTTAGTTTTTTAGTTTAGTGCACTGGATATTGTGCTCAGATTATAAGGTCTTATATATAAAAAGATTGTACAACCTGCAGCGGAAGCAGCTGCGCAAAATAACACGCTCAAAATGATCTAGACAGTCCTTATCCTCTTGACATTAGAGTCGTGTGTGAGTATTTTTGAGCACTTGACCTGCGTAGCAACTTTTGCTGCTGACTGTACTAGAATTCAATCTCACATTATTTTGCTATTTAAAGCGTTTTCTTTTTTTAATTCAGTGAAACGGTATGAATTCTAGTTATGTTTTTGGGATCAACTAGAATTACTGGCGCGTCTCAAACACGTTATGAAAGTTTTTTAATTTCAAAATGTAAATCCTTTTAATGCTTCGCTTTACTCGCGTAATCTTTCCATAAAAGTGGGGTTATGTAATTGAAAGTCCATACCAGTCCGAGTTCAAGTAAGCTACCCAAATGTGGCGACAGTAACAGATGTTTTTGACTCATTATTGGGGATTGTAAAAGGTTTACTGATGGCAAAGTTCTCTTTGCAGCTTATGGTGGTTTTATTACAATGTAGTAAGGGTCATTTGTGCCTGGCAAAGCTGTTGTGTTACTATAGTATTGTTAACTGACACTGTAAGCCGAAGACATAATGTTATGCTAGGTATGCTTCACGATTGATGGTTATAACCAGAAGATGTGATTGATTTTTCTGATTTTTTAATGTCTGCACGTCTGGCAAGTTTGGGAAGTGTGACTAGATCGCCAAGCGGGAAAAGGCACGGCTCTGATAATCAAATGTTTTTTCATCGCAACAAGTGTGTGTTGTGATAATGGTCGTAGTAGTAGATGTATAATTAGGTCTTGTTCATCAGGTAGGTCAGGCGACGCGTGCTATCAGGTGACAGACATAAAGGTGTGTACAGATTATGCGAGGCAGCCGCGCGAGCCAGTGTTTGCGTGAACATTGCCTCGCGCGGCAAATGTTCGATGGAATTAAGGTAGACCGCGGATGCTCCAGCCAGCTCGATCAGCGCGCCAATTATTTCGTTCTAAACCATGGACAACCGTCCAAACCGCGCCAGCGACTGAAGCTTCTTTGATGCGGGCTCAAAAACCGACAGTGCTCGGATCGCCGCGCGGCACGTTCGAGCGCGGCAATGTTCGAGCTGCCGCGCGCGGAAAACCCGTCTCCATGTGTCATCCAATGTTCGAGTGATTGCCGCCCATAATCTGTACGCGCCTTTATGGAAACGCTCGCGCTTGTACATATACACTCCCAAGCAACACCGTATGTTGCTTCGCAACTGAAACGCGTCCATGAACGCGGTCTCTTAGTGGACTGTATTTAGTGACTTGGGTACTTAATTTCTCTTTTGTAAACTAAATTTTGGTTAGTCCACATGATCCATTGTATCCATTGTATTGTTAGGAACAAAAGAAATGCTTAACTCATTGGCGACTAGATCATTATCATAATCATCATATCAGCCGACAGACGTTTATTGCTAGAGGCACTCTTTGAGGGAGGCTTATTGCTCCCTCAAAGAGTGCCTCAATTACCAGTCCTGCCCCACCCGCATCCAGCGGACTCACGCGACCTTTACCAGGTCATCAGTCCACCTTGTCTACCCACGCTGCGCCTTCCGGTACGTGCTCGCCATTTTTGGATTCGACGATTGACCTCTTTCTCAAAGTTGAACCTACTTAACTGGACAGTCTGTCCTAGTCTAGGTATACATAATCATCTACAGCATCGAGCGTAAACTGTCTGATTAAAATGGGAGTTACTGCTACATGGACATTTGATATGATCTTCGTCTTATCTCTACCCACGCTGCGCCGTCCGGTACGTGGTCGTCACTCGAGAACCTTTCCGCCCCAACGGCCATCGGTTCTACATTAAAAAAAAAGAAAGAAAATACATTTATTTAACTTCTATATTCTATAGCATCACTTTTCACATATTATTGTATTAGCAGTGGGTATACCTAATACTTATTTAAGCCAGATTAGGCGTTGCTTGGCCAAAATTGTTTGTTAGTTTAATACACTGATTAACCCCAAGCAAACAAATAGAACCACGTAGACCATAGATTAGCGTTAAGCATGTAGCGGTAACACCACGGAGCTGAGAAGCAAAATGGATGCGCCCTTCAGAACAAAAATGGGTAGCTGTAACATGTTTACATTACTTATATCGCAGCAAACATTTAAATTGGTTGTTCGTTTTTAGTATTAAATGTTAATCACGACTATTATGAGTTAGGTAGCTGAATGAAAAATATATTTTGTATTTGGCAGAGGGTAATTTGCATTTCGCTTTGTCATTGACACAAAATTTGCACGCCAAATCACTTTCATCTGATATCTCAAAGAGGTCAAGTGTAATATATATAGACATAAGGAGATTTACTTGCGTAGAAGGCTGCGTGTATGAAATAGGGAAAACACAGGCCCACAAAATCGCATATTATTCACCTATTTAGTCAACTAAAGTTTAAATTGTAGGGCGAGTATTTTTGCAAAACAAGAATAGAACCACAATAGCGGTGTAACTGTGTAAATTTGCGAACGCGCGTTTTGTGCATACTGTTTGATAAAGCTGAAGTTGACATTATTTAAGTCCCAACGCGCATCAGTACGAGTAAAATTAACCGAATACCCTGTAGGAGAATATTTCCGTGTCGAAAATCAGTAGGTACCGACTAATTTTGCAGGCGTTTACTGCGATATTTACCGTAACACACAATTTTTCCGCCTCAAGCATAATTTTAACCCAGGCAACTGTCCGGTATTATCTACAGTTGCAACTAAAAAATCCGGAAATTCGTACATTCCGGGCAGCGGGCGTGTGGCGATATGTCACACGTTTTGACAAACGCGCCCTCGGCAATTTTGGTAAAAAGTCGCTTTTCCAACCGTCCCCGAGCTCGACTGCAAAACGAATTATAATCGATGGCTCGTCGCGATTATTACTTGATCACTGCTTTGTTAATAACCATGCGTTCATCGGAGATTTGATTTAAACTGGTCGGCTGTAGCAGAGAGGTCATCAAGATTTCGAATCTGCGCTCCATTGTGCAACAACTTTTTTATTAAATTTTATATAAATTCCAATTTTATTAAAGATCGTTAGTATCGATCCATAGATGTCCCTGCATGAAATGACTGGACTGACATGGGATAACTCGAGGATAAAATTCAAGGGAAAATAAAAACTATTAAATTATAGTTTTATAAGCGATACTCGTAGTTGTAAGTATAATACTTATTTCAGCCAGATTAGACAGTGCTTGGTTTGGCCAATCGAATTTCATGCTAGTTACATAAAGTTTGCTTAACTGCCGATATTAATAGGCCGATACCAATTAAATACTCTATCCGACGCACTAATACGTCAAACATTTTGCACCAATTTTTGGTAAAAAGTTTTGACTACTATAAACTGTTTGTACGAAAGGACTAGATCACACGGAATGACTGTGCGAAGCTATTTTTATTTAGATCGGCTCGCTATTTGATTATCGCTTGTTTGGGCATCAGAACATAGGGCGCGATTGAAAAAACTAACTCAATCATATTTTGATCAGTCTCTCAGTCGATGAAATAGCAACATATTTTCAATTTTATGGGACAGTGTCGAAAAGTTGAAATCATTTTTCATTAATAATTTTTACTTTGAACTTGTTTAATAATTTTAACGGAACGTCAACTTACTTGAACTGTATATGAACATAAGTAAGCATTCACAGATCACATTTATTTTTAGCTATCAATCAAGTTGTATTCATTTTCTGTTGCATAAAAACAAATCGGGGATAGTGCAATACCGCGTAACAAGCACTGGTAAATAGTGCGTATACACCGCGAGCCCTAGTAAATACTGCGCATCTACACAACACCCATAGTTCGAAACCGCGTATCTACACAATTACCCAAATTTACAGGAGAAGCTTGGTATATAATTCTAATCAGGATTTTACGTTCGTTGGCGGGAAAACTTAATTTGGCTATATTTGCTAGATACGCGGTATTAACCAATGCCAGTTACGCGGATTTGCCCTATGGGTGTTGTGTAGATACGCAGTATTTACTAGGGCTCGCGGTATACGTGTAAAACGCCGAACCGTGTACACGTATCCTTAAGCCCGGCGGTACTAAGAACCCGAATTACACGAACCCGCCAAGATCCGTCCCGTCCCGTCCCGTCCCGTCCCGTCCCGTCCCGTCCCGTCCCGTCCCGTCCCGTCCCGTCCCGTCCCGTCCCGTCCCGTCCCGTCCCGTCCCGTCCAGTCCCGTCCCGTCCCGTCCCGTTTCCAAGAAACGTTTCTCATCTCGGCTCCGCTCAGGTAACGGGCAAGGCAACTCGACCCGTCCGCGCCGGTTTGAGTTGAAGTAAAAATGATTTATGATAATATACTCTTATTACTTGCAAACTCGTAGAGTAAAATTGCCTTATTGAAAAATGTATTTAACAACAATACACAAAATTGGAGGTCTAGGCCTGCCTGTCTTTTTAATTTCCATTCCTCAATTTGTGGCGCAGGATCACGGCGTTCAGCCATGAAAATTAAAATTGGTTTTCTTGATATTTTTTTTGATTTTTTTCATTGAATGTTTGAGAAAAGCAATTTACATACCTCGGCGTGAAAGGAATTGCCAGCCTCATAACTATCCGACCTCGCTACGCTCGGCCGTCTATATGTACTCGACCGGCAACCCCTTACTACATGGAAGTAATGTTTTTTTTTATTGTAACTGTCACTCATGCGTCAGTTATAAAGCAAGGAGATTTTAACTCAATTACGATGTTTGAAAACGTATTTATAAATAAAAACACAAATAAAAGATGATCAACTACATTATTTAAAGGTTTCAATAAAGTAATTTAGTGTCTGCGTCAATTTTTAACAGTAAATTTAAATTTTGACTGTATGCCAAAAGGTCATTGCATCATACGCCACATGTCAAATTTAACAAAATTGACTATTGACATTTGGTATTTTTATTGCGATTATTCTTATTCATATTCATTTAGTCGCAATATTAATTATATCACATGTCAGTACAGTGCATAAGATAAGGGTGCCCTTTGCGTGGCCTAATATTGATTGTCCTAAAATCTGTTGGCCGAACCACGAACACTTTTGGCAAAACTTTGAATAGCATATCTTAGAATCCGCAATTGCCATGAGACATTCAAATATGATATTATACGATTTAATACGATATAATTACGATTTCTATTTCCCGAAAAGAATATATAGAAAGGATAGTTAAATCGAAGTAGTTTCAGAGAGACTCTAAGGCAGGTAGGTCGGTGTAGGTACGACGACGAGCAAATAACACGTTTTTACTACCTTATACTTACATATTATATATGTACAATTTGCAAAACCTTATGTTTGTTATGTAGTAGACCCGTCCCTCATAGCGGTAAGTAGGAGCTTCGTCGACTTGATGACGGACCTAAGATACTTATTTCCCAATTGAGAATATGTTTAGGAATTAGGAATTGTAAAGTTATGCACATGTAGTGTACGATATTTCGATGTTCCACACAATAAATATTATGCACAACAATAATTAGGACAATCGATATTATGCGTAACGATTTCGGCGAAACAATATTATATACAACAATTTTAGGCCAAACGTTTGTAGGCGAAAAGTTGTTATGCGACACGATATATGTACAATTAAAAATTATGCCATCCGATATAGACCCATAACATAATTATAATAAAAAGATGTAAAATTAGTATTGATCATGTTTCAAATGCATTTATTTCCTCGCAAATGTGGTGAAAAACATTGTGTGCGACACGGATGGTAAGATTTTTTACAAACTCGTGGCAATAATCGGTATAATGTATATTATGACACTCGTTTCGACGCGGTACCTACTGCGCATGGGATCAAGCGCGAAACGTATTTAAATATGAAATAGATGGAGTTACGCACAATAATAGCGGAGCCAAGCGCTTCAACCGTAGGTTAGCGAAAAGACAGCCGTCGCAAAACATAATTTGTTAGAATTGGCGACTTCAGCTCATTATGGAGCAATATAGAGCTTAATTAATCTGGGACGCGCGGCTGCCCGGTTTAACCGACTTATGCATTTATTCATTTTAATTTTGCTCCTCGGGAATAAGTAAATCAAAGTTAAACTCGGATATGAAGTAACGGTAACATGTAAAAAACGGCAAGGCAAGGCTCAAATCCTGGGCTATTGCCCCCTGTTATCACTCATGTGTTACAGTGGGAACTAATGGGAATGGTAAGTAATTTTTTTTTCAGTAGTTACCACTGAAAAAAAAAAATTAGTTAGTACTTTAGTGGTAAAAATGAGGGGAAAAATCCCAGTTGTTACCACTGGTAACAAACTCGTGGTAGCAGGTGGGAATAACCCCGAACCCTGCGTTAATACCAAGCCGGGCAACCTCGCCTCGGGCAAAATGATAGTATTCGAGCGTGGTAATTTGTACAATTAATTAAATCGTATGTAAAAAACAAATTAATCGAAACATTTGCACGCAATACATGACAAAGTTCACACAATAAAACGTACACTTCTGTCGCTGGGGGGTTAAAAAATATAAAGACAAAAGTCTAATTGAAATTGCTGTAAGCTTATTAGTCGTGTGAACACTATAGTTTTTTTTATTATTATGTATATTTTATGATTTTACCTATATATGTTTGTATTTCCATTTATTGTTTTGAATTAGTAATTAGTAATTAAATGTATTTTGATTTTGATTTAATTTAAATTGTTATAATTATATTTATTTTTATGGCTCTTTGGTCTGAAATAAAGTATTAATATTATTAATAGGGCCGAACGCCTCACAGAGCCGGCGACTACATTGTTTTTTCTGTTTTTTATCCGTAATATGCACCATTTTTCTAAATACTTATTAATATGCTGTATTATTATTGTATAAATTTGTCTTTATTAATTGAATTTCCATAATCAGGGATGATTGTTAAATGGTACTTAAGCATATTATTAGGAAATTTTCCATTTGAAACCAACGAGATACTACCACAATAAATAATTTTATAAGTGGACTGATGGTTAATGCTTTCAGTGATTCATAAGGCTTTCATAATGTCATGAGAAGAGTGGGCGAGCCTTCACTGGCTTACGCTCATCTCGCAAATTTATGAATAGGGTTGCTCAAATAACAATCGTTTGAATGTTATATCACATCATACCTAATAAAGCTTCTTTAATATTTTTTTTATAGTATTTCTATTTTTGTCTCGGTTAAGTTGTTGTTTTATTGTTTGTATTTATTATTGTAGTTCTTGTATAATACATTTCTAATATTTTGTATTTATATAATATCTCAAATGGTATAGAGCAAATATACATTTTGGATGTTCTCCAAACAATATTAAATATGAGGAGAAAATTAGGTAAACACAAGTAAATATCATACACACACGAACAGTTACTTAATGATAAGTGTTCAAAGCTTATACAGAGGTTTTTTTATTATGTACCTACCTTTTCAGCTAAACATACAGTTTGGAACAAAGGTCATTAATATCATGCAATTTTCTTTTTTAACTAGCAACATTAATTCAGTAGCTTCGTACTTTTGAAATATTTCTTCGTCTTCTTCCTTTTAGAGTACTAGTGAACAAAACTTGTAAGACTACCCGTGTGTTTGATCTATGTTTCTTGTAGAAATTATTATTATAATTGTGAATGTCGTATATTTATTGGCACGTGGAGTAGGTATTTGCATTTGGGGTCTTTTCCCGGCTTCTGATTTAAAATAATCGTCCATGTTACTGACCTGGCCCATAAACTATAACGCTGTTTAACGAGATTTCCATATTTGTTATTATTAACGAAAAAAGAGATCACAATGTTATTAATGGACTTAGTTATTCCAATTTTGTCTCGTGCGTAGACTTCCACATGGCACTACGAGAGGGTGCGCAACCAATATTTGATATTAAATTGTATCTCAATTCAATACGTTCATTCAAATAGACTCCAATGACGAATACAATAACCTAAAAAATTATAACTTTTTTTTCTATGTGCCTCTGAGACGTTCAAGGTACATGTTAAGTATATAAAAACACGATTCATTCCAGCCTTAAAAAGCACGTAACCTATATTGACTCGGAGAAATGTGATTCTATACTAAATTGAATATTGTCATTTAGTTTTGTCGGAAACAGTGTTATACGCCAAGGCAGTAAAGTCCAATTTACAATGTAACACGTTAAGGTAACTTAGCATACAAGGTTTTGTCATTAGTCTTGATCAAGTCAGAACGACAATAGGTCGGATTCAGTTCAATCCTGGTGAAATGAGATGGTCATTTATTTCACTGGCGCTGTTCAATGCTTAAAGGCTTTGGAAATTGGTCGTATTAACGTAGAGGGGATAAATCATGGTGTAAAAGGAAACGGTTAGAAGTAGATCTGAGGGGAAGAGTGTTTTGACTTGGAGACTAGAAAAATAAATATGGCGGTATGTGAAACCAAAGCGAGAATAGCGAGAGTTTATGTAAAGTATTCGCTTGTTATTTTTTATAATTGCCTGTTGTTTCCCTGTCATTGGATGTATTTTTATGCATGATTACATTGATAACATGTTAGAGCTCGTTAGAATTTGGCTTGATGAGCAGTTTACGTTTTGTAAAATGTTTTTGTTTTATAACATACCTATATTAAGGATTTTTTTATCGAATTCTACAAAGTACCTCATCAGGGAATATCGTCATCAGCATATATTCAACAAACAAAATTCATCGACACGGCGTAAAAAGCGAATTTCCCGGCGCGCCGACTTTTCTCCCGAGAGACGCGCGCCTTCGTTCCTTTTATTGAATTGGCTGAATTTGCTCCGTAATAAAGAACTTTATGAATGGCCTTTATTATTCAACATGTACTAAAATACACATGTCTGTATTCCTAGAACCTTTTGATATACATATATTCGGCAAGCCTGACCTCAGGATACAAGTCACGTTCGATGTGCGCCTCTACTAGGCTTATAATCCTAGTTCGTCATAGATTGGGCTTCGTCAAATGTTTGACATTTTCTTCTCAACTTGATTCCTTTACCTGCTGGTCGATCACGTAACGCATTATGCGAACGTCAGGTAGATCTAAATGTCAATTTTTATGTGGAAAAATTTCAGTTAAACTGTCCTAACGCGCGTTCGAAACGTTACGTGGTCACCCCTCTGGATTTGAACCTGCAGGTCGATCACGTACGTTAGGTAGATCTAAATGTCAATTTGTATATGGACAAAATGTCAGTTAAACTGTCCTAACGCACATTCGAAACGTTACATCTACCTGACGCGTTACGTAATCGACCAGCTCTGCTACATTAGCAGGATCACTATCATCTAAACCAAAGAGGTAGTCGCGAATGACATGAGTGCTTCCGTAGTACCTACGCTATATTGGCTATATACTCGTAATATGTAATTCAAAATAAATTAAAAAAATAACTAGCTAATTAGCTTCGTCAACCCGTGATTACCTAGGGCTGTCACAAATGTAACACGCCGATGAATCCCTAAATCCCTGTCCGTGACAAGTCGTAGCAGATGCGCCCCTCGAACCACTAAGCCCGTCTAAATAATGACAATCCCTTAACATTTCAGCGTCGCTAAGTTAAGTTGTCGATTATTGGGACAGTGTGATAAATAGAGAGATTTTGTTTTAAGTTACTTTGGTCGGATAAAAATTGCCCTTTCTACACATACCACGTCGGTGGCAAACAAGCTTACGGCCCTGCTGGTAAGCGGTTACCGTAGCCTATGGACGCTTGCAAAGTTTTCTTTTGTGCAATAAAGTTTAAATAAATAAATAAATAGCGCTGGTGTTTCTAGAATAAATCAAGTTGATACGCACCCGCACCGCGTCTGGTCATACTCATCGCACTGCATGCTACAAGATAGCCTGACGAACCTTGGAACTCCAATGCCCTGTCTATCTTAGAGCTAATAGAACGATTGCAGTTAGCAGCGATCTTAATGCGTCTTAGAGCCTTATCACACTTGCGATTTGCGAGCGTATTTTCTATACAATTATCAGTCGCGGCGAACACGCTGCGTCATCGCCTTCATACAAAATACGCTTGCAAATCGCAAGTGTGATAAGGCTCTTAAGGTGTAGTGCCGTGCATCGCGGCCGATCGCGCGAGTCGCGCGATCGATCGCGTGCGAGCGGCGCGCGCGGCGTATGCGACAATAGTCAGTGTATGAAAATGTATGGCGCCGTTTCCGAAGGATGCGAAAGACGCTTACGGCATTTTCAAGGGTTAAGCGAATGTAACTATATAACTTTAACGGCCGTATTCATAAACGTTCTATAAGCCCATTTTAACTAAAATGGCGTCAATATTCGTTTGTCCTTATCTGTCACTTTGACATTTGTGTTCGTAAGAAAGGGACAAAGCAGATTTTATTTAGCAGAGGCATTTTAAGTAGTATGAATAAGGGGGTAAGTATCTACTCTCCGATTGAAGCTTTGCGTTTGGTTTTATTACCACACCATCAATGGTTGATTCTATAATAAAACTCGATTTCCGATTCAATGATGGTAACCATGATTATAATAGAATCTTATTAATTAAGTACAGCTACGTAGTTACAAGACGAAATTAGATATCCTACATGGGCGTAATTGATTTGTATGCATGTCCCCCGCCTTGTTCAGCTGTAACGTAATATCTACTCAAGACATACACAGGTCATACGACCTCTGGACTTGAGACGCAGTTAAACTGCGGGACAAATTAAACGTAGCGTTTGACGTGACGAACAATTTGTTTAGTGTACGATTTGATTTGTTGAACAGGTTGGCGTTACGAAATCGTAGCGTAAGGCTTACGTCAGTTCGGATTCATACTATACTAATAATATTCTAATATTATAAATGTAAAAGTTACCGTTTTTCTGTCTGGTACCTTTTCACGGTTAAAACGCAGAACAAATGACGTGAAATTTGGTATGAGGGTAGTTTTAATACCAGGGAAGGACATAGGATACTTAATATCCTAGAAGTTGTCAGAGGTCTGGGGTGAAATGGAGGGTTGAAGTTTTTTTTTTAATACAACGACGGTGGCAAACAAGCGTACGGCCCGCCTGATGGTAAGCGGACACCGCAGCCTATAGACGCATGCAACTCCAAAGTAGTAACATGGGCGTTGCCGACCCTTGATATGTTTGACAGCGAAGGAACAAATTCCCTCGCTCTTAACACAATGCATCCTCGGGATCTCTGGCGACCTTGCTCACCTCCAGGAACACAACACTACTACAGAGCAAGTAGTGTTATTATGGCTGTGTCTGTTCTTCTGCAAGGCGGAGGTACTTCCCCAGTTGGGCTGCTCCAAATTCGGGCGGAACGACATTTTGCTGTGCCCTACCTCACCTAAAAGTTTAAGTTTGTATGGAGGCGCGATATAAACGAATTATTTTCGTTATTTACTCTTTTACTTTTATAAATTAATTGGCTAGAAGTGTACCGCCCGCGTAATGATCAGAGAAGATAAAAATTGATAGCTCCAAAACGACTGAAATGCATTTAAATTTATCTAAATATTGGAGATAACGTTACATTTCGTCTGTCCTGGCTGGGGCTATTTCGAACTGTCTGAGATCGTGAAGGTTCGTTATCTCGACAGCAAATACTATTTTCAATGTAAAGTTTTATTTTTATCTGACACTTCGACTGAGTACCTATTCCGAGGAATGAGACAAATATACAGGGTGCAATCTTTTACGTGATACAAAATAGCAAAATGTGAATCTATCCATGATTCTGAGCAACTTTTATTATGGGACCAACTTTGTGTTATGCCAAAAAAATCCAACTATTTCATTAACTCTGCTCATTTTAGACTGACAAGAATGTATGAACAGGTGTGTTTTTTTTGGCATAACACAAAGTTGGTCCCATAATAAAAGTTGCTCAGAATCATGGATAGATTCACATTTTGCTATTTTGTATCACGTAAAAGATTGCACCCTGTATACGTAAAAGAAAAGTTAACAATACATAAGGGGCGTCAAATTTTACATTAAAAAAAACTTATAGGTAAGAATAGAGTGAAGTCTCTCGCCATTATTCCGCTGAGCCCTATAATAAAGTAAGTATGTAACTTGTTTGAGTGAAGCTTTTATTGTCTATTGCACCTATAGTTTGGTACCGTGCGGTCTTACCAAATTTTCATCGTATAAAACTTGAAAAAAAAATCTTAACCAACATCACTCACGTAGAAACACTATTGAAAGAACAACACAATGCAGTATAAAAACGTATTATAAACGAATGTATAGTGATAAAACCTTTTCCTCTGGGCCAGGTGAAATTCAATCTTATTTCAAAGACATTAAGACTTGACAGAGAAAACATTTTTCACTTTACCGGGAAATGACTATCCCACAGAAAAAATATTACTTGAATCACGATATTAATTAGGAACAACTTCAATCTCTTGAATTAAACAGATATCCTTTTTGAATTAAGATGATTCTCTCTCACCAACAGGAAAATATCTTAGCTCAAGATAATTTCGCATCATTCGAAATAATTTACCATTTTCCTAATTCAATTATTGTTTCAAGAATACTTATGTACCTTGCATCAAGTATGTATTTTCTGACCCGTCTAATGTTTTATTGTTTTTCAGTCTGTATAACACTTACATACTTACCCAATTACTGAGTGAGTACTTAAAGTACCACATGCTCTATATTTGCAAGGAAAGTGCATGGCTGAAGTTACAAGAAGCTAAGTTGTGTGCTCACACGACGCTGGAGCGCTAAAAATAAAGCCACTTTACCTTTAACTACTACACAGCGAGTATTTTAAGTGTAAATAAAACTTGCTTGTAATTTTCTAAATAGAACATTTAATTTTTAAAGATTTTAATTGAAATGGTGTGTACATAAAGTTATGGCACAATCATGCCGATGTGTTCGCTTCGGCGGCCATCAAAAATCTGAAACAAGTGACAATTTCAACCTTCTTAATGTTGCTATATAGTTGCACGATGCCAGAGGGGTGAAAGAAAGCGCCAACAAAATGGGCACTAATTTAAAATCGAATGTCACACAAGTCGCACCTCCCTCACCACGCAGGTGCAGCAGAAACAGAAACAGACTCAGTGAAACGGTAGGCTGTACTCATAATGCGTTTGCCATGATGCGAATAATTTTATATTACACAATACAATACTTGAGATATCATATTTTAATTGATAACAAAAAAGGCACTTTAGAAGCACTTCACTGCGCCACATTAATGGTACTTGCGTTTTAATTGCGCTTAACGCTCTTTAAGGTGCCGTAGGTCTTATCTCCCTCTCACTGAGCATGAGCGAGTGGGTGCTCGGGAGCGCGGATATCATGTTTATTAATTTAAATCTTTCGGCAGTTTAAAAATAAAAAAGTAATCACTGTTTTATCTCTCAAACATGACATTGTCAATTTTTAGAAGCAATTTTAATATTTTAAGCTTTTGTTCATAATTTGTTACGAATATTTTAAGTGTATTTTAGACCTATGTTCGTGATTTTTTTTTCTATTGAGCGAGAATTGCTGAATCACGTTTCGAATCACTAATCTGCAGAAAAGCCTTAAGATTACTATTCGTATTTTTTTGAAACCATATTATTATAATCAGGCGCATTATATTGCTTCAAGAACTCTGTTCGCTTAACTTCGCTGAACCTACGGCGCCTTAAGTTTAAGTGCATGGGCTACTAACATAAATATATTTAAAAAATACTGAAATTCGTTATTTTTACTGAATTTAAACCGTCACGTTGATTCCTCCTGAACAGTGAAGAACTTAACACTTTTCCAACAAAAGAAGAATTGTTGAAAAATTACGGCCTGATCAAATAACTCTCGCTGAACACCCTATATAGCCAGAAATTTAAGAACGGCTAAGTACTGACTCAAGTTTAAATAAATAAATAATAAATAAATAAATATTTGGGGACATTCTTACACAAATTGACCTAGTCCCAAATTAAGCAAAGCTAGTACTATGGGTACTAGACGACGATACTTATATATTACTTATATATAGATGATTAAATACTTAAATACATAGAAAACATCCATGACTCAGGATCAAATATTCATGCTCATCACACAAATAAATGCCCTTACCGGGATTCGAACCCGGGACCTCCGGATTCGTAGGCAGGGTCACTACCAACTAGGCTACAGAGGTTGTCGAAGAAGTTATATCATTAAGGAGACGTAGCTAGATTATTATTTGATTTACTATCTTCGTACGCAATGTGACCAGCAGGTCAATCACGTAACGCATTGTACGTACGTTAGGTAGATCTGAAAATGACAGTTGGATCTACCTTACGCGCGTTCAAAACGTTACGTGACTGCCCCTCAGCTTTAATTATTATTTATTTCTTTAATAAACAGAATATGGAAACTTAATAATTAACAAGGTCCTACAAAACTGTCAGAACAGTTTCTCTGTGTGATCACTTTATAGTACAGAGTTAACTAATTTGTACATACTTAAGTTGTGTTTGTAAATGTTACCTACATACAGCTATCCTTAGGTACTTAAGTAATATCGTTTTAATTTTCTTTTAAAGTCGTTTTTTATCCTTTCACGGCTAATCGTTTCTGGTTAACTGTTCAGAAGATAGGGGATACGTTTTTTAAGCATTCTATCACCATAATAACATCACTTAAAATACTACAACTTGGAAAAAAAGGACAGTCATGGATAAGTCAGCTCTTAGTAGTACATTATGCACCTAGAGCGGTAAAATAATGTCTCGGATCACAGGTATTTGACGCCCGAACCAAACAAATAATCGAGCAAGGGCGATTAATATGCAATCTGAGGCGTTTTTTAACGCCTGTGGCGATCACAGAATTTTACCTGTACTATCCTGGCCAGAAAATGGTATTTGTCACAAGCGTATCGTGCGAAAATTGCCACTTTACGGACAGGTGTGACGTAAAATATGATTTGATATAATTTTATACTTTACTCGCTAGCAGTTCCGTGCGCGTACTACACTAGGCTATTAACCTAGGCAGCGCCACGGAATAAAAAAGGCCTATGACCAAAGATTCATTCTATATCCGAAAGAATTTTAAAAACGGTATGACTAGTTTCGGAGATTACCTCCTAGAAACAAATCTACATGTTCACAGATATTACCTGATTAAATATTAGTAGGTATAGATTACATTTCTCAGACGTTACCTCTTTATTATTAGTAATAGATGATAACTTAAAAATATATGTATAGAATCCCAGCATTCCCTCTGATGTTCCAAAACGCATAGACGCTGAAAAACACTAGGTATCAAATTCCCAATCGGATCGGGTCGTCCAGCCAGAGTGGAGAGTACAGAGTTAACCAGGCACACCTCACCGAGTGTAAGTAAGCGGGTGCCACAAGATTATGACGCTTAGAGGCCTTATACATCTCTGAAAATACCACATTTGGTTTTCATTTTTACTTTCATAATAATATAGTTTTTTTTACCACAAATGCTTATGCTAGTTGAGTTTTTGTAAAAGTGCCTTAATTAGTAACCGATCTTTAGTATTTGGTGTATTCTAGTCTAAAATAAAAAAAATACCGGACATAAATTGCATCTAGTATTTCGCACACATATTCCAAAATTTGTATAATAGAAGTCAATATCCATTAACAAATAAAAACATAAAACATAATTTAAACATACTTAATTTATTGATAAAACATAAAGTACATCAGTTTTACTATAGACTAGGAGCTTACTATTACAGGCAAATAACACGTGCCTGAGCTAGGATACCCTGTGTTTCAGGCAAAAGAGAACTAACAATTGAAAATCAAGTTATTCATAATATAATAAGTTGTCACCTGTTGTTGTCTGACCTGGTAAAGGTTGCGGGAGTCCGCTGGATGCGGGTGGCGCAGGACCGGTCGCTTTGGCACTCTTTGGGGGAGGCCTGTGTCCAGCAGTGGACGTCTTTCGGCTGATATGATGAACAAATAAGTTATTATAGATGTTCAGAGTCACATTCCCGTTCCGCCATCTCTCCCGATTTGCGGACTTTCGAGTGCACTCATGCAATGGTCCACCGTCCACCCCTGGCCGATTTGATTCGGTCGGTTCCTCGCATAGCTGCCCCGCGTGGTCTGGTTCCTTCCACTCGTGCAGTTCACAACAAGTCGTTCTATAGAATCATAGTTTCGCCTTCAGACATGGCAGAAAAACTCGACTGAGTACCTGCACTAGAGCAGACAGATGCCTGCCCAGCCAGCACGATGTTTTACTGTCACGTTTTACGGCGAAAGGGTAGAACGTCATGTAAAACATAACGATAAAACGTATCATGCTAAGTATCCCGATGTCTGAGATGAGTGCGTGATGTGACAGCTGCAGGTCGATCAAGTAACGCATTGACCGTTAGGTAGATCTGAATGTTAATATTTATATCGAAAAGTGACAGTTGAGTTGTCCTATCACGCGTTCGAAACGTTACGTGATTACCCCTCAACGGGGTAGTCACGTAACTTTTTGAACGTGCGTTAAGACAATTTCACTGTAATTTTTCCATATAAAAAGTGTCATTTAGATCTGCCTGACGCGCGTACAATGCGTTACGTGATCGATCTGCTGATCGCACATCAAACGTGCTGGTGATTCTTCTGCAGTCGCAAGAACCCATAGTCTATGTTGGTTGGTTAACACCAGATAGACCGTATGTTTGTTTGCCACCGTCGTATAGAATGCATAGCCCGCTATCGCTAGCGCCTCTCGGCTGCTCCACCCACAACAAGCTTACCGCACTAAAGTACACAACTTACCCCCGTTGGGCGTAAATTTACGATGCATGTGCCGCGAGAATTTCGTTACGGTGCGGCAACACGATTTTACGCAACCAATTTTAAAGTTGCTATTAATTCTGTGATCGTCTATAATCCGGGATTAACGGGATTAAACCAATTGACTGTTTATTTAGAGTAATAGGGTTCTGTGTTGACGTTAACGTATCGTAAGAGGATTTTAGCATGTGACGTTTTTGTCTAATGTTTATAACTTTATACAAACCACACCACCACCACACCTACCACTTACCTACCACAATTTATTTATTTATTTTATTTATTTATTTCAATATTAGCACTTACAGTTGAACCTTACGTGCTTATTGGCATTACATGTCAAAACAAATTAGATAAAATAAGATATGAGACTCATGCCACTTAAAATAAATTACAATTAAAATTTATATAAATTACAAAAAAAAAAAAGTTATATTAAAAAGTCGAATGGAATATGGAAAGGTCGCAAAACAATATATGACTACAACTTAGAAAAGTTGAAAAACCCCCGACATTTTCATTTCAATGTTCAATATCTCAAAAACGGCTAAATAGATTTTCATGAAAGATGGCAACACTCGGAATAAAATTACCTATGATAATTAGTAAAAGATGAAGTGTACAGTTTTGTACTTCTATTTTTATGTTCATATAATTCAAGATGCATAACTGTTTTTTATTTTTATTTAAAGACTGAAATTAAATTGTGTATGTAATACGACATAGGTAAAGTATAGGTAAAGTACACAACCTGTTCAGAGAACAGAATCACGCGCCTCCCAAGGCGCCTACGTTTGCGACATCAACCTAGTTTAAGTAAATCATAAGATTCCGCACATTTGTAAATAACAAGTATAAAGATCACATATAAGATAACTCTGCACAATTTTCTACAGTTGGCACTTTACACCTACAGTATACTAAGAAAAATATGTAATAGTGTGCTGTAGGCGAACATTGTATATAAAGAATAGAGAGAAATAAATCTAGTTAGTTACCAATTGTCCGTTGGTGTTTTATTACCTAAAACCCTGCACTCTCTCCGGGAGTGTAGGGTCTCACCTTTCAGCATCCTCTCACAGTGGCGAAGACACCTTCAAGCCCTCAATTGATCAACAGAGTCTGTTTGATCTGCTGTGAGAAAATCACCCTCCGCTAAACCCTATTCCTCCCCGTAGGTATCCATCTGTTGCCTTAGGTCTCGTGGCAACAGATATCCCTGGCTCCATGTGTACGTGTGTGTAAGGTGTAAGTCGAGGATAGGTTAGGGACTTAGGGACGTAGGATGGTAGGCTCCCTTGCATAAACCCACCCCTTAGTCTTACACAGTCTGTGCAGTCGCACGCTGGATAACAAACCTCCCACCCTAGGGAAATTACTACTTAAACCCGATCCAAGGGTAATTATTACTGAATTCCCATCCTAGGGAAGTTACTACTTAAACCCGATCCAAGGGTAGTTACCTTTACTTACTTTGCATTATTTTACACCCCGACCTGGGGTACATTATCCAGTTTGCGAGTTGTACATATGGTCCTTCGAGCCGGATATTTCCGGAATAAAAAACAACCCCCCCAAATAGATAGGAACGTGTTTTCTTCACGTATCTTTAAAGTACCCTCCCGAGATAGGAAAACGAAAGTTAGGGATTGACTGACAAACGGACATCATGGACATTGTCAAGATTAACAACCTTATTGAAAGCCAGGAACAACTAGGGAACCAAATAAAAAGTGTATTGACCAATATTAAAAAGGATGCGTCGAGTAGGAAGACGTTGAAATACATCACCGACAGGAAGTTTACGTTAAAGGAATTGATAAGGGCAGTACAAGAGAACCACGAGCAATTAAAGGACGAGGATAGACTACGTAACCATGAGTACATTACTACAGATCATTTTAGTAGTATCATGGAGATTTACAATCAGGCGATATTCCATTTAAGCCAGTGCGAAAAGAAGTTGAGTCAAGAAACGCAATCCACAAGTAACCCGTCCGTCGATGCCATAAAAGGAATAGAAGGAACGACCCCAAAATTGGGGATGCATACGTTTAGAGTGTCTCAGTTAGAGAGAAAACTAGCTGCAGCCAGACAGTTACTGACCAGAGACGAAGCGAGTTGGATGTTACGAGCGACACTGGAGAGTCTGCAGAAGCAATGGGACACCATAGAAGCGTCGCATGTAGAATTGCTCATAGAAGGTACAAGCCTAACTAACGAATATTTTGCTGCCAGGAAGTTTGAGGGACTTCAGGAAGAGTACGAAAATGTAACATACCAGTTATTATCCAGAATAAATGAGACCATAGGGTCAAATAAACCAAGTTCCGCAAGTAGCTCCAAGGCTGGGATTAATTTGCCAAAAATGACAATTCCAATTTTTTCGGGAGAATATGAGTCTTGGTATTCATTCCACGATTTGTTTAAAAATATGGTTCATAACGAGGCCACATTAACTAGCACAGAAAAAATGCAATACTTGAAAACGCATGTGCGCGGCGAGCCAGCCCGTATGATTCAGCATTTATGCATTAGTGAGTTGAATTATAATGCAGCTTGGGAATTGCTGACAAAAAGATATGAAAACGAACGATTAATTATTTCAAAATTTATAGATAAAATTTTAGACTTGCCGAAAATAGACCGGGCTGAGGTATCAAAGTTGAAAAACATGTTTGATTCAATAAGTGAAAGTCTAGCAGGCTTAAGGAACCAAGGTGTAGATACCATGACATGGGATCCTATGTTGACGAGAATCGTGTCAAGGAAATGGGATTCGGACACTAACAATATGTATGAATTGTCACTGAGTGAACCAAACAAGCAACAAAGTTTTGCCAGCATGATGGAGTTCATGTCGAAAAGATTCCGATGCTTAGAATCAGCTAACAATGTTAATAAACAGTATCCGCAACAAAGTCGTGCATCATTTTATAAGCCAGAGTACAATACAGGGAAGGTGACCGTTCAAGGTTGTTGGTATTGTAACAGACGCGACCACGGTATTTACCATTGCGTGCAATTTAAAGCGTTGAGTATACAAGAACGCACGAATGCAGTAAAAAATAAAAGAATATGTGTCAACTGCATTAACCACTACGCAGCGGAAAAATGTTATAGCAATGCGGTATGCAGTGTATGCGGAAAATATCACCACTCAATGCTTCACATGGATATCAGTTACAATAACAAATATAATAAACCTGGGATGACTAATACGAGTAATTATAAACTGGCTAATAGAGGGAGTCCCCAGAAGGAGAAAGCGCCATACAGAATGAATGCTCATGTGTCGTCAATGGAACCTAGCACAGATGGCAAGAAAACCACGATCTTAGCGACGGCTCTAGTAGAGACCACCACCTATCATGGAGGGAGGCAGTTGTTAAGAGTTTTGTGTGATCAAGGGTCAGAAGCATCGTTTTGTACGGAAGAAACTGCGCAAATATTATCATACCCCAGGGAGAGAATTCAAATTGAGATAAAGGGTATTGGTGATAAGGAACCTAAAATATCAAGAAGTTCGATTTCCGTAACATTGAAACCACGTTTTCCAAGTGAATTTAGGATGCCGGTTTCACTCATCGTGCTACCAAAATTAACTTCCGCACTTCCAAAACACGAAATACCACAAATATGTTCCGACAGGTTAGGAAATAGGCTTGTAGCTGATCCAACGTATTATAAAAGAGGTCCTATTGATATCATACTAGGGGCTCAGGAATATAGCAAACTACTGTTAGGGGGTTTAGAAAAAATACAAGACAACATAATAGCGCAGGATACGGAATTCGGCTGGATTTTTTCGGGATGGCATTTAAGTGACAAGTCTGGTCAATTGAAAATAATGAGTTTGACTGCGTGTACTGAAGAGGTCAAGCAGTTGACAAAATTTTGGGAGTTAGAAGAGGTTCAAGAGAAGACGGATTTAAAGGAAGAAGATAAAATATGTGAAAAGTATTACAAGGACACCACGAAAAGGAATGAAGATGGAACCTACACTGTTCGCATTCCATTTAGAAACCGTGCTTTGCCATACGGAGATTCACGTCAGAGAGCTGCAGCAAGGTTGTTTCAGTTAGAGAGGATGTTTGCGAGAAATGAACCGTTACGAAAACAATATGTAGAATTTATGACTGAATACGAAGACATGGGTCACATGAGGAAAGTGAAGAAGGCAGCGTATGGGGAAGGGGTCTGCTATATACCTCACCATGCAATAGTTCGAAATACCAGTTTAACTACGAAATTAAGGGCTGTTTTTGATGCCAGTAGTAAGGCTAAAGGGGAAGTGAGCCTAAATGAAAACATGTACAAGGGACCCAGATTACAAGAAGATTTGACAACTATTTTGTTACGCTGGCGAAAGCATAAGATAGCTTTGATGGCGGATATAGAGAAAATGTACCGGTTCATAAGAGTAAATGAAAAGGATTTAAAGTTTCAAAGGATACTATGGAGAGTATCACCCAAGAACCCAATTGATGAGTACGAGCTAACCACAGTTTCTTATGGAACGAGTGCAGCGCCTGATTTAGCTGTGAGGACACTCCAGCAATTGGCAATGGACGAACAAATTAACTACCCGCTAGCTAGCAAAATCACCCTTCAAGACTTCTTTGTGGACGACTTGTTATCGGGTGAGAAAAGTGAGGAAGAGGCTAAGATCCTGCAAAACCAGTTAATTGACATGTTGAAGTCAGGAGGATTTAACTTACGAAAGTGGTCGTCAAACAGTAAAGAAATTTTAGACAACATTCCGCAAGAATTAAGGGAAGAAATGATTAAGTTACCCCAGCATGAAACAAGGAAATCACTCGGAATTATGTGGTCACCGTTACAGGACTCTTTCCAGTTTCAAATTAACATTACACACAATGATAATCCAACCAAAAGGTTTGTCTTGTCCGAAATATCAAAGATTTTTGACCCCATGGGATGGCTGGCACCAATAATTGTGAGAATGAAGACATTGATCCAGGAGCTCTGGACTAATGGGACAGAATGGGATAAACCAATAGATGAAGGTTCTAAAAAGAAATGGGTCGAGTTTCAACAACAAATAAAAGCGATTGAAACGATAAGAATACCTAGATGGACAAACTATATAGGTACAAAGATCGAGTTACATGGTTATGCTGACGCATGTGAATCAGCGTACGGTGCAGTTGTCTACAGTAGAATTGAGGTCAATGGACAATACTATGTGTCATTACTACAAGCAAAAAGTAAAGTGTCGCCAAAAAATCAAAAAACCACTATACCACGGCTAGAATTAGCGTCCGCACATCTATTAGCGAAACTGATTAATAAAATCAAGGCTGCATTGGATTGTGAAGATATAACTAGTTACTGTTGGACTGACTCGATGATAACGTTAGGATGGATAAAAGGAGAAGCCGGGAGATGGCAAACGTTTGTCGCAAATAGAGTGATAGAAATCCAGAAACTAATACCAAGTGAACATTGGTATCACGTAAAAAGCCTTGAGAATCCTGCAGATGTGTTATCTCGAGGAATAGAACCAACCAAGTTAGAGAAACACCATTTATGGTGGCAAGGCCCAAATTGGCTTCAAAATAAACAGTTACCGCTCACAAAAACGACACCGGAAATATGTAAAGAGATAGAACTGAGTCACCATATTGTATTAAACGAAGTAAAAAACCCTGAAAAAGTATGGGATCGATTTTCAGAGTGGCAAAGAATGGTAAGAGTATTATCATATTGCTATAGAGTGACCCAAAAGAAGATACAAAGCGAGCAGCTGGCATACAGCGAAATGGTAGAAACCATGCGAAAACTCGTCAAGATAGTCCAAATTGACAGCATGGCGGAAGAGTATAAGTGTTTGGAGAAAACGCAACGTGTTAAAAGAGGCAATAAATTATCCAGTTTAGACCCATTCATGAGCGAAGATGGCATTATGCGCGTGGGTGGGCGCTTAGAACACTCACATTTACCATACAACCAGAAGCATCCAATAATATTGCCGTACAACCACCACATATCGGTGCTGATTGTCAGAGATGCACATGAAAGAACATTGCATGGCGGAAATAAGTTAACGTTAGCATATATAAGACAGAAGTATTGGATCATTGGCGTGAAAAGAATGGTCAAAACTTGCGTAAATAAATGCGTCAGATGCCTACGCTACAAAGCTAGCACACCATATCAGAAAATGGGACAGTTGCCAGCACCAAGAGTGAATCCATCACCAACGTTCAGCCACACAGGTGTCGATTATGCTGGACCTGTTCAAGTACGAACCACAAAAGGAAGAGGAAACAGATCCACCAAAGGGTACATAGCAGTGTTTGTATGTCTCGTCACGAAAGCCATACACCTTGAATTAGTGGGAGACCTGACGACTGGTAGGTAATTAGAATAATTCACCTGCAATCTCTTTCTTGGTAACGCACTCACTGTGTCAATCCATCTTTATTATTTAAATATGAAGCGGCCTGAAAAGGAAAAAAAGAACTACAATCCTTATCCATAATTACCTACCTTCGATGATCTCCAATTAAATAGTAATCTGATTAGTATCCGGTGAAGTGAAGAGAAGGCTCGACCTTAAGAGTCCGTAGTAAGCTCGATTCTCCATACAAAGGTAGTTACGCTCTCATAGTTTGGGAGCTACGGTACCACAGACAGATACACAGATACACAGACACGTTAAACTTATAACACCCCTCTCTTTGCGTCGTTACAATACGATTAAATTATTAAACTATAGTAATACTATATAAGTCGGCAATTACGGGATTATGGTATGGTACTAGGAGTTACTGTCGATTCCAAATATCTACACGATACGGCCATGAACCTGGATTCCGAAGTCCAAAAGAAATCGAGATGACTGTCACTGTCCAGGATTTCATTTAATAACGTCAGTGCTTGGTGTAAATGAGAGGAAGCGAGCGCGCGAGTCCTAGGCGGGGGGATGGCGAAGAGACCGCGACGTCAAACAATCTAACGCGATCACAATGGTGGCAAACAATCCAATCGCCTGCCTGATGGTAAGCACTCCTTACTATGATGCACGCTTGCGACTCAAGAAAAATCAAAGGCGCGTTGCCGACCCTTAAATATAATATATATATAGAATATAAAATATCTAACCTATTACGTACTGTCACCTTGTGCTGCTTACAACGAAGACCTGAGATGTAATCACGTAACGTTTCAAACGCGCGTTAGGACAATTTAACCGTCATTTTTCCACATAAAAAGTGACATTTAGATCTACCTGAAGCGCGTACAATGCGTTACGTGATCGACCTGAAGGTTGACAGTCCTGTCATAATAGTACTGGTATAAGAATCCAAAGAAAATTTTGTATGCAAAATGCATACTATTTAGCGCACAGTTTGACGTACAGTCGCCATCAGATATATAGGAGCGGGCAAAGTGCTCACAAATATCTGAACACGTCCCTACTGTCGAGGCATTAGAGACGTGTTCAGATATTTGTGAGCACTTTCGCCGCTCAGATATATATGATGGCGACTGTACACAGACACTGGGGGATTCTGTAATTATTACATTCTTATTATCATCATCATCATCATATCAGCCGAAAGCCGTCCACTGCTGGTCTCCCCTAAAGAGTGCCAATGTGACCGGTCGTCCTGCGCTACCCGCGTCGAGCGGACTCCCGCGACGTTGAGGCGTACCGGAAGCGGGGCGTGGGTAGCCCCCTCGGAACGGAATCTGTTATTGAGAAATATTTGATGATTTTTGAAATAATACCAAGAAAAATGTGGCTTTCGCAGGCATCAACCTGCGAAAGCCACATTTTAAATGAAAACGAATACAATCATCGCAACGTCATCGTTTTGTCTCATCGACCTGTCGACCAGACTGTCATATTTCACGTTAATAAAAAAAAAGACCGGGTTGCACTCCGGGAGTGCCGGCAGAAGTGAAAACTCGTGGAAAACTCAATAACATTGTAACAGTTTTTCGATCAGGTCACGTGACATCTTACGGTGTCACCCTAAAAATGAATTTGACGCAAATTTATAAACAATTATCAATTATTTAAGCGGACGGGCCGCGGGCGCGCCGACGGACGGCGGCAAATACAATACCAATTTGTTTTTGCCATTGCCAAATATTTTTCAAAGCTTTATCTCTTTAGGAATAACGTCTAAATTCGAACTATTCGAATTTGCAAGAACGGCAGACGGCGGTGGCGACCAAAATATCAATTTGTTTTTGCCGTTGATAATATTTTTCTAAGCTTTATCTCTTTAGGAATAACGCCCAAATTCGAACTATTCGAATTTTCTCAATAGCAAAACGGTGATGGACGCGTTGGTATTATTACAAAATATGCTATTGCAAAAAGTGTTTAACGGCTTTATACTCTTACGAATAGCGTTCAGTTTTGAATGAAGTCGAATCGGCTAGCACCAAAAAGTGACCTCCTTCACATCTGACGTCACAAAACTCTGTCGCGTATTTAACAATTTTTCCCCATCCCAAAAAGTGCTCAGCGCCGCTAAAGAAATTTTCACTTCAAAAACTATGTTCTTGTAATAGACACTGTTGTGTTCCTCATGTTTTTGGAACAAGCTAGCGAAGCGAACGAAGATCTATGCTTCAGCTTGGGCCGAAGATCGTTCGTATGTCCGATGTCTGTCACGCTGCCACGCTGTTCCGCTGTTCTCCACTACAGAGGCTCCAGTATAAGTTTTACCAAAACACAACTTTACGATCGCGTTTGCGTTTTACCCTCAATTTGTATGGGATTTGACAGCTAAACGCGAACGCGGTCGTAACGTTTTGTTTCGGTAAAACTTATACTAGAGCCTCTGGTCGCATTTCTCAACCGTTTCTCGTGAAATTTTGTGAGGAGGTTCCGTAGTTGTATATGGTATAGAGCTCTTTAAATGCATGATTTTTTATTTTTGGTGCATGGGATCTAGGAAAAATTAATAAAAAAGTGCGCAGATTTTAGTGTTGCCAGTTATTATTTTCCAAGACTACTACTTGACGTTTGGTATAAAGGTGTGTTCAAGAACGTAAGCCTTTTTTTATCTGTGAGCTGTCTAATGCTTTCTAGACATTTGGCAACACTATGCATTTAAGGGTTAACCGAGCCACTTGTTCGATTTTTTTATATTTTTTTAACAGACAGTTTGCGCGTTCTATAGGTCACATCACAGGCCCACTAGTAATATATTATCATATAGTATTTTTGTCTGATAAATAGCGCTTTTAAAAATTAATTAAGAAAATCTATAGTATCTGATTAAACAATTATAAAGGTATACATAAATAACGAAAACTAAAGTTATTACGTTATTAGGCAAGATTTTTTTTTTCATTTTCATTTAGTTTCTCTCTTTTACTTTTCTCTACTGTGATTGGTTGAATATAAGTAGTTAGAATAGCAGGCGGCGAGCCAGAACTATAAAATTCATCGAGTCTTGTTTTATCACGTAATTATTGAAATCAACAATGAATTTTAAGTATTACTTTACTCTCCAGTACAATACTGGCCAACTTTAATTTTATACCACAGACGTGACGTTTTAATTAAAAACAAAATTGTCAGTTGCCGTTGAAATTTGAATTAGGAGCTTACATTTCATTTGGAACAAAGGACGGCTACAGTTATTTAACTGCAGGCTCAACTGACGTGTAATCCCTAAATTGGATATTTTGTGGCTCCATAATCCATAAGGTCTTATAATGCGCCTAGGTTCTTTACCAGCTTGCGTCATTGTTCCACGAAGCGTGATGTTCTCTGTTAATATTGTGTAAAGGTTAACTTTCTCGCGATTTTAGAACCATGCTGTAGTGTATCCTTTATTGTTGGAATTGTCTAGCACTTTGAAGGTTTTCGATAACTGGCTGTACCAGTTATATTAATTAATGCCTTAATGCGGGTCCGGGGAAAACTATTACAAACAACGCAAATAATCAATTAAAATTTGGGGAATGTTAAATAAATCGACCTTGTCCCAAACAAAGCAGTACTTAGGATACTATGTGACGATAAAGCTACTTATAAATAAATAAACATATACTTAAGTATTCATAGGACAGGAAAAAATATTCGTACTCATCCCAAAATGGGAAAAAAACATTGGCTTACCGGGATTCAAACCCTAGGCCGCCTGATTTGTAGCATCACTACCAATTTCCTTAAAATGGTCGTCAATAGTCTCGTTATACTTACTTAAATGGTAGGTACTCTTATTGCATTTAGGTATTTTATATTTGGACTTCCTTTCTCAAAGTTATTTCAATAATATATAGGCAATTGCCATCCCCAATTGTATCCCTTTAGAGGATGATTCTGGGGATAAAAAGTATCCAATGTTTTAATCCAGGTTATACACTATCTCCATCCTAAATTTCATCTCAATCCGTTATGCCATTTTTGCCTGATTGTGTAACAAACATCCAAACATCTAAACATTCAAAGATCTAAACTTTCGTTTGTATAATATTAGTAGGATCATATCACAGAGATGTTAAGCTGCCATGTTGTAACTGGCGCCGTCGATATTAGATTGGCGTATATAAACGATGCAGTACGGGAATATGCATTTCAAATGGTCTGACACGAAGCCATCCCGGGGGAAATGACTGACTTAGCTCAGATGGATTGACAGCAGTTCACTCAAGACTTAAGGCGTAAGCACACAGCGCTGGTCGTGAAAATATGCTTCAAGAGAAAGGTTAGAAAATGCTATACGATATAAACAGTGAATTTTAATATGGTTTACATTTTTGCAAGAGATAATGAGGCTAAGATTTTATGGCTGAGGCATAATTATGTTATTTGTTAATGCTGAGACAGCGACCGATATGTGTCTACTCCCTTTGTCTCTGTGTGTCTTTTGTGTAGTGAATAAATGTATTCTTTCTTTTATTGAATGATAAGGTGAGACTTTTTTTTTAAAGAAAATTCTCATTGTTTCAAATACACCTAAATTATTAATACGTAGGTTAAGTCTTCACGTAGCGGAAGGCGCAGCGTGGGTAGACCCATGATGACCTGGACGTCTAGCACAACTTGCCGCTCTATCGCTTCCCGCGCGACTGAGCGTCTCTTATCTCACTTGCACCCTGCAAATTAGAAAGAGGAGGGTAGCTCTTTCTCAACTCGCGTTGTGACGCGGCGTCAGTCGTGCTAGCCCCGCTGGGAAAGGTCGAGGGATTCCGCTGGATGCGGGTGGCGCAAGACCGGTGAATGTGGCACTCTTTGTGGCCTATGTCCAGCAGTAGACTGATATCATATCAGCTGAAAGACGTCAGCTGATGTCCAGGTTATCAGTCCACCTTGTGGGGGGACTCATGCTGCGCCTTCCGGTACGTGGCATTGGAAACGTAAGACCAAATAAAACTATACTAAATACGAAATAAAGAAAAACATAATTCATCAAATGCGGTCAATGAAATTTAATACAGGTTGGAATTTAGAAAACGGGAAAGGATAAATAAAGAGCTTAGGTATTCTCTCAGACCAGGAAAAATAGATAGACGGGGCGTGACGAACAACCTAGTGAAGCCGGTTTTCAACCAAGCCTAATAAGTTTAGCACACGCTCACGCATACCTAAATAAATGAAATTTCACAAAACTCGAGGAAGGTGATCTTACAGTATAGGGACACGAGCCGAAGAGTTTTGTGCAAGAGGAGGGTATAGGTACTATACGTTTT
This sequence comes from Epinotia ramella, assembly GCA_947578815.1. NCBI lineage: Eukaryota > Metazoa > Arthropoda > Insecta > Lepidoptera > Tortricidae > Epinotia > Epinotia ramella. Next base: position 28,149,215 of record OX388204.1, on the reverse strand, counting down.
TAGAACCGGTGATTTATCAAGCGAAAGCAAAGCGCTGTTTTATATTTTAGTGTAAAAGTGGTCTTAAATCAAAATTCGCAAAACCGAAGCGTCCAGCCGAAAAACATTAAAATTTGGAATCTTCCGTCCCAACGAAAGCCAGTATTCTGTTAAAACGAGGGAAGCTTTAGTTGCGCCAGCACTTTTTTTTAATTCCGTTTCCAGTGGTATATAAACCCTGTTTTCGCTATCCCGTATTTTTAACATTTGTTTTAAATGCAAAACAACTTTCTGTGGTGCGGAATAAAGTCCAAAGTTTGCTGCGTCACGAGAATGCGATATGAGGTTTGGAAAGTACGTAGTCGACTCGACCGGAATGATTCGGCCGTGACCCAAATGCAGGGACCCGGAATAACGTTCATTCTTGAAAAATAATAAGTCACTCGGCTAAGTGAAACGTTGATGACAGTGTTTTTGAAACGCTCCACGGTATTGTAGCGAGGAGTGTTCCAGTTTCAGGCATTGTTAGGATTGCTAGTGAAAACATAACATGTTGCTGATGCTTTGACCTACATAAGGCTGAATTAAGGAAACCGAGGGTGGATTTTAAATGCAATAGAGCATTCACTATTCGTCATCATCACCATATCAGCCGAAAGATGTCCACTGCTGGACATAGTCGTCCCTCGAAATGGGAAGCATATATTTTCATACATAAAAAATACAATCGATTTAAGACTATCCTCTATTTTTTTGAAGTCGGTTTAAAACAAACGAAATGTTACGGACAACCATGGGCCACACTGGTCGCTAGTATTATTTGCTATCTCGATAATTCTGCGAATTTTCCATTTTGCCAGTGATACAACTGTCAGAAATTAACACTTTTACGCTAAAACTGAACTGCATAAAGAGAAAACCAAAATTCTACGTGCCTAGTTCGATTCGCAGTAAGACTAAAATTCGAATGATCGAAATGCTATTCGAAATGTATTAAGCTACGGGCATTCTTTTTTAAATAAAATTGAGGGTAGAAATGTTTGCGAGGTGATGGGTGAAGAGTCGAGCATTTTTATTGGGTTTGTATTTCAGGCATAGATAAAAAAAAACTTACTATCCAATCGGAATATTTCGGGATGATTTTTTTCGCAACTGTATTATCATTTCGTTCGATACACGTGCGGAAATGTCATTCTTCGCTGGTCCCGAGCTGTAGGCGAGTGGCAAGATATCTCGATACTCGTGACGTAATGACATACTTTCCGAACTAACATCGAAATGTACTATTATCATTTGATACCCGCCACGACAACTTCTTTAAAACCATCACGGAAGGATAAAAAGCTTGCTGTATGTAAATACTAGTTTATGCAACTGATACATAATCAGAGGCCTTATAACACGAGTGTGGTTTTATGAAACGAGCTTGGTCATCTATACTTTTGGTTAATACACTCGCGGTCAAAGAAACCGGGTCAGTGACGAAAACCTCAATATTTTGTAAATCGTTGGTTGTATCTGTATGAAACTAACTCTGTTTTATAGAGAATTTAATATCCTTCTAAATCCAACCTTCAATGTTCTACGTAGTAACTGGAAAAAGGTTTAATTGAAAAAAAAAGACCAATTGGGTACTTATTTGAAATTGCGTTCGTTTTACTTTTGCTTGTTTTTAAGCAATTATTTTCAATCTGTCAAAGAACTATGATAAAAGGCTGTCATTGTTTTATTTTGTGGTCATTCTTGAATGTCTATCATGCCGCTAACACAAGATGAATGTACTCGTATCATCACTATGTTAGAAGAAGGAAGAAGTCAGAGGTATACAGCGAGAAGAACAGGTGTGTCACTTTCTACAGTGCAGCGAGTCCTCCAACGTTACCTACAAACTGGGCAGAACCTTAGAAGACCAGGAACCGGCAAAACAAGATGTACTACAGCTAGAGAAGATCGATTTATTGTTACAACCATGCTCCGAAATCGGCACCTCACAGCAGTTGAAGTGAAAAATCAGCTTTTAGAGACCCGAAGGGACGGCATCAGCGAGCGGACTGTCAGGCGGCGGCTCAAAGAAGCAAATTTGACCCCACATAGGCCGGCCAATGGCCCAAAACTTGAAAGAATACATCGAACAGCAAGACGACTTTATGCCCGCGATCACAGATACTGGGGTGACGAAGATTGGGCAAGAATTTTGTTTTCCGATGAATCCAGATTTATGCACTATGCAAATGACGGGCGGCAAAGAGTTTACAGACGGCCTGGTGAACGTTTTATTCCAGCATGTTTTGAGGAAAAAGTGGCGTTCGGCGGTGGGTCAGTCATGGTTTGGGCTGGAATCTCTTCAGAGAGTCGCTCGGAGTTAGTTTTAATAGAAAATGGATCATTAACGAGTGCAAGATATGTAGAAGAGATTCTTAATGAGCATGTCGGCCCATACTTAATTAATATGGGTGGAAATTCTATGTTTATGCATGACAACGCCAGGCCACACACAGCTCAAATTGTCAGAGATTATTTTTTGGAGGTTGGTATCAACTGTATGAACTGGCCCTCGAGGAGTCCGGACTTAAATCCGATTGAGCATGTATGGGACGAGCTTGGGAGGCGTGTAAGAGCTCGAAACCCCGCCCCAGCTACACTTAGAGACCTGAAACAGGCGTTAGTGGAAGAATGGGACAATATCCCGCAAGAACGCATAAAGAACTTAATAAACAGCATGCCGAATCGTCTAGAAGCTGTAAGAAGAGCCCGAGGAGGCAATACGAAGTATTAATTTTTATTTTTTGTGTTGTATGTGAAGTACCTACTGCTTATTTTTGTACGTAAAATTGGTTGATTTTTTGTTTCCTATGTAATTTTATTAAACAAAAGAATTACGATTCCACCATTTGATGTTATTTAATTCAGTATAAAATTATCTACAATATGCAGTTTAATTCATGTCCCTAGCTTTATTATTTTAGGAGATATTACAAATTTTCGTACTGACCCGGTTTCTTTGACCGCGAGTGTATATGACAAGCCGTGGGTTCTACTTTAGGACGCGTTTTGATAATTAATGTCAAATTGAAATCTAATTTTGTTGAAAACAGAGCCCTAGTTTCCCTCAATGAATTGGTTGATTTTCCCAACGACTTGGATAACTGGGCCAGCAAATTACACACAAGTTGAGTGCTAATAAACCCCTCCGGCGCAGTGGCGTGAAAGCGCCTGTCAATCACACCGGCACGGTTCGTTTCCCGTCAAAGCTATAGATACATTCCGTATCGGATCCCCTATATTACCAATTATTGTTTACAATTTCAATTCTACCTTCTAAGATTCCAGAACAGAAAAGATCCGAGATTTGTGCCGGCTTGCCGACTAGGGACCTACCTACTTGTAACTTGCAGAATGTATAATGTGTCGTGGGTTTGTAAGATTTAATCGTGATATTATATATGATTATTTCTTTTTTTCTTTAAACTTTATTGCACAGTAACAAACAAGTTACAAAAACTATAGATGTACTTAATGCCATAAATAAGGCATTCTCTACCAGTCAACCTATAGGCCAAACAGAAATTGATATCTGGTGCGGGAATGAGACAACCCCGAAATAAAGAAAACTGAAATTATTGGTATGTTATCATATAATTGCTTTCGTTTTTGACGTTATTATCATTGATGCGGAAACGCCATAAATAAATAAACAAATCAGCCTATAAAATATACGGCCCACTGCTGGGCACCGAAATAAGGCACATAGAATAAGACAAAATGCAAATATTTATCTTTAAATGTTACAATTAAAAAAAAACGTACTGAATATTTATTTGTCTATTAAATAGAGAAGGCTAGGAATTTAGAAAAACTCCATCTTCTCCTTGGATTGCGTTTTCATTATTTAGCAACACAGAAATGTACAGCAAATCGTCATTGGCAGATGCCAGTTGTCAAAATGGTGTTATAAGGCCAGAATTTAAGCTTCAAATCGATCTCAACACTTTCGAACTGGTTTTCTGTGTCTCTACGACCCTTTTACACGTTAAATGTAATCAAAGGGATATAACAATTTCAGCAGCGTACAAATTACACTTGAGGTTTAATGCAATTTAGGGTTATTAGCAATTTGATAGGTAGTTAATTCTGGGAACCTTGAACCTGGGAACGTGAGTTGGATGTAAATCCTACTAACAAGGGTAAAGTGAACCGTAAGTGCCTTTGGTCGATGGAACTAATAAGTCCTTTCAGACGTGAGATATTTCAGAACTACCGTGCGCTTTACCTAATTGTAATTGTAAATCCACGTTCTCCTTTGGCTTTTCTGTTAAACGTGTGTTGTCTTTTTGGGGTTCCGTAGCCAAATGGCAAAAAACGGAACCCTTATGGATTCGTCATGTCTGTCTGTCTGTCCGTCCGTATGTCAGGCATTTTACTCGAAAACTATAAGGTGTATTTGAATAAAATTTTGAGGATAGGTGTATTCTGTTAGCCGCTACATAGTTTTGTAATTCAATTACTCAAATACTCCATACATATAACTGAATGTCAAAAACAAAATTGTAATTGCAAGCCCACGTGTGGCACATCAATCGATGAGGCCTTTCAAAATAAATATAAGGTTTCTCAGTATTTTTTTTTATTAAGTGAATAGAGTCGGAGATAATCGCCCCGAAAGTCACTAAAATTGTGTCCCCCCCCTCTAATTTTTGAACCGTGTATTTAAAAAAAAATGAAAAAAATCGTGGACATAGGGCTTATTAAATTCTTTCAGCGAAAATTGTTTTGAACAAGATCTGTTCAAAGGTTTTTGAGATATTTCTAAAAACTGCCTTCCTTAAAGAATAGGACATAAGTGCCATAAGATTTCAGTAACGAACGATACGACCTTTTTAATAGACACGGAACCCTTCGTTGTGCGTGGTCCGACACGCACTTGGCCGCTTTTTCTCTTTATAATTATACTTAACATTTTATACCTTTTCACAATTGTTCAATAAGTTCTTAAGTTTTGTTGACATCGTCTTGTCGATCTTTGCGGTAATAATAATAGTGTGTTTATTGACTCATTTACCGCCACACTAGCCTCGTAGCGCTACGCAGTAGTCCGTAGCAGCGAGCGTAGACTTTAAATGGAGCGTAAAGTGCCCGTAGCACCCTGACGTACGCGTCAGCTCGTGCGGCCAGTGCCAAGCACGACCTATGTGAGTAGTGATTGGCCCTGGGTTAACAGACCAGAAGAAAGAAGCTAATATCAGACTTAAATGATTATGAATACAAGCAGGTAACTCATTATATTATCAGAAATAAATATCCAGTTCGTTTTATTGTAGTTGTTTCGTTAAAACAGAAAATTGATAAAAAAACGGGTATTATTAAGTGATGTTTAAACTTAAAAGAAATGTCGACTTAATATTACTTTTGTTGAAAATACTTACTTTGTTTATTCCAATAGACATTCAACTGCAATTAATTTGAGTAGGGCTCAAAACTAATTTAAAGGAACTTTAAAATGGTCCCATGATAAAGAAATCATTGTGTTTTGCGCGCTAATTGTTTTTGTTGAATAAAGCTTTTTTTAGGTATCATAGACGCATAAATAAGATCTCAAAGCCAAGTGGTTTCCTAAAATAATGTAGGGATAGGTACGGATTCCGGATTTGCTTACAAACATAAACGAAATATTAATGTATGCTTCATCTCAAAGCGAGCTAAGTATGGCATTTTTGAAGAGGCAATAAAATCATATTTATTAGTACGGAACGAGGAAAATTCTCCTATTTATTTACAAAATATAATGAATGTGAGGAAATGTGCCATTACTATTATTTGCTTTTTTATTTATTCCGATACCAACTGTAAACCAGGTTATGTTTTTCTACAAATAATTTAGTAAGAGAACACCAATTCCAAATTTGAATTTTCAAACTAGCCGTTTCCGTCGATGCGCCGTTGCCATCTAAAATTCGGCACCCGTTCCGTTGGAAATTCAAAATTCCGCATTAGCCGCGCGACTCGTTACCCCGATCTTCGGCACACGTACTCAATCGGGGCCTGACCGTTGAAAATCGACGGCTATCCCGAAAGCGTGACTTTTGCCCCCGGAATTGACGCGGCGCGGGTGGCGGGCGGGGTATTGATCGCGCAACCTCGGCGGCGCTCGGCGCGGCTCGGCGGTCTTCGGCGAAATTCGGTCTTACTTGAGCCGAAGCGGCTACGGCACGCTAGTCTCGGTCAGTTGGCGTGTCAACTTTACTAGGAGGACTTGATTGGAAGTTGGGACAAGGTTACCGGTGCGGGTATGGTTTGGTTCCAGTGGCCTAAGGCGACTTATGATATTTAAAATAAACAACTTGTACTAACGGCGAATTTATATATTTTTTAGAAAATCTGATGCTCTTTTTCTGACGTAATTTTGAAGGGATTACTTATAGTATTCCTGCTGAAAAGATAAAATGCCGCGTCTTACGCGCTTATCTATAAAGGGACTTTCAGGCACATTCGGGACCTCATGTCGAGGGAAAGCGTTGATAAGCCCAAATATAAGAAGATTGCCAGCCTGGCATGCAAATACGTTGTATAGGTAGAAGGTACAATTCGATCTAAGAACGCCGGGAAATTCGTTGGCTTTACCCTTTTTTTATAGCCTATGATGAACTTCCCTTGCTGAACTCGAATAGATGGGGTTTTGCTGACACGATTTGAGCTCATTTATCTCGGTTTGTAGCAAAAATGGACTGTCGGTATCAGTATAATAAAACTTTCCAACTTTTTCACATTCGATTTCGGAATGTCTGTTGCGAACGTTTTCATTTCGGTAACGCGTCGCCGCGTCTTCCAATCTGGGTCAGAATACACCCGCGGCCCGCATACGCTTAATTGAAAAAGTTAAATCGACCATTTTCACGAAATGGTTTCGATTTTTTTTATCGCCACGTCTCAGTATACACCCCTTTAGTCCGTAAAAGCGCTAGCGTTCAATATTCGAAACTTTTGTTACGACTTTTTCACACATTCGATCGTAAATTATTTTCTACGCCATTGCAGGAGTTGTAAAAATAACTTCTAACCCACTTCTGCGCTGTTGTCGTTATTCTTTTGTTTTATACGGCCGACACCCTTCAGTAACGGTTATTGTGTGTTACGAGCGTCACCTATTACTGCTTACGGCTAATTTCTCATAAGGTTATACTAGAAGTTATGTCATTGGATCTTTAGCTAGAAATGCATACCTACACGAAGGATTTTTATATCAATGTTAAAAATGCCAATCCATAACATTTATCAAATCACTTTTAAGTTTTCGGACATCCATGTCGTTAGTATAACAGTAGTATATCATTATGCATAAATAAATAATCGACGAATTTGACGACCAGTTTAACCTACTGGGCCCTGCCTGCAAAGCTGACGCTCCTAGGTTTCAATCCCGGTAATAGCAAATATTTGCGTGATGAGCCCGAATATTTTTCTAAGTCCTCAATATTTTCTATGTATTTAAGTATTTCTAGTACCCGCAACACAATGTTGTCTCGTCATAATTTGTTTATTTAATTGTCAAGGATTGCCAAATTCTGAACACATACGTACAACACGTCGCAATTCACTGCACTACGTTGGACGAGGATGGAAGTAGTTAATGCGAGTGTGCGTCATATAGCACTATTGGAGCATAAGCTCTGCGAGCGTTCAGCTTTCTTTACGATTATGTTATTGGTACACGAGCCAAGTAAACAACTAAATTACTTGTACAGTTATTGCTATGTGTAGATACAGATATCATCGCGTGGAAGCCAAGGAATAATTTTGGCCGAAGGGAGTCAAGTTCCAGCGTTTTCGCGGTCGGTTACCTGACACCACGAAATTCCATAGACTGCAGTAATAGTGTGCTTTTGTGGTTTTAAAATAATTTAAAATTGATAATGTATGTTAGTTTGTAAGTTATGTTTAATATGGGCCTTAGTTGCCTGACTTTAATAAAGACAACAAATAATGCTGTTCCCAGCAATAAATAAATAAATAAATAAATAAATAAATATTAAGGGACAATCTTACACAAATCGACCTAGCCCCAAACTAAGCAAAGCTTGTACTATGGGTACTAGACGACGATAAACATACTTATATAGATAAATAAATACTTAAATACATAGAAAAACATCCATGACTCAGGAACAAATATTCGTGCTCTTCACACAAATAAATGCCCTTACCGGGATTCGAACCCAGGACCTCTTGCTTCGTAGGCAGGGTCACTACCAACTAGGCTAAAGTGGTCGTCAATGGTTAGTAATATATCATGATTAATTTGTGCTGTGTTCAATTTCATCTCAGTATCACTTACATCTTGCGCAACAGTCAGCGCCTGATTAACACGATTCATACCTGATTCACATCGATTCATAAAAAACGTGCTTCTAAAATTGGTTTCCATTCTGGTTGGGAACATAAGTTTCATGTGCTCTACCTACCCCTTTTGGTAATGAAGGCAAATCTATGTATGTATATCGAGTTGCCGACTCAAATGTTACTCTGCCTGATTTTATTTTCTACAAACAAAAGCCCGCCATCGTGTATTTCAGGCCTGAGGATCAAGCGTTAAATGTAACCCAAAAATACTCAAATCGCAATATTCAAATAGCGTTTGTTTAGACGATGTAAGCTTCGTTTTTTCCGTGCCGATATAGGCCCAAATGGATCTCCCATTTATAGAATAATAAGTGGGGCTTTACATACCATCGAAGTACGCTATGGGCCGGAACTTTATTAATTATTTTTCATAATCTTTTTTATTAGACTCGGGCGGTTGAATGGGCGTCATTTAAAGTCTAAAAGAGTTCGTAAGAATTCTCGAGAGGTTTATTTATTTGTAAGTTCTTTACTTGATTAATGTTCAAAAGTGGATGCGATTTGTAGGCGAATTCTTTCTTATTTTTCAAGCTCAGCAGGTCGACCAAGTAACGCATACATACGAGTACGTTACATAGATATAGATGTCAAATTTTATTTAGACAAATGTCAGTTAAACTGTCCTAACGCGTGTACGAAACGTATGTGATTACCCAGATAAACAATGTTACGAACCCATGTATATATTCTGTGGCGCTCATTGACTGAGTCCATCAAATTGAATGTTCTTTTGTCTCGTTTACATTAAAATGATGAACAATTAATAAGACTTGGAAAAACCAATTGTACAGTGCAGGTGTAAGAATATGGAGGCATACAACTTACTCATAAAAATGTCACTTGGCTCTTATGCAGGCGGATTAAGGTTTCGGTACATATTTATGTTATGTTATGTCTTTATTTGTATTAATCAAAATCATACATTGCCATTTACAAATAATTTAAATAAATAACTAAAATACTGGGAATTTCTAGAGGATTAATTTGATACATATTTTGCACTTGGCTGCACTTTGCACGCAGATCATTTAGCAATTAGTAGCATGTATGCAGATCACTTCTTACTCAAAGTATATCAAGGGAACTAAGTCTTTCAATATAGAACTTAGTAACAGCTAAATTAACCTAGTCCGCAACATAGGACTGGTTAACTTAGACCTACTAAAGCTACTTTGCAGTTTCTGAGATTACTCGGAGTTACCCCTAGTGCCAAGTTTCAGTCAATTTATCACTCTTCTAACTTACTTTTTATGTGCTTGGAGAATTGGTATGAACTCTCAAGTCTATGAATGCGAGCCTACATAAAATGTTACATAAGCTATGTGGGGTCAACAGGCACATATGAAATAAAGATCCACACAATTAATTTATAAATACAGGGTGCCATCGGAGACGTAATCAGAAATGACAAGACTTAATTAAGCATTAAACTGAGATTACAATGACACAGGAATGGAGGTGGTTAGTTGCATTATTTAAACTTAATCATGCAATCTTTAAAATTAAATTATGTCCTCTAAACAGCGTGGTCACCCTATAACCAAGAAAGAGATGCAAAGATAAACTTGTTTCACATGCGTAAGTGTGCACTTCACTGGTTTTGATTAAATAAATAGGGTAACCATAATTTGGTGAATCAGCGATTTAATTTAGGACTAAATTACCAAAAAAAAAGAACGTTTAATTTCATGTAACTCCTACTATGTTGAAATGACCATCAATTACCAGGTCTGAAAAAGTGGTTTCTGATTACGTCTCCGATGGCACCCTGTATACCCACAAATTTACATGAAAACATTCAATGTTTTCTCAAACCTTGATTGAAGATCCATTATATTCCGCATTCTATTTGCCCCGGGTATCTGCTTGAATCCTCAAAAATGCATTTTAATTTGGGGTGAAAGCGACGCGTCCGCGAATCTCTACAAATCAGTGAGTGAATGAGAAATGAGAACACGGAATATTCCATCGTCTTTGTTATTTGTTGTTTATGATACTTTTGTGGTGTATTAGGCTTCCAAATACGCACTGAGCCTTTCTTAACAAACATGCATTAATTAAAAGAGAATTTCTTGTATGTATAGTATATTAAGTTGTGACCTACATTTACACCCCTGTATAAAGCCTTTGCAGCTTTTTACCCACTGAAAACAAGAACACTTAAACAAAATGTTTAGCTGGCTGCATCCTTGCACAGAGTGAAATATCAATTTCCTACTCACTGACCCCGACTTCATTTATCAGAGAGCAGCTTTAAATAAAACATCTTGCGATTCCGCGTTCATTTCTCCCGGTACACGGATTTTATCTATTTGGGCCTTCCCGGAACTATTTGTTATTTCCCTTCCCCCCACTTAGTCTTCCCTTTTAGTTGGGAATTAGTGGGGCGTCCCCTCCGCCATTAGATGTTTATTTACCTTTCCATTGTTATTATTATAGTTGGTTAAATGTTGAAAATTGGAGGGGATTGCTTTTCGAGAAATTGCCAAGACATGAACTGTTATTGTGAGCTTTGCACCCACGTTAGTATTTTTGTATTAAGTTTAAGTCTGGAAAAACGACTGAAGGTATAAAGTCCCCGTAAACTGCATTAAACGGGATTTTGGGTACCTATACTTAAATATTTGGCTTTAATAAATGTGACCTAAGAAGCGATGGCTGGATGTCGTGAAGGCCGACATGAGCGAAAACGGGCTCACAAAAGAAGACGCCCAGTATCGTGCAAAGTGGAGAAGAGCTAGTAGGAAAGCGGACCCTGGCAAAGGCCGTGATAACGCTAGGTAGAAGAAGAAGAATAATAAATGTGACACAGAGACAGGCCAGGAAAAAAACAATTGTGTTATAATGCTGATTAATGATTTTTCTCCCACTAGTTGTTACTTAGTTGTCATGTGCACTGCCACAGATTCCTTTGACGTCTGGCAGAGTTCTACTGAAAATAATTGATGTAAAAACTACAGTAAAGTATTTTAAATTGACATTGATAACGTATTAATTTTACATTTTAATTACTTCTTCCTATCTTAGCGATTATAAGCGGGTTTAAATACAGACTGTAAAATAGAATATCACCAAATTATAGTTTTTGTTAATTGCAGGCCAAGTTGCCTAACTAAACGCATGTTTTAATTATAATACAATTGTACATTAATGTACCTAAGGCTATAAAGCATCTTTAAGACGGCTAATGCATATTTGAGGTTTGGTGTAAAAAGTAGCTCAAATAGTTTATTTTAAACATATATTTATATCAGATATATTAATGAACTTTAAAATATTATAAGATTTAATAATAGGTCGCTAACACTAGTAATACGTTAGAATTTAACCTATCATTTTCATCATCAAAAGGTTATATAGTATCACGTTTATATAAATTGATTAGCTTTTACGATAAAGCTTAATGCAATGAAGCAAGCTTTCAGCGAAGTAGGTGAGACGGCAGCTGGCTTTGAGCTAGGTTACGGTTAAAAGTTGAGTTCAGTAACTTCAGCTTGAAAGCTCGCTTGCACTATCGCTTTCGAGGCAAGACTTGGTTTTAAATGTAATTTAAGCACGGATTCTAATATCATTTTACAATTTATGTTCCTTTTCTCTACTACACAAACATCTATCGCATAAAAATAATTGAAAAAATAAAAAATACATTATAATAAACACGTAGAATATAGATCAATTTTATTCGTTAAATGAACTTATTTCTTTTATTTAATCTTTTTTGCACTGTATCGAGTGACATACACAAAAGACGATTTTATTGCCTTAAGGCATTCTCTTCAGTATAATACACTATTTTGATCACCAGGGAAACAACAGGTAAATAAATGAAGCTTAACCTAGATATATGTAAACTTTGATAGACAACAGGTTTTTATCGTAGTAAAGAGCCATCTCTTCCAGACAACCTTAGTTTAGTGGAGACAAATCAAAACTACGATATGAGTAGGTGACGCCAAAATGTAAAGCACCACTCCACCAGTCAACCTTTAGGTCAAACAATCAATAATCATTATAATAATCATTGCTAGAGCGGGATATGAGTACCTACAACACATAAATAAAGAAACCAGACAGATTACAGAACTTTTAAAAAAATGCTTTTACCTACATAATAATCTTACTAATCCAGTAGGATGTAGTAACATAAATATCCTAATAAATGCGAATGGATGTTTGGATGTTTAGATGATTGGATGTTTGTTACGCAATCACACTTAAACGGCTCAACCGATTTCGATGAAATGTTATCCAAAGATAGTTTATAGCCTGGATTAAAATACAGGATAGTTTTTGTCTCGAGTCCACGCAGACGAAGTCGCGGGCGGAAGCTAGTATCTACATTAACTTGCGTGACTTTTGGTTTGTCACAGAAAGTACATTTTATTTAAACAAAACAATAATGCTTACAACGTAGACCTGTTTTTTGACTTTCGTTACTTAAAGATTTATGATACTATTCGTAAGCTTTTTATGAATGAAAATACGCAACTAAAGCGAAACTCCATTTTCCGTCAGCATCCTTTATGTACCCATCGTTGGAGCAGCCACATTTGCCAAACAAACTTTGCTATTATACCTCATTTTTTGCCACTCCAGTGTGATCAGGGATACCTTTTGTAGCGTCACGTATTATTAGAGATAAATCTTGGCTTTTTGCATTCGATAAGAGTATTACAGATACAGGAAGTGAAAAAAGGATAGGATTACCGCGCTGGTTTTAAATATGGGGGTTAGTAAGTAGGAAATGCCCTGTAGTTACGCCTTTTTGTGCTGCCGCGATATTGGGGTAGGATTTTTTTAGATCCGTTTACCTGGGGATCAGATAATAGATCATGTTGACATTGAAAGCATTTTTTCGTATCTTAAAGGTGATCAGGGCCTCGGGATGGGTCGGTAATGTTTGGTAAAAGGCTGAATGTTTGCTTAATTGTACTGTTGAATCTTAAGATCGGAAATTGGTTATGTAATGTACCTATTACGAGTTACAACAAAAATATTATGCGTATTCGTAAGACCGAATAGAGTGACTAAAAATCGGAACGTAGTCAGCTGTATTTTCTGGTAATACAAACACACACACACACATACATTCACGCCTTTATTCCCAAAAGGGGTAGGCAGAGCACATGACACGTATGTTCCAGCGCCAGTTTTAGCATAAATGTGGGTGTTTACAAACATTGTGTCAATATAACATTTAAGAGAAGTATATGTATATTCTTAAGTTTTCCTATAATATAAATTTGTACATTCATGTTTAAAAAAATACTTACAGTTTTTTTTCTTTCATTTGAAGTTTATAAGTTGTGTAAGCAGACGTTACTGCGTATTACAAAATTAATTTAAACAATGTGTCGTCGTTTAGTTTAAGCACAGGTCATAAAGATTATGCCTTGAAACGTTTTCATTCCCAAATCCAAAAACTGACAAAGATAGATCCTAGACTAGTTAGTTACAATGTTTCTAATTATAATGACTATACCAGATGTTGTCCTTCGTGGTTGCCTAACATTTTAATTTTCTTTCCCTTGCACCAAAATCTTTCTCAGTCACGTATTATGTCTATTTATTCTAGGGACGGGATTTGCTCAATCCTACCTCATTGACCCTCCCCTAGACATCGTTACAAATATCCTATTGAACAATCGAAATGTCTTGCATTTTCAGACATGGTTAAGCTTGCAAACTTTATTGGTAACTGTAAACATATTCCATATAAAGTTAGAGATTCAATGAAAACTATTATAAAGTAAAACAAATAGTAGTGGTATATTAAAAACCTTACTAAAGATCTAAATAAGTAAAAGTAGTAAAATTTTACTCTTCGATATTCTAGATTAAGGAAGAAAAGTAGAATTAGCCCGTTACAATTATAATATTATAATTAGGAACTAGATATATATTTTAGTGATTTAAAAACTGCTGATTGGTGGACCAATAAATAACCGTTGTGCCTCGATACTGCGCTGCATTGAGTTGCTTAATTGCTTCCCGTGATTGAATATAATTTAACATTACACAGCTCATGGCTTTCTAAGGCATTCTAGCGTGTAGTGGGGGAAGAAGTGCAGCGAAAGCGTATTGTTGGCTTGGGGTTGTCGATTAAATAGTTTGTAATGATGTTGATTTTAGGATGTACCCCGATGGCTACATATTTATGGTTATTTATAAATTGAGTGAAGTACTAGCCTCCGCCCGCGATTCGGTCTGCGTGGAACCAGGATAAAAACTATACTATAGTTTATTCTAGGCTATAAATTATCTTGATGCAAAATTTCATCAAAATCTATTGAGCCGTTTAAGCGTGATTGAGTAACAAACATCTGGACATCCAAACGACCAAACACCCAAACTTTGGCATTTACAATATTATATATAGGAGGATAATATTTTATGAGTGTAGATATTTTATTTTAGAAATTATGATTTATATGCGAATCTGTGATTAATAAATAATAATAAATCAGCCTGTATAAGTCCCACTTCTGGGCACAGGCTTCCTCTCATGGATGAGAGGGAACGGGCAGTAGCCCCCGCGCTGGCCCAGTGCGGGTTGGGGACTTAACATACACCTTTGAATTTCGTCGTGGATGTAGATTGGTAGTTATAATTACGAACTAAGTAGTTTGGACTTCTTCTCGAAAATTTGTTTCTCTCAGAATCAAATGTACATTGTTACCAGTTATGAAGTAATTTATTTTTTTCTAGGAAAAAAATGAAGCTGGAAACCTTTTATTACAAAAGGAATATTTACGTATTATAGGAAAGAATATATACGTTCGTGGAATTCACATAACTTTTCATTGTTTGATTTGTTGTTATGCATTAAAATTAAAATTAATAATAACCGTTTTATGAGTGTTTATTTGTCTGAATTTCCATTCTTTGTATTCCATTCTGTTAATCGTGGCAGTATAAAAAATACATTGTACCTATTCATTTTGAAGGTGTATCATATAAAAATAAATAAAATAAATATTTGGGGACAATCTTTATTCACAAATCAATCTAGTCCCAAACTAAGCAAAGCTTGTTCTATGGGTACTAGACGACGATATACATACTTATATAGATAAATAAATACTTAAATAATAGAAAACATCCATAACTCAGGTACAAATGTTCATGATCATCACACAAATATATGCCCTTACCTTGGTAAGGGTAATTCGAACCCGGGACCTCCGGCTTCGTAGGCAGGGCCACTAGGCAGGGCCACTAGGCTACAGAGGTCGTCGTCATATATACGAACATTTGCGACAACGTCATTTCTTTTTAGCACGATTAGCAGAAAACTTATATACTCATACTCATACTCATTTATTCATAATATTATCTAAATATTACATGTCATATATTATCAGCATCACAATTGCGTATAGGTATTATCATTAAAAATTACATTATAGATAAACTATGTGCCTCTTTCTAATTAGAACATTAAGAAAAAGTACTTTGTAATATGAAACCATCGAAGTTGGCCACGTCGGCAAACAAGTATGATGCTCCATGCTAAGCGGATACAGTAAGTAGCCTATGGAAAAAAATCTGTCCTCTAAACACAACATCGCACATATCTACACAACAAGTGGTAGTAGTACTTACCAATTTTTCCATCGTAATAACTGACATATAATAATATGGTATGATATTTACCTTACTGGATACCTAACTTTAAATTATGATTGTGACACATTGACGTGGGACTTATCCGAAGTCGGTCAAATAGCCTCAGAAGACGCATCTGTGCATTGGGATACGACAGACTCCGATATTTAAATAAATAAATGAAACAGAGGTGCTCGAAGGATCGCTTAACCTAACCAAAACGCTTCACTGAATAAAAGTAATACATTCGGCAGTAAATCAGCGCCGTATAATGCACGCCACGCGACATATCGACCGACAAGATACGGAATAGTCCCCTGACCGTGCTGACCAATTTTACGGTCTACTGCCTACCGGCCGATTCAATTTCGGTGAAATTTTATTCGTCCGAAGTCGAGCGTGCAACTGGATTCTATCGGCGGCCTCATATACGATTCCCTGACGGTTTCGAGTGGTCGTTTGGTGTTTTAGAAATTGGCGAATAATATATAACGGGTACACACGGGATAGACCAATGAATATGTAGCGACGTTCCAGCCACAGGACACACTCCTGAATCCGCAGTATTTCTGAACCAGTGCGGCACAAATCCGTGTGAATGTATGCGCCACTTTAGTTATGAGCTTATTGTACACATGAAAAAGGTGACACAGACAAAAGAGGTTATAAAGGTACAAAGGCGAACTTATTCCTGTAATACCTGTAAATATAAGATTTAATTGGCATTATAGTGATTTATAATGTTAACTACCCACTTAAGGGCACAATTCTACATAACAAACCAATGTAAACAATTTAACCATTAAACAATTGGTATAAATCATAGCATACAGCTACAGCTTATATATGTTTTAACATTATCTTCTAATACATTTTCCCCCTGCACATGAAACTAAATAATCTCCATATATTTCTGAAGATGCATTTGATCGAAAATCGTCATGAAAGGAAATGATTAATTGCTTCAAAATATCTTTTTCAAGTATGCACACTTTAATAAGAACAGAAACTGTGCTGTATAACGAAACATGTGCTGTAAAGTTATCTATGCACTTACGCTTCTTTTAAAAAACACGATACAATAGGGGATGCCCCTAACATTAATCAAATATAAGCCATTGAAGGGGCGACGAAATGTACGTCGATTGTCTATGGAACTACATTATTGACCATAAAATCGTATCTAGACGTCTTCTTACATTCCAATATGAATCTAGCTCCATTGTAATAAAGTTAAAATTTCGAATACTTATCAAACGGCGTACGACATTGCTAACTTTCCTGTTAAATTTATTACATCGGTCTGGGACTATAAAGAAAGCTGTCAAGGTACGTTTCAACATGTATATTTTTGGAAAAATATTAGGGTGTTTTTCTAGAAACGTTTTTGATCTGATACGCGAATTTAATTGATAGTTGAAACGAAATCATTATTTTTGCACGAATGTTTATTAAATCGATTTTCTGTTATGTCAAAATCAACTCAAGTTATCGTCATTAATAATTGTTTATGAACAAATGCAGCTTTCATTAAATTTTACCTTATATTTAGATATCAAAAGTGTAGAGCACTACCGGGAAATCACTAGGAGGCCCTTAAGTATGTTAAACCTACCTAACCTATATTTATAACCGTAATGATACAACTCGCGATGAAATCTATAGTATCAGTTGGCGTAAGAGTATCAGTAATGAGCATGTTTGCCTACTCAGTATTTAATGTCTTGTTTTTTTTTTCAGGTAAGTCCAGTTAAAAGCGTGAGAAAAAATCCCAACATCGTCCTTGTAAGTATCGTATATACTGAAATATAACTCCTTTTAGCTCCCTTCTACTATCAACGTTCGCTGGGTCAGTAAAGCGCTGAGTGAGAGTAACACTATGTAAGGCATAAATCTCATTTTTATATGGGAAAATTACAGTGGATTCGTCCTAACGATCGTACGAAAAGTTACGGAACTACACTTCACGAGGTTAGGTTAGGCTATGTTGGAGCTGGCCGCATCTTGCACTGACGTGGTATAAAATAAGAATGCCAAACTTAATCGTACACGAACGAGTGTGTAAATACAAAACCTATACCAATTGAATACACGAAAGACCCTCGGCATTTGTAAATACGGATTGTCCATTCGAGCGCCAATGTTCCCACCAGAAATCTCCGCTATTGTTAATGCTTGACTAACCTACACACAATCTGAGACCATTAGAGAAGTGGCCCTAAATAGAGGTGATGCAACTGCGGCACATACTACTTTGCAACGGCGGGTCCACTCTAAAACGGTCTATAGTCCAGATTCAGATTAAGATTCAGATAATTTTATTGGTAAAAGTACAGGTAGGTTTTCCAAGTCAAATTGTTAACATTTATTAAATAAGTAGGTTATTATTATTATCTAATATTCTAGAGTTCATTTTTCCTTGATAGAAATTCGTCTAAGCTTAACATGCTAGATCAACAAGTAAGTTTTTTAGTTTTTTGCTAAGAACGGCATCACTTGATGAGTTTATTATTTCATTTGGAAGAGTGTTATATTATAATTATCTTGACACCAATGACACCGAATGACTTTCGCGTTTTGGCGAGTCGACGGCGCGGAACCAGGAGGAGATTTCGTCCGCGAGTGTGTCCACGTCCATACAGCGTTTTTGAAGTTTGGCGTGACATTTTTATATTGGTTCATGCTCTCTATTTTGGTGACGCACTGTCAGTCAGATATTCATCAAAACTAGCAAATATTTTTTATTTTATTTATTTATTGCATCCATAGTTGTACAGATCTTATAATAGGTACATTAGTTTTTTGATATAGCCCGCTGATATGATGACAAATCTTGGGTCATAAACTCATAAGTTGTGAATGATCAGAATCAGAATGAATGAATACACATGCATGAATACATGAATACACCATATTTTTGAACTTATGCTCCATGAAAATGTTCATGTTTAAGCAGTTGTATCTGTGATTCAAGACAGCAAAACAAAATTACGGTAAAATGTAAGCTTTGATTAATGTAAGGAATGAATAAAAAAAAAAATTATATGTTAACCACATTAAAAATGGATGGTCATAAACATAATGTAAAATAAATACCTTCCGGTCCTTAAACGGTCTTGATCTAGTTTTATCTGTGTAATACATACATTATAATAACGCACGCAGTATTCCAAAATCCTTAACTATCAGCAAGACCAATTTTAAAACCTCATTCTTGTGTTTTTAATGTTGACCTGACAATGCTCCCTCTGTCCTGTGGGTACTCTGTGCCACGATACAAATGTTCGGCAGTTAGTGGCATCCGTCACAGGATTACGGGAGACGGGTCGAGGAGGCGGGGGGATGCCTCAATGTCCAGAGCATATTTGTTAAAGGCTGAAGAGAGGCCTATTTTTTAACGCTCTAGATCTAGCTTTGGGTATTCGGATCAATTGTTTACTGGTGTACCTAACGTACTTGTTTGATATAGAATTTTCATTCGTCGTGTCATGGTGTCTAAGTAAATCTAATATCAAAACAATACATCGAGTCAGATGATCAGTCGGGATCTTTCATTACAACATAGTATGCTCTAAAATTACCAACCTAATTCCAAGTCAGTAGGTAAGTTAAGCGGAATTGAGCCCGAACCTTTTTTTGTTCTTAACAATTTTACTCCAATATTATTTTTGCTTAGATTATTCATAAACCCACACCCGCAACGTCCGCATATAAAAATATGGCAAATATTAGGGGATTTTAATTTAGAATACAAATATTCCCTTGGTCAACAATATGTGAATACAGAATTTTAATTACTTCCTCTTATTGTGTTCGGAATAGGTTGGCCAGAAAATGGGTATTGTTTTCAAGATTTTCCCTTAATATACTGGTGTACATCCGGTGTACAATCAAAGTATTATTAGCAATAACTTGACTCGAATTACAGTGTTTTATCTGCTTTGATATTAAGGCAATATTATTCTCATCTTATTATTCTTATTGTGGCTCGGTGCAAGTAACAGCGGTCATTTCTGCATAGCTATACGTTTTAATACCAAAAATCGTCATTTATATTAAAGTACTTATTATAATTGTATCCTATGCATTTTTATTTTATATAATTAGAAAATACAGGGACTTGATTGGAAATGTGCGTAAATATTGCATATACCTATGCTACGAAAAAAACATATTTTCCATTGAAAGCAGTAGGTTGACGTATGCTGAAGTTTTCTCAAGACCACTGGTAGTTCTATAGAGCTCACGCGCATGCGAGGTTGAACCATGTGGCTGAAGGATTTCACAGTTCTATTCTTAATACTTTCCTGGCAGGAACTTGCCTAGCGAGCGCCTATGCCGCAGGCGCTTTCCGCTGCATACGGGGATAACCACGAGTTCGGTTACGAGTCTAGCGCGTAGCTATTCTTAGCAGTGAATGTGTTATCCAACGATTATGTAATCAATCAAGCAATCATCGTTTATTTGCTGTAAAACATAGTTAAATGCATGCAAATACAAGGTAGTCAATAAAGCGACAAATATATCAGGGTCAATATTTTTCTGTCCCGGTAGCCAGACAACATGACAGAGATTCTTAAAACTATTGCTACAACATGGACTTCAGACGTAATAACTACAACTTAGAAAAGTTGAGAAACCCCCGACATTTTCATTTCAAAGTCCGATATCTCAAAAAGGGCTGAAAAGATTTTCATAAAACATGGCTAAAAACACTCAAGATAAAATTATCTATGACACAAAAAAAACGTATTCAAAGCGGTCCATCCGTTTGGGAGCTACGATACCACAGACAGATACACAGATACATAGACAGACACGTTAAACATACCACCCCTCTCTTTACGTCGGGGGTTAAAAAGGGGGTCAAGTTCACAAAAGGATACATTTTGGTGGAACTACGAAAAAAGATTTAAAAAGTGACCAACGACGACGACAAAATTGCGACGCTTCACAGTGCCATCGGGTTAGAGAAAGTATTTAAAAATGGGAGACAAAATACTGATTGATGTTGGACTGTGTCCAGGGGCCGCCCTAAGGTCATAATTCTCTGGGCAGGGAAGGGTTAGGGCGGTTATTTATAAACCAATTAAATCGTCCGCCGG
Source organism: Epinotia ramella (assembly GCA_947578815.1). Classification (NCBI taxonomy): domain Eukaryota; kingdom Metazoa; phylum Arthropoda; class Insecta; order Lepidoptera; family Tortricidae; genus Epinotia; species Epinotia ramella. Next base: position 28,128,129 of record OX388204.1, on the reverse strand, counting down.
GACCGGCAGATAACGTCCGAATACGCATTGTCTCGAATTAAAAGACGTGCTCGATATAAATCGGGAGTTCCGCGTGTCGGTCTCACTCACGTGATGCGTCCGACGTAAAGCATTCGTCCCTGTCGCACTTACATATTTGTGAGTGATTTACTGTCATTCGGTACGAATAGAAAATCGTCAACACGAAATGACCATTTTGAAATTTTACCAAAAGTAGTGCCACCAATAGTAAATTTCAATGATGTAATATAAAAAAAGAGTAGAAGTAGATACGTTGTCTATATGAAATTCCGTGTTTAAAAATGGCCACCAAATCTGACAGCTGAGACACGTTTATTGCACATTGACGACGCGACATTGAGGCAAGGTCATACAATTGACTGAGTTTTAGTGTGCCACTTTTGGAGCGCTTATAACTACTACCTCTTTTTTATATTACATCATTGGTGAATATGGCGAAAATTTTATTGTGTCTATAATTATTGTATGACAGATTTTTTTCTTGTTTAAAAAGAATCTAGGCCAAATGGATTTTTTTCCAGTATTAAATAGGTTCATATTCAAATACGTGCAAATAAAAGTGAATGTTGCCTAATTGTAATTAATGTCACAATTTAATATGAAAATCGTCGATTTTGTACAAAATTCATTATGACGTATTTCTGATTGGTCATATTTTTGGACTGCACGTAATTCCATATGGACATACGTTCTTTCGACCTAAATCCAGTATGTAAATTTAACTATTAGAACATAATTACATGTTAGCATTATTCTAGCTATAGGACAATTTTCCATGTCATGGATTTTGAAATTGACGATTGCATTCCGCCCGCAATAAATGTGGCAGGAGGTAATTATTATTCGTAGCTTCGCAATTTGTTTCCATATGATATTTCAATATGTTTTGTCCGCTCGCACCCACGTTAACACGAAACATATTGAAATGCGAATACGTTTGGAAAGTGATAAAACAAAACAAGCCTCTTACGCAGTTTGGTCTACAGAACATGACGAGGTCAATTTCATTCGTATTTATATGATTATTGGACGAGATATGTTGCACAGTCGTTACGAGATGTCGCACTAGATACACGTGAAAGCGTGCGTGGCCGAGAAATATGTAAGTCCTTTACAAAAACAAACATGTCCGTGTCTGGAAGGCGTTAGTCTCGACCAATATTCCATGTATGCTGGAGCCCTCAGGCTTAAAGCGATCGTATGGCAAAAGGCCATATGGCTTGACCCAGGTGCCATGGCCGAGGGGTAAATGCCTGCTGTGGGGCGCCACTCGGCGCGCACTCGAGCGGTGAGTTATTCATTTGTCCCTCTTGTGGTGGAGACGATGTGTTGCTGGTGCTCAGAGGCAAGAACATTCTTGGCAGAAGTTGGGCGCCGTTTGCGACTGAGAGGGCATTACTCCCGTTACGGGTCATTCTTTTGAAAAGCTGGTTGATCGCGATTCAACGTGGCATTGCGGCGAGTGTGTGGGCACCTTTTCTCCCGGAATGACACGGGGCGGGTTATTTGACTAAATATAATTTATTTGGCATCTAAACTTTTTATCACAGAATAAAAGACATTGTTTTTGATTCGAATATCCCCGTATAATGCCGGGGACACGTCAGATTAACACTTTCACGCCCACGCCGTAGTCGCGTTCCGCTACATACGAGGAAAACCACGGTATTGGCTAGGAACGTAGGTAGGTTCCTGGCAGTGAAAGTGTTAATACAAATACCGGTCCAGCGCTTCTTGGAACTATCCGATCAATTAAACAAGACGCTTCCACTCTTCCATAATCCCACTCTCTCGACTAAAGCTTCTAACAACTCCAAAACTTCCAGCACCTCCAACTAATGCTCAATAATTGTGTGTTGTTCAAACCATGTAGTTCAATAGTATAACGTAATATAAACATATTAGGCGTATGAGTATTCAGCGTTCTGCCCTGGTACCGGCGCTGTAAGCGTTGGAAGTGACTTTAAGTTGTATAACTAGGTCACAGTGGCGAGGCGAATAAGTTTAATAAATGAACTTTAATCTACATTGGACTAGTTTCCTTCTTACTTTCACGATGGCATTCCGAACTATTTATAGAGAGAATCAAAAGTCTGTATGAGACCAACTACAATTAGAGCAGGACAAACGAAAATGAGGGAGAGAAATCATTGCCATCGAGCGCTGAAAAGTTTTCACACTAATATAATTAAAAGATATCTCATCGCTCGTTGCCTTAGACGTAACAAAACGATTAAAATGCTGGTCGTCAAATACTGCGTCTTAGAAAGGTATAGGCGTAACCAGTAATTGTACCTAATTAATACAAAATAATCCGGATGAAAACTTTTGATTGTACATATTGTACGAGTTGGAGCATACAAAAACATCATTGTACTAACCGTTCAAAACGGAATCTATCAGTTATTTAAGGAAACCTCTGAGCTCCGTTAAGAAGAAACGCCTAGACTAGACAAATTCAACTAAATATTCGTATTTAAGAGTCCTTACACCCACATAAGCAGAAGCGGGAGCGTATTTTGCAAAATGCTTCCTTTTTCATTCAAGATTACGACGTAACTATTAGTGTTTATTCAAAAACTGATAACGTAATTAAATAATCATTTCTTAATCTCTTTAATAATTAAAAAAAAAATCGGCTCGTGGCATCTGTGCAGCGTGATTTATACGTATTTAAAAAAAATATACATTTACGGCATCGTAGGTCCTATAGTTATGATTATTTTTTTAAGGGTTAACATAAAGTTATATTTTGCTATCATATTATTTTTAGGGCAAAATAAAAGTACAATTTGCGGTAAAAAAATATAATGTAATCCTGTTTTCACCAAATAAATTAAGAAAACTCGGAAGGTGTTTTATCAACTTTTTAAAATAAATCTTTGATTTTCAACCATGTCAGCCCCTCGTAAAAGATTTGGTGATGTGAATTGTAATCATTCATATACCTAATGATTTTTGTTTACTGCAAAATTGAGAACCGAAACGACACTTCTCACTGCAAAATTTGAAAGAGACTTCCAAGAAAACTCATTTATTTTAGGTTTAAAAAAAGAAAATGAAAATTTGAACCATGTTAGCCCCTAGTTTAAGGAATAATTATTTAAGTACGTTAACAGTTTTTGAATAAATACTAATAGTTACGTCATAATCTTGAATGAAAAAGCAAGCATTTTGCAAAATACGCTCGTTTTAGGCGTAAGGACCCTTAATGGCAAAATGTTGCTTCAAGTGTTCATTTTCTGTATCATCATCTACTTTTTTCACTTATTTTTATTTTGTTTAATCTTTATTGCACGAAAGAAGAACTTGGAACTAATTTCTGTTACTGGCAAAGAGTACTCTTTGACAACAGACGTTAGAAGTTATCGAATGTCACCGATGTAAACAAACAGCAAGGAAGACGAAATACTTCGTGATTGTAAAATAAATAACAATAAATATGTCGAAAGCAATACATAGTGATGTCAGAAAGCTTATTTTGAATATAATTGAAATTTTACCGCCAAAAATGGATGCCGCCGGATTATCTAGTATTTCTAATAAGCAATGTGTTGAAATTGGTTGTTGACGTGGCCGGTACTGAGAATTTATAGTGCGGTCGTAGGTATTGAATTTGGTTGGATTTAACTAGTAAATAATTTTCTTATTAAAATATTGTAATAAAACTTGAAGATGAATATAGAAAAAGGTCCTTTACTCGAATCGAAGACTGAACGTTTTATAATTGAGGTCGGCGGTTTTGAAAGCGACACATCAGTCGGAGTCTTCGAAGTCACGATCTGAGAAATATTTGAATATCGAATAAGCACTTGGAACCAGATATGGATGAATAAGTATTCATTATAAAGCTTAGCATTTTTACATTCAACTAACAACACAATGCCAATACACACTGTCCCGACTATACATGACGTATCTACATGATTGCCATATACTATGTGGTTTACAGCGAGATCAGAGTTAAATAGGGACTTGTCGGGCTATACAAAAGGCGAACATAATGCTATCAAGCATCCTCCACCAGAATTACTTTATATCGGGTCTTGGGTTTGGTATACTTTGGAATAATTTACAGTTTTAGTAATTTTATCATATGACGTTTAACTTAGAAGTGCGTCACACCGCTACTGCGTCGATGATCGGTACATTTTTTAATATTTTCTCTTAATACCTATATTAATTTGTGGACACAATGTACAATAATGAACCTTCGGGTCGTTATGCTTTGTGGCTGTTGATATGTTTCTCTATGCAACTGGGGTTCTAAAAAAATAAAAAATACATGACGGCCATATCATATCCTTTTATTAATTAAAAAATCTAGGAGATCCATACGTGTCATTAAATTGATAAAATATTGTTCCATATACGTGTGTGATGTGGATGTGATTTGATGATACTTGGATTATCTGTCCAACAAAGTATCATCAAAATCACATCAAAATCATTTGCTTGCTGCCACAATGACGTACGAAAACAACTTTTGCTAATTTTGAAATAAAGCTCAAATTCCAATAACTTTAAGGCAAGTAAATATGAGAGTGAAAACGCATCATTACGAGTGACAGCGAGCGGATAATAACACGCTACGCCGTGGGCGGTTACGGCGTAGAGGCGTAGCACCCGTAGTGGCGTAGCACGTGTAGCCCGCTGGGTAGGGCTGTGTATCTACAAATTGATAACGGGTGACTGATATAGTTAGGGCTGGAACCAGCTACTTTTTTATGTTATTAAAATACTTTCGAATGCTCATATCAGTAACACATTAAAAAAAAACTAAAAAATAATTTTACAAAGAGAGCATTATTCGAGAGAGGCAGCTAGGGCATAGTGAAATGTCATCCCGTTCATAATTGGCGCAGCTGAACTCTGGAAGTGCCTCCAACTTACTATAATAATCAGAGGTCGGCGGGAGTCAGCTGTTTTCAGTTTTTGCGTAACATGGACATACCTTGTCATTCAATGGTAAATGCCCCTTGTGTAATTATTCACTAATGAAATTATTTTATTGAGGCTGCCTTTCTGCTTTGAGCTTTACGTCGCCATCAAAACAAATTAATTTTATAAGAATCTACGGAATGTGATTAATCAATTTTGCACAGCTATTCGCTTAAGAGTCCGCAGTAAGCTCGATTCTCCATACAAACGTAGTTACGCTCTCATTTTAAAACTACGTGTTGGATTGTAACGAAAATTTTCATGTGCAATGACATGAGGTATATCCAGGACTGTAATTAGTTTATGTAGCTTCAGATACCATAGTAAAAAAAATACAGCGAATTTAAGTTTTTCATACAAAACTTGTTTTTGCTGTATTTCGTTTGTTTTATAAACTGGAACCATGTAAACTAATTACAGACATAGATATACCTTATGCCATTGTATATGCAAAGTTTTGTCACAATCCAACACATAGTTTTAAAATGAGAGCGTAACTACGTTTGTATGGGAAGGTGAAATTCGGCCGAGCTTACTGCGGGCTCTTAAGTGGGGAAACAGTTTCAACTAGCATTTAAGCTCCTTTTGTAATGCATTTTCATTTTATGTTTAATCATTTCAATTTTGTCATCTTTTAATAATTATTTATGGATACACCTTATCCATATTAATATCTACAAGACACAACTACATGCCATTAATGACGTAAAAATAGCTCACCCCCGCCGACCTCTGATAATAATACAAATACTTGCTATGTACCCTAAGTAAGCGTGGGCTGTTGTGTTTCTGGTAAGGCCAGAACTCCCGAGGATAACCTACATTTTTCTCTATCTGGTCTGGCCATCAAGATATCCAAGCAAGCACGGAGAGGTTTAATAGGCGACGACGACTGCACTTACCATCAGGCTGGTCGTATGCTTATTTGCCACCGCCACCGCCATAGTATAAAAAAAATCAATAGGCGATTTCATCGCTAAATAGAGATTTATCCCTCTGAACCTTTTGGTAGCGTAAAAAAGATAAATATATAATTTAAGAATGTATGCTACTGCGAATTGTACTTATTAAGCCGCATTGCCAATGGATTTGTTATTTAATTTTTTGATACAAAAACAAAACCAGAAACATCAGTCAAAAAATATTTCTTATTATTTTGTACACTTTTACTTCCTCGAATGTAACAACCAATTTTGAAAAGTGTGACGTTTTTACAAACAAACTAAATAAAAGTTTCACCTGTCCCGGTGTCTATAATGAAATCTTGCAAGTTAAAGACCCACGTCCCGGTGACCGATTGAGCTCAAATTTTGGGTATAAGTATAGTTTGATTGACAATTTAATATTATGGTACTATCGAGCTGATCTGATGATGGAGACAGAAGGTGGCCATGGGAATTCAGTACTTAACCGACGTAACCCCGTTGAGTTTGGGCTCGTTAGAATCGTCTCAATGATAGTTGATGACGTTGTACAGAAAAATGAATTTATTTTATTATTAAAACACATTTATTTACGAATTAACTGAACTGAACTGACACACATTTTACTTTACTTAATTCCGCTTTATACAAAAAAAATTACGTAATTATAAAAATGTTGTTGTTCATCACTTGTTATGAATTGTATCGTGTTGATTTTTATCTTTGTCTTGAAATAACAATAAATTCTTTACGTATATTATGTGTAATCAGATAACACGCCTGTACCAAGACATGTCCTTACCCAAAACTTGTCTATCTCAGAAGTTTTGTAGATAAATAATGTAATGCCCCACGGCTTTCGAACCCTCGCGCTCCCAACCTTGGGGGAGTGACGGAATTCTATAGGCAACTAGGTATACCAAAAGGGCGATTTTTTAGTGTTATAATAGTAACTTAGACTCTTACGAGTTCAAGCAACTCAGGAGCTCAATGTCGTCCGACGTTTCGCATGGTAATGCGGTGCCAATGTGTTCCACGGGCTCGTTTCGTGAAGGAATAGAAAGAGAGAGATTCATTGATATAATACTGTACTAGATTCTGCCCGCGACTGCATACAAACTTTCATCCCACTGCCCTCCCTTAGGAGATCCTATGTCCTTCCCCGGAATTCAAACTTTCTTCATACCAAATTCCAACTCAATCGGTTTACCGGTTTAAGCTTGGAAAGGTAACAGACAGACAGAGTTACTTTTGCATTTATAATATTAGTATGCATTGCCCTTTGAAGTGTCGAACCCAATCGACCTTCAGTGTGAAGGTAATTCGTCTTTGAGATGAAGTTCTAAGTTCTATTGACACCACGACTGAAGCATATGCCATATGGAAATAAAATAGCGTAAGTAAGTAATTTATTTCTGGTTTTTTTTTTTGTTAAACTTGTTAATTTAAATTTAGTTCTCATTTTATTTAATATTGATTTAATTTTATTGTATTTTTATGGGTCTTTGATATCCGAATTAAATTATTTTTATTTATTTTTTATATGGCCTGCTTGCTGGTAAAGAGACGCACCGGTTAAGTAAGCTTTTTTTGGCAAAAAATTACTGACTGTTACGTTTGTTTCGGCGTTTCTTCTTAACAGTGGTCTTCTTTTTCAGAAACGCTGGTAGATTTTTGACTTGTAATAGTGCCATAAGTCCTACTTGCAGAATAAACTTCATTTATTTAATTTATTTCACCGATTTGTTGACAGATAACAAAAACAAGACAAATGCAAGTCCCTCACTCTCAACCCTACTCGCCAACAAGTACAGTCAGCAGCAGAAGTAGTTGCGCACAATAACACACTCAAAATGATCCAGACAGACCTTATCCTCTTGACATAAGAAGTCGCGTAGGTCATTTAGAGCACTTGACCCGCTTAGCTACATTCGCTGTTGACTGTACACAAAATATACCTACATATCCTGGCATATCTCGCCTTAATGGAACGAGCGAGCGAAGCGAACGAAGTTCTATGCATCAACTTGGCCCGAAATTCGTTCGTTATTGCCGTTTTCCCACTGTCTGGCTGTTCTCTCCTAAAGGTGGCACTCAACCGATTCTCATGAAATTTTGAGAGCCGGTTCGGTAATTATGTAGATTTTTTGTCAATTCAGTTTAAGGTTTTTTTTTTCAATTACGCATGCGCCAGTTGTACAGCTCACAGGGCTACTAGTATTATTAAATGGCTATCTGGCACTTGGGCTGGGTTCGACCCACAGATATAGATATACACTAGATAACTTAAACACCTCAATCTGTATGAAAACCGACCGTGTCACTTTTTTCTACCTACTTTGACGTTACACGGGCGAATTAGTGATCTGAATTCCCCGTTGTCCGCGGAAAATCGATTCTGCAATAAGGTATTTTATTAATATTCATTGACAACAGACGCGCGCGGAATGTAAGTCGGAGTGCCAACTCGGAGTCCGAATTCTGACACGCGAAGTACATGCACTTGCGTGATCTATGTATATCTACATTGTGGTTTGACCTAACAGAAATAAGGTCTAAAATAAAAAAAAATATATCTAATCAGCAGATAAATTATATTCATGTTTATACACCTAATCCCTTTGAACAAAACTCCATACAGAAGCATACTACCCTGTTAAACGCCAACGAACAGGCCTAAATATAACTTAATAACTATAGTAACAAAGTTTAAAATAGCTGAACGGTATGACAATACTCTTTATTAAGCATAAGTCATATTTATGTATCGCTAGTAAAAGTTTAGTGTTCTAATCTTGATGAAATACAAGGCAAAGGAATAAGGAGTGAACTACTCAAAGCGTGCAGGTTGGCCAATTATTTTTAGATCCTCATACTTTATTCCGTTCTTAAAGAAACCTTAACACGTATATTGTAAGGTTTAATTTAGTTAACACTCGGTCGCCTTAATACTTGCAAACGAAATATCGCCTCGAGCGTGTTTTGTGCGATTTTGCTAATACCGAGCGTGTGAGCCTCAATTCCATTCGTCTAAATTTACAAAAGGGAACATCCCTTGGATATCGCCTCTGTTTCAAGGCTTATTTATGTATCAATTTATACAGTGTACTTCTAGGATGAACCTAAGTTCATCCCGAGAATCCATTGTAATAGGCACTTATGAAAGTATTTTTTAAATCCGATGAGTTGTTTCCGAGATTACTCTCTACAAAGAGACTTACATAGGTTTAAATAATTTATTATCATAAAAGACATAATTGTCATTTATATGATAAAATAATTTTAACTTATATAACAATATAAAGAATATTCGTCGCCGTATCTATTGGCAAACGTATTAACTCGGATGTAACAGTGTAATAATGAAAGTAAAATAAGTAGGTAAGTACACACACACACATACACACTTTACGCATTTGTAGAATTAATTATGAGCGATAATATGTTCTGCTTACTGTTTTTTAAATGCGTGAAATGAGCTTACATTTTTGATATGTAAGGGTCTTTTTTTATAGTCGTGCTCCTTCATTAGTAAGCACATAATATCCAATTCATTGAACATAGGTACCACCTTACTGCGACAGAAACCTCATTTGCTTAACTGACAGCGCAGATCGACTCCTGGATTTATGTGTTACCCGACCACTCCAATATCCTGACCTATAAGGACCTGACTGGAAATAGGACCAGCAGTATCAAACGCGTAAATATATGGGCAAACATTTGACACTAAATCTGTGTCTAAGTAAATCTTCAGGCCGACTGTACCGATCTAATAAGCAGTTAAGTTGAGGTTATTTAATGTCACCGACTGTTTATAAAACAGTCAAATAAATTAAAAATCTTTGGCCTTGGACGTTAAGGCCGGTTCAAACGTATTAAGTTGTCAAGTAGTTAACTAAATTTTAACTCAATTTTAAGCGACTTAATTTTAAGCTCTTTAGTTAGCCCGAGATGGACGCTCAAGTCATTAATTCAGTAATTAAATTCGCTTTATGCATTCTTCAATAATTTTTACTGTAGTGTCTTCCGACCACGACATTTTTATTTCAAAAAAGTTCTTCAAACTTACGAAATACGAACTTCGAATGCGACTGCTCCGGCAAACTTATACACTTAAGTAATATTAAACTAAATTGTGCCTGTCCAAACGTGTCAAATTATAATTCACGCCCACCCACTTAACCGAAAAATAGACTATTTTTTAATCTTAATAAAATTTTAACTTATAACTAAATGAATTGTTTACACCCTTTAAGTCGCTTAAAATTAAGTAAAAATTTAGTTAACTACTTGACAACTTGATACGTTTGAACCGACCTAGTGTTGCTTTTTAAATAAAATAATTTGTTGCGATTCGGCCAACTCAAATAACCCCAAGTATAACTTTACTAAATCTATACTTTTATACCAATTCATTAAAGATATAAAGTTTAGTGTACAATGATGTACATTGTTTTCTGCAACGATGCGCGTGCACTTTGCACTAGCCCAAAATAATGTCATCAATCTCGCACACTGTATTAATTTAAGTGTAGCAATATGTCAGTGTACAATTGACCAGCTAGAATAAATCACCTTTTCATTATTCGCGGTCGAACACGTCACGCCCACGTTAGATAAGAACACATCGGACATAAAAAAATACGAAGCCGATGTCGTTACGATCAAACGAATATAAACCGGAATAAATTAATACTAAGCAAAGCGTTCTCATGAGCTTGAGCTCAATTTAGCACATTTTATGAGAACTCATTGATGATCAATCACATTGATGACTATGTCTGAATCAACCAGACGAATATATGCTTTCATACTTGCAAAGTTACAAAGAATAGGTCCTAAAACTTAAATTACAGCTGAATTAAAATCTAAAGACGCTATGCCGTCTGCAAATCCTTGCTTTCAGTCTATAATTAACTACTCAAGACAGCCCGAACTTAGAAGGCGCTAAGTCTTTCTAATTACAGGACACATAAGCCTGTCTCACTGCTCAGGGCGGTCGCTTTCAAACGCCACGGAGCCCATAATACAGTCCATAGAGCTCATTCATGGCCATGATTACTACAGTTCGTTATTTTTGTCAAGGCAAGCGTACATAACTTCAACAACAACCAACTTAAACCAACCAACAGTGCAAACGAGTTCAAACCTTATGACAAACCAGCAAAGGTGCATCGCGTATACGGTTAAAGTTGCAGACGGTGCCCGTGCACGCGTTTGAAAGTGCGTCGCAAAGCAAATTGGGTTGTATAGTTGTTACGATAGAGTTGGAATTGGATTGAGGGTTATAGAAGCGTGATGTGTGATGCTACTTGATTTGAAGCATATGGTTTTAAAACGCGAATAACTGTGAAGGAGTGTTTGAGAGACTGGAGTTATTAGCGTGAAATGTTCCTAATAGGTTCGAAATGAACTTCGAGTAAACTGAAGTGCACAATCGACGCCGAATATCTGTCTTTACTTTTTCAAAGCATCATTAAAATCCTTTTTATTTAAAATACCTATTTATATATGGCGTCGACTGTATGGCCTATGCATTATTGCTACCTTAGATTATATTGTAGGTAGGGCGACTGCCTACGTGACTTGGGCTATGCATCTAGTGCCTCCTCCTTAAGTAAACAATCCAAAAGCATAAGGTTGAATGACCTGTAAAATTACCTACAATACATCCTTACTAATATTATAAATGCGAAAGTGTGAGTGTGTGTGTGTGTGTTTGTTTGTCCTTCTTTCACGTCGCAACGGAGCGTCGTATTAATGTGATTTTTTGTATGGAGATAGTTTAGAGGCTGGAGAGTGACATAGGCTACTTTATCCAGCGCGAAAACATCTAATTCCCACGGGAAAATTCAACATGTTACATTTTCCTATAACCACGCGGGCAAAGCCGCGGGCATCAGCTAGTACATACATACATTCACGCCTTTATTCCCAAAAGGGCTAGGCAGAGCACATGAAACTTATGTTCCAGCGCCACTTTTAGCATAAATGTAGGTATAAAAGATCGACAAAATGTGATATTCCAGTGATAGGTTGCTAGCCCATCGCCCACAACACACTTCAACCCTGCTCCCTTAGTCGACTACAATATACGCGATGAAATCCAAGCAAGTCGTTTCATTTAATTGAAAGTACTAGTTTACATTACGTAACGCTCAATTATGCAATCACCCTTTTGATTTTAGTGTACCCTTAAGCTTCGGTGATGTCGACACTTAAAGCGTTTGTATCGCAACTGTCAAGTGATAACTGGGCATTACCAATTACCATACATTTTCCATTGATTGCGTCAGAGCATTGAACCGATGCGTAACGCACGACTGGAACCACTGATCGACCATACTATTAATACCCAACTTAGAACCAAAACGCTCAACTTACCTTCATTAGCTGTCAGCGAATGGCATTTAAGATCTTAGGAGCTTCGTGGGCCACAGTTGGGTCATCTTTTTCACATCCAAATCGCGTTTCAACTTGTTTCGCCGCGCGTGGAAGCAAGCGCGAGGAATACATTAAAATGTGATTGAAATCGGAAACGGCGAACAAAAATGACCACAGTGTTTCGTTAAAGAAATAGGGGTTTAAAAACTGCAGTGGGAAAGACGTAACGCCTTTAAAAATACATTATCGGACGAGCGAGCGAAGCGAACCAAGATCTATGCTTCAGCTTGGGCTGACAAGCGTTTGTCTGTCCGGCCGTCGTCCAGTGTCTCATTTCTCAAGCGGTTCAGGCAGGTTCGTTAATTGTATAATTACGAAGAAAGTAAGTAAGTAGGTTCTAAATTGCTTTATGGGGCCGAAGATCATTTTTTTGCGTTCTACCGCAACGGCCGGATGCCATTTATTAATGTTCAATTCAACCAATTTACTGCACTTTTATTTTAATTAATAAATTAAGTGTCTGGGTCGTTTACTGACCTAATTAAGCATTAGGCGCGGAACAGCAGTCAGACGGCCAACGATATGGAATACCAATTTTGCCGATATAATCTATAACAACGTATAAGTATATGTCAAGCTTTAATAGTTAACATAAAATAGTTCATTACGACGCACCTACGAAGTTGGTGTTTGTCTAGGCCTGAACCCGGGACCCCACCGTCCCAGACAGGAAATATCCACGTCATTAGGAAAACTCAGGGCGCAGACGGCTTCCGGTACTACCAGGCTGTCTCGGTGGTAATCACTATTGGAATAGTCAACCTTTTTAAATAAAAAATACGCAAATAAGTTAAAAATTATGGCATGCAACTACAAAAAACACGCGACTCAATGTTATTCATATTTCAGACATAGAAAACTTCCATGCCTTAGGAATATATAAGTTCTCGTCGACTTCAACAGTAATTAGCAAATGAACAACTTGAACAGTATATTTTTAGGGTTCCGTACCCAAAGGGTAAAAACGGGACCCTATTACTAAGGCTCCGCAGTCCGTCTGTCCGTCCGTCTCTCTGTCCTTCTATCACCTACCTCATGAACCGTGATAGTTAGACAGTTGAAAATTTCAAAGATGATTGTACTTCTGGTGCCGCTATAACAACAAATACTAAAAAACCGGCCAAGTGCGAGTCGGACTCGCGCACGAAGGGTTCCGTACCATTATATATAATAATAAGTTACAATAGAATTTGTACGAAACTATTACTTCTTGAAGTACATTTTATAAGTTGGTCGACTATTACTCGTAAACGTGTAAAGCCTACTTAGCTGTGATAGTTTTCCTTTTAACTTCGTTATATGTACTACTACCATGAATTTTTTCACATATCCCAAAACAACCATTTAGCTAGCAGGGGGTGGGGACACTGGAGTCTAACAAAAATTAGCACTTTAAGGCTTAATATTTCACAAACGGATCGTTTAATCGAAAAATTGTTTTCACAAACCCCCAATATTTTTAAAAGACCTATCCAACGACACCCCACACTATGGGGTAGACGACAATAAAAAAAATCATCCCCACTTTACATGTAGGGGAGGTACCCTAAAAAAAATGTTTTTCAAGATTTTATTTTACCACTTTGTCGGCATGACTAATATGTATATTCATGCCAAGTTACAGCTTTCTAGTACCAAGAGCCTCTGAGCTAAGCTGCGGACGGACGGACGGACGGACGGACGGACGGACATAGCGAAACTATAAGGGTTCCGTTTTTGCCATTCTGGCTCCGGAACCCTAAAAACAGAATAAAATTAATATTTAAGGGGGAGTCCATGCAACAAACGTGTTTTTTTTTGCCATTTGGATAGATAATAAATAGCACGGAACCCTTCGTGCGCTAGTCCGACTCGCACTTAGCCAGTTTTTTTTTACATGAGGTAGTTTTACTAGCCAAAATCTATATATTTTTACTATAACAGATCGGGTCAGGTCAAAATTTATGTAGTCTCTAAGTGTCAAAATCGAAGTAACAAAATCATAAAATTAAAATGAAAACACAGTGGCGTCTCTTGACAATTCCGCTGAACACTAGTATAGTTATGTACCCCACCCACCAGCTTCTTTATCATGATCTTTATGATAGGCAAATAGAGACTCTCAAATCTGAATACAACTACGTATTACTACTACCACTACGTAAAAGAAAATTCTAATTCAATAAAATTCTAGCAACCAACATAAAATAAAAGTTTGTGAGTAAGTACTTCAATATTGGCTCAAGAAATAGTAAGCAAATCAGTAGATATAAAACAAATATTTTAATTATATTATTTAAACTGACAACAAGTTTATAGGGTTCACAGAATTCAATTTATTTTGTGTCAGTTAAGCAAGACCTTTGTTTATTCACTTTAGAAGTAAAAGAGACCCGTTTTCTGACACTATTTTAAATTCATTAAAGTTGCCTTTGGAATAAAATTTTATTTTTTATTTTTAGTTTGATCATTTGTTTATGTTTAGTTTGATACAATTGCAAAACAAATAATTAAGTAAATTTTAGTTTATTAATTACAATTCAGTGTCAGTCAAATTAATGTAAAAAATAAACTTCAAATGCCAATTAAGGTCAGTGTTTATTTTGCTACATCATTTCTTTGTGTAAGCAAGTAACCTTGCTTTTTAAATGCTCATTATAAGTAATTTATTCACGGAGCTAATATAATAGAATTGAGTACCTAATGTATAATAGGCTCGTTTTGTTTATCAAAATAAATCGCTAAATCGGGGCACGAATCCGTCGATCCTTCGCTGGGCGGGACCGTCGCTGGCTATCAAGAAACCATCAATTACTCTACTTTAGTATTGCAACTCCAAACATTATCAACGTCTTATTGCTGAATTGAAATCGGCACATTTTGAACGGGTAGTAACCGTCCGAAAATAAATTCGGCTTCGTTGCTGTGTTTTAGTTGATTTATTTTCTCAGTCGGATGGAAGAACGAATTGGAAGTTGAGCTTTCAAGTAAGATTGGATTGGATGCATTAAAAAGCTATAAATTGCGTGGTTTGATTTAAATTTCACGAAATTTAAATCAAATCATAGATCGGAAAATTGGTAGACTAATAGCACTTACTTAGAATCATGTTCTCAATGACTATCATTAGGAGTAATAAATTAAATGATTTAGTATGAAGCTAGCAGCTAGCATTAAGTCAAAAGTGTTCCCACACTTCCCATTAATCTTACATCACGAGAGATTAAATAAAAGGCCATATATTAAACCAACGCAATTCAAACATCATCAAAAATGTGACGTCGCCGGTTTAAGATTTAATTAAATGACATACAAAGGGTACGCACACAATTGTATTTTGTTTGATAATCGCTTATTTGGTAAAGTTTGCAGTAGTTTGTTGTTAGCAGTGTCCGTACCTAAATATGGTGAACATTATCCTATCTACATGAACTCATGAGAAATGCAATTCAGTATGCACAGTACGTATTTGACTGATAGACACTAAAAGTAATAAAAATCTTTCTATGAGCAAAAATATTTGTAGCTTGATATTTTCAGTTCTCTCGTAAATTTTATGTTTTAGTAATGTTATGTACACTATAAAACGTGTAATTAATTTTACTGTTATTGAGTACCCATATTATAACGAAGTTTTTACTACTTTTGATCAAAGAGAATTGTTTTTAAGGTTACTTACTTTCGGCCATCTTCCCCGTTGTTTATATTTTCAACCCCTTTACAGCTGTCGCCGTGTTTTTAATGAGGCAAGGCAGACAAACAGCAAGTGCTTTAAAGTGGGGAACTTTGATATGTTAATGAATTTGGTACCGCAATTATTTATAGGTATCTAACAGTGTTTTTGCTGTAAAGTAACTACAAATGTTCTTCTACCTACACCGGTACCTGGTTATCAAGATTCATTTTAACAACTTATAATGAAGGTATAATCCACATGCTCTAGACTGGGCAATTTCATTTTAATAGGGGTGTATGTAGACACTAAATAAAATAGTCAATATTGTTATATTTTTTCGAAAAAGGATGTAGTCAAATGCAGAAAAAAACCAACGCAAGACGTTAAATCACGAAGTTATAAGTGTTCAAAGTTTTAAGAAGGGGTATGTTCTGTCCCTTTTTCGCAAAATGCAACTCATATGAAACGATGACGCTTGTAGATTGTGACGTCACTAATAGACGGCAACGTGCCGTGCCCCATCGTGTTCGGCGCCGCCATCGACGCAACCTGCAGCGCGCGCGACGCGCTCTGCGGCTGCCTCGCGTATTGTGACGTCACACACACTGTTTGCGTTTTCTCTCTCTAACAAGCAATATTAAAACAATTGTAGCTTCGTAATTCTTTGAGATATCTGAATGGGATTTTCGTCACTAGGGTTATTTTTATGCCTTCTTTCTTTTGGATAATTTTCGAGTATACACCCCTATTAAAAAGCATTATTCACGTATTATAATGTTAAAAATTCCTTGCAAATGTTCTCTTATAAGTAGTTAAAGCAATGACACGTAATTTCGTAGTCATAGTCATTTATTCATTAAACAATATACATTGCATTTGAACATTTCAATTTTTAAATTACTACCGCTAAATTACTCTCTATTCTTCTTAATTACTGATCATGTCAATTTAATGTACAATAAGCATAGTAGCATGTCAAAATAATATTTAAAAAATTAAAACCAAAAAAAACACTGTTAAATATGAGTATAAACACTTCTCCAGCAAAAAAGCCTTCAGCTTATTATGAAGCTTACTTAGGCTAGTGAGAGATTTTAGTTCAGGGGGTAACCTGTTAAATAAATCAATTGCTTGATGACCCCAAGAGCGTTTGTCGTAGGTTCATCCTTCTCGTTGCCAGGCGTCTATCAATAGGGGTTTCAATGTTGTTGAGATTTTTTATTAAGTCGTCAAGAACTATCAGAATGTATAGACTAGGCACAGTGCGTATTTTATACTTGGAGAAATAGGCTTTACAAAACGTGGTCTGAGCAATTCTGGCCATAGTTCTCTTCTGAGCAACAAAAGCTGACTGCACATTGTAACTGTAGCTGTTGCCCCAGAACTTGATACTGTACCTTATTTTTAATTCCACCAAGGCATAGTACACCATTTTCAGCTGCGGCAACTTAACTTCTTCTCTCAGGGTTCTTAATGCGTAACAAGCAGAACTAATTGAGTTAACTAGGGAAGAAAGTTCGTTTTTTTCAGTCCATATGATCGTCAATCCAGACACCGAGAAATTTTGCTGAGCCTACTTGTTGAATTGCAGTACCATTGGATGATATCTGAAGACTGTCCGTGTTTCTCGATGTCGTTTTAAAAAGTATTGGATTGATTTTGGAGCAATAAAGTTTTATGTTATTGTTCTTAAACCAATTGTCCAGAGCAGTCAGGGCCAAGTTGACTCTGTTGTCCAGCTGGTCCATATTTTCACCAGAAATGATGGCGTTAGTGTCGTCAGCGAAGACCACAAGTTTTGTGTCCCGAACAGAGTTACTAATGCAAGATACTAGATCATTTATAAAAATATTTAAAAAGATTGGGCTCAATATTGAGCCTTGTGGTACTCCTCGATCCAATTTAGATATCTTGGATCGGTAAACGCATTCTTTACTATCTTGTGTCCATTTTATTTCGACGAACTGTCTTCGATTTTTGAGGTAAGACCTAACGATGTCAAGCGTTTTCTCCCTTATACCATAATGTTCCAACTTAGCAAGCAGCAGTGCATGGTCAACTGTATCGAAAGCAGAGCTCAAGTCGAGAAATAAACCTGAGGACCTCATATCCGAGAGGCAACCGGATGGCTCGCGGTATTTGAGCTCCCGAGGCGTTGTGGAACCGCCCTGTGCAACCCAAACTGACCCAACTTGGACAGGGGCGGAAATTGGAGAGGGGATAAAAAAATAAATTGTCGCTAGGCGTGTATGAAATGCTGTTTCAATCGTCGTTGTTTCAATCGGCTGCCTTGCGACAAAAAAAAACCTTTTCATATATTTTTTTCTATTTCCGCCCCAGTCCAAGTTGGCTCAGTTCGGGTTGCACAGGGCGGTTCCACAACATTTCGGAAGCTCAAATACCGCGAGTCATCGGGTTGCCACTTGGACGCGTCATTGCTCTGAATATGAAGATTTCTCAGATAAAAAACATTCTAGACAAGTGTAAAATACAACTCCCTATATCAATTACTTACTCGTTGGGTCGTATTCAAGGGATGCCAGTGAGATCCTTACACGGCACGTCAAAATTTTTGTAAATAACCGTCTCTCTTTTTCTTTTCGGAAGGTAGTTTCAGAAATATATGTAGTAACAAATTTGTATTACAAATCAAATTATTGCGTAGCTACGCAACTTTCAGTGGGTGGGCATTTTTGCGAGAAGAGATGCATCGTTAGTGACGTCACCGAGTATATGTTAAAAGTGTTCCATTTTGTAACTTTTATTTATCATACAAATTTTACAAAATGGAACATTTTTAACTTATACTCGAGATCCTTACACGGCACGTCAAAATTTTTGTAAATAACCGTCTCTCTTTTTCTTTTCGGAACGTAGTTTCCGAAATATAGTAACAAATTTGTATTACAAATCAAATTATTGCGTAGCTACGCAACTTTTAGTGGGTGGGCATTATCGCGAGAAGAGATGCATCGTTAGTGACGTCACCGAGTAGAAGTTAAAAGTGTTCCATTTTGTAACTTTTATTTATATACAAATTTTACAAAATGGAACATTTTTAACTTTATACTCGGTGACGTCACTAACGATGCATCTCTTCTCGCAAAAATGGGCGGGTACGATTCGAACTTTATTTGGGCCAATCATCTTTTTTCGTCCGGGTCACTTATTAAAACTGTGATGTTTGAGTTTAAATCTACCAAATGAAGGTTTTTGTCGACATTTTTATGGGCCATCAGATCAGAGTATGGCCCATAATATAATTCCTTAAAGAAGCGAGTTACAAGTCCATGTTGTAACATTTTTTTAAGAAACACCGTCATACCATCTGCTAGAAAACGGGATCAAATAACAACAAGATATAGGTTGTTAGACCCAGGCCTTTAAATACCGCTAGTTTCGTATCTAATAACGTTATCGTTTATAACGTTATTTTTCCTAAATACTAAAAAACAGAATAAAATAAATATTTAAGGGGGAGTCCATGCAACAAACGTGTTTTTTTTTGCCATTTGGATAGATAATAAATAGTACGGAACCCTTCGTGCGCTAGTCCGACTCGCACTTAGCCAGTTTTTTTTTACATGAGGTAGTTTTACTAGCCAAAATCTATATATTTTTACTATAACAGGTCGGGTCAGGTCAAAATTTATGTAGTCTCTAAGTGTCAAAATCGAAGTAACAAAATCATAAAATTAAAATGAAAACACAGTGGCGTCTCTTGACAATTCCGCTAAACACTAGTATAATTATGTACCCCACCCAC
Organism: Epinotia ramella; assembly: GCA_947578815.1. Taxonomy (NCBI): domain Eukaryota; kingdom Metazoa; phylum Arthropoda; class Insecta; order Lepidoptera; family Tortricidae; genus Epinotia; species Epinotia ramella. Next base: position 28,108,376 of record OX388204.1, on the reverse strand, counting down.
CAACTTCTTTATCATGATCTTTATGATAGGCAAATAGAGACTCTCAAATCTGAATACAACTACGTATTACTACTACCACTACGTAAAAGAAAATTCTATTTCAATAAAATTCTATCAACCAACATAAAATAAAACTTTGTGAGTAAGTACTTCAATATTGGCTCAAGAAATAGTAAGCAAATCAGTAGATATAAAACAAATATTTTAATTATATTATTTAAACTGACAACAAGTTTATAGGGTTCACAGAATTCAATTTATTTTGTGTCAGTTAAGCAAGACCTTTGTTTATTCACTTTAGAAGTGAAAGAGACCCGTTTTCTGACACTATTTTAAATTCATTAAAGTTGCCTTTGGAATAAAATTTTATTTTTTATTTTTAGTTTGATCATTTGTTTATGTTTAGTTTGATACAATTGCAAAACAAATAATTGAGTAAATTTTAGTTTATTAATTACAATTCAGTGTCAGTCAAATTAATGTAAAAAATAAACTTCAAATGCCAATTAAGGTCAGTGTTTATTTTGCTACATCATTTCTTTGTGTAAGCAAGTAACCTTGCTTTTTAAATGCTCATTATAAGTAATTTATTCACGGAGCTAATATAATAGAATTGAGTACCTAATGTATAATAGGCTCGTTTTGTTTATTAAAATAAATCGCTAAATCGGGGCACGAATCCGTCGATCCTTCGCTGGGCGGGACCGTCGCTGGCTATCAAGAAACCATCAATTACTCTACTTTAGTATTGCAACTCCAAACATTATCAACGTCTTATTGCTGAATTGAAATCGGCACATTTTGAACGGGTAGTAACCGTCCGAAAATAAATTCGGCTTCGTTGCTGTGTTTTAGTTGATTTATTTTCTCAGTCGGATGGAAGAACGAATTGGAAGTTGAGCTTTCAAGTAAGATTGGATTGGATGCATTAAAAAGCTATAAATTGCATGGTTTGATTTAAATTTCACGAAATTTAAATCAAATCATAGATCGGAAAATTGGTACTAGACTAGTACTTACTTAGAATCATGTTCTCAATGGCTATCATTAGGAGTAATAAATTAAATGATTTAGTATGAAGCTAGCAGCTAGCATTAAGTGAAAAGTGTTCCCACACTTCCCATTAATCTTAAATCACGAGAGATTAAATAAAAGGCCATATATTAAACCAACGCAATTCAAACATCATCAAAAATGTGACGTCGCCGGTTTAAGATTTAATTAAATGACATACAAAGGGTACGCACACCCATGATTCTGTCCTTATGGAAAAAGGTAACAACCCTCTACGTGTTAGAAGGCGTTTAATGCGATCTAACCAGGGCCCCATAATTGACAAAAGCCGCTCGCCTGAATGCGCCCGTATCCGCATCCCATCGTTCACCTTGCCCGTATTTTTAACCTCTTCACGTTTATTTTCTCCTGGTAGCTGTGATCACAATGGATGACACAAACTGGGACAATTTTTGTATTTTGTTTGATAATCGCTGGTTTGGTAAAGTTTGCAGTACTTTGTTGTAAGCAGTGTCCGTACCTAAATATGGTGAACATTATCCTATCTACATGAACTCATGAGAAATGCAATTCAGTATGCACAGTACGTATTTGACTGATTAATAAAAATCTTTCTATGAGCAAAAATATTTGTAGCTTGATATTTTCAGTTCTTTCGTAAATTTTATGTTTTAGTAATGTTATGTACACTACTAAACCGTTTAATTAATTTTACTGTCATTGAGTACCCATATTATAACGAAGTTTTTACTACTTTTGATCAAAGAGAATTGTTTTTAAGGTTAGGTTTTACTTTCGGCCATCTTCCCCGTTGTTTATATTTTCAACCCCTTTACAGCTGTCGCCGTGTTTTTAATGAGGCAAGGCAGACAAACAGCAAGTGCTTTAAAGTGGGGAACTTTGATATGGTAATGAATTTGGTACCGAAATTATTTATAGGTATCTAACAGTGTTTTTGCTGTAAAGTAACTACAAATGTTCTTCTACCTAGACCGGTACCTGGTTATCAAGATTCATTTTAACAACTTATAATGAAGGTATAATCCACATGCTCTAGACTGGGCAATTTCATTTTAATAGGGGTGTATGTAGACACTAAATAAAATAATCAATATTGTTATATTTTTTCGAAAAAGGATGTAGTCAAATGGAGAAAAAAACCAAAGCAAAAGGTTAAACCACGAAGTTATAAGTGTTCAAAGTTTTAAGAAGGGGTATGTTCTGTCTCTTTTTCGCAAAATGCAACTCATATGAAACGATGACGCTTGTAGATTGTGACGTCACTAATAGACGGCAACGTGCCGTGCCCCATCGTGTTCGGCGCCGCCATCGACGCAACCTGCAGCGCGCGCGACGCGCTCTGCGGCAGCCTCGCGTATTGTGACGTCACACACTGTTTGCGTTTTCTCTCTCTAACAAGCAATATTAAAACAATTGTAGCTTCGTAATTCTTTGAGATATCTGAACGGGATTTTCGTCACTAGGGTTATTTTTATGCCTTTTTTTCTTTTGGAGTAATAATAATTTTCGAGTATACACCCCTATTAAAAAGCATTATTCACGTATTATAATGTTTAAAATTCCTTGCAAATGTTAAGTCTTATAAGTAGTTAAAGCAATGACGCGTAATTTCAGTCATAGTCATAGTCATTTATTCATTAAACAATATACATTGCATTTGAACATTTCAATGTTTAAATTACTACCGCTAAATTGCTCTATATTCTTCTTAATTACTGATTATGTCAATTTAATGTACAATAAGCATAGTAGCATTCAAAATAGTATTTACAAAATTAAAACCAAAAAAAACACTTTTAAATATAAGTCAAATACAACAACTAAAACTCTTCCACAGAGTATAAACACTTCTCCAGCAAAAAAGCCTTCAGCTTATTATGAAGCTTACTTAGGCTAGTGAGAGATTTTAGTTCAGGGGGTAACCTGTTAAATAAATCAATTGCTTGATGACCCCAAGAGCGTTTGTCGTAGGTTCATCCTTCTCGTTGCCAGGCGTCTATCAATAGGGGTTTCAATGTTGTTGAGATTTTTTATTAAGTCGTCAAGAACTATCAGAATGTATAGACTAGGCACAGTGCGTATTTTATACTTGGAGAAATAGGCTTTACAAGACGTGGTCTGAGCAATTCTGGCCATAGTTCTCTTCTGAGCAACAAAAGCTGACTGCACATTGTAACTGTAGCTGTTGCCCCAGAACTTGATACTGTACCTTATTTTTAATTCCACCAAGGCATAGTACACCATTTTCAGCTGCGGCAACTTAACTTCTTCTCTCAGGGTTCTTAATGCGTAACAAGCAGAACTAATTGAGTTAACTAGGGAAGAAAGTTCGTTTTTTTCAGTTCATATGATCGTCAATCCAGACACCGAGAAATTTTGCTGAGCCTACTTGTTGAATTGCAGTACCATTGGATGATATCTGAAGACTGTCCGTGTTTCTCGATGTCGTTTTAAAAAGTATTGCATTGATTTTGGAGCAATAAAGTTTTATTTTATTGTTCTTAAACCAATTGTCCAGAGCAGTCAGGGCCAAGTTAACTCTGTTGTCCAGCTGGTCCATATTTTCAGCAGAAATGATGGCGTTAGTGTCGTCAGCGAAGACCTCAAGTTTTGTGTCCCGAACAGAGTTACTAATGCAAGATACTAGATCATTTATAAAAATATTTAAAAAGATTGGGCTCAATATTGAGCCTTGTGGTACTCCTCGATCCAATTTAGATATCTTGGATCGGTAAACGCATTCTTTACTATCTTGTGTCCATTTTCTTTCGACGAACTGTCTTCGATTTTTGAGGTAAGACCTAACGATGTCAAGCGTTTTCTCCCTTATACCATAATGTTCCAACTTAGCAAGCAGCAGTGCATGGTCAACTGTATCGAAAGCAGAGCTCAAGTCGAGAAATAAACCTGAGGACCTCATATCCGAGAGGCAACCGGATGGCTCGCGGTATTTGAGCTCCCGAGGCGTTGTGGAACCGCCCTGTGCAACCCAAACTGACCCAACTTGGACAGGGGCGGAAATTGGAGAGGGGATAAAAAAATAAATTGTCGCTAGGCGTGTATGAAATGCTGTTTCAATCGTCGTTGTTTCAATCGGCTGCCTTGCGACAAAAAAAAACCTTTTCATATATTTTTTTCTATTTCCGCCCCAGTCCAAGTTGGCTCAGTTCGGGTTGCACAGGGCGGTTCCACAACATTTCGGAAGCTCAAATACCGCGAGTCATCGGGTTGCCACTTGGACGCGTCATTGCTCTGAATATGAAGATTTCTCAGATAAAAAACATTCTAGACAAGTGTAAAATACAACTCCCTATATCAATTACTTACTCGTTGGGTCGTATTCAAGGGATGCCAGTGAGATCCTTACACGGCACGTCAAAATTTTTGTAAATAACCGTCTCTCTTTTTCTTTTCGGAAGGTAGTTTCAGAAATATATGTAGTAACAAATTTGTATTACAAATCAAATTATTGCGTAGCTACGCAACTTTCAGTGGGTGGGCATTTTTGCGAGAAGAGATGCATCGTTAGTGACGTCACCGAGTATATGTTAAAAGTGTTCCATTTTGTAACTTTTATTTATCATACAAATTTTACAAAATGGAACATTTTTAACTTATACTCGAGATCCTTACACGGCACGTCAAAATTTTTGTAAATAACCGTCTCTCTTTTTCTTTTCGGAACGTAGTTTCCGAAATATAGTAACAAATTTGTATTACAAATCAAATTATTGCGTAGCTACGCAACTTTTAGTGGGTGGGCATTATCGCGAGAAGAGATGCATCGTTAGTGACGTCACCGAGTAGAAGTTAAAAGTGTTCCATTTTGTAACTTTTATTTATATACAAATTTTACAAAATGGAACATTTTTAACTTTATACTCGGTGACGTCACTAACGATGCATCTCTTCTCGCAAAAATGGGCGGGTACGATTCGAACTTTATTTGGGCCAATCATCTTTTTTCGTCCGGGTCACTTATTAAAACTGTGATGTTTGAGTTTAAATCTACCAAATGAAGGTTTTTGTCGACATTTTTATGGGCCATCAGATCAGAGTATGGCCCATAATATAATTCCTTAAAGAAGCGAGTTACAAGTCCATGTTGTAACATTTTTTTAAGAAACACCGTCATACCATCTGCTAGAAAACGGGATCAAATAACAACAAGATATAGGTTGTTAGACCCAGGCCTTTAAATACCGCTAGTTTCGTATCTAATAACGTTATCGTTTATAACGTTATTTTTCCTAAAAAGCGGCATACTCAAAAATGCGCTGTATAGCGGTATCCAACATAACGTTATTAATCTAAACCAATATATAAAAGCGATACTTGCTTAAGTGATAAAATAACGTTATAACCTTATAACATTCAGTATCGCCTACTCGTGCGATGTCACTCGCGCGGCTCTCATTTTAAAACGATATTATAACGTTCTTCGACGGTATTTTATAATTTATGATATTCATTCTGTTACGATATTTATGTCGTTATGGAGAATACAGATTTTGTTATAACGTAATTTTTCAACACTAACCTTTTATAACGTTTTAAAGGCCTGGTTAGACCCATTTACACTAACAAAGATCAGCTACTCGTATTTTACCCCACCTATACTAGCTGGGTACTCACTCTGGCGAGTCCTCACAAACAACTCCCCACTGGAGGGGGTGGTCAAAAATGTAAGGGAAAAATTAAATTCCTCTCGACTCATAAAGTATAGAATTACGTCATTATGCGTAAAAATAGATGCCGTGGACATTTTGATCCTCTTTATCGCACTTTATTTGGAGTTTTTACTCGGGCTATGAAATGTTTAATATTTAGGTAGACTTTTCAAAAGTTTGACATTTATACCTATTTATAAATATTTGTTAAAACTATGATGCCGGAAGTGTAATGTGATTAATTACTTAATTATTTTGACGCTTTCCTGTCGTTTGACCCAGCTTTATTCAAACAGACAAAGACAAAAAACCGATCAAGAAAGTGACGGGCTACGCACAATTAAGGGTTCCGGTCATACAAAGATCTTGCGGCACTAAATTAGCTGGGAAACCTTACATTTATTTTAAAAACCTGTCTATCATTTGCCCTAGTCCTTTTTAAATTTCTTTTCATTTTACTTTTAGATTAACTGTGTGGAGTGTAATATGTCTATACAACTATGTAGCGGGTTACAAAATACCTGTATCTATATTTCAAATTGCATTAATGCACCATATAATTTTGTAGTAAAATTCTTGTGAGATACAACCAGATAGACAGACAAACGAACATGGTGAAACTAAATGAAGAGTTCCATTTTTGCCATTGTCGCTACGGAACGGAACCCTAAAAACGGTCGATTAAACTAAGTGTATGTTTTACATATAGTTAGCGCGTCAATCGCAGGATTCTTAACTTTATTCTTCAGTCAATAAGAGTGTCTTCAAATGCATTTGTGTATTGTAATTCAAACCATGGACAATGAAGCACGGAAGACGCCATTACTGCACTAAGGAGTTCCAGATTTAAATCTAATACCGCGTGACGATCGCGCGCGATACACTGGGACGTTTGCGCGGGAATTCTGACATCTATCAAAACAACACAACTCATTCTAAACCCTACACATACGTAATACAGTCTATTATTCTTTAAGTACATGTAACACGTGTTCTCACGGAGTATTCGTGAGACAGTAATAGGGAAATTCTAACGGTTTACGTTCGTCAAAACATTTTAAAAGAATTTAGACGGTATTTTTAAAGTAGTAAGGAATAGCGTTCCGGGAGACAGCGGCAAATAAAAGGTTGTCGCGGTGAAATGGACTGTCGCATATGTTTAAGGATGTAATGGTTTATTCTAAATTTAAAGTGGTGTTATAATAGTGGTGATGTCACGACTTTGTTGAAGATGGAAGGGTTGCCCCTTGTTTGGTTGCGTCGTGATGGTGCCACGAATGGGCAGCTTACGTGTGTTTATTTAATGTGTGCTCCATCCGGTTCCAGGAACTAAAACTAAACATAGTCAAATATAATTTCAAGCATACTTTTAGTTCCAAATTGAACATACAATATGTTAAAATTTTCATTATCTACTATCTAAACAAAAATCATGTTTGTTAATAATTATTTATAATGTTTCCTTATCAAATAAATATACTTACAAAACAATATACAATAATAAAACATGAAATAACGAGAAGAAAAGGTTTTTTGTAAAATCTCAGTATCCTTAAATACCAACTGGTAAATACTTTATACAATAAAACAATTCTAACAAGCGACTCGAAGATAGATACTATTATTTTCACAACTACCTAACACTCAGAAATAAGTTGTTGCCAAGAAATGACGGATCAAAGTTATACTTTCCTTCCCTGTTTAATTTCAACTTTCCTCATAGAAGGTCAAAATCACTCGGAATAAGATATTTCCGTCTTCAGCGTAAGCACTATCTTTCTTTACGCTCAAGATTAATTTTACCGGGCCCTCGCCGTAAATATAATTATTATTTTGCTCCCTTGAGACACAATCTACTATAGTATCCCCAAAACCAAGTGGCGAGTCAGGTCATAAATCATTGGATCATGCTATCTTTTTCGCACCTGCACTTCCTTATGGAGCGGGCCGTGAAACAATAGTACTGACTGTTATTGCCCGACTCGCCACTTGGTTTTGCGGATACTATAAGCTTAAATTGTGGTTTAATTATTTGTCTAGGACACACCGTAACTTAACCGTATCCTTGTCTTGTACTCACCAGTGTTGTTGTTTCCAGGTGAGTCTCAGCAGCATGGGGATGACTGCAGTTACAGCTATATAAGTGAGTACCCGACACACAATGCGCGACCTATTTCTATTCACGATTCTCATAATGAGCTACTTTGTGACGTCATCAGTCAGCTGCAAGGGCAACAATGTGTTAATGCGTGGTTTTTCAGTTTTTATGTGGAATTTAAAAAAAATACAAAAATTTATCGGCTGCGCCTTAAATTATACTCGTGGTTTAAAACTCGCTAACACTGAATAACACAAACACATTTGAATGATATAATATTCATATCATTGATATCTTTAAAAGCTGCACATATCAGTATCATATGTTATTTAAGAATGTCAAGCTCTTGTCGGTGGATTTATCGCCATTATATTCGCTTCTCTGTCAGTGGCTGTAATGACTGTAAGGTAATCCATATTGGGGAATATTACATTGGTTATAAATGAAAACTTACTAGAATTGTAATATCTGAGACATGATATAAATATAACTGGATACCAGTGGCGGAGCGTCAATATAAGCCGATTCCCACCGGTTTTTCTAAAAATATTGTTTAAGCAAGCCTACAGTGATATACTCACAACTCCTTCATAAAGTTGTTTGGTCCGGGTTGCCCATCGAAAACTTTCATTGATGATACTTAAATTTGATACACACGCCTGTAAAGTTTACGTAAACGTAGGAACAAACTTGACTCTGACTTGGAAGATTTTGACTTTGTTGACCAACATAACATAAGAACCAATTTATTACGCTTTCAGGACGTTTACACGTGTCACAACGTCTCAGCTCTTGAGACGTTGGCCCCTTGAATTGATGTTTCATGCAAAATAAACTAACAGGACAAAAAAAAAACAGCTACAACAGGACATACCAACCATTTGCCGAGTCCATTTACGTGCTTGTCGATAATATTTAATGTTTATACAAAAACATTTAATGCTCGGAAAGGTTGAAATGACCAGCAACCTCAAACTTTGTAATAATAGAATAACCCCGTTCACCATTTGAAGTTGGTTTGGTACCGTCGACGCGAAATAAGTATATGTATGCATAGGTTCACTGTTGTACTTTATTGCAGAGGAATAAGGTGCAAGATTGTAAACAAATCTCTGACGCCGATTGCAACGCCAATATTAACTTATTTTAGTTCAACGCTATGCTACGCTATTTAGTAAACTAATTGAATTTAAATCGGCTCAATATTTGCGCTCCTTTTAATACGCCAGTTGTAACAAATATTTAATAGGTTTATTTTTTTTTACAAAGTTTAGGGGTTTCATTATTCCCATTTCTAGTAAACTTCGTACCATTTTCTATATTTCTTTTGGATAAATTTGTATGATCTATTATTACTTACTTGAACTGTTTATCTCATAATATTATAACAAAAGAAATGTAAATTACTAACGAAAGAGAAAAAATAAAAATTGATTTAACGGCGTACTAAAAATTATCGTATTTTTCTAGAAATGATCATCAACTGCCCTGGAACTCCACTATGAAATACGCGTTTCGTTTGAGGCCCATCCTCATTTAAAATTTTGGTCAAGGTGCATCTGAAATAAGTGTATAAAATAGTTAACGAACCTCTCTTATTATGCTCACAGGAAAAACAATCATGAATTCTACAAGTTTCGCTCGACTTGCTAACTCAGTTAATAAAGTTCCCCTGAAACTCAATCTCACAACTATCGACGTGAAACTTAAAAAAAAGGATGAACTTCCTCGATATTCTGAATTAAATTATCTTTGATGATATTTTGCAAAGTAACTTTAGACTTTAAGAGGAATAAAAAACGCACAGGGTGGGAGTCTGTTTTTCAGCTCATGATTATATTATTATGACTCGCAGTACACGGTGACGAGTCCGGTACGGTACGGGCGACGGCCAGCGCTCGGTCACCCAGGTCGATCGCGCAACGCATTGTCAGCGCACGCGCGTCAGGTAGATCTGTTATCAAATGTCTTTTTAATAAATTTTATTATATTCTCCGATTGAAATTCACGGGGCGAACCCCGGTCACTTGGAAGGCGTGCGTGGGGATATAGATCCAATACGTAGAGGCCCTTTGGAGACGAAGTTTAATGTGATGTAATACACCTGCTAGCACCAATTCACGGGTACATCGGTAGATACTTGTGAACCGGTTCCAACAGGCGTCGTTGGGGCTATTGTGCGTAATAACTGGGTCTGTGGGGTGGATTATGAAACTAGGCTATTGCAAAGAGGTCCGGACACCTGCCATAACATTGTCACGCACAAAGTTATCGAGGCTGGCGGTGACTAGCCGCTCATTAGATGGGCCCCTGAAATTCGACGGCCAGGAACAACACCGGTGAGCGGCTCAGGGGTGTGGAGAGGTGGTGCTGCGCTTTCTTCGAAGTTACTCGCGGCGTTAAGCCCTTTAACACTTCCACCCCTGGAGCATAATAGCTCAGACGACTCCTCTCTGGACGGCCAATGAAGGCAAGCCAGAGCTGAGAGTCCCGAGGGCCCTGACCCACGCTCTAGAGCACTCGGGTCCGTGGGGTCGTTACTCCCCAACAGCTCGCCACAAGCTGCCCTGCGGGCTTATTATATTTATGACTAGCTGACGCCCGCGGCTTCGCCCGCGTGGTTATAGGAAATTGTAACATTGAATTTTCCCGTGGGAATTAGATGTTTCCCCGCTGGAAAAAGTAGCCTATGTCACTCTCCAGCTTCTAAACTATCTCCATACAAAAAAAACTAATAAATATGACGCTCCGTTGCGACGTGAAAGAAGGACAAACATACAAACACACACACTTTCGCATTTATAATATTAGTAAGGATTATTCTATTTTGATAGATGGGTGCCCCGAACGCATTTTTATCCATATTGTTGTGTTGTAAGCTAAGGCATCGGACCTGGCACAGCTCAAACACGGCCTGGGCTCGGCACGGTGTACTGTGCGTCATTCCTAACTCATTACTTTGAAAATAAACTACACGACTCCCCTACTCCTCATACGTAGATCAAAAAACAAAGACTGACAGTTTTGATTCGCACTCTAATAAGGATGTCTAAGATGCAAAACATTTTGCAAGAGTAGGTAGGTACGTTAAATTAAAATGTAACATCTGGGTAGGTGCTTCATCCCGACTACATACCACTTTCCACCAACATTTGTTCCCGTATAAAAGTATGTCAATTGCTCTTTTTACAAAAGGGTAGCAACAGGCACAGTAAAGCCTCTGGCCTTTACCTAAACCGTCTAGAATTCCAAAACGTTCAGCAAACTTATTCAAGGAATAACTGAGCTCTTGTTTATAAATGACACGTATCTTACGCGTAAAATGTAGGCTCAAGATGCCCTAAACATCCCACAACAGCGTCACGTGCCTTGAAATCGAGACTAAAAAAACACCGACTCGTAACTTCCCTAACATAACATCACCCCATTTGTACAACTTCGAAAAGCAACCTTGCTCTAAACCCCCAAAGTTCACAATCCATGTGAACGGAGAACCTTGATAAGAACCTGCGGAAGTTACCCGTCGACATCTGGAGTTACATCACGAGTGTGTATTTCGTAGAAGTTTTTCACAACGGGTACATAGTTGTTTGCTGTTTTGTGTAAACGAAAATACCTTCGGGTGCGGGCGCCCTAGGTGTAACGATAAAATCATATTCGTAAGTTGTTGTATTGAAATGTTTGGTTATTAGGCTAGGATCTATGAGGGAAACTAATGTCATCATCTTCATCATAGCAGCCGAAAGACGTTAACTGCTAGACAAAGGCCTCCCCCAAACCGCATCCAGCTGAATCCCGCGACCTGGTCCACGAGGTCAGTTCAGTTCACCTTGTGTGTGGTCTACCCACGCTGCACCTCCCGGCACCGTGGTCGTCCCTCGAGAACCTTTAAGCCCCAACGGCCATCGGTTCTACCTGCAATGTGACCCGCCCACCACTGCTTTTACCCTCTATTTAAATAAACCCTAATATCTGAAAAATATTCATTGGCCAACTATTTTACCTCTCACGCACAAATTCGGAACCGATGGGTTTAATGGCTAACTTAAACTATTTATAGCATAGATTATGGCAGTTACTCTGGCACTTTACACTACCAAACATCATCAATTCATCACATATTTCAGTATTTTTTCACTCGTTCTCCTATATAGCTTAGGATTTGTTTCAAAACATCCATTCTCCTGATACAACATCAATTTTCACCTGCAACATAACTTTGTTCAGTACGAATAATAGATAGAATACGTTCACATGCTTACAATTCAGTTCACGTCTCGCACTGTCCGCATATCTCGCGTCTCGTTCACACTTAAGGATTCCTGTAGGTACCTGTCTCGGTCGCTGCATTCGATTGCAGAAGCCGATTTGCGGGCAGTTTTGTTTTGTTTCATACATTTGATTTGGAGTTCTCTTCGGGTTTCGTTGAATTTTGTTTCGGTCTTCCACGACTTTTATTAAAAAACCTAGCTACACGCGCTATTTCGCCCACCTATCTTATTGAAATGAACCCAGACGGACCCCTTGGATAAAATATAGTCTATGTCCATTCTATTTCTATATGCTGGCGATTTTATTTTGTGTGAGAGCTTTTAACTACACAAGATAGTTGGAAAAATAGAACAGTTTGTTGCGGATAATCTTTTCGCCGTCTACGGTATTCAGGAATATAAAACAACTCGCTATTAAATAAATAAATAAATATTAGGGGACAATCTTACACAAATCGACCTAGTCCCATAGTAAGCTCAATTAGGCTTGTGTTACGGGTACTAGACGACGATATATTTAATAGATAGAAATACATACATAGAAAACATCCACGACTCAGAAACAAATACTCATGCTCATCACACAAATATTTGCCCTTACCGGGATTTGAACCCAGGACCTTCAGCTTCTTAGGCAGCGTCACTACCCACTAGACTAACCGGTCGTCAATTCCGGACGGCTATTGACTCATTAAATTATTTATTATTTAAAAAACTCACTTCAACTCTCCAACTCAACACATTTTCTTCTTCTGTTTTACCATAGACAAATACTAAATTATTCTTCTACGCTGTGTATCACAGGCAGCTACGACATTCAAAACTATTTTCTAATATTCTATATTTTGTTCTGCTCTGAACACAGTTAGCAACGAAGGCTTGTACCAAAAATTATTTATTTGACAGAAACTTTTTCATTTCCAGTTGCAACTTCTCAACGGAGATGATCTGACGGTGAAGGTACTACTAACACATTACCCACCTTTTCTCACCGCTTTCCCGACCCCGGCCACGATCACATATGGCTTTAATATATTTTATAGTTCATACACAGAATTTTATAGGTTTTTTTTCTTTAAGTACTTTTTGTTTTCGTTCCCATTCGAATACTACACTCTTAACTCACAACTAAGTTCTTTTAGAAAGTAGAAGGATATTCACTTTAGTGATTTGTTTAGTTTGTGGATACCTACTATGATGATAAGTTATAAAACTAAATATTCTTAGGTCAAATCCTAATTCCCTGTGTATGAATTATTGTATAATATGTAAAAAAATGCTTTTATTTATGACGCTTAAAATTATATTTAATCCTGGAAATCAAAAATACTTTCAACCACCTCCAACACGATCTTTAAAAATGGCATGTGTATTTAGTTTTAATGACTATGCAGTATTAGTATAAAGTAACTGGCTGTTAACGCACCTGATCGTTTTGAGTAGTAGGTAGGTACACAAAAAAAAATGGACACAAGAAATTTATTAGGAAATCAGTCATTATTTTGGAATGAAACAGAAAAATAATCTTGAATTAAGATGTTTCTCTCAAACCAAGAAAAACAAATCTAGGCTCAAGATAATTTCCTAATTAATTTGTTGGTTCCTACCGAATCAGTTATACATTTTCTTGTATTTAGGCATGTGCACGAGACTATAAACTTTAACTGTTACTGCAGCACGTAGTACAGAGTGGGCTCTTTAAGAGTTGACAAGTCTGCAATTCCTGTGCTCGCCACTACGTGCGTATGCTGATTACCCCCGAATACAGCCGGATGGAAAAAGAGATACTAAGTTAAAACTTTTCTATTACCACATCCCACAGGATAATTCGTCTCTATTTAAGAATAGAAGAATCCGTTGCGGGTGGACGCTTTATTCTCAGTCGCAAACACACTCTTTCAAACATGCTATGTAGTTCGGCATCCACGTCACACTACTTTTGAACAAGTCAAGACTTTTGGTATAGGCGCTGTAGCTCCTTGATGTTAGATCTTGCTAAAGAGGATGCCTACCACCATCCCCGGAATTTTTGCTTCTCCTTTTACCTGCCTGTGCTCGCTATATGTTCTTCACACCCTCCCCAGAGCACCGATATAACGTCACGAGTCAAGGTGCACATACATTGTGACCCTGCAAAGTAGTCATTTGGGTCCACTCTCCTTATGGTCCTCTCTTGATTATGTTCAAAAAATATTTTCATAACAATTTTAACTAGTTCAGCTGCGAATGCACAAAATGAGTTACCTAATCGTGGCTATTTGTGTTTCATTCCAGCATTAATGTCAAAACGTACATTACGTACATGTTGCCCAATTACCCTGATGACTTGGTGCTTGAGTGTAGTTATTCTAACAAAACGTTGTAGCGCTCAAACATGGCCAAGGAATCGTCAACCTTTTTCCCTTTAAGGTTTTCAGTCACTTTTACTGTTGTTTACGGCTTTGCGTTTGTATCCTACTGTTTCACATTGCCAAAGAAAGTTTTTACGGTAGATGGCGAGAACAACAAACTATGGCTATCCACAACTTATTTGACATGACCAGGATAATATTTCTAATCGAATCAAGCGGACAAACTTTTAGTAGTTCAGATTTAATACCTACTTAAGGCTTGTGAAATATCATTCCAATATACCACAACCAGGTGAGACTCATATCTCTAATTTCACCGTATGTCCTTACGATCGCGAGTGCGCTCCCTAATATCAACATTTTACCCGATATTTTCCATCGACGCATACAATTAGGTATTTTTAAGGTTGGCAATCGCTTGCGCACCCTAACCGCAACTGTTGACCACAAACGAAATACGATCGACTTAATTCAACGTCTGTCGGATCCAAAATCGATAGACCCACCTAGTCTAATGTACTAATGCAATGCTATTTAGCCATTTACATGCAGATTCAAGCAGGACATGTCCACCCTAGTTATTGCTTGTATCCTCGAATTGTTCAAACCCAAGGCAAAACATAAATTCCATAGAGTAGTTGAAATAGTAACCTAGAATGGATGAGTTTAGGGCGTGTAGATATATAGAATGTTAGTTTTTGGAACGCTATGGGTCTTTGTGGGCGAAAACATTCTGATAAAAATATATTTAGTTGAATTTAGTTGAAAGTAATTCTTGAAAAGAGGCTGTTGTCAACTTAGACAACACCAAGATGATATATTCGCTGTTCTTTCAAAAAACTATGTCTAATAATAAGTCAATTTGTATTTTTTTTGCTCAAGATAGGGTTTACAGTCAGATGTTACAGCAGTAATCTGCACATAGCTTACTCCGTTTTTTTTCTAAGAATTGAAATTATTCATTTATAAGATGATAATGTTAGTAACTAAATTAAATTAAAACTTAGTTAAATCTAAAAAAGGCCCTCGAGGCATTGTAAAGAGGATGCTGGCGGCATTTCCTCGCTGAATTGCAATGCTGATGCGTTGCGCGAGAAAGCCGCCAGCTCTTCGGTCTCCAGTTACGTCAACCAGACGTTTCACAATTTCCGAAAAAACTTTTGCGCAATGGGACCCCATGGACCGAGGGTCTCGACGCCAAATGGTACAAAGTTGTACTCTCTGCCGAGACCTCTACATTTAATACGTTTTTTATTTTCGGCATTTTCCGCCGCTTCACCCGCTTTAGAAGTAGTCCGTTGGTGGTGGGACGGTGTTAGTGTGTCTACTCAGGTAGCGTCCCACACAAGCATCCGTCCTAAACTCCACGGAACCAAAGACACACCATAGGTCTTTTGCCGTCATCTCTAACAATGCCAGGCAATTCAATAAGAGCAGGCACATTAATGGTGGCGAGAAACCGGCGGATTATGTCATTAAGTGTCGCATGTCATGAAAAGCGGCCTGCGCTTTTTTGACAACATAGTCCACGTGGTGACCCAGTCGGTCCCCGTCCGTGCCAGCAGGGCATATGTGTGGAGTGCATACCGTAACCCGAAGCCGCAGACCAGTCGCCAGACGAAGGGAGGTCGGATCCAGGAAGGTACCGGTATTTGGAGAAGGATGGGCATGCAGGCAGTGCCAGCCAGCCTCTCTGGCTTTGACTGCCAAAAATCTAGCGCGATCTGGATCTGAACTGCGGCTCAGAATCGATTTGTAAGTTAAAACGCAATAAATATCGTCCCAGCTCCTTTGAGATTTGGGTAATCTGAATAATCTTTACAAGAGCAAGAAATTTTAAAAGCATTATTGGCATCCTCCAAGCCCGCAGTATCATAGTTTGTGGGCAAAGCCCTTAAGATATTACCTATGAGGCGTGACTTACTATGAGTGGACGACAAAAAGGCTCGGGAAGCAACACGCGAAATTTTGCGGATTCTTAAGCCGCCAAACCGAATAGGGAGGGAAGCTTGTAACCAAGATAGTTAATTGAGCTGAATATTTAAAATAATTTCCAAACTAATTTTGACTAAATCGTGTATTGGTAAAAGCAAACTTTCGTGTTTCCAAAAAGGGCGACAGTGGAGCACATAAGTGAATTTAGGGACAAAAAGGCAAAACTTTAGAATTGTAAGAGCATAAGGTCGTTGATGAAGAATGAAGTTGGACCTTTGGCAAGTACTTCCGGCCATTTCAGGACTGACAGACTTAGGTTTAATCTCTAAATGATGCCACATGTCTCGTACTGTTGTCACATTACGTAAATATACCTACCCTAACAAATTCTGACCGGAAGTGAAGGATTTTCAAATTTTCGGCCAATTGTAGGTGCGATAATCGTCTGATTCTTGCTCAGCACAACGTTCTCGACCCGCTGCCGCATGCATTGTAACGTGTTGTCTGAGCCGTTGGTGTATTGGAGTGCCCTTACGGACCATTAAGTGTGAGTTTATTCGTTCAAATCAGCGGTGCACTGGATGTCTTCGGATCAAGAGATGCCGAGATACGGCTAATTGAATTGTGTCTGACATTAGTGACGGATCGCGAATTCTACAAAAAAACACATTTACATGACTTCCGTGGCATTAAATAATGGTAAAAAGAAACTGACCCAGACATAGCTAAGAACACTCGGTCAAGTTACCTTCCAGACAGAAAATGCCGCATTAAAAAGCACCTTTCTTACGTTTCACAATCCAATTCGATATGAATGTGTTACCGCGCACAGCGCGTCTAAATTAAGGCGTAAAATTTATAAGGATGCTATGCAAACTGAATTCGGGAATGCATCTTTGTCTAGATCTCGACGGATGTCAAGAAAATCCTTTTCAGAATCAAATATCGCAACCCCCAGAAACCGTCCTCTGTTTAATTTAAGACAATTCTGAGACTGAAATAGTTAGTTGCATCTCAAAACGAGCTTAGTTATGCCTGAATTACACCGAGATTTGATTAAGGACTTAAATTTCATCCAATTTGGACCCGCTGTAATTACCGAGGAAGCGTTATAATTTCTCGGGAAATTTCCCCTTAAGATATTTATTAAGAAGTTTAGTGTCTGCTTTATCCGGAGCCTGAATTATAGACGCGAAAATAAGTAAAATTACATCCAAAGCTGCCAACTTGGTGTTGTTTTGCTTATAATTAAAAAAATACTTTCCGTTGTATAACCCTTTAAACACGCACATGGTTTCTTAGTCGTCATCAAGGTACCTATAAAACAATTTTTATTTATTTTACACTCGCTAATTGATACTTCTCTAGTTTTAATTGAGAAGAAACTGAGTATACGTTACATTCTCAGCCACCACATGCCCCGGCGCACACATCAGATAAAATAATAACACATAAATTATAATTTCCGTATCACGTCCATATTTCTCACTGATTAGATATGGAAATAATATTTCGCGGGAATAATATCCTGATTTATTCTCACAGGGTAGATAAAGGCAGGAGAGATGGCCCGTAATGTTCTGAATGGGCCGAAATGGTCCGAAAGTGGCCTTTCCCGCGTATTTTTACATATTATTTTCAGGGGGAGTATTAAATTACGGGAGAATTCTTTCCCGGGTTATGAACGATCATATTTTGCGAAGGTGCTTCGAGAGGCGAGAAAAAAATGAATAATTATTCTTGCCTACGTATCTTTGGGTGCCTTCTCGTATTTTATTCATGCCTGGTTCTTTTTATTATAGTAGTAGACCGTTTGCGATCCGCTATTTGTTATTTCATTCGTTGGGTCAAGATGGCGAATAAATTTTATCGTTCTAACCCAATATTTGATCAGGCTAGTTTTGCAATATTATATTAGCATCCTCTCGAAGGTTTGCAACTCTTTCTGAGCAAAATGTGAAAGCCTGATTGGATCTCGGTCATCTTCCAAACTTTAGCATCAGCGTTAGTGACGTACTTATGTTGGTATTAAAGGCAGTTTGTTTGCAGTATTAAACAAAGAGGTAAAGGTACCGTAATAAGGCGGTTGCCTTGTATTAAAATAAACAAAAAGTAACTTGATATCGACAGATAGGTCGTAAGACAACGTCTCAATAATTTAATATTTTTAAGGATTATACTGAAGGTCAATATTTTGGAGTGTAAACTGGCTCATTATAAATTACAGTTGTGATTTGTGATCTCTGTAAACTTATACAAACAATTTTCACTGAGAGTGTAAATATAATCCAATAGCATAAACGTTGATACATTAAAATATAGTCCATCGAAACAACAATTCAAACGACATAGAACATCTGCCGCGCACATAACAACCCTGTCGCATTAATGTACTCGTTGAAAATCAATAGGACCCGACCCGTCAACTCAGCCCGAAACTTCCGCCAGTAATTTAGTCAGTAATGTAAATCTGCCATAAATTGTCAATAAAGTAGTTCGATGGTTCATCGAGGCGTGACGATTTATAGTTTAACTTTGGGATGGAAAAAGTTGTAGCCCTTTAGAGTTAACATCCGACTGGTAAAAGGGATTGTATTTTCGTTTCAATTCGATTGTATTTTAGTTTTAAATATTAACGGTATCATAGCTGGCTTTTACAAAATAATCAAAAACGGTTTGTTGTTTGATTACTATTTGTATACATTTGTAATCTGGATTTGTAACCACTTGATATAATTTTATATATTATTTGAAGTTGGCACGTACTGTGATTACAGATTGTGTACAACTCAATGGAGTTTATGAAATTATCTTCTCCGGGTGTGCTATAAATGGTTTTTTATGTGAAACGAATTAATTAACATGAAAGTGATATGTTTGGTTACTTCATTTTCATAAAACAAAAACATTTTGGATAACTCATTAAAGATAAAATGTCGGTATATTCTTGAGTAACAAATGGTCTGTCCATTTTTTTTTTTACTTTAAATTACTTGTAGTTCTTTCAAATAATATATGTTGTAAATTTATGCAATGCAATGCATAATTATAAAGGATGTTCCAGTTTTAAAAAGTCTGTATGGGCACACAATTTCTTTACAAAAAAATCGACGCTTAATATTTTAAAACATTAATAATACATAAATCAAAATTCATTAATAAATCCCTGAATACATTATAAATAAACCTAGACTTTTTCCGAAATAAATAATAAATTACAAATTCTTATTAACTGTGCGTGAAACGTGTAATTTTATAATGTAATATGTATAAATATAATAGGTAATGTCATTAAATCCATACTAATATAATAAAAGCGAAAGTATGTCTGTCTGTCTGCCTGTTACCTCTTCACGATTCAGATGCAATTTGGTATCGGGATAGTTCAAGTCAGACATAGAATAGTTTTTATCCCGGAAATCATCCCCTGAAGGGATGAAATAGGGGGTAAAAGTTTGTATGGAGCTACGATATAAACGAGTTTCACGCGGAGGGAGTCGCGGGCAGATTAAAAAAAAATAAAAAATTAAAATTTGAACTGTTTATTTCAATAAATCACATTTTTTTTTTTATGTTTCATGACTTAGCACAATCTTAACTTTTGATGCTAGTGTACTCGTATAATATTGTTCTTATCTATCTCGATATAGTACTTATATATAAACGTAAAAGTCCTGACTGACTGACTCACTGACTTATAATCAACGCCCAACCAAAAACCGTTGAACCTAGAAAGCTGTTTTACCTTATTGCCTTGTAATAAGGTGCAAAAGTGTAAACATATTTATGACCTCGACTGTACCCACTAAAAAGGGATTTTTGAAAATTCCACCCTCAAGGGGGTAAAAGGGGGGTTTAAAGTTTGTATGGGGATGGAGTCAAATTTTAAGTGAAAGACTTGAAAATTTGTGTATGTACTCTTTATTACAAGAAAAGTTATTTTACGGTTTTGGAAAAACCCAGTCCTAAGCGGGTTAAATAGGAGTGCAAAGTTTGTATGAACCGATTTAGATGAAATTTGGTATAGAGATAATTTGAGTCCCGTGGAAGGTCATAAGGAAGAATAGTTTTTATCCCGGAAATCAGTCCCTAAGGGGGTGAAATGGGGGGTGAAAGTTTGTATAAATGATAACGATAGAAACGAGTTCCACGCGGACGGAGTTGCGGGCAGAAGCTGGTAAATAATATACTTTAACGCGTCATAGTTATAATTACAAGTATGTCATTACAAATAGAACCGGCACATACGTGTAGATCGAACAATACTCATTTATAGTTTTCCATGCCATAAGGTCTCCGTTCAAGTAGCAGTTTGACCTTAAGCCACAGATATCCTTTGTCGTGTGTACAATGCCTGTCCTGTTCGATCTCCATGCTGCGTCGATGTTTCTAGAAACGCGGTCAAGGTCCGAGCCGTGTCTTGGGGCCCATTCGGTACTAACTAATTTGTTGATGGACCTATATGAACAATTGTGTAGAAGTAAAAATGGTCATTTTGTTGTGACGCTCAGAGTTAACTTGTGACTCAGAGGCAACATATCTAAAGATAGCTGCCCGGCTTCGCACGGATAACCTGTTTTCCCGTAGGAATTAAGCATTTTCCCGCGATGAAAAGTAGCCTATGTTCATCAGGGATAATGTCGGCTTCTAATGGTTTTTTTTTTTCAAATCGGTCCAGTAGTTTCGGAGCCTATTCAATACTAGCAAACAAACAATCAAATCTTTCCTCTTTATAATATTAATGTAGATTCCTCTTTATAATATTAGTGTAGATTATATTTTTTTGGAATGGGATTAATGATGAATATGTTAAAGACCAAGTTCATGACCAATGTGAAAAGGAGCATAGAATTGGAAGGCGGAAAAATGGAATTTGTCCACGAGTATCTATACCTGGGTCAAATAGTCTCTTTCCAGGCGCGACTAGAGAAATAGGTCTATAGGTCTAGCTATTGGGCTATGAAGGAGTACATGGATGGAACCCTTCCGATATCATTAAAACGCAAACTCATGGACATGTGCATTTTTCCAATCCTTACTTACGGAGCATAAACTTGGTCTATGACAATAGTTCAGAATTCTGCCCTCAAGGTTTGCCAAAAAGCCATGGAACGCAGTATTTTGGGCGTGAAATTAACGGATCGCATTAAAAAAACAATACTGCGTTCCAAAACTCAGATAACTGACGTAGCCCACACAGCCGCAAAACTTAAATGGGACTGGGCCGGGCACGTCTGCCGCATGCCAGAATCGTTGTGGGCTACAATTAGGTACCACTAAGTGGGTCCCACAGAACCGAATACGGCGTCGCGGTAGACCACGTAGGAGATGGCGAGACGAGCTTGATGGCTTTGACCAAGACTGGTTGGAGTCTGCCCAGGACAGGGATATGTGGAAGAATTAGAAGGAGGCCTATGCCTAGCAGTGGGGCACTTAAGGCTCTTAATAATAATAATGTAATAGCTTGTGCCCGCGGGGGCAGCTTGTGGCGAGCTGACGGTGAGTGGCGGCACCGCGGACCCCTAACCTCCACAGGGCCCTCACCTCTATGCTTGCCTTAACCGGCTGGCCAGAGTGGAGTCGCAAGAGCGGAACCTATGCTAGGTTGGAAGTGTAAAATGTCATAACGTAGGGTCTCATTAGTAATGTCTCTTATCTTAAGATCCTCATACTCACGCACGCACACACACACACACACACACACACACTCACTCACACACCCCCTCACGCACACAAACACACACACACGCATACACGCACTCACAAACACGCGCTCGCACACTAGTGTACATACGCATAGTTCTCTTGAACATGATACAACTTACTCTTATTAACGTGTAATGTTAAGTTTAAGTTTTAATTATGTTATTTTTTTCTTTTATTGTGGCAATAAACTATTTCTATTTCTTTCTATTTCTATTTCTAAATGTGATACCTATAGTTACTTCATTACCATTATTATAAGTCTGGATGTTCTTATCACCAATCTCTGACCATGTAATTGGGCTTTCACTGGGGGCTGCAACACAGTGCAAACTAACGCAGTCGCCAGGGCTCCAAACTGTACCATGTATCATAAGTATGAACAATAAAGATTTTTATTATTATTATTATTATTATATAACGCCGGCGGCCCTTGAACGGATTACCGGGATCTGGCGCAAGGCAGACTCACCTCTCGACAACCTCACAGCCGCTCAGACGTGTTGCTCCATTGTCGCACTGCGCGTGCGACTGTTTGTGGGGCACACTTAGTGAGTGGGCGAGTCACCGCCTGCCTTTTCACAATTTTGAGACTAATCAGACCACCCACCCTAAGGGCCTCTGCGCTGTTGGTTTCGGCCCCAGGCATGCCTTCCAAAAGTCCGGGACCCCATGGTCCTGAGATATGGAAAAAACATACAAATAATAATAATATATGTTTTTTCATTGTACGCCTGCGGCTATTAATTATTTAACTAACAATTTAATGATAAATAAAACCAAAGAACACTGCACAGATTTTCTTTATATTTATTTGCTTTTTCTGTCGTTAAGATATTCATAAACGAAACCCAAATATTAAGACAATTATATATGGGCCAGTGTGACATCATAATTTTTTTTTTTTAATTACTATTCAAAGCACCCTCTTTATTTTTTTTTAATCGATAGAAAGAAACATATATGATGTAAGTACATAATGAAAGTTCTAAAAAACGTTAAAAATAACACCGTCAAAGTAAAATTATCGTTATTAGTTCTAGCCAAAAGCTACATTTTCGCTTAAAACTTGCTAGGATAATCTCGTAAAGTAGTCTTTTTTGACCAATTTCCCTTTGCTATTGAAAATATTCCGGAGGCAGGCTTTGTGCGCGTTGTTTTGCGTCGTTTTTCGCTCGAGCGCTTTTGATGCTGGCTGTGCCAGCCACCGTGCCACGGCGGACCTGTGGCTTCTTTACCTAACGTTACATCTTTTCTGTGAAATTTGCGCAAAGCTTATGAACAGATCCGTATATTAATATTTAGTTTTTTTGGAGGATGTGGACTTGGCTCTGGGAATAAAGTTATATGGTACGTATTTTTATTGTTGACCGTACGAAATACATTAAGCGTTGCATACAATTGTAAACCTCAATTATTGAGAAGCGAAGAATAAAGTTAGGTACTGAAAAATCGCTACCTATTTTGAGTATCTGCCACGATAGTTCCGTTGAAAGAGCAATTGCATCATCAACAATCCTGTAAATCTGAAAATTGGTTTAACCGGGGTTTATATTAATAATAATAATAATAAATACTCTTTATTGCACCACGACAAGAGAGAAACATCTAACAAAAAATGTAATTAATTATAAACGGGTAAGTAGTGTAAAATCAAAAAGTAAATGAGATAACAATGATCCACGCCCATGAATCGTATAAGCGCGACGTGTTCAATAAATTATTCAGTTTTTGATTGTAATATGTAGGTATATGTGTAAGATACGTATAAAGAAAACAAATTATCTAATTAAAGACTGGCAAATAAAATCGACGAGGAAAGAAAACCATTTATAAGGAGCTCAGCGCAGTTGCCAAATGCACCAAGTAGTAATTAAAAGATTCCACTTAATTGTTTACTGTGCACTGTCTTCGCTCCGTTCATTTGTCGTGTTTTTTTGCAACGGGACACAGTGACTTAAAACAGTAACTAAGTGAGCGTAAATTCTCAGCTATATATCAAAAACATATTCATAGCAACGGTTTCAGTGTTGCGTATGTTTATGAATATCAGTTTTCAAAATAATTATACAACCGTGCTTTGACGAATTTTCATTACGACAAAAAGTCAATTTTCTCGAAGACCCCAAAGCTTTTGACTGTCTTTTACCACTTATCCTGTAGCACTGCACTTATAATGAAATGCCATGGCTTCACAGAAAAATGGTTTTGGACAAATTAAAATTCGGACAAACGATACAGTTGGGAAACAATTTTTAGTGATTCATATAGATAACCCCTTTTACTACCTATAGTATATCTAATTATCTACCCTTACCAGAGTCGTGACCATCACAAGTTGCTTTAATCAGCAGTACTCTCCAATAGGGCCGATTTTCTACCTTTCTCGACGGAGCCGTGGAGTTTTAGTTGCGTAATCACCTCGATTGCATAAAACCAACGGGTGGTTCGTACCTGCCTCTATTTCTCTTGCCCTCAACTTCACCGACGAGCATCACCATTCACCAAACTTCGTATTTGGCTCAAGCCAGGCCCAATTATTGTATTGAATGCGTACTGAACCATCAATGTGACTGTGGCGTACAGTTCACAGCTCGCCCTGTAAGGTGATTAAATAATTTGCCCGGAATGCAGTTATTTTAACTTGCGTTTCTTTTCCCTTTATTTTCATTTGCGTGTTTAATTCGTTTAACATTTTCTGTTTCCCGATTGCACATTTTGATTTATTCAAATAAAATGCTTCGGGCTTTATAATAGTTTCCACTCTGACGCCAAAGACTGCGTTGAAATTACTTTGTAATATTTATTTATGTTTATTTAATTGGGAATGTCATTATTTTTGGTCAGTATGTAAGCATAACTCTTTATAAAACAGCTTGAGTCAACACGTGTCGAAACAGAACTTTACGGATAATAAATCAAACGGTTTTCCACACATCCACTTACGTGTTCTCTTAATGTAAAAATCTCATCAGCATAAAAAATACAGAACTGAAAAACTTAATAACGTTGTCATCACCAATTACTTACCCGCACGTGATAGTCATCCGCGGAGAACATACATCACACAAGCAATCTAAATCCGTCGGTGCTAAAGATGGCGGCACATTTTGAATTTGGAAGGAACGCAGGTAATATGGGCGAAATAGGTCCCCTGCCGGCAGTTACCGCGCACAGCCATCGTGTTTCCCTGGCATTTTGATAAGAACATGTTGTGCGATTGTGCGTTGCATTTTATGGCTGTATATAAAAGAATATCTCTAGAAATAAAAATAGCTTTTATCTACTCCATAAATTCCAAACGGCATGCGCTCCACGCGCGCTAAACGCAAACATCGTCCTAATCTAAAGCTTAATCATTAGGAAATAACTATATAAATAAGAGGAAACAATGCCGTAAAATCGGTCCGAACATGTGGTCGTCTAAATTTGAACAAACGAATGACAAAAAAATAGCTTTACTGCACTCCCGTCTAAACTTGGTTCACTTTATTGTTTAGAACGCGACACAAAAGTTTTTTTAGGGCACTTTTAAAAGCGTAGCGGGTTCTTGGATGATTTTGTTTTACGATGCACTCAAAGCTTGGATTCCGAAACCGTTCGGGCTTTATTTTACGGAACCTTACTGAACACACTAGCCTGCTTGCTTTTCAATTTAAGAACTGTGCTGCTAGGCCTGCGTATAACGTAAGTACGCAAGCAAAACCCTTGGATAGATTTTACCCTAAGTCCAATCCATATTAATCCAAAATTACAAGTACATATAAGTCAATTTTAAGCACAGTATACATTTTTATATTGGTGTCTTGAATTTAATTTACTCGGTTCGATGATAATTACATTATGATTCGTATATTGTTTAATATCTTTCCAGTGTAACGAAAACGTCTTATTAGAGATACCAACTCTCATTTAAGTAACGTAACACATGTCTCATTAATTGAAGTTGAGACTCTAATAATCGAAGTTATTCATTCGACGACTGGTTATCTTAGTGGGTAGTGGCGTTGCCTACGAAGCTGAAGGTCCTAAGTTCGAATCCCGGTAATATTCGTTTGGTGAGCATGAATCTGGGGGCACGGGAGTGCTCCCGCCAAGATGAGCCAAACGAAGCGCAAGGGTACTACCTACCTTTTCTCGAAGCGCTTCGTCATATTTTTGAAGATTCTTAACTTGGGTTCGGATTATACCAGATAAACAAAATTTTCGGGATATGATGTCAGTGGTTGACTTATTAAAACTATAATTGATGCTAGGGGTCTGAAAATTGATATAGGGACTCCTTGTTATAAATACTATAATACATATTTCAGGATTTTTAGTAAATCACCCCCCACCCTTAAAATTAGGGGATGGAAATGAGTATGGGTTTCCCTTACACTTCTTTAGAAACTACCTTACAAAAAGGAATGAGATCCAACCAAAAACATTACATGTAAAGTGATTGCCAAGACTCCCTAGCTCATATAGCTTTCAGCGTTAAAAAGATATCAGATCATAAGTAAAAGTATAGACCCGTCGCGTATTAAAATCATCATAAATACATTCGGCGCGAGATTCTATGCGGCGACAATGCTATGCTTTTTAGCCAAGATGTAGAATTTGTAGAGCGTGGCTGGTAGTGGTAGAGTTACGCCGCATGGAGTAGGAAGCTTGGCGCTACTTATGATCTGATATCTTTATAACGCTGAAAACTATATGACCTAGAGAGTCTTGGCAATCACTCTACATATGTAATGTTTTTGGTGGGATATTTGTTTCTGAGTATTAGATGTTTTCTATGTATGTAATAAATATATATAATATATCGTCGTCTGGTACCCATAACACCAGCCTTATTGAGCTTACTATGAGGCTAGTTCGAATTGTGTAAGATTGTCCCCTAATATTTCTTTATTCTTAGCAAACATCTCAGAACATTTCACTCACTGCCAAAGCTTTAAAATATGTTTCCATTGATTATTTCGAGGGCTGAGCAGTCGAAGCCAATAAATCGAGATAACTGCTTTTTGGAATAAGAACTCAACATTTGTTACGCGTGGTTCTATTTAAAAAAATACGCGTTTTATCAGGTTCGGTATCGCCAAACATTTACCGACAGGCAATAATATCAGATATTCGTGAATAAAATCTAAATTCGACTGACTCTGCTCTACAATTCAAGAATAGATGTCGAATGTAAAATGAGAAATCGAGCTAAAAGCGTCAGTCGCACCTACATAATAGAGCTATCCATCCGAGCCTGAGCTCTGGGGAGTTCGCTGCAGACTGGTGCCATCCATGTTGATAGTTCAGGATAAAGTGGTTGTTTACATTTTTATTTCTCGTTACTACTATTGCCCTTATCGCTGCTACCAACGCCGTATGTCCGATACATAAACTTAAGTGGTCCTGTGGGATGAATCCATAATTTTATGGTGGTCCGCATTACTTATCACTTTTTACGATCCCGTGGACTTGAAATTACGTCCTTAAATATTGAAATATAGTAGGTTTTAAATTGCTGGATTTTTTTACGGTTTTAGTGTGAGAATACTTATTTAACAATGAAATTTATTGCTTGTTTTAATAAGCGTTTTAAGATTGATGTAATGCTGTTCACTAAATATTGAAATGTTCTGCCACTCTTCGTTATGTATCCCTTGACCAGGCAGAGGGTTCATTGGTTTTGAAACTTATCATAAAGAGTTAAAGTACAAAATCATGTGGTGCTATATACTCGTAGTGCTGCCTGGTTAAGGGTTATTTATAAATATGGACCAAGGAAACAAAATAAAATCATTTTGAAATTAGGTAATGTAAAGTATAGAATCTATGTACTTACATCGATCACTTTTGTACCTGCATCTTCAGACCGGATGCATGTCTTAAGCCACGGTTAGAGTTCATATTATTATTTAGAATGCACCGGCTGACACATTAAAACTACTGTAAATGTTTGAGTAACTGAAGTGCGAAGTTTGGGAACTTACGGAGCAGAGAAGGCTGCAAGACATTAATTTAGATTGGAATTACGTCAACAAAACTGCTTGAGAGTTGAGTACACGCTGTCATTGAAAGTAGTCTAATCAACGAGCAGTTTTTGCTGTAAGGTATTCTTTCATGTCATCGTTGTTCTTAGAATCAAGTTAAGCTTAGGTCACTTCTGTATTTGACGGGGCGGAATCTGTATGCGGTAGGTACTTTGTAATTCACCGAAATCTTTCGTCCACATTTCCGTACTTGTCAGTATGCTTTCAGAGATATATTTACGCACCAGGCACGCATGCAGTCCTGCAGTCGTACTGCCCCGCTTATGAGAAATCCGCGCCAATCAGGCAGAACTCATTTAAATACCTAACCGCACCATCAAATGGAAGTGGCCTTAAACTCATATAATTTGTATGCCCTTAAGGTATGCGTGAATACGGCCATTTAAATTACATAACGTAACGCAAATCAATGCGTAACGAGCTATTCCTTATTTTGTCTCCATTTCAATTATACGTTTAATTGGTGTCGATGAATTGTAAAGGAATTATAAATGGGGACCATTAAATCGTCGTTCTGTTTGTTTGTTGTATCGATTTTCTGTACGTAACAGATGTCAGGCTGCGCGGATGTCAGAGTCTGGTGAAAACTGGAAAAACTTGTCTAGACTAAAACGTATTTTGTTAAAAATATATCGAAGGTTGTTTAGTCATTCACCGTCATCCAATCAACGAGTAAACAAATATTTAGCTAGGTAACGGTTTATTAATTAGATGAAAAAAGGAGTAACTTCAAAGTAATCTAAATCTATTTTTTTTACGAGATTGTTTTGCCTCAGTCACTATACGTATTTTACAATTCGTCGAACCGATATATGGCAAGCCGAAGACATACGCATCCACTCCTGCACAATATACTTGAAAAACATTGTTCTACCTTTTGCAGCAGTCGGGTTAATGCTAGTTCTGCTGCCGGTCATGTTCAACCCAGTATGTGCATTCGTAATGCATCGGCCAACCATTGATTAATTGACCCGGCGACCCGCCAATTACTTCAATTATTTACCTCCGGTGTTCTGTTACGTCCGATGCCTCAATTAATTTTAGTTATGGACTTCTATAATTATAGGCATACGTTCTTTAATGAATAAGTTGAAATGTTGTTTGCTAAAGTTCGCCGGCTCCGATGTGCTTGGTACATACAAAGACGTATGCGACGGTGCTTCTCTATGCAATACGTCCTTCTGTCTACGTAAAAAGGACGTAATCAGGTTAGGAGCGTTTACAACGCATATATTCTAGTTAATTCAGTTTAGGTACGGACGCGGTGTCAGTGGTTCTATCTAAAATTATATCAATGTGTAAGGGACTTATAATGGGATAACTAAACGAGCTAATCTTGTAACTGAAGTTCTTGAATAATACAAGATTCGTAGAAATCCCATTACAGTCACGTGTGTCTCTGTGATAACTTCTCCGTAGTAATCATTAAGTTTAAAAGATACTTATAAATTTACTTGAGAACTTTTATGTTGTACCTACGTTTTCATTAAAAAATGTGGGATTATTAACCTTACCTCATTACAATCAAGAATTTACATGCATACATACCTCACTTAAATGAACAGTGTTTTCCTCGGCCGAAGATGAAAAACTTTAATTGGATATACAATGCTGTTTCAATATTCTAGGGCCTCACTACTCAACTTAGCTGACAGAAACATCCCAAGCCGAGGCAATCACTTAGGATGGGCGATAAAAACAACTAAACAGTAAATTATTTAACTGTTGTTTCATTACAGAGTCCACTTAGTGTAGCCAGGGATATTTCGGGCCGTAACGTAATAGTCCTCTTTATGACTAGTAGGGAATTAAAATCAGTTTGCAGGGCAGTCACGACGGCAGTTAGGGTGAATTTTATACTCGCCCGACGCAAAAGGTTTAACGTATTACGCTCGAGTTATGATCGCCGGCGAAAAAGCGAGGCTAGTATTAAATTGCGTGTTTGCGCACAGGGAACAATATTTGCCGCGTGCACCCCCCGCTGCAGACTATCGCGAGATGAATGTTTGTATAAACGCTAAGTAAACAAGGACATGAAAATCTTCAATCCACTTGACCTCGATTCCTGCAAACCCGCCCTAACCGTGCCAGCGTCATACACCGATCGATACGAAGAGCGTAAATAAATCACCAAGTTTGAGTTCGGGAACCGAGCTTGCTTACTTACAGATCCCACTTTGATGTCTGATGATTACAAAGATAAACAGGCAGTACCTAATTAGTGAGCACGAATACTGAAATGTCTTGCTAAGGAACGTCGGTAGCGGGAGTCAATTTCCAAGATCTACATATACACTAAAGGTTGATTGCCACAGATTCTGCGGTTCCAGCGTTTAAAATGAAACAGGAACAGTAAATAGACCGGCCGGGTACATTTGCAAGTTTCGTGTGAAACTTGAGTCTGAAAATAAAAGACATAAAAGTTCTCGCTTGGCGCAATTGAAGCACAACTAGTGTTTTAAATCTGTAAAGTCCGAGCGAGCGCCCTCCCTCAGTGACATAGTGGATGTCCCGTCGAGCAGTGAGGCCAATCCGACTCCCTCGAGTGGCATGCCGTCACTCGCCGTAGCCCGTTTGACGCCATATGCGATGGCCCCAACCACGAATGATCGTTAATCCTGACCGGGTACGTATAAATTTAAATCCTAAATTCCAGGTATTAAGGTTAAGTTTTGAACAGACGTAAAATATAAGGGAGGTAGTGTCGGTATGGGGTGAAGTCCCAGAGGCGACGTACGGCGCGGTGCTCATCATTTCCCCATTGTCTCGTTAGACAAAAATCAAAAACAAACACTCGCACTCGGGATTTTGGATGTAAGTTCGGATGATTCGCAATGATTGTGAGGATAGCGTTGCTTACGTATTTGGTTCGATTGTACCGCTGGGACCGCTCACAACGAGCTGTCGGCGCGCAACATCAGAACATCACCCACAACTGTTGGCTTTATTAAGTCGTCGCCTAACATTCATCATTCAATTCCACTAACATTAGTTTTTATTAATACTGAAATGTGTCACAGTTTTATGCCGTAATTCGCCGCGTATGATAAACTGAGTTGTGGATTTAATATCCATTCTGATAAATCTATTGGAATTACCTGCCAAACCAATAATCGCTGTACTTACAGATACACTGCATTTCTCGCCTTGATAAAGTTTTATTTGACGAGGACGAGCCTGTCAGTTGAATTATTCTACTCAAATTGAGGTCTGAACACAATTACATTGACTGAAATAAAGTGAACGAACATTTATTTAAAGCTTTTCTTGTGACAAGAAAGTAATTTATTTTCAAAGTACAAATATCGTTTGGGTAATATTGCCACGCACCCCTATATCTGCATGCGTTTCATCGGCGTCTAAACATTGAATTACTCGAGATTTCCCCATCCTTTGGATAAATGTAATTCTTTCTCCGAAGATTGCGCTCGCGAGGCCGCCAGCGACGTGACCACAATACGAAGCCGTTGTCTCCAGCCTCCTCTTTATCTCTATTATTTATTCTTTCGATACGCAGACGTCAGCGTTTGACAACTACAGTTCATGTCGAATAAATTGTCGGTGAAATTGTACGCTTAAGAGTGAGTTACGACCGTGGACGAGGCCGCTCGGCTGTTTTACTTAGATTCGGCAGATTTATCGTTCGCTTTGTTTTTAAGAAAATTGTTTTCCATTTTTGCAGCAGGCCGTCTGTTTTATTCCGTACGGGATCTACCCGCGCTTCCAGTATTTAGCACTATAGTCGTACCGCTCGTAACTACCGAAAAAGTAAAGTGAAAATGTTCACAATCGTCTTTTCCCCTAGAGTTGTCGTTTTAGAAAATACCTACCTCACCGTGAAGATTATTTCTAATGCCTGCGCTCGAGACGCAATAAACTAGCGCGATGATAATAAAAATGTTCGGCTTATCCCTCGTGTTGCCGCTGTAAATCTAAACGGCGGAATACAAGCAACTTTCTACCTTACCGCCTTTTATTAACGCCACGATAGAACGTTTTAATTTTAATAAAACTGAACATCGGCACGCCCGACCTATTTGTCAACCTTCTTTACTTTTGCTGGCATAAAATCATACAGTCGCACTCTGCGTAACTACAACTCTGTTCGGGAAGCGCGCCTCGCGATTGAAAACGCGCTCTCACTTCAGGAGCTAAGATGTAAAATCGCCCGCTAATCCTGGCCCAGAGGCGCATGAAATATGAAATTCCCGAAGGCAGTCGCGCAGGATTTAAGCTTTTCTCTTTAAAGTAATAAAGGTGTGTTTTATTTGCGCTAGAAAGGATTATATTTGGGATTTGGAGAAAGAAACACGTAGGTGAACCATCGCTCATGTGACAAATTTCTACGTTTGCCTTAACGCGGGGCACCATGCTCGGAATATAATATTAGGAATAGGGACTCGAATCACGCATTGATTTACATACTGGGAAAAGGGTCATAGGTGAGGTAAATTGGTATGGAAAAATTGTCATTGCGATAAATTTAATCCCGGTGAAGTTATAAAATATTCGGTGCCCCGATCGATATGGTAATGACGAGATTGCGGCCAAATTCCGCCAATTCCGCGCGGGGGTGCGAGGCTCGTGCGTTCCCAGTGACAAATTGTGACAGTGGCTCCCCGGGGGCTCCAGGTTTGACGGTTCGTTTATGCGACTTTGTGGGATTCAAATTGTAGTTTCTTTTCGGATAGTAACGAAGCTAACAATACGTGCGGAAAACGGGTCCCGTTTATTTCTGGGCTCCTCGGGGCCGCTATAGCGACGTGATTTCGCAGCGCAAGCAACTTGCCAATTGTATATTTATGAGTTTACTATTTTGTCGGATTGAATTTTGTTGTAATTCGATTTTTTTTGTAAGCAAACATGATTGTATCGAATGTGACGTGGAGTCCTCAGACGTGAATAGTGAATGAAAGTAGAATATCTTCTTGGCTAACAACGCAGGACGTTCATCTGAATAGAAAATCTCGTAATGGAAATATGAAGGAGATAGTTCGCTCGATATTTGCGTTTATAGACCAGTGAGAAAAATATATTCCCTACCTTTAATAACGTCATTAAAATTAATGATTGTAGTTATAAAATGCTAAAAACTTTAATGCTATGCATCGTTACAAAATGCAGATATTACTTGAAGTGCCAATGATTTTCCAACAAAGATTGAGAATACATGTTTTTGGTGAGGTAGGGCACAGCGAAATGTAATCCCGCTCGAATTTGGAGCAGCCCAACTGGGGAAGTACCGCTGCCTTGCAGAAGACCACAGCCATAATAACACTACTACTTGCTCTGTAGTAGTGTGTTCCTGCAGGTGAGCAAGGTCGCCAGCGCTCCCGAGGATGCGTTGTGTTGAGAGCGAGGGAATTTGTTCCTTCAACTGTCAACAAGGTGAATCATCAAACATATCAAGGGTCGGCAACGCCCATGTTACTCCTTTGGAGTTGCATGACTATATAGGCTGCGGCTTGAAAACTTGAGCAACTGATAATTTATTCAGGTTCCGTTAGATCCGAGTATGATTCGTCATTCCCCGAAAACAAATTTATAATTATAACGCTTCAATAGACAATATTATCACCATGAATCGCCTCTAAAGCAGCCATTCAAAATGGTGCACCAAACAGAGCGGTCACTTGTTATCACCAGCGCGGACATCCTGCGCTGTTATCGAGAGGAAACAGGCCTTGTTTTTATTTATGCCCCCTCCCACGTCTCTCCAGAACATGCGAATTAGTTTAATTATGTTTTATCCTAGAGCGATTGTGTTTTGGTGTTATTCATTTGTTTATTTTTAGTTTTTTTTAATAATTGACGCTGCCTTCCTGCTTTTGTGGGAGTGTGAATTCCTGTATACATTTATTTGGTGAACGTTTTATTCGAAGATAGGGGCGTGGATACTTTTTGCTTGGATAGTTTATGCTAAAAACTGAGTAAGTCACGTCGTCTATAATACATAATGATGTCTATTTTATTTCACTTTTATTCATATTATATAAGTCATATATAAGGTTTTTCCTTCTTACTTGGTTTAATTTTTCATGTAAACATAAGCGTAACTTTCCATACAAAGGTTTTTTCGGACTACATTCCCAGACCATCACAAAACGGATTATTTTACTCCATTATATTTATGCCTTAAGTGAGACTTGATGCCACTTATGGTGAGTGTTTTTAGGAGAATCTTGGTACGAAACTCTAGTCAAGTGATTACAAAAAAATAGTTCTTCATAATTATGGATTAGCTATAGTTACTCAGCTGAGGCCCTCTTCAGGGCCCAACTAAGAGAGAAACGACACAAAAAAAAAATATGGACCAGGACGGACTAGAAATACTGACATGATTTATTCAAGTAACGTAATGAAACTAAAATACAAAAATCTATCGATTAGGTACATTTCCTAACGTTATGCAACCCACTTACAATTAGCATTCCTTATCCGAGCGACTTGCCTCCAACTCGATCCTAGTGGTGGAAAAGGGGGAGTTGGCAAAAATTCCCCTCTAACGAGCTCATTGTTCTTTTTGTTTGGACCTCCTTTGTGAAGGGTTCTGTTGGCAGCATCCTTAATTATCGCATTGAACAAGTTCTGCGGCTATTTGATTAGTTGTTGCTTATTAACAAGTTATTCCCTGATTTTGGCGAATTTTTGAAATTTAACCGCGCTCAGAATACAAGATATATACGAGGGTTAGTACCTTAAGTGACAACTTATTTAACTGAAGGACCAAGCCTGCCGAAGCTTTAACACGGTCGCATGGATAGGAGTCTGCGGAGTCTTATAAACATTTTTAATAAACGTCCCTAAGAAACTTTAAGATTTTCTACAAACCTCTAAGCGCAAAGCCGTCTTTATAGGACTTACTTGACATCATTGCTCTGAAAGATCTTTTCACATGCAGCGTGCATACTCGATTACCGAGTCCGGTAATGAGGAACAGTCGAAACTAATTTTATTTTCTGCTAGTCCTTTGAAATAGGCCCCTTGAGATGTTTCGGTTAAATTAAAAAGTTTCGCCGTCTAGCCCGTCTTTTTGATGGCTGAAAGTCTTAATGATCTCACACGGTTAAACCTGCTTCGAGGGATTAGAAAAATCCATCTGCGATGGTGGAGATGTTTAAGAAATCCATAATGAGATATTTTCGGGGATGCCGCGACGGCAAATTTGAAAGTAATAAATAAGATTACGGCTCTGGGTGTAGCTTGGAGGGGCTTTATTTTTGTTAACCTAAAGTTACATAGAATGTTGAATATATAGATTCAAGACAAAATGATGCAGACCAAACCAACTTTAAGTCAGAATAAACTATACGTTCAGAATGACATAGTAGGTACCTCGAACCTCTAAAGAGCACAAAACTTTAATTGAATCACAGATAGATAATAAAATACCTGGTATAAACGATCTTCTTTGACCGAAAGAGAATTCCTCATAATATTTACTCTTTCTAATCAATACAATGACTGCCTGAGTCGGAAAGGCAAAGCCGTGAGTGGCTCCTCGATATCGCATTTTTCATGAAAGCAAAAGCAAGCCGCAGCATTACTTAAAGGTTCTTAAACATCAAAGACGTATACACTGATTAAAGGTAAATCAACGTGTAGAAAATATTCAGTGCCATTTTCAGAAGGTTTTCCTTATTACCGTTTCTGCAGGTCGGAAATGTGAAACGGGCTTTCGTAAGCAATATTTTCGCTTCACGTCTCTGGGTGCTTAGTCGGTTTCATTCTGCGTGAACATTAAATGTGATTTTAGTTTTAACTTCTGCTCGACTTTGTTCTGTCTGTTTCAAGCTCTGAGATTGTAATTTCAAGCAATAATTAAGGTTTCCCTGTGTTTCTATATTTTGATACTTAACAGCCCTGGTGTAGGCTTCAAGCTGGGCGACATTTATGTACATCACATTATTCACTTGACAGACCGCATAAACGTATGGATTTCTAACACAATCGAGCCGAAATTGAAACCACATATATATTCTACAAAGGCCACAAAGGCACTTTTGCTCGGATTTTACTACCATTACCAGTTGACGTGCTGAAGACTTATTCCTGTCATTGTTATTCCAAATAATGTTTTCTATTCCTTTGTATGTATTTATTACATGAACAAAACAAAACATCAACGTGATGTCTCGTTATATCTGAATACATAAAAAATGCTCTCTAATTACACTCAGAGGCAATGAAAACGGGTCACTTTGTAAAAGTAATCCATAGGAAGTGACCCGTTTTCATTGCCTCTGAGTGTAGTTTAGAATGCCTTGTAGGTTTATTTATTTTTCTTTTATTGTTATCTCCTTTACCTTTGGTCCGCTGCCGTGTATTACACTTTTTTGATGTCGTTTACGATATTGATGAACGTTCAACCCTCTATCAAACAGGGAAACCAGTTCTTGGTGATCATAAAACAAATGCACAGTATTGGAAATTGTAGAATATAACACGTTTGGCGTTTTGGGCCCGCACCCGGCTTGCCGGTTTTCCTCGATAGAAAAAAGTTGGGTCTTTATTTTCCTTTTCAACCTCAGCCTACTCAAACAATGCATTAATAATCAACACAAATATGTTTAATGGTGGTATTTGACCTAATCCAAAACCTTACTTAGGGATAGGAATACAGCTTCACTAAGTTAGGTATTATCGAACCTTGTCCCAAAAAAGTAGTGTGTTATTTCACGGGGGCGTGGTTTACTCCAATCGAGGCATCCCCTTAACTGAGTTGGTTGTTGTTGTCAGGCCTGGGCCGGCTCCACCCGTACGGCTCGGGCAGCGGCAGCGGCTCGAGCTGCGGCAGCGGCCGGCGCGCGCGCCGCGGGCTGTCCGACTCGCCCGCGCCTACCACCCCCACCTCCACCGACAACGCGTCCGACGCCACGCTCACCGACTCCGAGCTGCCCACCGCGAGGGATTCTACTCTGCTTGTGCAAAACGGTACCGTCCTTATTCCTCTTCATTTTAGTTCGCTTTTTATGTTTCACAATGGTGTGATGGAAAACAGATTTCGTAGCCTAGGGACGCTTGCAATTAAAATCAATCTTTTAATCGTGACAACCAACAGTTAAATAGTTTACAGAGAACGGTAGGCCATGAATTATTAAACCAAGCCATTCATTCATTGGTATACTGGGTAGGTATGTTATGAAATGATAATAAATAAATAAATAAAAAAACAATTAACCAAGACTTGTCTAACAATCTCAAGCACGATGATTTTATCACGTGGAGGTAATTTAGGACATCCCCTATGGCCTCCTAAATTACGCATGAAGTAAACCAACCTTCCGTCTTCATCATCAAATCAGCGCATATCTATAGTACCTACTGCAATGTTAGATGGTCACCCAGTCTACAATATCTGTACAAAATGCTAATTTGATTGGAGTCCGAAAAGGCCCTCTTTTCGGACTCCAATCAAATTAGCATTTTGTATTTGACTTACAAGATTTGACTACACGGACACCAAGGCACGTGAATCGAAATAAAAGCTTGTAAAATATCTGTCAACTACAAAACGTCCACTAAGTTATTTGACACGAAAACAGTGACAATCCTCACTAAAAAATAATGTCACAATTCTCTCGCATCCCTGTTTCAATGTGTCTCCATTTATAGCAAATCGTCGTAACTTTGATTCAATGTTTTATTTCCCTTTTTAGTGAGTAAGTGAAATCCGAACGACGCTTTGTGTGTGAGTGTCGTTTTTCCTTTTTAAGTCTAAATATCGTTTGTTTCTTATATAAATTGCTCCGTTTCATATCGCAGAAAATTCTCTGTTTTGTGGGGTAAGTTATTAGGTTAAAAACGTATGCTGCGGTATTTTATCGGGGAGCACGGAGGCGCCCCTGCCAAGTCGAGAAAAAGAAAGCACTGCCGTACACCTTTTCTCGAAGCCGGGTCATGGTGGAAGGAAACGTGGAAGGTTCGACCCCCTGTAACTTCGTTGTGGAAAAAACCAGAAGCTTAGATTTTCAGTGACCACGATATTTTAGGAGGTTTAATGTTGGAATTATGGTTAACTCGTTGCGACAAAAATAATCTTACGCACTAATAATGGATCAATTCAACTCAATTAAAAAAAATATATATAGATACATATATAAGTACATCTATACTATCCATACTATCCATATCCATATCCATACTAATATTATAAATGCGAAAGTGTGTCTGTCTGTCTGTCTGTTACTTCTTCACGCTTAAACCGCTGAACCGATTTGGATAAAATTTGGTATAGAGATAGTTTGAGTCCCGGAAATCATCCCCCAAGGGGATTAAGTGGGGGGGGGGGGGTGAAAGCTTGTATAGAGCTACGATATAAACGAGTTCCACGGCAGAAGCTAATAATATTATATAAATAATATTATTAATGAAGCACATACACGCAAATGAAAACAAATTCGTGCACACTTTTTAATAATTGACTAGTGCATGTATTTACTAAACCTCCACATGAGAACGTTCGACCGGTAGTAAAAATCAATTGGTAAGCAAAGAGATCAGACCGATCGTTTTGGCTTTGAGCAAGTATCGCCGCTGCACTTACGTATTTAAGGCCGAAGAGGATACGCTAAAAGTGTTTGCGGGAATGCAAAATGAACCATGTGATTGCTTCGGAATCGCATTATGGCGCAGTGTCACAGGGCACGGAGGTTTGGCTGCTGGAAGGCATAT
Organism: Epinotia ramella; assembly: GCA_947578815.1. Lineage (NCBI taxonomy): Eukaryota > Metazoa > Arthropoda > Insecta > Lepidoptera > Tortricidae > Epinotia > Epinotia ramella. Next base: position 28,069,607 of record OX388204.1, on the reverse strand, counting down.
TGATATTAAATCTGAATTCGATGTTCCCCCGCATCTTGCCAGGCTACTATATTGATGAATTATTTTGTAATCAAATGATTAATACAAAATGTTAAAAAACTTAAATGCAATTTAAATCAAAAAGTGATTTAGCAACCTATAAATAAACAGAGAGGAAAACAGACCCTGCCTGATGTTACGCTGATACCGTCGTTTATGGACGTTTGCGACTCCAAAAGAGTCGCAAACGCGGTGTCGATCCACTATTGATTTGAAGATTAGTTGTGTTGACATGTAAAGATAATTGTGGCAAGCATGTTGTCTTAGTAATAAAAGTAGAGACGATAAATATTTAAATGTACACTGCTCACTCACTCGCAAACTTACACACGCTCAATAAAAATTCAGACAATAGTTCTAAGAAGTTCCTTTAGTAGTATTATACAACATAGTAAATTGTTAGTTATGGACTTATGGAAGAGCGGTGCCTCCTGACACAGGTTATTTTGTAAATAACTTACAAGGAGACGCCGGTCACTGTTTGATTGTTACTAGTTGTTAAAGAAATAAAGAAGTTTTATTTTGTTTTAATGTGCATTATTTTGACAAATAGGCAAGTATTAATATTATTGATAATAGATTATCTAATGAATAGGAAAATATCACTCAGCCCATTAAGTATTACAGTAAACTTTTGAAGTGTACTTTTCTTGGAAAAGGTAGGAAATACGCAAATAATTGAATTCCAGAGGCACTCATTTGATTAAAAACCCAGTTATACCCAGATTAAGACTGTATGGTTAACTGTCTTCAAACGAGTACAGCGAGCGTAAATGAGTAGACGTTTCTACCTAGTTTGTAAAAATATTGATCATTTAGTGCATATTCACTTGGAAAGTTGAGAAGTGAGAAAAAAAGGGGACAGTGTATTTTTGCTTAGTGTCGTGTTAAACAAAATCTATATAATCACACGTGAAAAAGAATATGGGATTCAAAAAAGATTTATGGAACTTAATATAACAAATTGTTTTCGAACGTTATGTGACGTCAGGCTTTTCCAGTGTTGGGCCCCGCCATGGCGACTCGGAGGCCTCCGCTTACGTAATAGATTTTTATCGCCTCGTCCCGCATGAAAATTGGATAGGAAATCCAGCCGAGACTCGCTTTTAATTTGCCTACCGTCGTTCTATAATCGTTCTAGATTTCATTGAATGCAATTTAATTGGAATTCTCTAGATGTGCTCGATTAGAATCGATTGCGTTAGAACGAGCGAAATTTGTATTAAACGCCGTGACATCTGGTTGCGACCAGCTAATCTCTGCTTGATTTCGCGCCTGGACTGCTTAATTAGTGTTTCTATATTTGTAGGCACCTTTTGTCTTGCGCTTACAATCTGCTAACTAATATTTGAAATGATTAGTCCTAATGGAATCAGTTATCATATTGTAGACGTAATTCTTATTCAAATCGAGCCCGTGACCTTTGCAATCCTAATAACAATTTATTTTATGCCTAACTCCAACAGAACGATAGTTGTTAACTTGTTCTACAAATACAAATGAACAATTTCGATCTGACCGCCTGTTTTCAATGTTTTCCTCTGCTCCGAAAACTTTCTCACCAAAATTTGGGTTCGGTGTTTGTTTACATTCAGTTTTTGGGTCCCAATTTAAACTATACCGGCTTTTATTTGTCATTTAGTGCGACATTTGTCGTTCCGTGGTCGACTTGTCCCTGCCCTTTGTTTGCGGCTGGTACATATTCCTCCGATGTTTGGCTCGGAATAAAGGACGCGACGTTTAATCTTTAATTTGGGTCGCCCGTGGACTTCATTTTGCGTCGCACATTAATTTCAGTAAGTGATGTGATCCTGTTTAGCTTTGTGCCTGCTATAAATTTTAAGGGTCATTTTTGTAGCTTTTTCCTGTCCGAATTGTAACATAGCAATTATTTTTTTCTGGAAACACATTGTGATAACGGCAATGGATTTATTTTTCGTGTCATAATTTTACGGGCTAACGTTTCTAAATTTGAAAGTGAACTCGAATCACAAATCGGACGGATGACCGTCGTAAACGGGCGACAAGTCGTAAACGGCAGCACGACTGTCGAATGTGTTAAACAATTTGATACGCGGTAACAACGACGTTTTTATGTCGCGATATTTCGGTCAGACGAGTGTCCCCCTTAATTGCCGCTATTAAACGCATGTTTGTGACGGATTGTCGAGCGATATATGGTTTTGTGCTCTCTTAAAGTGGCAACCAAATAGTTGTCCTTCTCTAACCTGTAGACGCGCCGCCTCATTAGAATGTGACGCATGTTACGGTTTTTTGTTCGCGGGATATCATAATGAAAGCCGGAAATTCGTTAACGAATATGGCAGCGCTTCGTTAAATTTTATGTGTGTTTGTTTAATGAATGAATGTCTTTTTGAATTCCATGTGCAGCTTCTCTCCGGGAGCCATTTTAGTCGTTTAAATGAAACATACTATATAATTAAAAATGTAGATGAAACTGCTTTAAATTGAATTGCTAAAATCTAGCCGATACAATGTCCGTCATTTCAAATTAAGAAATATGGGCTATTCGGGTATAAAACATCTCTGGAACAAAATGACTGGATTCAAAATAAGGCACTCAGACCAGTTAGGAGGTAGGTATATGAGGTCTCTGTTAAATATAATCTCATTAATTTAGAGTCGCGCGTTTTCCTGTTTTTATACTATTTTACTCCCTGAAACGCCGGAATTAAGGTTCCCATATTCATCCATCAAGGGAATTCCGCGAAATTTCGTTCACTCATGGCACCCCTTAATCCTTAAGACGAATATCTCAAACTTACGGGCGGAACGAATAATCACAGGGTTGTGACAAGCGAGAAAAAATGTAGAATTCGTCACCTAATCCGCGCAGCCGGGGATCCGAGTGTAACAAATACCTAGCATTAGACTTGACTGATGAAGTCTCGTGTTATTTTACATTTCCGCATCGTCAAGTTAAGACAGCCCTGAAAACGATAATGCCCGCCGTAAGCTGCCGTAAAATTGTAGCGCTGTAATATCTCGAGGGATCTGAAAAGGAACGCTAATAGGTAAGGTTGTTACAGTACATTGAGCGTAACAATCTATTCCGAAGCCGAGGACGGTGGACGAATCGTAATTCTTAATGAGGTAAAGATCTTTGCTCGTAGTACAAAGTCAGGGCAAATTAAAAACGTAACAGCGGACTGCCGAGCCCGCACTATCTCGCTTCAATCCGCAGCCCGGTATACGACTCTTTCATCGCTTATTCCATCTATCGGCCCCTTGTAAGTATTAAGGTTTGTTATTCGCCGATACCTCACCCACGCTACAAAGCTGCAACCTCCTTAGTTTGCTCGAAAGCACAAAGGAGTTTCGTATCAGCCGACCCAACGGACCTTTAAAAAGTACCATTCCTTTGAGACTCCAATCCTTTAATACTAATTGAATCATAATTTGGGAGACGGAAAGTTTCTTTTTATGTAAATCTTTTTGGCCTCAACAGGCTCAAAGCCCCGAGAAATGGAGGCTTAATAACCTTGAATTTGCAAAGTCTTTATTTGGGTCGTATAATCGGGATTAAAATTTATTCCATCTGAATTCCCTTTTTTCATCTCACTGTAGGTGAAATGGCCCGGGTAGTAGTTGATGCGGGCTGCGGTGCACGCCACCACCAAACTCGATTGTGTGACAGTAATGACATTTATTACTTTAAGGCTATTTATAACTTTAATGAGTTTTTTAAAGACGCCTAGTGAGTTTTCTTCCTTCTTGTCGATTCAGAAACATTGTTCGATAAATTTAAGTAAAATACATATTCGCTCTTGTTATTTTTACATATTGGTGAAGACAAATCTATCAATTTTGAATATATTATTATGGTTTGGCTAGCTTGGCAAATCTTTTTGTGTTGAGACTGTCGCGTCTAAGGGTATTTTTGTATTTGGGCAAAGTGTTACCCCTTAATTCATAAAACTTAACAAAAGGTTATCATCTAAATGAGTTATTTTGCTTTCTCACAAATACAAATGTCAAAAAGACATACAACGACAAAGGAGTAAGATTTACGTTAAGAATACTTACGTTATAATAGGTTTGATGGATTTTTATGAATAAGGGCAGTAATGTGTATCTGTGTACAGTAATATGTTCAATGAACTGAATCTTAGCTGACCAGAATAATATTGTCAATAATTTTATTTTTAATAAGTTAAATACAAAGGCACTTTTCGTTGTACTACTAAAACCATTTAAGGGCTAATTAATCACATAATATATACTTAAACCATCAAAACGACTACAACGAGGTGCACGAAATTAATTAGTGTCCATGTAGTGCTGATAGTTTTCTAGAAGAATGGATATCCGTTTGTGACATCTCAAGAAAGTCCGATTTGTGTCGATGTAAACGAAGAAAATACTCGCCTCCCGCGAAGCTTAATAGCCCTTCTTAGTTCGAAGAAAAATCAAGAAACAATTTACCACCACGCTCGGCGATAAATCTCTGTGACAATTTCCGAAACGTTATTTTTCTATCCAGAATGTACTGGCTCATCTTGCGAAAGAAAATCGCACCTACAATCCCATTATAGGTCCCTATTCCTGTACAATTTGCGAGCGGGGGCAATCTTCAAAGTTAGATGAAAATATCGGGTCGCTGCGGAGACAGCTTTCTCAGTCTTCCCGATAGTACCCGTCGATTTCTTCTAGTTTCTTGCCGTCTTTTGTGCTCGACGCCATTGTCTGAAACATTCCGCTAATGTTAATTCTAAAGTTTGGTTAGTGTGTTATTTTTATTCAATCAGCAGTTGCACCGGATTTGTATAATGATAAGGATAGTACCTATAGTCTCGATATATTAGAAACTACGATATTATGTCGAATGATATGCTTCTCTTATAAATACATACAACGGGATATTACGAGTATGTTCCTGGAATTGATAACTTGACGCTGGACGATCGAAGTAATGTATAATCCGTACGCACTCACAGTGCACTACTTTCGTTCGCTTTATCATCCATATTACATAATACAGTGATTTGATTTAACTTTAGGTACTATGGGGCCTCAATTCTGCAACAAAAGATTCAGTTCATATCCTATCTATTACGTTAGCCAGAATAAAAACGTCGTTACTAATTTAATGCAATTTCTGCGAGAACATAACTCCGTTTCACAAATTTATCAAAAACTAAATTTGTTTTGAATTAAAACGTTTAAACAAACCATGTGGTCGTTAACCACCGTAAACCACAACACCGGTGTTGCGTAGCGACTGAACGGGCCCCGATAACGCCTGCATTTTATCGAAGACAAAAGCCCGGATCGGTCGATCCCGTCGATTCGGGATCCTGAATAACGAATAAAATATCGCTTGCAAAATTCACCCGGACCATGGTTCTGTTGGTATAAATAATGAAGCCAGACGGTTCAATATTTCAACTAGCCTGTAAAGGTTTGAGAGAATTCTACGAAAGCGTCAAGATTGGCTGGTTTTCAACATCGATAATTCGATTTCAAAGCGTTACTGCTATTAAATCTCAAGAATGGAAAGTAATTGGATTTAAAAGACGTGACTATTTTTTAATTAAGTATAAGCAATATTTGAAACAAAAACAGTCACGATTATCATTAATTCGTTACAAATGTACATATTCAGAAATATTTCAAAGCGCAGTTAACATTATTTAGTTTCATTCAAATTTCAAAAGAGGAAAACAAAAGAGTAAAACCAACGAGAGAGTAAGAGAAATAGTGAAGGCAGAATTCTTTTCATAAGTCACCTTATACGACTCCTTTTATTAAACTGCGTCACTCATGCAACACCTCTATTTCGAACGCTCCCGTAGCAGCAATAAATAATCGTTACAAAATAAAATACCTCTCTCAGATACGAGGATGCAACAAAAGAAAAAGGAGATATAACGAAAAGTGGCAATTTTGGCGCCTTGCAGCGGCGTACCTTGTCCCCGGTATACTTATAAATACTGCCACGACAGACTCTCTGACGGTGACATAGAACATATATTACCACTCCTGGCTTCGGAGAAAACTTTGTATTTTTAACACAGATACCATGTTCGGTTTTTTCGCGAGGGGGGCTTAGGAACTTTCCGAGGGTTATATATCGTTTAGGCCACACTCGACAACTTTGTAGATTAATTCTAACGCCGAAATGCGAGAATGCATTACGTGGCACTTTTTCATTAGTCGACGTTTCATTGAATCTCGCCGAGCCGCTAATGAATTTATTGGCAGTTATGAATAAATCATTTGTTTTGTTGTGTCAGTAAATAAGTTTTGGCTCGACGTCATTATTTATGTCCGGTAAGTACCTACACTTGAAACTTTCATAGGGTTCGTGATCAACTGATCCACAGAAACGACTGCATACAAGCCACTAATTAAATAATGGCTCTAGGTCTCATGAATCAGTCTATTTTTTTTTACTGTATCGGCAAATAAAATCTTAATAATTAACGATTCAACCTGCTCACAAAATTCCACGAGAATCTATTGAGAAATGCGACCTGTAGTGGAGAACAGCCGGACAGCGTGGCATCCGGACATACTAAAAGAATTTTGCCCCAAGCTGAAACGAAGAACTTTGTTCGTTTCCCTAGCACGTTCAATTAAGTGGTAGTTGGGCATTTTCAATCATTCGTGTAGCCAATTAGCGTGAGTTGTTAAACAAAAATTAACTCGGTGTCAGTTTTGTGACGAAAATTAAGCATACAAATCATGTGAAAATGAACTTTTTTCACATTTCATTAACGTGTATAGGCATATCATTCAGAAATCAAACAGAAAAAGTTAGCTTTTATACAAACTGAATGCTTAATTTGTCGTCACAAAACTGACACCGAGTTAATTTTTATTTAAAAACTCACTCTAATTGGGTACACGAATTATTAAAAATGCTCAGTTATCAAAACACCATTTTGTATTGTAAGCATAAAATGTATTTGCTTCGAAACAAGACTAAATTAGCCTCGAAAAAACGCTCTTACTTCTTATTTTTTACTAATAATGCTCTTGAAATGTAAATTAAAAGACTATTATTAAGTTGGTGTTGTTGTTTGGCAAAATCCACACGATTTAGCGTCGTGTTTGTTGGGAGTACAAGTTTCCCAGCCCTTAAGCCGATAACAAGAAAATCAAATTCCGTCCGCACAATGTGTAGCTCGCTGAAAATTCCTCAAAAGAAGAAGTTGTTAACAAAAATACGCTGAGACTCAGTGCCTGTGGGCCCCTGATAAGGAGCGGGGATCCCTAGTAAACACCCACTCGGGGAACCGCTCTTACAACTACAGGCCTTAAGTAGCAAGCGTAAACGGCGGTGGTTTCTGGCGAAGTATCTTTACTTGCGTTAAGTTTAATGTCTCCATTTCATCAAAGTATGAATCATAATATCAACGGGAATTGTAAAATCATTATTTTTTATTTTTATTGTCTCAACGGACTCCTAACGCGTTTTGGAAATGTTGGTAGCCGATCATCTTGGGTCCTTTAAGGCGCTCCTCTCGCCTAACTTACGCCGCCTCCCGTAGGCATTTACAAGCGAATGCCTACCGAAATATTTCGTAGCCCGATGTCGGCGTTTTCAAAGAAACAGCGTTTTGGCAAATTTTGTTAATTAAGCCTGTTTTGTTTCGGTCCTTAAATAGCCAAAGGTAAAGTTCAAAATTAATATTCTTATTTGCCTGCTCCTCAAGTTTATAAGAACGTTATTTATTAACTTATAATATTGAATAAATGCCTTTATTGTATGTAATTCGACCTTTGTAAATTACCAAAGGAACGTTGTTTTTTATTGTGTCGTTGTTGAGGAAAATATCTGTTATAAGTAATTGTATTTTTTTTACAATTATAGTAAAAATAAGTGGATGTCTGATGTGTTCCGTGTTTCTTTTTAAGTTTTGTTTATAGGTCATTTGAATTAATTAATTGTAACTGATAGAAAATACCGTATTCTTTTTATTACTTAGTGGCCTTTCTACGTACATCTGTCAAAAAGATTGGAGAACAGATTAGGTAATAGAAATACAAGCAAAATAGGTTAACTTACAATAAAATATAGTAATCACGAGCGCTTCTCGCAATGAAACTTAATAGTTTAACGAGTTTTATAACGAGATTTAGTATTAATAATGTAACTTTTTTTTTTAATAAATAACAATAATCATTGTTTTAGTACAAGTCAATTAGATTTATTTATTTATTTAGAAGCTCAACAGCATTTAATAAACATTTTAACAACCATTTTTTTGTACTACATATATGCATAGCCAATCACAGAACTCCCTTGATTTTTTTTTTACGGTGTTTGTTTTGAGTGTGGACTTACGCTTATGTGGAAGGCTTTAAATAATGAACCTTCTTAAGCTGGTTTTCCACCGGACGGGCGAGAAGAGATGAGACGATGCGAGAATTGAAATCGTATGGGACTTACTACCTATTTGCACCGCGCGCGCGGGAACTGTCTATTCCGATACGATAAAGAAGACCCTGGATAATGTCTGTGGCAATATTAAAATAAATGTCGTAAAAGGTGTTTTTTCTTGATAAGCAAACTATACTCGTATCAACGCCAATCATAACGGGCAGGGAATCACGTGGAAAGTTTAGAACCGAGTAAACCCGGGCTATTCTCGAATCGCATTACGATAACAAATATAATGTCCACACACTAAAATGGCACAAACAAGCGTGTTTGCGCGGAGATCAATAATACTCATGCACTGTGTAGGGAACAATATTTCCCAATTCGCGTTATGCGTTTGCTTTACCAAAATTAAACTTTAGGTACTCTCACATGACACCTTTTTTCCCGGACAAATCTTATCTTGAATAAAATTACGATAATTAACATTGAGGTTGAGTTTTAATAATTACATACATTGATCCGGTTCTAAAAAACATGACGATCGTTTTTACATTCTGAATAAAATGCTTGCTTGCATAATTAAAACGAGAATGTAAAGTAAATTAATGCTAAGTGTGAAATAGCATTAAATGTATTTAAGCTAGTGGAAGGCAGGTTTAATTATACATTTTTACACTTAGTTAAGATTATCACCTTGAACGTAGAATACAAAAATATATGATACTAGGGACATAAGCAAATTGATATGTATGGGTGTTATATTCTATCATACACGTAGATGACATATGGAGTATTGTGTTCCCTGTTATCACAACTCCACCTACCTACGCTTTATTTGCATTACATAAATGTATGACTAACTTCATGTACAGTCGACTACAAAGATACTTATCTTGTGTTTTTTAATGTTACAAAGTTATGTATGAATATCTTATTACCATGGTAGTAAAGTCTATGTATACATATTTTTGTAACATCGTATGGATACATCTCTTTGTAGTCGACTGTACATAGATTCTAGAAATTCGTCGCCCTTCGACGACGTTCCCGTCCCGGGGAAACTTTGGTTTTGCAACTTTTAATAGAAGAACACCTTCCGTGTGCAATTTATTTTTATTCATAACAGCCACTGGGCTCCACATTTTTCCAAACCGTAATTTATGCATAATTTATACAACAATAAAAAGCGGTACTCTTCGCTTTCCAAAAATTCCATTAAAACTCGCTGGATATATTTATTACTTTTTCCTTTAGAAAGGAACCCGAAGCTCCAAAAATTGAGTTAATCTTCCAACTTTTCGTACTCAAAAAGTACTGTAAAAAGACAAAAGCAGATAGGGACAATCGAGTCATTTTATAATTTTATTTCAACAGGAACTTCTATAATTTTGTTCAAATAAATGTCGAAGTGGTGTCGAAGTTTATTGAATTTATTCACCACCGACACCACACCACTTCGACATTCTAGCAAATGTACCAGCACGGCTATCCCAGGACAGCTTTGTCGCGGTGAGATAGACTATACGTCTTTATATAATTAGAACGCTTAGAAAGAGACTGATAGTCTATGTCGCCGCGACACAGCTCGCGGGCCGTCCGTGATAGCCGTGCAGACGTTATATTATAATGTAGGTACCTACTTCCATGTTTCGATTATCTTCGTTTAACAAAAAAATACCTGATTTAGTTACTGCCTCGCGCCACATTAATATGTGCCACAATCATGAAAATATTCATTAAACAATCTGCTCGCAACTATTTAAACCTACGGAAATCCGTTGAGCTAGTTAACCGCTTACAATAGTTGATGTCAAATGCGTGTTAAGCGAAACCCAACCCATCAAAGGCGCATCCAAAATGGCATTTCGGCTGCCACCCGCATTCACGTCATTAGCACGCAGAATTTGTTGTCCGTCGCGAGGTTTTTGATAGGTATTAATTAAACTTGACAACGGATGAAGCCACCTCATTTCTATCAAACACTAATATTGAATTTTATTCAACCGTTAATGTATTATTTCGGTTGTTATTGTTATTTAAACAATACGGTCGGTCGAGATTTTGTTATGTTAGGTTTTGATTACCCGTAACATCATTTGTTTTGACTTTCATCCTCAGAAATATATTCAGCAAGAGTTAAAAAAATCCTGTAATATATAAAATTGGCTTTAGACACCCGTGTGTCACTTAGCTTATCATTACCTTTACAAATCCTGAAATACTGCTCTTCTAGTCTCACACCTCGGGCACACCTGGAACACTGTACTATCAAGAATTAGATAGTACACATTAAAGAGGCCCTATAATGGGTTTTCTTTTACAAGGGAACAAACCAATTTCACCGGTAAAACATAAAAAAATATCCAAGTCAAGTTGGAGATTATCCTGCAAGTCGACGGTAAGTATCTTACATGATATTTGTTTACTTTGCGGGGAGGTCTTACGCGTAAATATTGTAATAAGCTCCGGGTGCACGCCTCGAACTGGTATGGTAGAAATATGTTTAACGTCACACGATGTCTCTACTAAAAATATATATGTAAGATCAAAGCTTGTACAATAGAAACATTATCATGAACGTAAAAGGTTTTCTGCTATTAAGCTTTCTGGAACCTCTTTCTTCGCAGTGTATTTATTAACGGAGTATCTGGAGCTCTTTATGATTTCCCTTTAATTCCCCTTCATGAAAACTACGCAGAGCGTTATTTAAAATATTATGATTCTCCACGGAAGAGCGATGAATTTCAGCCGGCCTTTCAGCAAAGAGCTGTAATAAACCTTCCGTTTATAATAACAATCTGCTGAACCGACGGCAGTAAAGAGGGGTCGTGTCTTTAACGCGTACACTGAAATTCGATCACGTAGGCCATAACCTAGAGAACGATTTAAGACGCAGACTTGGTTTGGACGAGAACGGTAAATAAATTGATTGCTTTTTGTATTGGTCATAAAGAAACGTCATTATGTTAACCAAGCGTCCGTGAAACTAACAGGCATTACAATATTCGACGACCGCTTTAGCCTAGTTGGTAGTGACCCTGCCTACGAAGCAAGAGGTCCTGGGTTCGAATTCCGGTAAGGGCATTTATTTGTGTGATGAACACGAATATTTGTTCCTGAGTCATGGATGTTTTCTATGTATTTAAGTATTTATTTATCTATATAAGTATGTTTATCGTCGTCTAGTACCCATAGTTCAAGCTTTGCTTAGTTTGGGACTAGGTCGATTTGTGTAAGATTGTCCCCTAATATTTATTTATTTATTTATTTATTCACGGATTGTGAAAAGTGAGGGTCCCGCGTCTACGGCGAACATGCAAGTTCACTCACTCCCTAGAGTCCCTAGTGCACCTGTCAGTTCAACTTTGCATTTATGACGATGATGATGATGACAAAGATTATCCTCTCAATTATGAATAATGATACTTCCAGTCCGCACTGTTACATAACACTGAGTCTATAATTGCGTCCTTTATACACCATTATACACCATCATCATCATGTCAGCCGAATGACGGCCACTGTTGGTCATACGACTTTATAAACTGATAGACCCAACTCCATAAACAGCACCCGTTCACGAGATGATGCGTACATACCTATCTCATCAGCTCAGATACGACCTTGGCCATAAGTTAGGGAAAGTTGCGACTACTTTACGAAATTCCCGGCCGGCCCGAAATGAACAAAACTGACGATTGTATTAACGTCGAGCTCCGAACACAATAAAAGCTTATAGAAAGACGTATATTTCTCCCATGGCAGCTAAGTCCAAAGTCACATCTGCGGGATTACTTCCGATGCCCGAATGTTTTCATAACTCCTACTAATATTATCTTCTTTCGTCGAATTAGTTCTATCCACACAATAATCCCGTAACGAAAACACGCCACCCACTTGTATATTCTATAGCTATTTTTCTCTGCCGGCACGGCGCACCGTATTGCATTATTTATTGGGAAAAACTTTATATTTTCACAACATGAGCAAACAGATGCTCTGCTCACCTGTGGACTAGCTATTAGCATACCGGTACGATGCAAAGTGAACTTTCCGCTCGCACGATAGAGTTGCATCTTCTGCGGTGGCTGGGCCGAGTCTCGGCGGTATGTTTTTGTTTTTTACGGTTGGTAGTAATCGGCTCGGACGGCACTCGTCAGTGTAATTTTCGTAGAGGATTGTCTAGTATAATGTTTTATTCAGACGTTTAGGCTGCATACGGTTGAAGTTTTGTTTATGAATGATAATTAGATGGTTTTGAATTTCGATGCATCGCGTGCGGGTCGAGGGGCTCGTTACGGAGCACTCGTGTCCGGATATGCGAAGCGCGGCTATATTTGAATGAGAAGCCTTGGTAAACGATTGAGTTTGTTTGCCGGATTTTATTGCAGTACCTCCATAACGATCGGTCGTATCAACCGAGCGTATTTAAAACTTCTATTCATAAGAAATGGACTTGCCTTTATCTGGTATACGCGCCTTGATTGAATAGGTACCATGGTGCCAGTGGATCATAATTATCAGTTAACTAGTACCGAAAATATCTAAGTGATTGCTACTTACCTACCGTGGAACTTTTTAAGTGGGCAATATTTTTAAGGTTATTTTCTCGTCCCTTAAAATGTTCCAATTAAAGTAAATATTATTAGCTTACAACAATTTTCTATATCAAAATTAATTGCTATTACTTTTGAGTGTACCAGCGAAAGAAAATTGATAGCAAGATAATATACAAGTTACGTTTTATGTTCCAGTCTTCCAAGAATTCTAGAATTTGAAAAGACGATATTTAGGTGTTTGTTCTAGTAGAAATTCCTATTAGGCTGTTCTGCGTACTGTAACGACATCTCAAAGATCTAGGAAATTACAATATTGTTAGAATTCAGAGAAAAAGTCAGTCAAAACAGAAGGGGACATCCCTGGTACCTATATTGTTATAGATTTATGTTTCTGTCATTCTGGTTTTGAAATTCTTGAAAGTGGAGATACTCGTATTCCTATGACATACCAGTGACACGCCACATTGTATAAGTGGAAAGCAGGCACAGTTCACCGAGACTAAAAAAATCACTGACGGTCGCTAAATAAATCTATGGGTACCTAAGCCAAAGTTACATTTTACATACTTCAGTTTCAGTGCTCTGCTCTATCAATTTTAACTTTGTTTTGTTGTGTTGCGTATATACATAGAGGTACATATATTCTTTGTGACGTTTCTCGAGCACTCTTTGAGTATATTTGAGATAAAATAATATTAACTTGACTTGACTTTGACTTAAAACAAGCTAGCTTTTTAATATACTATACCACGTTGGCGCTAAACATGCGTACGGCCTTCCGGATAGTAAGCTATTACTGTAGCCTTTGGACGCCTGCATGCAGCTCCAGCATGCGAGTTACTGGACCTTTAAAAACTTGTACACTACTTTCTTGAAGGACCATATTGTAATCCCAATCTGCAGTGGTAAGCTATAAACCTTCGCTGTACACACTCGGCTCCAGCGCCGGAGTGACTCGTGCTGCCCCCCTAATCTGTAACTAGTGTTTAACACGTTGAATGCGGGAACATAATTTTATAATTTACTTTCAGTGCTATACATACCATTTTTGAATTGTAGGATAGTTGTACACTGGTGCGGTACAAGGCTATTTTGGCTTGTGACTAAAGGTTTATATTTTAGCAAATATATCCTTGTTGGTTTTACAAATCGATGATTTACTGATTACAATGGCTAGTTAAACAATTGAATGATCTAAGGCTGTTGTCGTTACTTACTGTCGAACTTGGTTTAGGCATTATAGGAAAATTAATTAACGATACGAAATTGACCTGTATCGCACCAAGGGAACAGGGCTGGTGCCGTCTAGTCGATATTTTGGTAGGGATGGGAAATATAATGAAATAAAACATCGATATCGGTAGTTGTTATATTTAAAAAAAAAGGTACCTACCTAACTAAAATTACAAATTCGAATGAGATTCATTGAAACATTCTAAACACATAGATTTTTCACATTCTTGGCAGTATACGTATTCACTCTTTTCACTTTTTTGTCAGCTTCTCGACTCGTCAGTGTTTTCCTTAATTCCTTGTAGCATTGAGTACACATCCTCCTTTTTGCTCATTTTTTAAATGTGTGTATTTTCTTTTTTTCTACAACATTTTCATCTCTTATAGCCTTCCTTGTCAGCGATTCTACTGCAATCTGCAACTGCAATCGGAAGGTAAACAAAAAACACGTAATCGTCACCCCCGCACTGGCTGTACTGACCTGTACTCGCGGTGCTGTACAAGACAGTAGGTATACAAGACACTTTTGGCCGGTACCGCACTGGTTGATTATTTTTGTCACCTAGTGCGGTACGAGTCAAATTTGTCTTGTAAAGTTTGATGTACCTATTAGATAGAATTTACAGAGAGACACATAAATGTATACTTGACTCTTTCTAGTTCATAGGATTTCATAGTCAAATCGACCCCGCACCAGACAGAGACAAGCTACTTCCTCACGCCGCACCAGAAGAAAGTACATTACAAGCCGAAACTGGCATGTACCGCATTCAATGTGTTAAGCTCACCTCCACGCTCACCCACTAATATATCTTGACACCGCGATGCGTAGTAACTAAGCGTAGGTAGAGGTCTAGTTTCGGGTGACCGGCGGGGTGAGCCACATTACCGCGTAGCGAATAACAGCCCAGATTTCGTTGACCATTGCACGGCGTGACGTCACGGCGTGTTTGCCCGGCTAACAGGATTGCGCCGCTCACTTATTCAGGGACCTCCAAGTTCAAAAATAAACAAGCTACGTGTGTTCGGCTTTGAGGTCGCTAAGTGATTATCGCTTCAAATTTAATGAATATACGTGTCTTGTTTGCTAACTTGTTAGGAATATTATTTCACTTCTAGCATAGTTGTCGAACAGTGGTGGTCTGATGTTAACCTACCCTCGTATTCAAAAGTATTAGATGGTCTTGATATATTTTTATTAAATGTAAAATTTTACTTGTTCCAGGTATGAACAGCATTCGTAACATCGTGTTATCTCACTGTTTATAGGTATTTATTATTTTACATAAATGTTTCCATCGAATATCTTAGGATCATTCACAGGAATCACAGTACACCGCGCCGAATACGCGCCCTCTTTTGCAACTTAAAAAAAAACTGTAAAATGATAGAATACAGGGTGAAACCTAAGTCATAAACAGAAATGTTTGTTTCTAGCGCAGTATTTTAAGGCGAAATCATTAATGCAATGAATTTGCCTTAAAATACTCTAGAAGCAAACAATTGATGAAATGAAATGAAATTATTTATTTCGGACATCGGGTATCCATATTTAAAAAAAAAGAAATTATGTTAATATCAAGAAATTAAATACCTAAGTTAGTTAAATCCAAAATGCTCATTAGAATGCACATGCACAGTCATCCCATTGTATTCCTATACTTACTCATTAGTAAGGATAGTACTGTCCATCCTTCCCGCGACCTCCTTCAGGAGAGTGTTGGTGCTGCTCCGCACGTGGGCCCCAGGGACGCCACACGCTTGCGCAGCACGGCTTGGAAGCCGTCAGTGCTTCACTCAGGGAACATCCTTGACGCGCTGCAGCGCCAAGGCAGCCCCAACAGCCGACAGCATTAATTATAAATAGCAAAAACACCAACCTTACGGTCACCCTATTTCTATGTAGCTTAAAGTGACAGTTTAACGTAGCAATTATGGTTACCATGAGACTCAGTAAAGTTAAAACATTTTTTTGAAGTGAAAACTTCTTTAGCGGCGCTGAGCACTTTTTGGAATGGAGCAAAATTGTTAAATACGCGACAGAGTTTTGTGACGTCAGATGTGAAGGAGGTCACTTTTTGCTGCTAGCCGATTCGACTTCATTCAAAACTGAACGCTATTCGTAAGAGTATAAAGCCGTTAAACACTTTTTGCAATAGCATATTCTGCAAATAAATTTGTAATAATACCAACGCGTCCTTAACCGTTTTGCTATTGAGAAAATTCGAATAGTTCAAATTTGGGCGTTATTCCTAAAGAGAAAAAGCTTAGAAAAATATTAGATAAGATATAAGATGTCACGTGGCCTGATCGAAAAACTGTTACAGTGTTATTGAGTTTTCACTTCTGCCGGCACTCCCGGTCTTTTTTTTACATAATTAACGAACTAACTAAGTTTAAACATATTTTTGCTTGTTGTCACGTCCACATGTTAAACAGTAAGAATCATATATTTCTGTTCATGACTTAGGATTCACCCTGTATACTATACTTACAAACTATAGTGATAGAATATAATATAGAATTTATACTTCAGCATGCAATAGTAACAACTCATTAAATTTTACTTGTGAAAACCCTCTCATCCAGTATTATCCCATGAAAATTTTCAAGTGGCTGCCAAAGAGGCAAAACAATTTGAGCTAGCCTCAGAAAATACCAAATCCTTTTTTCTTTTTTCCAAGTGAACGAGAAGGCATTAATTAATATTGCGAAGCGAACAATCCCGGATTCGGGAGTGAATGGGGAACCCAGATCGGTACATGTAAGTACAATTACGACGAATCAAAACCCCGACTGGATGTAATTTTCCATGATTCCGCCCAACCCGTGGTGGGTGGGGACCCGCAGTCCGCGACAGCGCTCTTGTATACCAACGATGATATAATAAACAACGGACAAGTGCGAGTCGGACTCGCCCACTGCTGGTTCCGTACTTAATTGCAGATATATAGTTTTCAGTTGTTTCCCTGTAATTGTAATATAATACGATATTACTTACCAAATTTCATAGTTCTAGGTCGACGGAAATTTTAATTCTCTTGAGTGTCGAAATATACATTTTTAGTGGCGTAATCTGCCGCATCTTTTTTTTTACTTCAACTTAAAAGATTAATTTCTCAGCTTCAAGGTACTGTAGACATGAGTAGCTCTAATTTCAACTCGATACCTCCACGCGTTTCCGAGATGAGGGGTTTCGACAGACAGACAGACACACAACAAAGTGATCCTTGATAAGGGTTCCTTTTTTTTCCTTATGAGGTACGGGACCCTAAAAAGGGCTCCCAAGTAGACGTGCGCGTTTCTCCCTAAGTACGTTTTAAGGATTCGCCCGCTGATGAAAATCCCAATTCTATACGAGTATCTTATATGAATTTGGGGCGTGTTTGGTGGAAAGATTGAGTGTCGAGTGTTCGAGCGCGATTTAACTCAACAAGTTGTCGAAATGGATGTTAATTTGATAATGCATTGTGCTGAAATTGGAATAATTCGAGCTTAACCGTTCCGTTTTTGTTTGGATTGCTTTCACTTGATTGTCTGTTTATAAGTTTCGAAAACAAACCGAACAGCGGTCCCAATCGAATACTGGAACCGTGTGCTTGACACATATTCAGCAAATATTATCTGATTAAACTACAGATTTACAATGCTTAGTCTTTAGAAATACAATATATACTTTGACGACCGCTTTGGCCTAGTTGGTAGTGACCCTGCCTACGAAGCCGGAGGTGCTAGGTTCGAATCCCGGTAAGGGCACTTGTTTGTGTGATGAGTAAGAATATTTGTTTCTGAGTCATGGATGGTTTCTATCTATATAACTATTTAATTATCTATATAAGTATGTTTATCGTTGTCTGGTACCCATAGTACAAGCTTGGCTTAGTTTGGTAGGTACAAGGTCGATTTGTGTAAGACTTTCCGCAAATATTTTTTTTTTTTACTGGTTTAAAGTCTTGGGACTATGCAGCAGCAGCATGCAGGGTGAGCGGGGATATCATAAGATATAAGAGATAGTGATATTAAAAAAACAAAGACAGCGTTTCTAGGAGACACAAAACATTCTAAGATTTTAAAGTAGACCAAATGCGCTGCTTATCGCTTATCGCTAAATAAACAGCAATTGGTCTATGAAAGACGTAATGAAGGGCGACCTACCTCTGTCACTTAAACGTAGGCTCATGGACATGTGCATCCTTCCAATTCTCACCTATGGTGCACAGACTTGGTATTTGACGGAAGCGCAGAAGTCCAAACTCGGGGTTTACCAGCGAGCTATGGAGCGCAGCATATTAGGTGTAAAGCTAATGGATCGCATCTGGAACACCACGCTGCGCTCCAAGACCCAAATAGAAGATGTAGCTCGGAAGGCGGCCAAGTTAAAGTGGGACAGGGCTGGTCATGTCTGCCGCATGCCGAATGAGTTGTGGGCCAAAGGGACCACGGAGTGGAAGCCGCAAAACTCAAAACGGAGACGCGGTAGAGCTCGTCGGCGATGGCGTGACAACTTGGACTCCTTTTTAAAACACTGGCCAGACATTGCTCAAGACCGCGATGATTGGAAAAAGAGGGGGGAGGCCTTTGCTCAGCAGTGGGACATAACAGGCTCGATATAATTTAATAATGAATAGGTGTGTCAAAATAGTGAATAAGTCTTAAAAACCAATGACCCCTGGAATTAACAATAAATTGAACTAGTCTTCTTCTACCTAGCGTTATCCCGGCCTTTGCCAGGGTCCGCTTCCCTACTCGCTTTCCTCCACTTTGCACGATCCTGGGCGTCTTCTTTTATGAGCCCGGTTTCGCTCATGTTGGCCTTCACGACATCCAGCCATTGCTTCTTAGGTCTGCCGCGGGGTCGAGGGCCGTTAAGGACTAGGCCAAGGCATTTGTTCCCTACGTAGTCTGTGAGACGTGGCCGGACCAACGAAGGCGACATTCCTGGAGATTATCCGCTACGTCACGAAATCCGAGACTGCCGCGGATGTACCTACTCGTTAACGCCGCACATAAATTGAACTAAAGTATTCGAAAAAAATAACTGTCACAAATGTCTCCATCAAAACACGTTTACCAACGTAAAAAGCCAACTAGAGACTATTCAAAACTTTTTTATCATTAAAAAGGTTTCACTACATTTTTTCGTGTTTTCACTTAAGCGTCATTTTAAAAAGCGAAATAATCCTGAAGCTAAAAGTTTTTAATTAATGTTACATTAAATAGTCGTAATAAGGCAACACTGGCTATATTCAGAGTTAATTAGTTAACTTTGAGTTATTGACTTGTAGTTAGTTTACATCTTCAGAGAGTGATTAGCTGTCGTTAACGCAAGTTAGGGAAACTTCTTGCGCTGTATCCCTACATATTAAAGGCTTAATGTTTGACGTCGAACGCGAACGCTTTATCTAGACTAACAACTACGGTGTGTCATTAAAAGCCTTTTAGGTATTTATTTTTTGCTTTTATCGTAGTAATGACATGAAACTGCTTTTAACGTGATGTTTTCTATATATTTGTAGTTACATGATGGCCCGTATCCAGCAGTGGACTATAAGATGATGTTGATTGATGATAATGATGATATAAGCAATTTCTATGTCTGACATTTTAACGATTTCTACAAAGCTGAAATGGTAAAACACAAAACCATATTAAACTCGCAGGCTTAATAAGAGTCTTCAGAAACCCAGCCGCTTTTAATTACAGCCTGACGCCTGCCAGGGACTGACCGGGCGTTTTAATTTTACACCATAATTAGATTTTTCTAGAAAACCACGGTCTCCGAGCGTCAATAGTGACGTGCTGCCGTTTCACCGACCATCGAAGAAAAAGTTAGCGTAAAGCTAAGCGGGTTTGGCCGAAACTAACGCGAACGAAATCGTCGCTTCTCGATAGGAAAGTTGGTCGTTCCGTTTGCCAGAAACTCGAGTTAAACAAATAACATCAATCCTAACAGCTTTGACTTTTAACTAAATTACTTCACTGAAACATCGTTTATATCATTAAAACTAAGCAACTGGTGCGTAAGAGTAACAGATGATATGAGATGTAAAAAAATCCTTCTACCACTAAAAGTAAAACAAAATGCATAGGTATTTCTGTAAGGTTTAATGTACAGTACAGATTCCTTATGGTGTTGATGCAAGCCAAGTGACACAAGCCAGTGAAAAGCTGAAATAGCAAACTGGTATCAAGTCGAAGACCTTGGGCCAGCACTAAGTTACAGTCAGTCGGCTTCAACAAATTAAGTCTATGTCTGTCTTTCTTCTATCACTAGAGTCGCCTTATAAATAGCCTGGCAATCGGATTAGGCTTGACGGATTGTGCCTTTTATGTTTCAAATTGAACGTATAAGTCTATAAAATTCTACGCTTAGGTAGGAATTCTACAAATGCCTTTCATAAGCTTTTGACCATTATAAAGTTTCAGGCATTTTTTAGAAACCACATATTTTGTCGCCATCGTATAAGTCATCGTATTAAATTAATATTAAACTAACCTTTTTAAAGTTTAAACAAGGTCTAACGGAAGCCACAAAGACAAATTTGAATACTATTAAAAACTGCACTGATTGATTATTTACTGTAAAAACAGATTAGAATACTATTGATAATCTTGCAACCTTACTAAAATCCGACGATCGGCCACAGATCGCACGTTCGAACCCTGTTTAAAGCAATGATTGTGTTATGTATGATTTCGTTAGGGGAAAATTCCGTACACCAGAACATCGACAGACAAGCCTGTAATTTCTGGTTATTTAACCGTTTAAGCTATCACCTTTTAACCTAAGGCCTCGCGAGCCTGTTTACGTGTACCGTCGTCTCAGAGAGGTGCATTAACATAATTGCAGCGCTATATTGATTGCGCTCGCGGGCTACGAGTAGCTGTTGCCGAGAACAGCAGAAACATGGACCTACTACATTATCAGACTGATTAATTATTTGCAGTTTTAGCCATCATAATCGCGATCATATCAGCCGAAAGACGTGCCCTGCTGGACATCCCTCAAATACTACCAAAGTGATCGGTCCTGCGCCACCCGCATCCAGCGGACTCCTTCGACCTATACCAGGTTGTGGGGGTCTACCCACACTACGTCTCAGGTACGTGGTCGCCACTCGAGAACCCTTCCGCCCCAACGGCCATCGGTTCTGCGTGCAATGCCACTGCCACTTAAGTTTAGGGATTCAGTATTGCGGATAGCAGTTTTGGTGACAAGTTTGTTTTTTAAATTCCTTGCTGTCCGAGCTCGCTAGAGCTCCTGCAGGTGCGCTGTGTTGAGAGTGTGGGATCTGCATTTGTCTCTAGCTGTCAATACAGCGAATCCTTCAATCAATAAAGGTTGACAACACGTTGGTGATTCTTCTGAAGATGCCATCGTATATAAGCTGTGGTGTTACCTTCGTAGTTAAAAAAAAAACTTGAGATTTTTTGTTGGGGCTTGCTCCATTTGTCTATGATTGTTAAATTTACCTATGTTATGTATGCCGTCCAAAAAACTAAAAAGTATTCTGACAACGAACAATATTAATATTTCCATGATAATATTTCATAATATTATATGCACATCTTAAAATACACCTCATTCCGCTTATTTTCTCATATAAGCTTTTATTATTGGTACTTGAAACTACACAGAGGCAAAATACTAAGAAATTCTATATTTCCCTACCTATAAGGTCGTTTCCACGAAGCTGTATCGAATTTAATATTACAATCCTTCTTATATTATACATGCAAAAGTAACTCTGTCAGTTTGTCTGTTAGCACGTAAAATGTGATGAAATGTGGGATGAAGGTTTGAGTCTATGTTAAGGACATTTTTTTAAATCCTATAATTCCTTAAAAGGATGCAGTATGAAGTATGCTGTGGACAATATAATAGTATACAATACAATAAAAATACTCTTTATTTATGTATTTTTTGTCGCGAATAAATGTTTTCTATCTTTCTTTATTGCACACTTCAATACATGAATGAAATACATGACATAAAAACTTAAAAGTATAGGTATCTGATTTCATACAGGCATAATATTCATAGGCCTCCCCCAAAGAGTGCCACAATGACCGGTCCTGCGCCACCCGCATCCACTCTTTGGGGGAGGCCTATGTCCAGTAGTGGTCATCTTTCGGCTGATATGATGATGATGATGATGATATTGATAATATTGATTCCTGAGGTGAATAACTACACGGACGTAATTCCGGGCAAAAGCTAGTGTTAATTATAAGAGCCCTCTCCACGGACTGTCCTGTTCTTAAAGTCGGTAGCCTAGCCAGTCCGGCCCACGGGCTCGATACGATCACAGCATTACTACTATAATGCTGTCCGCGTCACACAGAAGAACGTCCAACATGCCAACTCCAACCAGCTCGTACGACCTTTTATGCAAGAAACTCGTGATGGTGGCCGGCCGATCTAGAAATTGAATTATTTCTATAGAGCCTGTATCGAAAATCTTTCCATTGAATACTTGATGCTTATTTACACGTTAAACATAGGGGAATTTAATTTATTATTAGTGCGGGAGCTCCCTGCGGCAAATAGGTTTTCTTGCAGAATACTAGTAATTATATTTTTTACCACTACGCTACGCACGTTACGCTACGCCGTAGGCCTACGCAGCTTAAACTCTATTATGTCGAGACAAATTCAAAAACCTTGAAGCAATTTGTATTTATAAATATAACATTTTTATAACTTTTTATAGTGAAAATGTTACTTCTATTGTACGTACGTTTTCTATACTTTTTCTTACGAACTACAAAATAATATTAATACGCTCAGAAATTGGTCATCGCAGAATTCCCTTCGCTTTAATTAAGTGAGCACAAATATCAATGGCGACATATCAAACCCGAATCTATAGTGGAACCCGGAGCCCCAACAACAATCAGACTACTCATAATCGTACGAGGAAGACGATGGCCCGGGGTCGGCCCTAGTGAATTATCGCCGGGCTTAGTTCGACAGAGTTGTAAAGCGTCTAAATAGTAGAAGCCTCCTGGGAGCGACCTATGTTATCTTTACGAGAGCTACAGTTAGATTAGTTTTTGTTCTGCGTTATTGGAAATATGGAGGTGGGAATACGGTATCGGGTATAAATTTTACGTGCAATTGTTTCTGGTGTCGTTTGCAGACAACGTATATATCACGTCGAGTAGGAAAGATTTATTACAATTCATTAAAAATCAGGTCGACTTGGCATTGACTAAAAACACGTTGGGCGGAATATGAACCGAAATTAGGTACATGTCATTGAACTATATAGTTAGAGGATTTTATCGTTCCACAGTACGATTATAATTATATTCCTGAACCATTCAGAACAGGGTCGTATAAGTGCATGTAATACTAATACAATATACTCGTATAGTACCGTAGTATAATTAGTAACCGAATTATTCTTTGAAGCGTAAATTCACCATGTCAGATCGTATCGTTAAAAGCAAAATCAACAAACAGGACTAGGTACACTCAAACTCTACGATGCATCTGTATTCACTACTCGAAAACCATTGAACCAAAATACGGCACCGCATTTGCAATTGGGTAATATCAAAGGTCGTTTTTGTGAGTAGTAAGTAGTATAAAAAATGATTAGGTACGTTTCGTACCGTGCATCTAGAAAGCAGAGTAAACAGTTGCCCCAACAGTCATCCCCTATTCGATTAAGGGAGGAATAAGAACCACCCCAGCTCTATTTCATAATTTGCATGGCAAACGCAAATAAATTTAAAATATTGCCTCGAAACCCTAATTTTCCTTTTCTGATGTTTCGATCAATCTTTTGAGGTTTCTTGGAGCTCTAAAAGGTTTTATAATGTTTGAGATGCAGTGAAGCGATTAAAATGTATGATTAAGACTTGTGGATCATTATATGATGATTAAGTACCGATCATTGCCTGAAATAGGTTACGTAGAGTATTCATTTGTTATCTGAAGTATTTATTGAAATTGTTGACGTGACAACTTTGGCAATTCATAAAAAGATCGAGAACATCCGAGATTTTGTATAGTTTTGGAAAAATAGTTACGAGTAAACATGATGAACTAAAATACGACAACCGTGACAGAAGCTACATTTACATTTAGGTTGGGATTCTTATCAATAGTGTTCGGAGTTTCGGTGGCTTTCACACAGTGGATAATGGAGTCATTTTGTTATTAACTTTTTAAGATTTGAATAAATAAATTATTCATTTACCTGAAGTACTTAGTATGACATTAATTGGCGGCAGGTACAAACATTATACTGTCCCGACTGTTTTGTTGACATGTTGTATGTATGTAATAAGTAAAAATAAATAAATTTATTCAACAATGTTTACCTACATACTTGTGTTATTAGTAGTCCTGTGTTATCGTGGTATAAGTAGGTAATGCTCGCAAGATATTTTATAAGGAGTATTATGCAAAATTATTCATTTAATCGTTATTCGTTTAATCAAAAAAATAGTTAGGCGACTCCATTACCTCTGTGAAATTTGCCACCGAAACTCCGAACACTACTTATCAATATCTCATCTGAACTGGTTAAGGCATTTAATAGTAATTATAACATTTATTATTACATTTATTTTATTTTTTAATTTTTTTAATTTATCCAGTTTTTAAATAAAATAAAAATATAATTCATATTACATTTGATAAACCTTACCTACTTACTGAGGCTGGAATTATATAATTTATTCTAGTCTATTTGTTAGGTACTATAAATATTATGATTGTATATGTCAATATTGGAGTAGTTCCATAAAGACTGGATATGCTTAGGCTATTTTGTAATATTTTCGATTTTACCAATACTCCTAGTACTTCAAAATTATAGTATTGACAAAGAGGTAAATAAATAATAATTGATAGTAAATAAAAGATAAACAACTCTTACAATATTTTTTGATGAGTCGTTTCCAAAAATCATATGCCTATCTTTAATATAAATAAATTATAAATCTTCTGTAATGTGTATGATAGCCATTGTGGTTAGGGATAGATACGGAATGATTTTCAATTATAATCCCTAACTTTTGACATAAATAAGACGGAACTTCCGCATTACCGATATCTAATCTAATTTACTCGCAAATATCTTTGTCTCGTATCAACAAAACGTTTATTATTGCTGCCGGTAATCCAATAAAATTGCAAATCGTGAATCGAACCCCTGCGGAACCAGGGGGTCCAGGGGTCCCGTGTAGCGTGACGCACAGACAGATAATTCTTTATGAGAAATGTCTTATGTCTTCATGTTTATTCCAATTCGCAGAACGGATGTGTTCCCGAACTATACTTGTTTGCTGGAAAGTTTGAAATGTCTCTTAAATTATCATTTTATGGACTTGGCTGCTTGGCAGATCGCGTTCAATAAACTTGTTGTAAGAAATAATACTGAACGTACGTTGAATAGGATATTCAATTGTAGTCTTCGAGATTTCAAAGACTCAATACGAGGTATCTAAGGGCGGGTTTCGTCAATCACAGTGTGCAGCCCGGTTATAGTTAAATATGGCGCCCGGCTGCTGTCATTCCACAGAAAACTGTCAATTGGAAGTAACTTACGATTACCGACGGTTCGTAGTAACCGAGCCTTAGTAATGATTTTTCGATTGTACTTGAATCTGGAATAGATATGACAATTGAAAGCGGGAAACCATTTGTAATTGGAATAGCAGAAATTTGTTATTGGTCTAACACTGAACGTACGTTGAATAGGATATTCAATTGTAGTCTTCGCGATTTCGAAGACTCAATACAAAGTATCTGAAGGGCGAGTTGCGTCAACCACACTGTGCTGGCCGGTTATAGTTAAATATGGCGCTGGCTGCTGTAATTCCATAGAAAACTGTCAATTGGAAGTAACTTACGATTACCGACGGTTCGTAGTAGCCGAGCCTGAGTAATGAATTATCCATTGTAATTGAATCTGGAATAGATATGACTATTGAAAGCGGGAAACCATTTGTAATTGGAATAGCAGAAATGTGGTATTGCTCAATGTTTTATTGCCACAAATCGTTTTATTTAATTGAAACATTTAAAATTCATATAAATTACCTAAATATTGGTGTTATTTGATGATTTTGACATTAATTCGTACCACTTCTACAGTTTTCAAGTTTAAATTTGGCCGCGTCGCACAAAGCGAGTCTTAGAAAATGTTAAAAATTCTCACAAAGGGAACGAGAACAGATGCAATCAGAGATAACGTGTTCCTGCACGAATCGAAAGTTTAAAAAGTCTCGCATTAGAATATTCCCGTTTTGTGCGAATCAGCAGTCTCGCTAAATTGCAGACCTGGGGGAGGTATAGGGCTGCCTTACGTCCCAGACGGATGATGGCGGCATTTTTTTGTGCCGATTATGTGTAAGAAATGGTCTGTACGAGTTATGCACACGGTTTTACACTGTATCTATAACAACAAAAGAATTAAGGTCTACAGCCTCGTTGACATGGAATGGTTTAAACGATTCTGGTCAGAAGAAACAAAAATATGGTCAACGGTTTTGTCCATCACGGCGGATATGTCAGAAAAAGACGGCTTTTTTATCCACAAGTCTCTACAGCAGTAAGTGATATAAATGCTTCCATCTCTTTAATTGAAACAACAAGTGATACAAAGGAAAGAAAACTAAATATAATTATTTTGTTAGACAGTTTATATTAATCATAACCGACCGCTAAAATATCTTCTTGGAAATTCCGTTTACGATTAGTGAGTATAAATAAAATGTCATAAATAAAATGTACGCAAACATCCGCGTGTCCCATCCCTACGGCTCTATGGGTCATAAACGATATTATTTTATTACGCGCTGCATCAGCAGTTCTGTAGCGGGGAGTCGACGAACTTCGCACTCGCTGTCGCATTGTACGCCTTGTGGTATAGATGGCGCCTTCAATCAGGGACTGACATTTTCTCTTTTTTGTTCATGTTTAAAATTGTGCAGCATCATTGTCTTTTCGAGTTTTAGGTACACGTATACGTACTTACATTTGTACGTTTCGCGCGATATGCATTTGTATATCATTGTTTTATAATAGTTTGAACAATTAGACATGTTTACAAAATATACAAAGTTTTTTCTCACACATTACACTAAGGTAAAAAATAACAAACATAGTTCGCTAAAAGGGACACACTCGGCTGTTTGAACTTACTTTGCGAGC
This sequence comes from Epinotia ramella, assembly GCA_947578815.1. Classification (NCBI taxonomy): domain Eukaryota; kingdom Metazoa; phylum Arthropoda; class Insecta; order Lepidoptera; family Tortricidae; genus Epinotia; species Epinotia ramella. The sequence continues at coordinate 28,042,249 of OX388204.1, read as the reverse complement.
ATGATTTAAAAAACAAAACGGTTCAAATTAATTCCACATCTATTAATAGGACTATTTCAAGTCTTATTCCAATTTGAACCATTTTTAACAGTTGCAAGATAGATGGACCTATAAGGAGACCTCACATAATAACGTGTACTGACAATATTACGATAGATATATCTTTATGGTCTCACAGCAAGATCGTGACGTCCTGTCGTGACGTTCGACCGACTGCGTTCTGGCGTTGCGAGTAATTGTTGCACTTGAGGGTTAAGCCTGGTTTAGGATGTTAATGTTCACTTTAATGCAGAGAAAGCGCAAGAATATTAAACTTGATATTCGTGCATATTTATGCAAGTAATTAGGCTTTGAAAGAAAGAAAGAATAAACTCTATAATATTGGCAGCACAAATAAACAAAGGAAATAAAATGTATTATAAACACACAAAGTGAATAAAGTGCCACTCAGGGCTGTGCCGACCAACTAACCCGCGCTGGTCTTTTGTCGTAGCCAACTTTCCTAGTGAAGTCACGGCACATTTATGATCGGATCCTGTGTCTCCACTTTAGTCCTCCACGCCGTTTTGGGTGGAGTTATTCTTATTTAGAATCGTGGAACGCTTTGGTGTTCGCTAAAGCAAACTTTTTTAGGAGGTTGGTAACCGCATCGGTGCGTAATGGAGCCGTCTCGCTTAGTTCTAGGTATAAGTGGCCGAAGGCTTCGGCCGCGTCTTATGGATGTGATGTGCCGCTTATTTATGTTTATACATGATTAAATTAAGTTTTGTATTTTCATATAAGGTATTTGTTACCTGAAACAATTAAATTAAATAAAAAAACAAAAAATATTCTTCGTGTACGAACATTTTTGCTCGCGGGATTTATGTGTAATGAACAAACGACAGCAGTGACAGCACGTTTCACCAATCCTTTTAAATGCTAGGTTACAAAAATGCATTTGAAGTTTATATTAACTCGCAAAAATTACCCGAACTAGCCTGCAGCTATCCGATTGGCCATCAAACGAAATTATGGCATGGATTAATACATATATTTTTATTAGTGCTATCGTCTGACATGTATCATTGAAAAATAATTCATATTCATTTATTTGAGTCAGGCAGCAAGGCCCATATTTATAAATAATAAATATAATAAATTGAATTTCTAATTTAAATTATTTAGTTAGGTAGTAATAAGGATTATTTTTGATTTAAGGTTAAGGCACTATTGTATTAGGGTTACCTGTAAGGATAGTTGCTGTATTTAATAAGAAATAAATAAATAAATACCTTACAGACTAACAAACATAACAACATACAAAACTTATAACATAACACAAAAATAATACTAACAATTACACGGTTCAACTCACGTATTCTATGTCACTACGGGCGACATGTTTCGAACTCTTCGGGAACTCATCCTGAAGAAGAACTCCCGAAGAGTTCGAAACATGTCGCCCGTAGTGACATAGAATACGTGAGTTGAACCGTGTAATTGTTAGTATTATTTCAACATGTCTCACGAAAGTTTAAATTCGATAACACAAAAATACGTTAAGACGGCGACGCGCGGCACAAGTTCTGGGTGTCAAATAGCCGGCCTCGAAATCGCTGAAAAACTACACCCTTCGGCCAGTTACATGTAAGTACCAAAACTGTTAACTGGTATTAACCCAAAAACTTGTAAAATGTTGGCATTTGAAACATAATATTACAAAACCGAGCTTGCTTCGAGCTTCGTTCCGTACCCAGTGCTCGCACTAAATAACAATTAATTCTCGCTTCCGATAGCGCGATCCGTCTCCATTCGTCATGCCGTCTGCAGACAACAACAGCGGACAAACAACCGAAAATATTGCTGAAATCCTCGCGGAACGCCATTACACCGGAGCGTAACTGGTTACTTCTATATCTTAATTAGATTTACACACATTGAGGCCCATATTACAAATACCTTAAAGAATATTCTTACATATAATCTTATTTCCGTGAATCACTTCTTCTGGGTGTCGATCAACTGGCACCACATCGCCAAAACAGGACAACATTCAGCCAAAACTCCTCCTTGATGAAGGTCGACAGCTTATCCGCTCGCACTCTTCTCACAAATGAATTGAAGTTTACGTTTCAATGGGACCTCAACCGCTTGACCCTCAGTGTGAAGTCGGTCTCATTGATGCACAAGTTCTTGGCGATATCTGTTCAGTTTTTGCCCAAGATTACTTCTTAGTGTAAGGCCTGAGTGGACGCTCGATACAAGCGTGCAGCGGGGCGGGGCGGGCGGCGTGCATGTCAAACAAAGGACACTCGTACTAGTGTCCTGAGTCGACGCTGCATATGGTGAATGTCGAGCGGGCAAGTTTGCGGGCTATGCAGCGGCGAGCGGGGCGTCGCGGACACGTTCAAACCTGTTTGAGATTTGCAGCGGTGATAAGAGCGTGCAATCATGACGTGCGAACAAATAATTATTGAAATTCAAAATAAACCAGCACTTTGGCTTTCTTCTCATACTTTATACAAAAATAGAATCTATAAAAACAAAATATGGAAAGAATTAGCAACAAAACTGGATATGGAAGGTAAGTAAAATAATTTATTCTAAATTTTATTTCATTAGCTATATTTATGATACATTACAAATTACAATAATTTTAAGCCATAAATTCTCTTCTAAAAAGAAATCGAGATAGTCGTCTGACATCGACGTCATCGTGGATGCGTCCGATTCCCACGAGCGGTGAGCGTGCACTGAGGCCAGTCCCTGAACGCTATATCTCACGCTCGCCCGCCCCGCTGCACGCCCCGCTGCACGCCCCGCCACGAGCGTCCACTCAGGCCTTACACTTAGGCTGAAGTCATGAGAGTTCGAGCATGTTGAACACTTACGTAATCCTTTACATACTTATTACTCCGCATACGTTTCCTATTACTTACTGTTTGGTTAATTGTGCGAAATATTTTGCAAAAAAAATATTAAACTAGCGTTAGAGACGACTTATTATGTTGACAGTATTTTATTAGGTACATTTTTATAAAAATAATTAAAATTAGCAGTGAAACCTAAAAACGTTAATAAATTCGTTCCCAAACATATTTTACAATAATTTTGTGGAAAAATTAAATTAAATTTATTTATTTTGGGGCATAACACCAAGGCTAGGCAGGCCCAGGCGGAGATGACATGGACGCAAGTGATTGCGGGAGACAGAGACGAGTGGAAATCCAGGCGGGAGGCTTTGCCCAGCACTCAGACTCTCCAACCGGCTAACAGAAAAAAACACCCAATTCTTTAGTTACGTCATCAAAAGACATCTGTGAATTTCCAAGCATGCCATTCGGTGTGACAAACGCTCCACTAACTCCTCCGTTGGTTCGACTCAGGTGGCGCGTAGCATTACTTCATCCAGCCGGCGCAAACAAGCTAACAGACGCATATTACTTATTTTACACCCCTGCGTACATTTTTTGGCTCATGAAAATAAAAAGTTAACACCAACTTCGTAGGTATTATATTTTGTAACTTACAATTTGGAATCGGATATGGACCGGTTTCGATTTGACTTATTGCGACAATAGGACTTAATTCTAGAATGAACTAATAAAAGGTTTTGTAAAAAATAATAACTTGTCGTACCAGTGAACAAAGTACTTGGAGTTTGAAAACATCTAAGTTATTAAAATGTTGTGTTGTGCGAAAAATCGTGTTCAACCCCAAGGTAAAAAAAAACTATATTCTAGCCTCGTACATCTCAGTGTAGCTGAAAACACTTGCATTTTGTGACGTTAAGCTTCGTATTCAGGAAACTCAACGAGTTACATAAAGACTTTATCATAACACAAGTTGAGTAGGTAGCTTTAAGTCTCGTTTTCAAGAACAAATGACTCATATATGCCGTAATGAAAGTAAGTTTTATTAATCCTTGTGAGAGTCGGCACCGGCGTTACTTTGTACGTTGTTATCTCGTAACTTCGTGTCACATTCGCTCGGAAACTTTTACTTGAAGTAGGCTGGCGGTACGGACTTTATCTTGCATGTCGGGAGTTGTCTGCCTAAGTATGTAGGTCTAGGATCGTTACATCATTTGGCAGTTACACGTAGAAGCTTCTGGAAACGATAGTCTGGAAGAATTTTAAGGTTTATAAAAATACAATAACTTCCCTTTCTGTAGCTATATATTTTATTGTGGTTGTACCTTGTTTTACCGACAATTGTTCCATCGAATCTATGTTTCGCATAATTTTCATGTCTTCGAAAACCATTTTTTTCAGAATCAGTATACTTTTCAGGAATGTTATAAAACAAACCAAGCCTAACCTTAATGGGTTTTACAGAATGACCTTTTAGCTGTACCTAAAAATGTAACGCGTTTCTGAGTAACAGTAGTAAAGTAGTAGTAAAATTTGGCGAAACCATGCATTCGATTAAACGTTTGTCGGTGAAATACGGGTGTCCCAATTTATTGTACATATTTGATGTACATAAATAAGCAACTCTTTAGGAAATAATTGCATTAGCTGAAAAGTTGGACTCCGTTTTCACAATTAAGTAATATGCAGGGCCTTACAGACAACGAAAAACATAGCTTCTCGGCAATGCACCAAGTCAATGCAACTTAAATTCACATTTTTCATACAACGTAAGTTTTGACAACCGATAAAAACAAACGTCACTTGCAAATTTTCTATTTACGCCACAACCCCAACCTGTCACCCTCACAATTTACATACAAATTCTATTGTCTTACGTCTTCGCAAACTTTAACGAATTACACAAACAGCGTAATCCTCGTCAGGCGCCATATTTGCGCGCCATATTTGGCCGCCATATTTGGCAGACATATTGTCGGCTATGTCTGACACGGTGCGCGATAATTAGATAATTGCATGGAACGGCGTTTCGCGCATCGGTGCTGTTTGCTCGTCTGGATTGGGCAGGTAGGATTGCTACTGCAAACTACGGACGGGTAAGCAAAGGCTGTGTATGTGTAAATTGCAATGCCTTGTGAGAGGGGACGTGTGAGCTTCGAAATAAGGGCTTTCTGGCCAAGGCCTGACGTTGTTTTATCCGACTGCCTAAGGAGGGTTATGTTTTTCGAGCGTATGTATGTATGTGGTCAAGAAAATTGTATTTCACGGGCTAACAGTCCATACGGATTGATGAATTTTAACATATGAGGTATCGTTGGATTCCTCATAATCGTGTAAGTGACATAGTCATATAATATTTGAAAAAATGCAGTTGGGTTTTCAGAAAAATCTTTTTGTTGTTTAATAGTTGATGCCAACCTTTTAGTACTGTCACATGAATAGAGATGAGTTTCATAACTCAATGAAAAGTAATTATGTTTACAAACGGTACGCCAAATTACTAACTCACTCCTTGAGAATTTTATGTCATTTTATAATATTTATATGTTATTTATGATCATACGTTAATGTTGTGCAATAAATTAGATTGTACCTCTAGATTTGGCTCATAGTATTTAATGAATTATATCGAAAATAACCAAAGCTGCTATTAAGATATTAATATATTATGGTTCATTAATATATCGTCGTCTAGTACCCATAACACAAGCCTTATTGAGCTTACTATGGGACTAGGTCGATTTGTGTAAGATTGTCCCCTAATATTTAATTATTTATTTATTTTTGTAAACAATTTTTTATTAGATTTGTGTTCGCTAGAAGCAAATCGGGCACGCCGCAAGTGAATCCATACTAATATTATAAATGTGAAAGTGGGTCTGTCTGTTATCTCTCCACGCTTAAACCGCTGAACCTATTTAGATGAAATTTTGGTACAGATTTATTTTAGTTTGTCCCTCTTTAGTACCACCCAGGGGACACGTGCAGGGTTGTGGTAGGTACGCTCCTGCGGACGCGAGTAACAGTTGTCCCCCCTTTGTCAAGTGAGTGGGCAACTCGACTGTTAGTTCTTAAGCCGCCCGAAGGCTTCTAACTCGGCTTAACGACTACTGTCATATATTGCAGCCGGGATCAACTGCTTAGCGTGCCTTCCAAAGCACGGAAGCACTCATTTATAGTAACCACTCAAACATCAGGCGGTCACCCATCCAAAAACTGACCGCTTTCCGACTCGCAGGCGCCGCTAGGCTATGAGCGCTTCAAAGGTACAGAGATGGTTTGAGTCCCGGGGAAGGACATAATTATACCAGTGACCTGCTGGTCGATTGCGTGATGTTTTGTACGTTTGTCAGGGAGATAAATGCTAGGTTTACATGTACCTATTTATTTATTTATTTATTTATTTATTTATACTTTATTGCACAAAAGAAAACTTATCGTACAAAAGGCGGACTTAATGCCATATGGCATTCTCTACCAGTCAAACCTTAAGGCAAAGCGGAAAAGATTGTGGGGCAGTGCAAATAACAACTAAAAAAAAATAACATTACGGTATTTCTATATACAACATATTTACACAAATACATAAGCCTACCTATTCTAAGTTTTCCCAAAAAAATTGCGACTTATTGCTTACAAACAATGTATTAAGTACAACTTACACGTTCCAGCAACACGTTACAACAAAAGTTACAGGTTAAAATTCAGTTAAATAGATTTTGACTACCTTTCGATTAGTAGGCAGTAGGCAGGTGTACCCTTGCACGATTGGATAGACAAGCTTTAGCATAACTGTCATTGGATAAAAAAGGTCAGTTGTATTTTGCCAACGCTCGTTCGAAAAGTTTAGCAACTACCGCTCTGGAACGCAATTTAAAGAAAGAAAGAAAGAAGACAATTTATTCACTACACTAATTTCGTTGATCACTTTCACGTCTCATTTTTTTTTCCAATGTATTCCGCGCGCTCGCTCTTCCGAACATGAAATCGCGAGAGAGCGAGCGGGCATGACTCGTAGACCTCAGACAACCACGGACCTAAAAAAATAGACGTCTTCGACATTAGACAATAGTTTTAGGCAAAACTATTTCCACTTTCTCTATTGGCATTATGACATTTATGGTTTTTTTTACTCATTATTAACGATCGTGATTAGAATTCTTATAATTTTGACGTCTGAAAATTTACTTATACAGGGTGTTCAATTCTTAATACAAAACAGCAAAATGTGAATCTATCCATGATTCTGAGCAACTTTAGTATGGGTTTAACTTTCTAAACTGAGCAAAGTTAATGAAATAGTTGGATTTTTTTGGCATAACACATAGTTGGTCCCATAGTAAAAGTTGTTCAGATTCATGGATAGATTCACATTTTGCAATTTTGTATCATCAATTAAATAACACCCTGTATTGATTTTTTACTGAAATAAACAAATCTAAAATATAAATCTGTGTTTACCAGTTAGAATTCAACTCATTCATATTGTCTTTTATATACCTCTAATTTTGAGTCAATTGTTACTTCATTGTACACGGTTTCACTCAATAATGCAAACCAACACCACAGTTGTTAATACAGATATCAGAATTTGGCGAATCAGCTTAACTCAATCAGCCCAAATTAACACACTTATCCGACTAAAATACGAGTAAATTCAGCTTGAATTCAACCTCACGCATCAAGATCGTCGGTTCGAAACACATATACGAGTACACAACATACATGTATTATCTCTAATGTTATAATGAAAATTGTCTTCAATAAGCCATTAAACCGATTGCCATCAGTCGCTGATCGCATTAGTGTGATCATGCCTTTACGGTTCCCTTGCTGGCGTGTGCACGTCTTTAGGGACGGTTATTAATATGTGGTATATATCACATATTAATAACGCTTCTGCTGCAGGGCCCACCCCGTATACGGCCCTGTAACGCTTCCTTAGACGTGTCCAATTTTTTTAATTTAATTTTTTTTCGAATAAATTTTACTCTCAAGTTATGATCTCCAAGTAATGTATCTTGGCACCACGAGATCATAACAAAACAGTCAATGCAGATCTCATGTATTAGGTAGTGATTTTGTTAAAAAAAAAAAAAAATAGTTACTTGTACACGTAACCATACTTTGAAGAAAATACTTTTTTTTTCTTTCATTTTAAACCACTGGGATATTATTGCTCACAAGCTTAAAAATCAATCGTTTAATTTTTTGCTCTTGTTACAGGGCCCACCCTGTATAGGCGTAGTTTAGGATATTAATAGAGACAGAGACCTCGTTTAAATAAAAGGGTTTCCATAATATTTATTATTCGGACGCGATTTGGATATTTTGCATTATATGTACCTTACGTAGTTTTCACGAGTACATAATGGACGTAATGGAAAAGGATCGCACACTATTTGAGGCATTCGATTGTTACAAATAAACGTATCAGTCTGAATAATACAGGACGACAGGATCCTTAAAATTAAAGGAAACAAGTACCGTATTACCCTTTATAAAACTTCGTCTACATGGGCTATAAACGTTTAGAAAAAAAATAAACATATTTAAGAAAACACTTTTTTTTTTATTTACTGGCAGTTTCCTATTAGAATAGAATAAGCATTTATTCTTGGCAATTAATTAACATGGTCAGGACTCTAAGCATAACAAAAAACCGGACAAGTGCGAGTTGGACTCGCCCACTGAGGGTTCCGTATATAGACTATATATTTTTTATGATTTATTTACAAATTATAGTTTCAGATTTTTCCCTGTACCTACTTGTATTATAAGACGATGTTGCTTGCCAAATTGAATTCGGCTTTCTAGGTCAATGGAAAGCACCCTATATATTTTGATTCCCTTGAGAGTGTTGAAATTATACATGTTTGTTTTACGTTAACTTAGGATTTAGACTTTTTCGCAGTTTTAAGGGACTAGACCTGAGTATATGGTTTTAATTTCAATAACTCCACACGTTCCCGAGATAAAGGGTCTTGACAGACAAACATACGGACAACAATGTGATCCTACAAGGGTTTTGTTTTTTTCCTTGAGGTACGGAACCCTAAAAATAATAGTGGGTTAGTTCACAAATGAGGGGATGACCGTCACAAAAAATCAATGGACGTTATTTCACCCAGTAAATTTACCTCAATTTCTTTCAATTAATAATCTCATTAATCAGTATTTAGTGAGGGGTGATGCGTTGCCACATACCTACAATATCGAATGGTATAAAAATGTTCGTCTATTTTGTGCCTATAAGCTTTTTTGGTTTTGCATGATCTATTGACAGTAATTGGGTATGAAATAAAAAGCTAACACGCGATTTTCTTTCACAGGTAAGTTCCAAGTAAGGCAGGAACTGGGAAAACTAGAAAAAAAGTAATGAACGCTGGATAGAAGTTGATAAAAGTAAGTTCTTGGCAAAAAACTTATTTTGCATAAGAAGTGTAGCTACTTACTATTACTATTAATATTTGCTATTAAAATAGGACCTGAATTGAATCAAAATATGTATAATATGTACTTACATCAATTGATCTACTATTAGTGCCACAGGCAATTACACCTACAACTTTTATTATGGTGTGCTACCATTCCAACCTAAATTTGAAGTGCTATAAATATAAACGCTAATGAACATAATATGATAGGTATAAACAGTTTAAAAAAAAAATGTTTGTAATTACAAATTAATTCGGCAAGCATGTCACGAGACATTTGATTTGACGAGACGTCATTAGTATTGTCTAATATATTTTCGCATTACATTTCTGAATGACATTTTCTTGAACAATTAGGCGCGGCCTGCGGTGGCGGCCAATAGTAATTTTGACAGCTAAAGACAAGTTTACTATTGTCCGCCGCGGCCAGGCGGCGCCAGTGTGATGCAGGCCTTATTATGCTCTATTATCAAAGATAATTGTTATATCGTTTTGATAAAGCTGGTAACAGAAGTTGAGACTCGTTAGTTAAAATGTTGATTGACACACATTGAGGTATTAATCTCTCGTAATTTAATCGTTGTAGCACCCGAGCAATCGGCTTGAAGGCGAGTTCAATAAAATTACGTGTCTTTTTTGTATACCTTATCTGTGGCAAACAAAATTGCCTGCTGATGGTACGCCGACACCGCAGCCGCAGCAGGCGCGTTGCTGACTCTTTATTAAATTGTGGATTCGTTGTGTCGAAAGCTAGAAGCTGTTTGTTTCTTTGCTGGCATAGAAGATTAATATCTTGTCTAAACGGGATATTATTCATTCTGTCTTCCTCTTATCTTAACTTTTTTACAGTTTTTCAACTAACAAATTCTACATCAATATACATTAAAGACAAATAGTGCCTCACGTCATGTTATACAACGTGCCTCCGACCATGAGGCTATAAATATAGCATCGATTTTCCTCCTTGAAACGAACTATTCTTGATATACTTTTTTAACAAACGTGATACTTTATATCATTATAACTTCTACCCGCGACTCCGTCCGCGTGGAATTCATTTAAATATTAGCTCATTACAATAGCTCGATACAATTTTTCACCCCCCATTCCACTCCCTTAGGGGATGATTTCAGGGATAAGAAGTATCGTATGTCCTTTCCCGGGACTCCAACTATCTTTTTACCAAAAAGAAAAGAGGTAACAGAACAGACTGACATACTTTCGCATTTATAATTTTAAGTATGGAATTTCTATGCGGCTTATGTGTGAAGAGGAAATAGACAAAGATACATACTTTCGTACCTATTTATAATTTTAACTATGGATTGGTCATAGAAATTTAATAGTCTTTTCAATCAAAATCGTCGAATTAAATCAAACCCGTCACGCTGCAAAAGAGCATGTTGTTAAAATCCTTGCCCCGTCCCAATTGTTTGCTCAAACAAACTTGAAACTGTAATTAATTAAAATACTTAGACGAAAATCATTACAGTTTGTGGAGCATAATCGACACTGGCATTTCATGGCCAGCCAGAGGCACGCTGTATAAGTTTAAGCACGGCTTGTCAATATAAACGTTGAAAATGCATATTTAAATTGGCTTGCGGTTTCGACAAACACTACAATCATGATAAGAGTGAACTAAATTAGCGACACTTCATAACTAAAACGCTAAAGCGTATTGTGGAACGGCTCAGCGAATTGTGGCGCGGCAAGCGTTTTGTCTGTTCATTGCGCGGTCGAGACGCGCAACGCACTGTGGTTAGTTGGGATCTCACGCAATGAATTAGAAAAACCGTTGCCGCTGCCGCCGCCGCTCGAAGTCGTGGCCAAATGGGGTAAGGCTGAAGTCCAAATTGAGTCATTTCCTGCGTTCTGGAAGCACCCGCGTCGCGAGTGCGCGGACACGTGCCGTGTAGATGATTATTATCTGATCTGCGGCGCGCGGCGCAATGCGCAAGAACAAGCGGTGACGGCTACTTTGACCGCTTATTACTAAACTAGCTAGCCGCGCGGCTTCGTTCTCGTCTTGCAAAGAGCGCAGGCAAATCGGCGAAACAATAAACATTATGTCTCCTCTCATCCATTAGAGGAGGCCTGTGCCCAGCAGTGGCACGTATATCTATAGGCTGATTTATTATGCATACCTTTCTATGCAAGTGAAATATTTTTGAAATCGGATTAGTGGTTCCGGAGATTACCCCGTCCATATAAACGTACAAAGCCACAATCTCACAGACTTTTCTGTAACAAGCGATTACGGTTACGTTGCTGCTTTAGGCGCTTATTGAAAAATTATATACTTAATTCGGGTTAGACTAGCACCACCCCCTTTCTTCCCGTGGGTGTAGTAAAAGTCGACTACGGGATCGGGTCGAGGTGTGTTTTGGGCGGTAGGCTAGCAATCTGTCATTCCAATATCACATTTTTCCCCCGTCTTTAGAGTATGTAAGTTTCATTTAAAGACGGAGAGAGATTAGGAGACGGAATCCCAAAAACTAGCACTAAAAACAAAAATTTATTTGCATTGCCTACCTTGCCATTGTGAATGTGTGTAAGTATGCATAAGTTATGTTATTAATACGTAAAACTGCATCACTGTTTGGGTTGAAAATAGCACAAGTTTTTCGAAGTTATCTTTCATACAACATTTTTTGAAATGTTCTTTGGAACGCTTACGCTTTCTTTGAACTGTGCACTTTTTGTGATGGGAAAAAATTGTTAAACTCGCCACAGGTCACGTGACCGTAAGATTCGTAAGACGTGAGATTCGAGACAGGTTACGTGACCGTAAGATGTCACGTGACCTGATCGAAAAACTGTTACGTTACTGTTATGAATAAAAATCTGAATCTGAATCTGAATTTCATTGAGTTTTCACTTCTGCCGGCACTCCCGGAGTCCAACCAGATCTTTTTTTTTAATTTACCTAACCTAAGTGTTACTAAACGAAATGATACAGAGAACAAATATGGTGAAAAGACAAACATCATCGTCTGAAGCCATGATCAATTAAAATTTGATCGTAGTAACTTCCACGTTAAATTGACACGAAACAAATATATTTAAATAAAAATAATGTCTGTAGTGTCTCTCTTTATTACGGCAAAAATTCAACTAGGTACGACCGTTTACATTTCGCTTTGTCTTTTACATTAACACCCCTTTTAGAAATTTAATGTGACCGCTAGTTAGAAGCTCACGCTCAAATTAAAAGGCAGCCCCTAGCGAAGGTCAGCCCTTGGTCAGAAAGTTGTAAACGCCAGGGGCGGCCCAGGACAATAAGACTTTTTGTACCACGCTAAACGTACTCGTATCGTGTTACTTTTTATGGTAAAACGCAATCTCAACCGACGCCCGAATAAAATGTCAATTAATTCAATTAAATATTATTTGATAGACTAATGTAACGTTTCATGACCAAGTCATATTTGTTAATGACCAATTAATATAGCAAGACATTGTAATATTCCTGTTATTTATGTCTTTTAAATTTTATTAAATACCTATTTCATATTATTTAGTAAGGATTTTAGAAGGTATGATGCAAATAAAATATAAGTAGAGAAATAAGCTAACGCGTGAAGAAGTAAGACGTTCTTTCATTAAAAAAAATGTATTTTTCAAGAAAAACATAAATGAATTTATGGATATAAAGATTGCTGCTGTTGGAAAGACAATAATTTGTGTTGCATTGTTGTTATTTTTCTTGGAATATGCCAAATCAAAATGATGTCCTACAGTTATGATGGCAAGTTTTTGTCAGAACACATTAATTGTCACCATGCATTAATGATTAGGTCCATAAGTGGTAAAAGTGTTATTACGACCTACGTATTTGGAGAATTTAACTAAGTACTCATAGAAATTGCTTTTAAAGAACATCAAAAATAGCTTGAACGTGAGCAGACAGGGAAAAGTAGATATAAATGGGAAAAAGATTTCCAAGTATCAGTTACTCCGCAGTTTTAATACCGGTCGTATTTCCCCCGAACTACCCAACTACCCTTTTTAAAAGTAGGTATACACCGGAAGTGGATCGTTGGTTACGTGAAATTTATAACTCCAGGGGCTCCAATCGGGGGTGTAAATTGGTTAATGCAAGGGTGGTAGGGTTCGTACTGACCTTTCGACGTTAAACTTTAATAGAGTTTCATTAAGGCTACATTTTTATATTTAAAAGGGGCAGGGGAACCCTGCTTTCATTTTAATGACCGGTACGTCGTTAGGAAATCAAAAAAGACAATATATTGAAAAATAGAAAAATTAACGAAACAAATTACCTATTTTATTTTATTAATTATTTTTGTTTGTTGTCAATTTAACATGGAAGTTACCACGATCAAATTTTAAACGATAAACAGAGAATTTTTGTTTTTGACCCGATTTTTATTTACATTTGTATGGAGCGTTAGCCGACTGGGGCGACCTGCTCCATACAAATGTAAAAAAAAATCACGTCAAAAAAATTATTCTCTTACTTTTTTCTTATCAGAACACGATACTTGTGCCCTTTAACGGTTTGGTGTTATTTTTGTTACACGTATATGCTCTCTGTATCATATCGTTTAAGGTGTAATTTATTGTAGTTTATCACTGAATATGTAATAAATCACCAACTAAAGTTCTCGCGGAAGCTGTCTGAAATAGGAGGTAGATATTTTGAACAACAAACCTAACGGAATATTTACATTTTAAGTCTTTGTGCACTTGATTCATCATCAGTGATCGTAACTTTTGTAGCATTTTTGGTGCAGCGTAGTGTTGCTAACGGAATTGATATAAAGAATTTCAATACTAATGCTCAATAACGTTAATATTAACCTCAATTAACAATTTTGATTGATATTGTCTATACCAATTCCGTTAACAACACTACGCTGCACAAAAAATGCTACAAAAGTTAATATCACTGATCATCATGTCTGGTTTCGACGTAAGTATTAATATCGTTGCATGTAAACAGGGATTCATACAAAACCACACTTCTTTTCAAATTTAATTTTGTTGATTTGCCGGATCAGACCTACAATAAAAATTATCTTAATAGGAAAAAAAAAACATCGACATTTTTCCTTTTTGCGGTCTTTAAAAACCTCCTTAACAAACTTAACTTGACTTTTTCCGTATGGTTCGTGACTGTGAAACAATACACTGAAATTGACCCCCTGCATTTTAAAAATGTAGTTCACTTAGCATATTTATGCATGCAATTCAAGCCCATGTTGGGGTGTTTCTTTTTTTTATCGCCTGTAATGATATCTTTGTTCAAATTAAGCGTTTTACGGCCATAGCTGACCCCATGGTGTTTGGAATTTATCGGACACGTAATTTTGGAATGTTTGTTTTGATGCCCGTGCTTTTCATGGTGAGACAGAAATTGTTGACTAAAACCTCGCTAGCATCGCTTGTTTTTCAATAGGAATTAGCTGTTCAGTCTATAATTAATGATATGGTTAGAATCACATTTCTAGAACATATATTATCTTAGGACCCATCGGTCCAAGAAAGCCAATCGTTTAGCCACGTGCCACGAACGCTTCAAAATAAAAAGCCCATGTTTACTAAATAATTCACTCGATTAAGTGACTTTATTTGTTAAAGTAGCAAAGTTCAAATTAAAACCAGGGGTATGTCGGTAGCAACTTTTTATTAGTAGTTGAAACATACTAAGTACAACGTAAACAATTAGCGCTTACACTTAACAATGAAAGACTATTGCTTTGTCTTCTCTTTGTGCCTAGTACAAAGAGAAGTGAATTCGTTTTAAAAAAACTATTCACACCATACTAGTTTTATGAATATTTGATAAATATTGATACAATACCAAAATAATTCATATGCTTGATCGCCAAGTGCCTTATTCTCATGTGTTATGTTATCCTAGATTAAATATAATTTTCTCAAACATGCAATGAAATATTGACGTTGTGTTCTTCATAATGGGCTTCGAAGTGTCACGTTTCGGGCGCAGCGAGACGAGAGACCCGTAATGGCATTTCATACAAGATTGGAGGCCTAGCCTGCAAATTAAAGTTTGATTACTTTTTTTATTAGTTTTTTTTTTTAATTTATCTCATGGCATGTTTGAGAAAAGCACTATACATAACTCGGCCTGAAAAGTTGCCAGCCTCATAACTATCCGACCTCGCTACGCTCGGCCGTCTACATGTACTCGGCCGGCAACCCCTTACTTCCCGGCCTCTGTAGTAATGCACTATTATTTCAGCCACCACAAATCGGTTGATACTATAAAACTACATATTTTTGACTTAGCAAGGAATAATATAACAATTACCAGAACTTAATTATAAGATTTGCAAAAACACGCATCATCGCTAATAGACCAGCACGTTTTTTTAGCGGAATAGCTAAGGCATATCGTTATAGATCTAGTAACATATCATCAGGCTTCTGCAAAGTAACGCCTGAATCAATCAAATAATATTACAATTGTTTCACCGTTACCAAATATGTGTCGTTTGCATTTCCATGCATGTTGCGAGTATCGATGGCTTGCTGTACAACCTCGGATCTCCAACAATTATCCCGGAGATGTGTGCCCACCTGTATTTGCCCGCTTTCTCCAAATCCAATTTCTTGTCAACTATACTCCTGCCGATATGAGTGAGATGTTGACTCGCTGCAGGCTACCCAGTTTATTAAGATACTCGCTACTAGGCAATATTGTATTTAGCTATACTACTGTCTGTATAACCCATGATGAAGGTTATCACTTTCCTAGTGTAAGGTTTTGGCGGGATATCTGTTTAATTATTTTGTTATTTAATGTTATTGCAACGATGTAGTTTAAACTCATGGTTGTTATTGCTAAATCTAATTAAGAATATTATGGCTAATGTTAAAACTAAGTTAATACTGTTTGTTCTTGAAATTACATTAAGAAGTATTTTAGTCGGCAACCATAGTGGAGGCTACAAATGAAGGTAACAGCGGGTAGAAGGACATTCTCGATTGAACCGTTGTTCCATGACGACATCCTGGAAGTTATTATTTGTGTAAAGGTTATCCTAATAAATATATTGAAAGTGCTAGCAGTGTTTCTTCTTCTTCTTGCCACCCGTCATACTAGGGCATTTGTTGTTTCATAGTATCATCCGCTGACGAAAAGTCTGGGTATAAAGGAATTAATGCAATATTATTGCATTTTAGCCAGAAAATTGAGCGTAAAAGTTCATTATTCATAACCTTTCTGAGAGGTAAATAAATTAGTTAATTATACGCAATTAACTTATTATATACTTATTTGGTGATCGCGGGATGAACTGGACGTCTTTCAAAGTGACTGGCTACAATTAGCCATGAGTCGGGATAGCTGGAAATCTAGGGGGGAGGCCTTGGCCCAGCAGTGGGACACAAAATAGACTTATATGATGATGCTGATACGCGATTAAGTCACGTTTAGTAAAAACATTGTGTGAGAATCCTGATAGTTTAAATCTATATACAGCTAAAGCAGCTTTCATTTGCGCATTGTTTTTCCCTTAACAACACTTAAATTTCGAACTATCAAAATACGCGAAATCTGCCATGATGCCAACATTGAAATTCGAAATTTGAAATTTTCAATCGCACCGAATCCGTCGGGAGGTATAGACAAAGCGTTTCCGGCGCCGTCTGCGACGGAAGCTGCATCGCCATCTATCGGGCCAGCGTGGAACTATGACGGGACAATTCTCTTTTGGAATTTCTAATGGGTACAGGCCGATGAAAATTTAATGCGGACTGACTCGTATTTTACGTGAATTTTACGTTGCATATTAACAAGCTCTAGAAATTTGCAGTCGGGTAGGCTTTTCGAAAACAATGTTGTTTTACCAAACAATAATAAGTAATAATAATAAATCATTTATTCAGTCACAAAGTGGTTAAAAAATAGTTATTTGATGGTGCCTCTTTTAAGTATACCGGTGCTATAAGAGGCACCACTCTGCCATGAAGTTGTTTTTGTCATTTTCGTTAGAGTTTTTAACGAGTAATTAAATACTTACGCGCGGTCGCGGGAGGAGAGAGAGGTGGCGCAGGACCGGTCATTGTGGCACTCTTTGGGTGAGGCCTATGTCCAGCAGTGGACGTCTTTCAGCTGATATGATGACGAGATACTTACACTTATTATTTGACACATATTTCTCACTATTAAGAATATTTCATAAATATTAACGCTTTTTGAAAACCTTCCAAACAACCTGGTCAAAAATCTTATGTTATGTACTTAAAGATAAAAGTGACAATGAAACTATTTGTTTTTGGAATGGTGTTTCTATAGAACTAAAGCCCGAAAGGCAACAGTGCAAAAGTCAAACACAACAATAAATCAAAGATCACACATCCGACTCGAAGGACCATCCTTATCGCGATCCTAACGAAGGCGGCGCGTGCGTTCGACAGCTCGAGAGGGGTCAATTGGGCCGCAATGGCAACGGGACAGTAGTGCAACTGCCCCAATATTATTAGAAATAAGTTTCTGATGAAAATTTCATTTTTGATACAAGCCGTTCATTTTATTGCCGACTATACTTCTCTGCATACCGTCATCATCCATCGACTACTTCTTGAGACGATTCTAACGAGCCCAAACTCAACGGGGTTACGTGGGTTAAGTTAAGTACTATTCCCATAGCCACCTTATGTGTCCATCATCAGATCAGGTCCATGGTACAATAATATTGAATTGTCATCCAAATTATACCTTTACCCAAAACTTCAACTCAATCGGTTGAAGATACCTGCTTCAAAATTCAGTTGCAAGATTCCACCCGGACAAACATACATTGCAAGTTAATTAAAAGCTTGTAATAATAAAAAAGGGAAGACCTACCTATTCTTTATACTTGGGCAAGCTTTGCTCAGAAGCTTTCGCCCCTGTATTGCAAATCTTATCAAAATTGTTCTAATTAATTACAAACTCATTAATATGCAAATGATGCCCGATTAACATAATTATAATAGAAATTAAAAAATCTGGAATTTATATACGTTAACTTGCTCTAGCACGATTGTGGTGCATCCATTGGTTTTGAACTTAAAAAAAGAACTAACGAATTCATACATACTGCTCGAATATTTTTTTTACTAAAAAGTAGTTTCATTTTAACCCCATACGTACTGTCGCTAAGTTTAACTCTAAACCTTTTTATAACGAGCTATCCTTCGTTACGTATACAAATTAACCCAATTATAACTTAAAAATTCACAATGTATGTACTCGTATAATTGGATACACAGCACATTACCGATTGTGACAGTATGGCATATTCTGTAAAAGTATATCCTGGCTAACCAACGGTTTACTGTTCCAACACTTCCTGTGGCGGACTCCCCGGAGAGACGACTGCGTCCGACGCGGAATAGTAACGACTGACTAATGCTAAGCCAAAAAGTCGTATAATGATACAAAACCCCTATAAAGGTACGACTGTTTACCTTAGCACCGTTGTAGAGATTTAAAGAGTTGGATTTAGACTACAAAGGGAGGCAGAGTACTACGTTTTATTTGGCTTTCCTTTCTTACTTTTGTATAAAAGTACGGCACGGTTCTTAATTTATAAACAGGGTTGCTTAGTATTAGATGTCAAAGTAAAAAGGGTCTAATTCCAGTACAGAAATATTGTGTATAACGGTGCGTATAATTGTCCAATACTTAGAGTATTGGACAATTATACGCACCGTTATAACCCAGGTAGGGCACAGTGAAATGGCTTGTTGTTGCTATTTTGAGCAGCACAACTGAACAAGCACCTCCCACTTACACAAGACCGCAGGCGGAGGAAGTCTTCTAATGGTATGTGGTGTTGTGTTCCTGGTGGCAAGTAAGATGGCCAGACCAAGGATGCGCCGTGTTGAGAGTGAGATACCTGCATTTGTCTCTAGCTGTCAACACAACGAATCCTCAAATCAATAAAAGGTCAGCAGAGCCCTTGTGCTTCTTCTGGAGTCACAAGCGTCTGTAATCTATGGTGTCTACTTACCGAAATTATTTAAAAACAGATCTAGTCACAAACCGGTTCGAAAAGTTGGGCTTTCTGATTAATATTTCCCGCTTTAATAAAATAATAATTAACAAAATAAATTACAGTCACAAAGTTCGTTGTTCGTAAGACAATGAACGCTCTTTTTAAACAAAATATAATAGGTATATGAGCTCTGATAATTTAACTGTGATAATTTTACTAAAATAATCTTCAGTTTTTAATTCTCAAATCAGTCGTACAGCATTGAAAGAGACGAAACATGTCGAAGCATAGGTTCGTAATAAAAAAACCGGCCAAATGTGAGTTGGACTCGCGCACGGAGGGTTCCGTACTATTATCTATAAAAAGTCACGTTTGTTGTATGGGAGCCCATCTTAAATATTTATTTTATTTTGTTTTTAGTTTTTGTTGTTATAGCGGAAACAGAAATACATCATCTGTAAGAATTTCAACTGTCTAGCTATCACGGTTCTTGAGGTACAGCCTGGTGACAGACAGACGGACAGCGAAGTCTTAGTAATAGGATCCCGTTTTTACCCTTTGGGTACGGAATCCTAAAAGGCTAGGAAGCCGCAATACTTACTAAGCTTTCTCAGCTCTCGTTTTTTCCATTGAAACTAAACCAACTTACCCGGTCTCGGAATCAAAGAAAAGTCATAAACACTTTCAGTGCAAAAACTTGAATTAAGATTGTGAAGAACTTTTTCTTTACTTTAATACAGTCCTTCATCAAAACAAGAGTCGTATTTTACTGATAAAAACAAAAAGTTACCGAAAAAAGCACTCAAATGAATCAGGCCGATAACATCTTAGAATTAAAGAAAAAATATATTCAACGAATTTTTATCTCGCGAAAAGTTTAAGCGTAAAGGCTGTATCTAAACATGGACAAGAGAAACAAAAGATAAAACCGCTGAATAAGGAGCGCTGAACGAATTAACTCAGCGCTCGATGCAAATGCTGGATTATTTGAATTCGATTAGATTATGGAAGCGCTTTTCTGGAATAGAATTTTGTATTCGAAATTTTAAATTGGAATTTCACCTTAACGATCTGTAAGTGACCGGTACAAATACAAGTAGTTTTATTTTAAATTACAACTTCTGTTTTTTGCGAGTGTTGTTCGATATGTAAGTCATAGTTATTTGCATTTCAAATACCTTGTAATTTACAGAGAAAAAAATATTACAGATCATTATTATTGTTACCGTTTGCTGTAAAACAATATTTACAGCTAAAGGTAGGAAAGAGCATTCGTACCCAGTCCAATTTCCGGTATAATAAAGCTGAAGAAATAATAAAATTAGCGACAAAAAGAAAGTTACGCAGAAGTTGGGCGCAACAATGGCCGGCGACAAAACACATTGCCCGGATTAAAGGAGTTCGGCAAGTTTTCTTATTCGCTCTAAAATCTAGGGTTGCGTACTTTAATTTTTATCAACGATTTATTTAGTTAACAATACAACTTTTTCTCCATTTCACAATAGGCGGCAGACTCAATGTGGTGCATATTTTCTAATACTTATAACTATTTTAATTGCTCAATACATTCTTGTTAATTTTAATAACTTGTGTAAATAAACTTGGAACTCGTAAAGTATACCTCTGATGTTATTAAAATAGTACATTGTGATACAAGTGAGGTATGTTGGTTGATAATCACATCAGAGGCGGAATTGGTAAGAGAGCCGAGGATGTTATTATAAAATCTCACGCGTTTCATACGACGTTTTTCAACACATTTTGCGAGGAAAAAAATATTTTCATAAGATGAAATTTTTATAGGCCTGCCAAGTTATTTTCTGTACTTAAAATAATGGCAACAGGTTTTTACTAACATATCGTACATCGCCAAGAATTTCCAGTGGCGTCCATTCTATTTATTATCACTTTTCTAGTCACCACGAGTCAACAATTTTGATAATAACCAAACACGCATTAACAATGTTTACAAATATTTGTGAAATAACCTATAATGGCGCGCAACAGTTTTTTTTCGTGAAGTTTGCGCAGTGCGCGCGCATGTGTTAAGCCAGACAGCCAGACTTAGATGAAATCTCTAAACAGCCAATACAAAATAAAATAAATATTTTCGTTTTAAACTGTTATCTTTATTAATTCATGTAAAATGTTAACAAAAGTGAATAGTTTTACTAAAATAAACGTTTCTATATCATAACCAAAAAGAAATAGTCAATTAATTAACAAAAAGGACTCAATTGGTTTAGTCGAGTAAGAATCCATTTGCCGAGAATTTAAAAAAAGCTGTACATTCTGTACAACCCGGTTAATTTAAGAGTGCACCGTGTTCATGCATACATCTTGCTGCAAGGTGCCAACGTGACTTAATCGGGATATAACCATAACACACAAGTGTCGTAATGTTATGAAACACGCGTGTTTAATACCTAGGATTATGAGCCTAAAAGCGACATAATAAGAGGTGCGTTACGAGCAAATGTGTTGAAAACCATATTAAGTACCTTTTGAGAATACACATAATAATAAATCAGTGTCTATACATCCCACTGCTGGGCGCACGCCTCCACTTATTGATGAGAGGGAACGAGCATTAGTCTGGCCCAGTACGGGTTGGGGACTTCACATACAGCTTTGAATATCTTCGCAGGTTTCCTCACGATGTTTTTCCGTCACCGAAAAGCTCACGGTAAACGTCAAATTATGTCCGTACATAAGTTTCGAAAAACTCATTGGTACAATACGATTCGAACCCACGACCGCCGTTTGACAGCCGCATTCCTGAACCACTGGGCTATTGTAGTTTAAATAAACATCGAGAAATACTTAGCATGTTTATCCGGTTCGACTACAAAAAAGAACATTTTTGCCTAAGTCTAACGTGTCGTGCCTTTTAAGTAATGAAAATGAAACTAAAACTAAATGTGTTTTTTTTTGCGACTTGCCAGCCCTGTGTCGCAGAAATCTTTTTTACAGTCCCATTGCTATAGCTACTCAGTGAGTACGTATAGAAATATATATAACCGTAGCATTGGCGACGTCTGAGTCCGAGGGAAAGTTAGATTTTTAACCCTGAAGTAGTCTAGAGCCCGCCGTATAAAGTTTATGTTAAACAAGCTTTATACGTAACATGTAACTTTGTTACGTAAAAGTGTTGTTAAGATAGAACCTTTTTTAGCGCATTTGCATTGAAATAAATGTATGTACCTGGGTACTGCATATAATATTGATCAAAATCAGTATCCTTCTTTACAAAAACTGTAACAAAAGCACACACATATACGATAGAGAGATGATAGATAATATTAGTTTCAATGGTACATACGAGTATGTATATATTTGTCAGGCAAAATTTGAGTAGGTATTACAATTTAGTTCGTAGGTTTTTATCGTATTTTTGTGTAAAGATCTCGAAAGGAAGTCTGACAAACTGATCTGCAGCCAGTTTGTCAGACTTGCTGTCGAGATCTTTGTTATCAGAATGTTTTGAGATGTGTTAACACACATATATTTATTGTGTTATAATAAATGTGAGGACATCGAACTTCGACTGCCTACGGAGCTAGAGGGCCTGGGTTCAAATGTATGTATAACTGCCGGATTTCATGTGATACCAATATAAATGTATCCATTTTGTGTACTTATTGTGAATGCTGATGACTTTTAATAGAAATAAATCATTACATATCTGTGGAGCTACTATAAGTGACTTCCTGCGCACTATTCGCCCACGTTTCAGTAACAATTGCTGATAAAAACAACGGTTTACCGATCCAACACGCAGTGTGCTATCAGAACACCCTCTAGGGAACAATAAACAACCACTTCACCACTGAAATCTAAAACTAGCGACAAAACTCGACTTGAGTTTATGTTGGTGCGAGCTTTTAGAAAATAATTTGAAAAGAAGGCGTTATAATGTTGAAAAACCTAAATTGCGCCCTTTCCTCTGAGTAGAGTGACATTACTCACATTACTTACAACAGGCATTTTAAAATACCTCACCCAAATACGTTAAACGGGTCAAAGGTCACGCGCTCGCATTAGGGTCACCGCACACGCCGCGGCACCCGTGAATAGAATCCCTTTGTAGTGTTGCCATTCTATTAGTTTTTCCAAGTCCAATTTGGATTTCGCTTTTTCAATGGGGGCTTTAGCGTTGGTATCCCCAGATCCAATCAGACAGGAGGCGGAAACCCCTTTTAACACCTATTGAACATGCAACGAGGCCTTGTAAGCCTCTGAACGCCTAAGTAATGTCATTTGTGACAGTTTTTAATATTTCAAATCAATACAATTGTTAGTGTCCAAAGATCCATATAAATACACAGCGTATTCACTGGCACTAAAAGTGTGATACAACATTGTGTATAATTGGGTAGCGCTAGTAGCGTTTTGGAGTTCTCGCTTTCCTAAGTGCCCTGAACAAATTGACCAACGACACCGCCTGTAGATGCTACCGACTGCGCCAGTAACACGTCGCCTCCAGGCTGTCCCCTGGAATTATGATGATTGGAATTAAGTGGGCACCCCCTCGGTGCTTTCGTCTCTTTCCATCTCTGTCACTGACAATACCAATCATGTGTGAGGACAATTTGATACGGAATTATTTTTGCGCCATCTTTTGTATATAACTAATCCATATGTATATATATATATATATATACAGGGTGATTCAGGAGACATGAGCAGGATCAACCCTACGGATTCAATAGTTTATAAGCTACTCAGTCGTACCAGCATTGGTAAGATTAACGTGAATTTTTTTTTAGTTGTGTAGGGTGACCATGATTTATTGTGAATGAAACTTTTACACAAAATGTAAAAAAAAACTGTGGGCGTTTAACTTAATTACGATGGTAAAAGATCCATTAACATTAACTGTATGTGTAGGGTTGATCCTGCTCACGTCTCCTGAATCACCCTGTATATATATATATATATAATATTATAAATGCGAAAGTGTGTGTGTTTGTTTGTTTGTTTGTCCGTCTTTTACGGCAAAACGGAGCAACCATTGATGTGATGGAGATAGTTGAAGGAATGGAGAGTGACATAAGCTACTTTTTGTCTCTTTCTAACCCCCCACTTCCCTTAAATTGGGGGGTGAAAGTTTGTATCGAGCTACGATATAAACGAGTTCCACGCGGAGGGAGTCGCGGGCAGAAGCTAGTATGTAATAAGTATGGGTACATTTGTTTAATATTTTATTTATTACTGGGATTTGTTTCAAATAATAAAATAATAATTATAATTGTATGATAATTTATTTCATTGCATGTTTGAGAAAAGCACTATACACTCCCGGTCTCTACTGTAGTAATGTACTATTAAACTGTTTTTGAATGTGACAAAAGTACATACAAAACATTTCCACAACGCAGGTTTCGTCAATACAACCAAACAGCATCTGCAACATGCTTCGTCAATTATCTACAAATTATAAATCCACCGCAGGTTTCGTCACCTATATTTAACATTACCACTAGTTCCTTACTAGTTCACATCCCACTCCGATACTCACCCAGACCAAACGTGCCAAAAATACCGGCAGCATTACCACGCTGAATGGCCAGTGATATTCGTTGGACCAGGTAAGAACCAGAGCGAGGGTCGCAGCCCCTTTCTCTTAAGCGCCGCCCTATGTCTTTGATGAACTTCTTGGCCTCGGTACACCACGGCCCAGCTGTCTCGACAGCAACCGGGACAAAATCATACACCAGTTCAAGATTTGCGTATTTATCGTGCTTGTATTTAGACGCATTTTCAGCCGCTCCACCCGCCTTTCTAACCGTGTGGGCGAGGTGAGTAGGAGCGAAAGTACTCACACACGTAGCATCCCAAAGCAAACTACGACCCTTTGCCCATGGAACCAGTGTAAGACCGTCCGGCCTCTTACCGTCCGTACGGCTCAGGCCATGGGGTTCCATAACACATGGCACGTTCGCCGAGACTAAAGCGCGCCTTATCAACTCATTGATAGCGCAGTGCCTGGGTATCCTGCCGGCACATCGCACGCAACTTAGGCCGTGGTGTCCATCTGTCTCGACCATCACCCCACATCGACACCGGTGTGGCTCGCAAACCTTACTTCCGAGTCTTAGGGCCACCGCCACCCGCAACGTGTCGTTGTCCAATAAAGTCCCCAATTGTGGCGACGGCAAAGCATGCAACCATGCACCGGACTCAGGTTCCGCGGCAGCTTTCAGCCGGGCCACGTCACTTCCAACAGCGTCATGCAGCAGACTACTGTGTATATCTCGACACAAAATATCGTCCCACAACCTTTGTGACGAGGGATTATCCGGCCATACAACTTCAGCAAAACGAGATGACCATTCGGACCGAGCTTCCTGTAAATACGTGATACAGATATTGCCACCATCAAAAGAAAGGATTCTAGTGACAAGATCTGACGCCGCATGAGATGATGCAAGGAAAGCTACTATACCGACGTCATGCATGCAACGGACCCCTAATCCCCCATAACGAACAGGAAGAGCCGCCTGGCGCCACTGTGTCTCGTTGAAACTGACGTTTAAAACAGTTTCAAGGCCACGCTCAAGCACACGATCAAAGTTCTCTACATCCTGTCCAAACATCCAAATAGGTGACGTCCTTAGGATATATGTAACGCGCGGCATTGCAAAGCAGTTGCGTAATAAAATTAGTGACACGTGCGCTGACAATTGTTCCAAATTCAAAAAAGCAGACTCCATTGCCTGAGTTTTAGCCTGAATCGCCGAACTCACCCCCTCCGTAAAGATGGGCGCTCCCAGAAGAGAAAACGAAGACTTGTCTAGCAGCCTAACACCTGGCAATACTGACTCAAAATTGGGCACAGAATCAAACGCCAAAGAACCACACGGATACAGCTCACACTTTGAGGAATTCACTTCCATCCCAATCGATCTCAAAGCCGGTAGCAGCCTGCTTATATCATCGAGAACAGCATCAGAGCTTCCCCCAATAGTGCCATCATCCAAATACCATACATTCAATGGTGACTGCAACGATGCTATACAATTCTGCATCGCAAGACAAAACACCAGAGGGCCCAAGGGATCCCCCTGCTGAGCACCCACCTGCGAAGAGATCGTGCTGTCACCAAAGAACAGGTTACTAGGAGTTGAATAGCACTGGAAAAGAAAGGGATATAGTGCAGGAGTACGGGTTTTCACCTGTTCTAAAAGTACGTCCCTTTCCACAGAATTGAAGGCGTTCCTGATATCCAGTTTCAATATAACAGTATCACTGCCTTCACGAGACATAGCAAAATGCCTTGTTGCATGGATTGCCGCTTCACAACCCAATGGGGTTCCAAAACCTATCTGACGCGGCTGAAAATATGCGGCCATCTCCTCCCTTACTGAACGGCAACCCAATTTAGCAACGAGCCGCCGCAAGGTTGTACCAATTGCAATGGGCCTTATGCCTCCATCTTTCTTCTCTAATGCACATAAAGTCGCACCATACAAATAGGGACATACTTGAGGGTTAAGCATGCCCCGTAAAAGAAAATTACACAGCTTAGTGAGAGACTCGAGAAGTTTGTATCCATTATCTCCCGCACTTGGTGAAGTGAGTTCCTTTACATGCTGTGGACGAAGGCCATCCAAGCCAGCAGCAGACCCATTGTAAAAAGATCCTATCGCGGTAATCACGTCAGAAACCGTCACCGTAAGGAAAGGACTCGACAAGTCAGGTTCTGGTGGGAAAACCAACGGTCTAGACGGCCCAGGGTGCTTAGATCTCAAAGCATCTAACGTACCGGCACCAGACGGAGCAAGAGCAGAATCGGACAACAGTAGGCGAACTGCGCCTCTCAAGTCTCCATCATGGACTTTGCTCTCTATAGCACGGTATAATGAACGAGGTTTGTGCTCATATTCATCAGGGAAATATAAATTCAAACTTTCAATATTATCCTTAACTTTTGATGTTAAAGATTTGCCCGCGCCACCCTCAGGGACTCTTAACGCCGTAAAAGAAAACGAGAGAAGAGCGAACCAATCATCAACCTCATTAGTTCGTAAACACGCATCGACCAGGTTAGTCAACTTGCCTGCAGCCAGGCACCTCGCACCCTTTGGAATGTGCTTCAGCACACGCACATTATTTTTCAAAGCCGGCAGGCTATGAAGACCTGCATCACTTGTGGATGAACCTGGACCTGGTGATGCGGAACTGGAACCTGAGGGCACGGCATTCCCCTTGTGAACTCGACTGATATGCACATTAAGACCCCTTGGGGCTACGTACAATTTTGATAAGCCAGGACAATGCGGACACGGTACTTTTGCGGGGCTGCTCATTTTACCATTAATTAAAACTGGGCCAGAGGAACAATTAAACAATAACAAAAGAACCCTTCTTCATTCAATGTAAATGCACAATGTCAAAAAAATATATATATATATACATAAACAAGGTAACAACGTCCAGTCGTCCACATGTAAAAATTAAGCTATAACGTACAAATCAAACAATACAGTAAATCGTGCTTAAAAATAATATGTCCGTATTAAAAATTAAACCTTTTCTACACAATCGATACAAAATGTCATAAAGTAAAAAACCCCTGGACTACAAAATGTCGCAGCATATTATGCCAATGTCTACAAAATAAAATTAATTAAAACTCAGTCAAATGGAAATCGATTTCATAAATAAAAGTTACTTAAAAAAAACCCTGCATGTCATTAATCAAGTAATTGTTGTGTACTAAAATAACTCAATAAAAAAAAAAATATTAAAAAAAAAATTATATATCAATTAAAAAAAACGGTTGTATATTACAAAACATAAGATTCGAACCCACAACGTCTAAAGTCTGAAGTAAACACTCCGGCGCGCGGAACCACTGCGCCACGACGACGATAGCCTAATTGCTCGAAACAAGGCCGCATAAGCAACGACTCGCAATAATGTTATTATTTTTTTGCCAGCCTTATCACTTTGACTTTCACCATACATCACACAATCCTCCCGCCATCGCCATCACTATTTTTATATCACCAAATGCACTCAGTACTCACAGACAGGAGACTTCAATCACCTCCAATGCACAACACAAATAAAAACACCGTTAGCCCATCGTTCGTAGCGTTATCGCTCGCTCAACGACCGCCTGGGCTACATCTTCACTTATATTCGCGTAACGGGCGGTTGTGACGATAGAATAACATTTGCAGGTGATAATTGCGACGTTTTGAACACAGATGTATACAATTTGAAGCGATTAACTGGTAACTTCCACTTTTTATATTAATATTTTACGGAGATTCAACTTTGTTGATGTTTCCTCTCAAGGTGGGTAGTCCAAAAAAAACTTATTTAGATATCAATCAACTTATTTTATTTTAGGTTTATTTATTTAGATATCAATGATCCTATCCTACTAATAGTATAAATCGGAAAGTTAGGATGGTTAGATGTTTGGATGTTTGTTACTCAATCACGCTTAAACGGATCAACCGATTTGGATGAACTTTTGCACGAAAATTGTTTAGAACCTGGATAATACTAACAAATAGTTTTTATCCCGGGTACACGCAGACAAAGTCGCTGGCGGAAGCTAGTAACTTTATATGTAATCATGAGAATCGATTGTTTTATTTAATGATTTTATAGTGTGTAAATATTTTGAATGTGTAATTAATTTTGTATAATTCTTTTAATTTTTATTTTGCATACCAGCTAGTCCTGGTTAAGCATGGAAACATACCTGTAATTTTGTTTGAAGCACCTGTTTGGTAATGTTTAACGCAAATAAATATTCTTATTCTTATTGCCAAAACGGACAAATAATAATTTGAATTACACATAGTTTGGGGAAAAGGATTCCACTCCCAAAAAACACCATTCAAACTTATGACTTCACTAGCTTCCGCCCGCGACTTCGTCTGCGTGGACCCGGGATAAAAACTACCTTATATTTTAATCCAGGCTATAAACTATCTTCGTGCTAAATTTCATCCAAATCGGTTGAGCAGTTTAAGCGTGATTGAGTAACAAACATCCAAACATCTAAACATCCAAACTTTCGCATTTATAATATTAGTAGGATTAACAAAAAGGTTGTAATGTTAAACAGGACATCCAACCTGGGTTCATAAATAATAATACAATTTACTTAGTGGCTGAAAAGTACCCATTGCGTCAATTCCTTTCACTATTTTGACAGTAAACAAAATAAAATTCCCATAAAAGTATGACACTGCCAGTTTAATTTTGTCTTATTTCTTTGAAGTGAGCTAGGGTATCGAAGAGGACGGCGAATCGAATCGGAGCAAACAATTCGCCCAGTTCCTTATTGGTTTCGACCCTCCCATGGAATTCTTTTGTCTCTTTCGTGTCAATTACGAAATTGTTTAAGATTAGGCTGCGGAAAAAAAGACGAGTTCTCTTTACTTTTTTGCGGTGACTTGAAGAAGTATTTGACTTCGTTATTGGGAGAATCAATACATAAAAGTTATACAATAAACAAAAATGCACTGTTACTGTTGGTCACCAGTTCTCTCAAACAAGTTTAGTGTTTATTAGAGCTAAATTAGTATCCTACTAATGTTTGATGTTTATTGTCCGTGAATGTTTGGTATCCTGATTAAATGTGTGATGTTTAGATGTTTGTTACTCAATTACGCTTAAACGGCTCAACCGATTTTGATGAAATTTTGCACAAAAAAATTTTTATGGCCTGGATTAAAACAGAATAGTTTTTATCCCGGATCCACGCAGACGAATTCGCGGGTGGAAGCTAGTAGTTTATAATTTAGCTTCACATAACTTACATCGTCATTGATTAGAGTAAAGACAGCTTAACTTTTTACTAGAACACATATGTAAATATTTCAAATTTTCAAACCCCAAGCCCTCAATGACCATTGGTACATTCAATCAAAGGAGGACTATAGAAAGTGGAAACCCATGTCCTAGACCCTAGGACAAAGGGGCCGTAATGACCACTTGAGCACTCAATGGACCTCTTTTCATTAAGATTAATGCCATTAATTTGCAATTCATTCAACCTGTCCACTACACAAGGGGTACTCGAGAAACTTGTCAATGCAGATTCATTGTTGTGATTTTACTGTTAACTTTCAAACTAGTATATAGTAATGAAAGTCTCGTTCTAAGACACAAATATTATAAAGACTCTCTGGATATATTCTTGAGACTTCAATTTCATTTTTCACCAGTAGAGAATGAAGTTTTGGACAAAGGGTATATTATATCCAGCCGTTTTGTTGTAAACTGGTGGAGCCATAAAAGACATTGCCGCGCGTCCATATTACTGTCGCCATCAGATATATTGGAGCGGCCAAAGTGCTCATAAATATCTGAACACGTCTCGAATGCGTCGACAATAGAGACGTGATCAGATATTTGTGAGCACTGGTCGCTCCGATATATCTGATGGCGGCTGTACGTTTTTACCAATACAGAACTCTTTGTGTCACGTCCAAAGCTAGTGTAGGTATTATGAGGACAATAAACTACACTTCCACTACACCAAGTCTTTTTTTTTAATTATATTTTGAGGTTATCTGTTTGTTTACAAACAATTTTGATATGTCAAATTATGTTTACCAACCTACTTAGTTACAGTATTAAAGAGGAATACTTATTTTGAGATTAGCAGCGGCGGTGACGTTCCTCTCATAAGCCGAGCTGATATTGACTACTTTTACCAACAATCCACATCAAGGCAAAACCAGTGAAATTATGACCTCCGAACAAGCATAGTTGTTATGACTCTCGGAATTGTTATATACATATTGGTTGAATGGTGAGGTGGGCTGGAAAAGGTTGTGAATATTATGAATGTCAATAGGTTGCTCGACATAAATCATAAATACGAGATAGGTACACTGCTAGAAATATGGTTGTTTCCCTTCTTTATGGAAAAAGCTTCCATCTATGATTTTTAATCATTGTATAGTCGCCAATATCTGACACGAATATAAAATATCTTGGGGCTTTATGACACGTCAGATATAGGTCTTTGCCCGCTTTGTTTTGGCAGATTTTAAAGGTGGTCTGCTTCTTACAAAGAGCAATATCAACGAAATTTCTATATATGATTTTCGTAGTGACGTTAGGTTTAACATTGGAAGATGTTTAACTTCGCATTGCAGATCTAACTACTTTCGATTATACACAGTCTAGGGCTTTCCATTGAAAAACCCTACTTACCACTGGTACCTTTGTCTTCTAAAACGGATAATGGCTCTTCTAATTATAGCCATGCAAATGCCCGAGTAATTAGAGAGCGCACACGTCGACAGAAGTTATAATTAACGTGTTCAATTCGCCCCGAGATAATTTGGGTTTTGACAGAAACGGGAGACTGGAGAAAGATTCAGTAGAACCGAATGAATAAGAACGCTTCGTTGGTTCACTGGATTCTATTTAACCGTATGGTTGACAAAATATAATTCGCACCGATTCATTATTCAATTTATTCGAGGAATTGGTGCAAATTATATTTCCTCTTCATCGTTACCATACAATATAGGTATTATGGTTAAAGAAAGATTGGCATTATAAGCTCTAACCATTGCGACTCTATTAAAACTTGGTAGTTTTTGAGTTTTTAATTATGTTCACTAGGTGGTAATCATCAATTTGTTGTTTGTTGCTATTACATAGCACAAATATTGTGGCTCATCAAAAATAAGAATTTTGTTTTATAATGTGAGTTATAATAATAATAATAAACCATTTATTTCAGGCATTCACAGTTACAAATTCCTTAAAGACACATATAATACAAACATACAGTACAAATATTATTTATTGCAAACCTCCAAACATGAATCAAATACAGGACACAAAAAATCTTAAAAATAGAGGTTAACAACAGGCGGTATTATCGCTAAAGAGCAACCCCTTTCAAACAACCTTTGGGTACCAGTAACATACGGTATACAATACAATAAATATAAAATCTAACGATTTCTTATAATATGTCAACGATTACAAAGTAGTATTAGTAGTTTACTAGTAAACCAATTTCGTATGTGTTTATGTTGTAATCTTAGTATCAATGATACAGTTAATCTACTGTAACCCTTCTCCGTATGCCGAGGTGACCACTCCTTTCAGACGCATCCGAAGTTCCGCTAGGCTCGATGGCTGCCCTCTAATATACAGCTTAATAATATACCTATTAACCCTTTTGTTAAGCCCGTTAAAGTTCGCCATACCTAATTGCGTTACTAAGTTTGCGAGATAATCGTTTTTTTGTGTATTAAGATTATAACCTTTGTTCACTTTCACGGCAAACTGATTCATGTTTAGTCTTAATGAAGTAGACAGCGTTATTAGAGAGAATATCCATCGGAGATTTGCGCAGCTCTATTTTCATATATTATATGGCATATGTTGTGTTATTGACAGTCACTGCTACATTTATTTGGTAATGAATATATCAAGGGCACTTGAAATGTTTACATTTACAACCTCAGCTTATACAAATACAAACCCCACGCTAGGCCAATCCACTAAACAGCTTACAATTAAACCGAAAAGGCGCCATCAGCAATTGTAATGCCCTGTAATTTATGTCGTTACCACCTGAGTTACCCTAGGGGACTAATTTATGTTTATTTGCCCCATGAAAATGGCCCTTCGAATATCGCAGCACATACGCTCCAAAATTACTCTATCCTTCTCGTTTTGCTTTGGAAAAACTAGGACATAATGATGGCTATGCGACTACATCAACATTAGTAGAATTATAATATTGCTAATTAATAGAAAACTTTCTGCTTCCTAACGTAATCTTTCAATCTGTTTCGTCGGAGGGGCCTCGATTCAGTTCATTTATTTCACATCCCAATGAATGACACTTCGTTACATGGTTTTCTTTGTCGTGTGTTTATGGCTTGCATAAAGTATTTACTCCAAACACTTGAGTGACAAATGCCAACAAGCAAATTCCATGTAAATGTTTTAGCGCGACACTGTGTGCGTACATTATGCAATTATATTAGATACATCGTTAAAATTTTAGTGTAAAAATTTGAATATTGTGATAGATAGTTTTTATAGAGACTCGTACCTGCAGACAAACTGTTAAAACAGTTTTGCAGGAAAATGCATTAGATTAAGTTTTGTATCCCATTGTTTAGTAATAATAAATAATACTTAATTACGATTAATTGCCTGAATTTGGATATAAATATGTTTTGTTTTGCGCGCTGACACGCTAGCTGGGCAAGGGCGCTATTTAAACATTTAGAGCGGATACACAGGTCGACTTTTTGCAGCGATACAAACGCGCGACTTTATCTGTACCGTGTATAACCTATGATCGCGAAAGATGGAAACGTACTATGTATGCGAAAGATGGAAAAAAGATAGACCTCCGACATTCATAACTAGTAAAGAGATATTTGACCGATTCACTGCCGCGAAGACACACAAATATGTGTTAATTTTATTTATTTATTTTATTTATTCATCTCAGGCAACGAGGCCTATAATTACAAATACCTTACAAACTAACATACATATCAATATATAAAACTTAAGAAGCACATTTCATTTCATTTCGTTTATTCAGTCACAATTTACATACTTATATGAATTTTAGGTACGCATAAAAATGCACAATATTTATGTCTCTTTCTTTCTTTTCTTTATTTGCTTGCCCAATAGTAGTAAAGTGTAAGTACTTATTCTTAACTTCATTTTGTTACAATTTTCGTAATTTAATAAATCAGAAAACCGTTTTGTCATCATCATCATTGAGTTAAAGTTTTGAACATTAGACATATTCACTTATGACCCGACCCTACATAAACATCTATACAAATATAATTTATGACATTACAGAAAAGCAAGTATAGAAATACTTTCTCTTACTAAACGTAAGCTATGGTAAATAATTGAACCGAGCCTTTTCGTAATAGTTCAAATATGGTCATCAAGCCCTTACACCTCGTAAACTAAACCGGGAAATGATCACTGTGCCTATGATAATAAAGGTCAGAATTGATTAATAGCGACTAACTGTACATTAGAGTAATGGTACTCACGACTTTCCCCCTTTAAGGCACAGGGCCGTTCGCAATCCTGGCTAACCACTTTCTCTTTTTTAGAATAAGGGACAGTTTTGTTAGCAAGTAGGTATCTGCATTTAGAATTACATCCATTATGATATAATAGGCGGGACACGTCAAAAAAACAGACTCAATAAATAGGTAAGTACTTAAAGTACAAAAAACCGGACAAGTGCGAGTTGCACTCGCCCACCGAGGGTTCCGTAACAAACTACAAATGTATAGTTTTCAGATGTTTTCCTGTACTTGTAGCAATGATGTACTTAATATAATAAAGAGGTAGATATGTTTGTCTATATGAAATTCCGTGTTTAAAAATAGCCACCTAATCTGACAGCTGAGACACGTTTATACGTGTCCACTGTCCATCGACGACGCGACACTGAGGCAAGGTCATACAATTGGCTGAGTTTTATGCGATTCTCCCACTGCACCGCGTCCCGCCGCGGTGCGCGGAGCGACAGATTTTTTACACGCGCATTTCCGCGTCGTCGGCTTTCTATATAAATTGAGATTCTTGCATACAATGGTAAAATTATCTGTCGCCCCGTGCACCGCGGCGGGACGCGGTGCAGTGGGAGATTCGCCTTAGTGTGCCACTTTTGGAGCGCTTATAACCTATCTACCTCTTTTTTATAATACATCTTTGACTTGTAGTATAAGAAGATATTACTTGCCAAATTCCATAGTTTTAGGTCAACGGAAAGCACCCTATAAATTTTGATTCCCTTGAGAGTGTCGAAGTGTCGAGTGTGTTTTTAAATTCAATTTGATACCTCCACGCGTTCCCGAGATAAAGGACATTGACAGACAAACAGACAGACGGAAAACAACGTGATCCTAATAAGGGTTCCTTTTGAGTCACGGAACCCTAAAAAGCGCCTTTTCCACAGACCAAGTGAAAATCACTCTCATCTCATATCACCAACTAGAATGCTGGCTCGACAAGTAAACATGCTGTCCAGCAACCAGTTTTACGTGAGCCATGTACGCCGTGTCGTTGATGAAAAGCGGCCATGTTAAACCAAATCAAATGACAGCTTCGCATTCAACATACTCAGGAAAGCGGTCGCAGGATATGATATAACGAGTTGACAACTTAGTTAGAAATGTGCCTAGCGTCTAAGCGATGTGGTAAAATCAATAACTGCGTAGTTAAACCAAATGGACTATGTGAAAGTAAGAAATACTCTTACTTAACTACCCTTGAAGACAATAAATAATAACATAATAATATGCACTCAATTTTGCAGATAATATTTAATAAAATTACTTG
Organism: Epinotia ramella; assembly: GCA_947578815.1. NCBI lineage: Eukaryota > Metazoa > Arthropoda > Insecta > Lepidoptera > Tortricidae > Epinotia > Epinotia ramella. Next base: position 28,006,639 of record OX388204.1, on the reverse strand, counting down.
AATGTTAAAAACCGTTAATTTTCATTTAAAGTTTCGCGATTTTTCCACACGGCTGGTTTTACTTTACCCAGATGTTTTTTTTATTCTTTGTGCTTATAAGTTATAATATTTAGCAATATATCCCTATTGAGGCGAGACGTAACCCGTTGTATTTTGATAAAATATTAATATAAGTAAATAAAGTTCGTAAAAATAAACAAACCTCAGTTAACGAAGATGTGTTTTGTCCCTCAAACAACAACACAAAAGTCAATTTGGCAGAAAAAGACAAACGAATTTTAATGGATTTTAAGCTAAGCATAAATGCATAAAAATATAGACGGAGTGTAGGTACCTATATCATAACAATAACATAGAATACGTGTTAAATGGTCCCAGTAAGGTTGAAAGCCTCGCGGCGTTGTTGTAACAAACTTCCTCCTGCGCCAACAAACCGTTGCCGGCATCAGCCTTCCTGGGGGATCAATCTGACATTTACGTTTCGTGTTCTAATCTGGGTTCAGAGCCATACAGAGATTTAGATTTATTGAAGGTTTCTCTATTGTATGGGCAAAAATCATTTCCCAAAGTGTCACTTCCCAAAAAATTTTTGCCAAATATTCATTTGGCAAAAAATTACTAGTCAAATTATTGTTTCGCATTTTATCACTTGGCATTATCTCCTATGGCAAAATATTAATTCGCAAATTATTGATTGGCAAAGTTTTATACAGTCAAGTTTCATTTAGTCAAACATATTATTTGGCATAACATCGGACAAAACAACGGAATGAAATATGTGGAATTATTGGCATAGGAATCACTGCTACACATATTTCAAACATCTCTAAATAGCACAGCTTTGCAAATTTATTAAACAGCCGCGCGTAAACCAATCTCGAGGGTGAGATATTTGTCAGATTGACCAGAGGTCTCTCTTGTGGCATTTTACGATTTTTCACCCCTACCCTCATTGGGAAGGGTGCACTTCGGAAATAAAGAACAGTTCAAATGCGGCTTATACTAGGGTTCCATACTAGACTTATTCACCTCGACCACACATGCAGACATACACAATTTTTTTTTTTTTAATTTTTTTTTTTTTTTTATTTATTTATTTATTTATTTTTTTATATAGAAAATTCCCGTGAGTGTCAGTCATATAAAAATATTATGAAACGATATGAACGGTATTATGATGTGCTAAGCGCGCCAGCATCGCGAGTGCTCACGTTTAGGGACCACGTGTTGGTTCGAAACATGACCGATATTCGATCTCGCAGACACATACATTTTAAATTGGACCCTAAGTGGATCGCTATTTGTAGTTGGCCTTGGTAGCATTATCGCTGTGCCGTGATTTTAATGTTCAAGGGCACGCGCGCATTTAATGAAGCCGTTGAACAATCTCGCACCTACACTCGAGTCATCCCCGGTTGAAACTCTAGTGAATTAATAGGGTTATTGCGGCAATAAATACGGCGCCTCGTTGCGGTTGTTGGCGGTCAGATAAATCAGGGCGAGGGGCAAGATGTCCCGGCACACGCGGGGAGATGACCGGGGACGACTTGGGAGGTGCTGTGGTTGCCGGAAGGTGCAATTATTGTGGTGTAATAGGAATTTGCGGCGCGGAAAATATTGTTTGCATATCTTATAGTGCCAAGTATTGGTAGTGAAGTGTAAGTAGGTAGCCTAGTAATTCAGGCATGCGGCTGTCAAGCGGCGGTCGTCAGTTCGAATCCCAGCTCGTAACGAGAGACAGAACTTAGGTACGGAATATTTACCGTTAGCTTTTCGGTGAAAGAAAACATCGTAAGGATACCGCTCTAATCTCAATAAGGTCTAGTTTTCCCTGTGGATTGGAAGGTCAGATGGCAGTCGCATTCGTAAATCAAGTGCCTATATGCCAAATCTCGGGATTAGGTGTCAAAGCTGACCCCGGGCTCCCTCGGGGGCACAACCGGGAATTACGTTAGCAGGATGACGATCTTTCACGACAATCAATGACAGTTCTGGGCTACATTATGCAAATGATTAATATTTTAGTACGTGTCATTATCAGCCATAGTTTGTACCCTGCTGAGCGTAGGACTCCTCCGTATTGCGCTATACTTGATCCTGATCTTTCCCCATTCAGTCACTGCCAGCGGATCTTTTAAGGCCATCAGTCCAGCGAGTCTCCTATTGAAAAAATATACAAATATACAACATTAGAATTCTCCCCTTTGTCTTGAAAAGAAAACCGCTTTAGTACTCACCAATATTGACCTTGTTACCTACCTACATATTTCGCTTAAGTTTTGATATTTTTCTGTAACTGATTTCTCACTATGATTGATTTTAGATACACTCGTGAAAAATTTATCCCCCATACGAGTATAACTTGAAGTACATACCCTATGTACCCATTTTAAGATATACTTACCTACTTGTACGGGTGCGTAGAATCTGTAGCGGTTTTTTTTTGTCTTCTGTAGTTTTACTTTTCTCTCTCCCTAGACATGCACACTAACTAATGTCGGTGCCTGTGACTTGGGCCACGCGACGCGAGTCCAACTCCTGCCCGCAATGGAAACAGCGCTGTAATTTCCTCGGGCGCTAATTCCATGTAGGTATTCCGTGTATCCGTACAAACGCTTTGGGTAGTAGCGAACATGTGTGAAAGAGCTCAGGGAAGTTATTAGACGTTCCAATAATTTATGCCTTTAAATTATAAACTAACTATTCCGCGTGCGGCTCAGCCCACGTGAAAATTAATTGCGCTAGATCGACGACCCAAAATGAGTTTTGGCCTCCGAAACAAGAGCACGCCACTTTACTTCGTCCGGCAAAATTTCTTTCCAGCTCATGCTCGGATTGTGCTAAAGCAAATCCCCTTCCACCAAATGTTTTGTCCAGCCGGGCTGGGCGGCCCAATACGCCCCCTTCGCCTATCATGTGTTCAAGTCATCGCGGACTATGCGCTGACCTTACTAATAATACTTATGTATTTCGGCTACCAGATTTAATATTTTGGCATTTTTAAGAATCATGAATTCGTTTATTCTATTTAAACACGTTAGTTGTTAATGGTGTCAAAGTCTCAACCCCAAACTTGTCCAGTCTGGCGTAAGATATACATTAGGAGATTAGTAATCCTGTTAACAAATCAATTTGCGAGCTTTTGGGCAGAAATCAGTTTGTCGGTCATTATCAGTTAGTTTAGATTATTTATTAGCGTCGGCCGCAGTCCGATTCAATTTGAGTCGTCCCTAATGCGGCGAACTCACGCGACAAAACTGCCGCGGCCAAGAAAAACGTAGCGAATGTGTATTAGCCTGATAATACTTACGCTTTTCTTCTCTTCGAGGGAAAGCAGGTGCGGTCACGGGCTTCTTCGCCCTAAATAGAATTGGGTGAATTTTCTAAAAAAAACTGGGCAAACTTATACAAGCTTTGTGTTCTGAGGCTTCTAAAAGAGGTTTTATTGAGTACATTTTATATAAAACTAGCTTCTGCCCGCGACTCCGTCCGCGTGGAACTCGTTTATATCGCAGCTCCATACAAACTTTCACCCCCGATTTCACCACCTCAGGGGATGATTTCCGGGATAAAAACTATCCTATGTCCTTCCCCAGGACTCAATCTATCTCTATACCAAATTTCATCCAAATCGGTACAGCGGTTTAAGCGTGAAGAGGTAACAGACAGACAGACACACTTTCGCATTTATAATATTAGTATGGATAGTATGGATATGGATAGCTTCTGCCCGCGACTCCGTCCGCGTGGAAATCGTTTATATCGCAGCTCCATACAAACTTCAACCCCCGATTTCATCCCTTTAGGGGGTGATTTCCAGGATGAAAACTATCCTATGTCCTTTCCCGGGATTCAAACTATCTCCATACCTAATTTCATCGCAATCGGTTCAGCGGTTTAAGCGTGAAGAGGTAACAGACAGACAGACAGACACACTTTCGCATTTATAATATTAGTATGGATAGTATAATAGTATATAGTAGTATGGATTAGTATGGATTTTATCATTGATGGTTAAAAATCCGCTTACTTGATTTCGGATTTTAAAAAAGGTAGCCTAAATTGCTTCTAATTTTTCATTATCAAGGCAGCCCATACTTCGATTGGCAACCACAGTTGCCACCATCAGTTTAGGGTCCGCGAAATTGGCAACTGTGGTTGCCACAAGCAAGTGAATGTTTATAAACTGTAGAGAAATTGTAAACTCTCGGTTATGTTAAATTGCCTACATTGGGTTACTTTATAACTTTACGCGACAGATTTCAAACAATCGATGTTCGCAGTTATGCGATGATATAATTATGGAGAACGTAATAAATGTAAAAAAAAACTTGATTAATTTAATGGTAACAATTGAATGTGGTTTTTTGCTCGTAATGTAGGGCATTAAAGACTTATGAAATAAGCTTTTTATGACGTAAAACAACGTTTGCACCTAAGGCACTAAATGAGAGTAGTAGGCGAGTCGAAAGTAGTTAATATACCTTAGCTTGCTTTGTCCTAAGCGAATGACTTAACTTTCAAACTTTCAAAGCGTTACCTGTAACGGAAGGTTAAAAAAAAAAAAACCCGCGGGGCATTGTCTTTAAATAAAGTAGTAGGTAATATAGGTTTTTTTGTAGGTACTGAATATTAAACGTAACAGTTCAATGTGGAGTTAAGGTAAACAGTACCAACTGAAAAGATTTGTCAATACCATCTGTGAAATTTAAACGAAAAACTGGCCACAGGCCTCCTCTCATGGATGAGAGGGAACGGGCAGTAGTCCCCACGCTGGCCCAGTGCGGGTTGGGGACTTCACATATTCCTTTGAATTTCAACGTGGATGTATGCAGGTTTCCTCACGATGTTTTTCCTTCACCGAAAAGCTAACGGTAAATATCAATCTGTAGGTAAACTTACATGATATTTTTGAGACATTATGTATAAAAGGCTATGTAAGCATTTCGAAATGGGTCAGAGAAAGGCAAAGTAATTTGAGAGGTTCCGCCGAGTAGGTTAACATTCTAAATCAGAATATCGTATGTCCATACGATTTCCATGATGACATAGGACTTTCTGGGTCAGATCGGTATGTAGGACGTAAAAAGGCAGGCTGAATTAGGAGTATTAGTCCGCGCACCATAAACCGGAGGTCACGGATTGAGTCGGGATTTATCGCGTTCGGATCCGGGTACGCCAAAACTATGTTAGGACGAATACATGCGTAGTGTATGGACGGATACATTACGTAATTACTTGCTCCCTTATTAAACCTGACTTAGTATTGTTGGACAATTGTAGGCTAAAATACCTACCGTAATCTTATCACAGATTTGTATAAAACACACATATAAGTAATCTGTATGCGTGTAGGTGTAGTATATATCAAAATTACAAAATGAACGTCTAATTTAATGATGTGACAAGAAACGTTAACTCACCGTTCATAAAGTTAATTCTCTAACCTTCATCGACTCTAAACCTAAAAACACATAAACGAAACTTACTCCAAAACACTTCATTAAATCCTTTCAAGACCAACAATCGTAAGGCCGAAGTTTCATTTCGAAGGTTTAATTTGAAAGCTTTGACAGCATTTAATATGACCTTTTTTGCTTTTGTAATAAAGGCTCAAGTGTTGGTCGGATTTCGAGCCGGCCGCAACCGGCACAGTGTTGGGGAATTAAAGAGTTGGGAGACACTCCGTGTTGGGAGAGGGCCACAGCGCGCCCAGTTGGAAAGCGGTCAATGGTGACAGGATATTACGAAGCCGCAGCGTCAGAAACAGTCGTGTTTAGTCGCCGGCCAAATGAGAAACTGGCGAATAGCGAAGTCTGTTGCTTTTAAATTTTGAAGTTTTGGCTTTTGCTATCTCGTCTTTGGTTGGTATTTCCAAACGTTTGTGGAGTTTGGACGGTATTGGAGCGTGGATTTAGTTTACTTAGTATTGATTTTGTTGAATAGAGTTTTTTATTGCACATTTGTTTGGATAAATCCACATTCCTTAAAACAAAAACAATACGTAGATTATATACAATACAAATATTATTTATTGCTCACGAGACACACACATACAAACACATAATACATAATAGAAAAACAGAGGTAAATTATACAGGCGGTCTTATCGCTAAAAAGCTCATCTCTTCCAGACAACCTTTGGGGTATAATACGCTGAGTCGCGCTCGATCCTTTACAAAAGAAAAGCAGGACAATTACATAATTGATGAACAGTTTCTCAACATCAGACAGTTTTAGACGCAATCGCAAACGACCTTATCCCATTTTATACTAACTTGCCCCGCGTGATACATTTAGTCGATTTATGTACCGACACATGTCTTTGTAATTAGTATTTACTTTGGGCGGAGGCTCACCGCGACTGATCAATCTCCCGAGTAGGGTGGCTGCACATTTGTTGTGATCAATTTGATAGGGCTACGAGTAACACTCTTGAGGGAGAACGTGGGTTAAATAGGGACAAAGTCATTTTGTTTCAAACTAAATCAGTCAATCGAAGTGCACCAATGGCACGACTGGCCATAGCCACTCTTTTACATTGAGCAAATTTAGATGCGTTGGACAATATTAAGTTACTTGACGAAAATACTCTGCATCAATATTTAATTTCTATGCTAATTGTCATAATGTCTACTGGAAGAAGTTTTTAAATCCATCATTGTATAGGGTTTACCCACTTAAACATGTGTTTTTGTTACAATGGTATATTAATTTTATGGTAGGGCATGTCCTAAGCATGCCAAGCGCCCTCGTCGCATCGTCTCCTGCTTTATCGGGACAAAATAATACGATCGAACCAATTATCTAATTATTATTTTAATTAAATAAAAATTGTTTAACTTTAAATTATTCAATTTTTGTGTATTTCTTTCAGGTAAACCAACACAATCGATGTCCTGTAGATAAGAGTGAATCGTAAGTACCCTAACGGAATGCTCCAATTACGTTAAATTACTTGACAGACAACTCTATTGTTGGAAGTCGATCATGCGACACAGCCCTACGTGGTGGCCTGGTAACGGGGGACATTATTTGCCGCGTTACCCCTTGATTAGTCGCGGAGTAAACATCTTACCCCACGTAATCTATACAATACTTTTCGTGAGCTAAAGATTAATGTCTCACCATTTTGACCCAGTTTACCCGCCGCGAGTTGGGTTGCGACGAAAGTGACAAGCGAATTTATAAAGAGTAATTAATTAACACTTTTATTCCATATATTTATTTTTGTAACCTGTACAAAATGTTAAAAATGACGGATACAAAAGAGGTTTGCTTGTTTTAATTCTGTGATATCTACGAGTCGTCAAGTTCTTGGTATTTGACATTACAATTTCGAACACATATCAGCCGGTGTTAATAACACTTAAACAAAACACACTAATCGGGTCGAAGACGTAACGCATTGTACGTACGTTAGGTCTAAAGGTCAAATTCTATATGGAAAATTGACAGTTAAACTGTCCTAACGCGCGTTTAATACGTTAAGTGACTACCCCTCTGTATTAACATTTGTTTATTTTACATTATACGTATATATATTATATTCGTTTAATCAAAACCGTTACACTTTTCACCTTTCTTGTAGCGTGGCGTAGAACTTGCTCTTAGGCACATCAAGGTTCATTCAATGGCTTACTTTATGAATGGGATAAGTCATAACAATGCTAAAATGGGCAAGCCAACGGGAATGAAGTCTTATAGACGCATTTCCACAGCTATATTTCTCATCATTCTCTTAGGGTATTTCCCGCGTTTCCACGCTCGCCAAGCGTATACTCTAAAGGAGCCTGGTGTCCGCTTTTAGCACCTAATCCCAAGACGTAGCTACCCACTGTCATCCGTGGTATGTTTTTATTTTAGCTTAAATTGCACATATTTTCCATAGCCGCTGCCACTCGCGCCTTGCTCCACCCGCCCCCCACACCGCACCGCGCGAAATTAATTGTCGTGCTACGCTCATGTCCCGCGCAGCTGAAAAATCATCCCATTGCTCCGCGGATTTATCGCATACGCAGCCTAATTACATCCACGGTCTTGACGGGGATTAATAAAAAAATCGTGACTTGATATTTTTACTTGAGAATGCTTGAGGGTGAAAGGATGAAATAGATGAAGTTTTTTTATAAAAACATAGTAGCATTACTTAAATGGGGCAGACGAGAAATTGTTTTAAATTGTTTAAATACCATGCCATATAAATAATGTTTATAAATTGTGTTTGCCAGTTGCTTTTCTCGGTTTATCGTTATAAATATCTTACGTAGGTGCCTAGTGCATTTGGTTTTCATGCAAAATTTTATCTACTGATCGTTTTTTAGGGTCTTTGAATTTAATATTTCTATAAATACCTCATTTCAATGTGCAAACACCATTACATTATACTTAAATTAAACATAAACACCAATTGTTGACGTCAAGATTGAGATGTCGGTCGAATTACGACCTTAGCCACGGTCAACCCCAATAATTTTTTCATTGTGCCTGAATCCAGCATCAAAAGTTGCTTCTAAGATCACATCTTAATTCACGTAACTCCTGTGCAAAAATCATACTTTTCAGTGTGCAACCTGCAATTATAATGTCTGTTATTGCATTGCAGCCATACTCCTGTCTCGTGAAGCACTTTATATTCCCCCCACACCAGTCAGGAACACATAACATAATCATAGAACCGAAACGCGCGAACTTCGCAAAGGGTCCGCCATAAAGAAGATTAAAACTATAGCGGGAGCCATTATCATCGGAACGGGCTGTTGAATTTAGAAGGCCAGTATATCAGGGCAATTAAGGCCGCTCCACACATGACCAGAAAGTTCAGCACTTCATTACACCACCATTCCTAACCCAATTTTCGTGAACGCTCATAATTCTTCGCGGCCATTTTGAATACACCTAGACCTTTGATTGCGTAGTTATATAAAACAGTTGAACCGTTTCGCGTCGCGAGCCGGCGCTCGGAATGGTTTTCGATGCTCTAACCCTTCCAGTATTAAAAGGATGAAAGTTTTTTTTTATGCTTTGACTGCCGTTTGCTATGATAATTCGTCTAATTGGATGAGAGCTGGTGGAGTGCTGGCGTGTGCGTGCATTTTGTACTTTAAATTTTAATCAATACATAGCTTTGCAATTTTGTAGCGTTATCTACTTTTTAAGTACTATAGGTACTTAAAAAGTAGATAAGTATTAACTGTTAAAAGAAATACCATTTTTTGTGGGTTTCTACACTGTTTTCAGGTTTATTCTAAAATTTACTTTGTTAATGACAATAGGTAATTAGATTTTTTTTTTCAAATGCAGAATTATGAAATTGTGTATAATGCCTACTGTGAAATTAAAGCTGACTTTTATAAAAAGATTACTACTAGTCGTTGGAAATATTATCGACCGCAACAGCACCTTACCTAGTGGTAAGCTCTAAATGCGTGTAGGTTATTTCAAAAAGTGCAAAAAGCCTTTTATAAAACCCCACACGCAACGAGCAATCAACAGATCAACAGACAAAGTTCACGATTCTTCTAATCAGAGGAAAAAATAAACAGAGGGCTTTAATTGTAAATTGAATTAAAATGGACTGAAATCAACTTTGGCACACGAATAGAATTTCGGTGTTACGGTTGCTAATGACCCGCCGAGGGCCGCGCGGGGCGCGGGCCGCGGGGAGCCCACAGCTTTTTTGATTAACACAAAAATGTTGCTTCGTAATTAATGATGTATTTTTTTATTTGACACGGATTTGTGTGAAGATTGTGGCATTTTAGGGTAAACAAACATTGGCTTCTATATTATTTGATACGAAAAAGGTGTGGACTGAGAATTCTAATACGGTACGTTATACGCTACGATGAAATTAAGTTTATTTTAAGCCAAAAAGAAGATTCAGTTACTGCAAACTTTGTTAAGGACATAACGAGATTCAATAATTTCCACTTTGTAACCATCAATTGGCTGATTAATTAACAAGTTAATTATGTACAGTTAATTGTCACTCTTTAGTACCACCCAGGAGACACGTGCAGGGTTGTGGTAGGTAGCTCCTGCGGACGCGAGAGACAGTTGTCCCCCCTTTGTCAAGTGAGTGGGCAACTCGACTGTTAGAAGTTCTTAAGCCGCCCGAAGGCCTCTAACTCGGCTTAACGACTACTGTCATAGACAGCAGCCGGGATCAACTGCATAACTTGCCTTCCAAAGCACGGAAGCGCTCATTTACATTAATCACTCAAACATCAGGCGGTCACCCATCCAAAGACTGACCGCTGCCATCTTTGCTTAACCTGCGTTATCGTTTCCGACTCGCAGGCGCCGCTGGGCTATGAGCGCTTCAAAAATACATATATATCTTTATCGGATCGATTAGTTCTGACCTCGATCCGATCGCGTATTGCGTAGCGATTCTTGGCAGTGAATGTGTTCATAGGATAATTATAAAAATATTCTTAAATGCTGTCTAAAATAAAACCTACCCAAACGTAAAGTTACATTAAACATGAACTATGTTAGACAACAATTATATGTAATATACTACACTTAAATGCATACTTACATCAGAAAATTCAAACGATAAAATTAAATGTAATTTTGCTTAACCATGCAAACGTGACATAGCAATAAAAAAATACTTGTATTGTTAAACTGACACGGTTTTCTGGCTCGCCACTTTACATTACCTTCTAGAATTACTCAGAAAAACCTAATATTGTCGTAGCATTTATGAAACATAACGCCTGGGCCCATTTCAGCCCAGCTATTTCAGGGTGTCCCAAATGAAAATCTTGCGAGCTCCTCAATTATTCAGTGCCGCTATTATTCTTGCTACACATTGCGCTAGCTTCAGCAGTTTAAAAAATACAAAAGCAGTTTAAAATTCGCCGTCATTACCATAAATGATAACTTACGAGCGTTCAGAAATTAAAGCTGAATTCGCAAATACACGAACATTATCCCTCCTCCCATTACCAAGCGTTTCACTCCAGGATACATTACAGCTTTATGAATAAATTTCGCATAAAACTCGGCATTGCACCTTTATGCGGGAAAGTGACGACTTTATGCTCCCGCTCCTAAGCACGACAGAGACAAATGAGTGAGACGTCGAGTAATCCGAAAATTTCATTAAGAAGTCCGTGGATTCGATATCTTGAATTTTCGGCCGTTCTTATTAAGATGAAGAGAGAAATATCTTCCATTCCGCGGGATGGTTTTAATATAGTGCTCTCTGCAATTATGAGATGTTGGGGGCGGCGGTTGATTAGGCCGTTTTGGCCGATTACGTGGGCCACCGTTGGGTACGCTGATAAAAAGGAATAAAACGATCATTTTATATTTCGTAGGCAGGGTTATTAGAAAGCACTTCAATCGAATACGGTTTGAAGTATACAAGTACTTGCCTATGCTGCTTCAAGAAGTAATAACTGTATTTCTTTCGCTGTAATACCTTTAGATGTCTTTAAAGTATTTGTACTTAGACAAGAACGAAGGCCTCACTCCACTCAACTCCATAATATTTACAAAGGTCTTTAAGTTCCTAGAAATCTATCGATAAAACATCTCAGGCCTTAAGACGTCGCACGTGTTGTATTTCCGATGAATCAAATTGGCATATAATAAACCAACATTTCTGTATTGGTTTTGGGACCAGTTTATATTTAAATTAAAATTCGATTTAAATAGGCGTGTATTTTCATTTTATAAAGTAAAAGCACGCAAACAAACCCGCTTTAACCCTTCCGTCACCTTTCAAATCTAACGACCCCGCAAACGCCTCAAAAGACAAAGTTTTCCAAAGCATTACGTCAAGGCCTGGGCCATTATAGTATCACGGTGCGGTGAGCTCGCGGCGGGCTGCGCGAATCCTCAGTCGCTGAAAGAATCCGTAGCCAGTCTCGTATGAATGTATAATGATCTTGCTTTATAGGGGCGAGAAATAACGGGAGCAGATTCGAAAGTGACGAACAAATTAGTATTTATTGAGGTTTCTATCTTTATAGCAATAGTGGCAATTAAGCAAACAGCTTACGGGAAAGCCGATGCTGGAGCATATGGACGCTTGACTCCAGAAGACACAATGGCGCTTCGCCGAGCCTTTATTGATTTGCAGTTTCGCTGTACGTCTAGCACAACTCGCCGACAAGTCGCTTCGCGCGCGACTGAGCGTACCCTGGCTCACTTGCACCGTGCAAATTGGAAAGAGGAGGGTAGATCTTTCTCGACTCGTGTATCGGCGCGGCGTCAGTTGTGCTAGCCCCCCTGTGCTGACAGCGAGATACAAATATAGCGCATCATCAGGAGCTTTGGCGATCTTAATTACCCCCAGGAACACACGTAGGTGTTGCTGAAGGATAATCACGTAACGTTTCGAACGCGCGTTTGCACAATTTAACTGTATTTTTTTCCATATATAAAGTGACATTTAGATCTACCTGATGCGCGTACAATGCGTTACGTGATCGTACCAACACGACACACCTACGTGGTGGTTGATAAGATCGCCAGGTAACTAGTGGTGTTATCGTGAGTGTGGTCTTATAAATTGGGCCTGAGTGCCCACTCGAGTCTCGCATTCATGTTAAACATGTTCAAAACACTGTTTGCCCCGCCGCACGCTCCGCTTCGAGCCGGCACTCGGGCCGTACACTAACTGTTGCGGTTTGCGGTTGTTGTATTTTGAATACAGACTACTTATTGATCTCACTTTGCCTTGTGTTCACCACACAGAGATTTAAAGTCACAGGCAGAATGACGCCTGATTAGGCTAACACATTTAAAACCTACCTTGATTATACAGAGCAAAAAAGCTAGTCTATATATGTTTGTTTTGCTGTTTTTGTATTTTTGGACACTACGTCTGTAGTAGTAAATTGTTTATATTATTTATTTATTACTAGCGAACCGCTCCGGCTTCGCACGGGCAGGCCTTTAAAACGTTATAAAATGAACCGGAATTATAACGGTATATTCCGTTAGTGTTCGAAAATTACGTTATAACAAAACCAATATTCTCCATAACGATATAAATACCGTAACAGAATGAATAACAGAACGATATATAATAACGTTATAATATCGTTTTAAAATGCGAGCCGCGCGCTACGGCTGCGCCGTTGCCGCTCTGTGCCAATGCCAACATGCCACCACGTGGGCCGTAGCGCGACGTGCGACGTTGCCGTTACGTTGTTCTAGCTTCTAAATCTTATTAATGCTTGTTTACCTCGATCATTTGCAAATTGGTTGTGAATTGTGAATATTTGGTTGGTTGCGACGATAAATGGCGGAATAAAAATGGGAAACGCAACGCTGTCCACAGATTCGTGGACTTGGTCATAAATAAAAAGAAAGAGTGCCAATCTTAATAGCCCCTAGGTATACACTATTAAAATATGTAAGAGGGTCAATATTTTTCTATGTAATATTTGTATGTATAATTGTTTGTCTCGGCACTAAATCGCAGACTCCCAGTATTAGGACCTATTCCAAACAAGCCCTACGACCGACGGTGTTGCCGTGAGCAAAAAATTATGCATAGGTATGTTTGTATGTGCTTTTGTTCATTAATCGTAATAAAATTAAAATATACTTTTAGTTTCCGATATTTTATTTTATTTTTGATTTAGAGCCATTCCGAAAACGACAAGTTAAATAAAATCTGATTATGAAACCAAAGAATGTGTGAATTTTCGATTTCGGTCCTTCGCCATAATCTGTCTAGATAGGCTCGCGATAGATAGGGGAGACCAAGGACGGTTGGTACACATAAATATGTATCGATCCTCCTTTTCTTACGATTCATCCTCCTTTTCTAATTAATCCTTAGTCACTAAATATTTATATAAATAACTAGCTCTTGCCAGCGACTTCGTTCGCGTGGAACTTGTTATGGTCTTAGAAAAAATATTGCTATTAAATTATGTTCGGTGCAAGCTATTTATCGCTGTCCCAAACACACTTCTACCATCTTAAAGATATACAAAAACTATCCTATATCCTTCCAAGGGTCTCAAATTATCTGTACGGGAAATTTCATCTAAATCCGTTCAGGGATTAGACCTACGTAAAAGGTAACAGTGCGATGAGTTCGTTAGTTTAAATTGATAAATCTAAATTGAAAACTTCGTTTTTACAAACATAAATATCATCAACAGACGTTTTCATACAGTATTAAAGAAAAATATATTTTTATATGTCTACTAAGCTACATTAGGTACTGTTATAATAATAAGTACCCAATGTTGATTAAATCTATTCGATTCTGGGAGCATCGCAGTTCTAACCTAACCTATCCTACATTTCTGGTAACTGTTCAAATCTGTAAGTCTTACTTTAAAAAAGGTCTTGCTCTCTATACAACCTTCAAACCTTTTAACTCTCTTAGGGGATGAATAAAAAAACGCTGAAATCGTTTTCTAATCATAAAAGAAACGGTCCATGACCTAAGTAATATCTATTATTTTAAAAATATCTTGCTCTTCGTATAAACTTTGAACCCCCTAGAAACCCTCTTGGGGGATGAATTTCAAAAACATTGAAATGTATTTTTTAGTTTTAAACAAACCGTCTAAAATCGTAGTTACACTAATGTTTTACTTTAAAATTTTCTTGACCCTATACGGCCTTCGAATCCCCTTTAAACACTCTTAGGTGATGAATAAAAAAATCTACTAATCTGCTCTCTCTATTTAAAGACCAAAAACAAAATCTTACTTAAAAAATTACTTTTCCCTCCATATAAACTTTGAAGCCCCATTAACGCCTATAGGGGATGAATTAAAAAAAAACTCTGAAATCAGTTTTGTTGTCTTTTAACATACAGACTAAGACTGACATTAGAAATATCTTACTATATTTTCTTGCTCTCCATATAAACCTTGAATACCGTTTTAACACTTTTAACCCCCTTGGGGGTGGTATTTTTCCAAGACGATGAAAGGATTTTTTTTTCTAATAAGTAATCGTACCACAAAGTTGCCCATCTCTAGCTCAAAAAAAATGTTTCTCATCCTAATCTTGCATAAGTATCTTTTTAACCCCCTTAGGGATGGAATTTTCTAACACGTTAAAAGTACTAACTGTTTTTCTATTCTAATAAGTAATCTTTCTACAACGTTTCAAATCTCAAGCTCAAAAAAAGTGTTTCTCATACAAACCTTTCATCCCTATTTAACCCCCTTAGGGGTGGAATTTTCTAAAACGCTGACAGTCGTTTTTTGTATTGTATTTAGTAATCTTTCTACAAAGTTTGAAGTTTCTAGCTCAAAAAATAAAGTTCCCTCCATACAAACTTTGCACCTCTATTTAACCGCCTTAGGGATGAAATTTTCTAAAACACAGAAAGTACTTTTTTTCTATTCTAATAAGTAATCTTTCTACAAAGTTTCAAGTCTCTAGTTCAAAAAATAATGTTTCCCCCATACAAACATTGCACCCCTGTCCCCTACTTAACCCCCTTAGGAGTGGAATTTTCTAAAACGCTGCAAGTACTTTTTATGCATCTTAATAAGTAATCTTCCTACAAAGTTTCAAGTCAATAGTAAAAAAAAAAAAGATTCCCTCATACAAACTTTGCACCCCTATTTAACCCCCTTAGGGATGGGATTTCCAAAAATTCCATCTTGTCCCTTCTTTTTAGTCCCAGTAGTTTCGGCTGTGCGCTGATGAATTAGTCAGAAACATTTGATGCAGGCATTTAAATTATAAATAATTTACCATGTTATAACAATGCCATTAATATCTGGGGGCACAGCAGTGCCCCCGCCAAGTCGAGCCCGAAGCAAACACTGCCGTACCATCCTTTACTGGAACCATTTCGCCACATTTTCAGGCTCCTATTTCAGATCCTCTGGATAAGACCAGAATGCAGAAATTTTCGTCATCCAGTAAGCTATAATCACATACTTAAAATCCAAAATTTCAAGTCTGTAGGTCATTTAGTTCCGAAGTTAAGCGAAAGCAAAGTTTCGCATTTATGACACTCACTCACTCATGATCATCAAAATAGAACTAGTACTTCCCATAAACTCAGAGAGCTGAAATTTGGTACAGTTAGGGTTTAATGGCCACATAAAGGGAAAACTATAAAAAATTGCTATTTCAACCCAGTTTTCTAGATACACCAACTGTATACATTACTGTGTAATCCTATACAAATATATAGGATTACAAAGTTACATTTGCAGTGAATGGGAAAATTCAAAAGCAAGAATGGGCCTGCATTCATAGTTTGTATGTATGGATATCACATTACCCTACAAAAAGAAGTGAGATTCCATAAAAAACACTCCATTTAAAAAAGAGGCCACGTCTCGAAACTCTTCCACCGTAAAAAGTTGTGAGATATTTCGTAGAGCCAAGTTTCAGGCATTCTTATTAATCTTTATTTGCTTGCTAAATAAAATTTTGTGACTTGGCAATCACACAATACTACATAATTTTAGGTAAGTATGCAAAAATCTATAAATACAGTTAAGTTGTGTGATTGCCACGTTGCAGAATTTTATTTAGCAAGCAAAAACATTCCATGTAAAAAAGAGGCCAAGTCTCTAAACTCTTCCACCGTAAAAAGTTGTGAGATATTTCGTAGAGCCAAGTCTTAGGCATTCTTTAATCTTTATTTGCTTGCTAAATAAAATTCTGTAACTTGGCAATCACACAACTTTCCTGCATGAATGGATTTTTGCATATCTAAAGCTTTGTAGTATTGTGTGATTGCCAAGTCACAAAATTTTATTTAGCAAGCAAATAAAGATAAAAGAATGCCTGAGACTTGGCTCTACGAAATATCTCACAACTTTTTACGGTGGAAGAGTTTCGAGACTTGGCCTCTTTATTACATGGCATGTTTTTTATGGGATGATGCATTTCCGATTAATGAGGCACAGAGTAGCTAAAGACAATCTGATTTGAAAATTATTAGTCAGGATATTCGTATCAGGCTACAACCTGCGCCGACAAGCCGAGCAAATCGAAAAATTCTGTATTTTACTATGACGTCGTGCACTCTAACAAACAACCTACGTTACGTAATCACATCGCTTACATTGCACGAGTAGGCTATACTGAATGCGAGAAAGGGGTAGCCTATAACGTTATAACATTATTATATCGGTTAAAAAAGTATCGGTTTTATATTAATGGTTTAGATTTATAACGTTATAATGGATATCGCTATACAGCGCGTCAAATATCGTTTTTGAG
This sequence comes from Epinotia ramella, assembly GCA_947578815.1. Classification (NCBI taxonomy): domain Eukaryota; kingdom Metazoa; phylum Arthropoda; class Insecta; order Lepidoptera; family Tortricidae; genus Epinotia; species Epinotia ramella. Next base: position 27,989,449 of record OX388204.1, on the reverse strand, counting down.
TATAGCGGTTTTAGGAATAATAACGTTATAAATGATAGCGCTATACGAAAATAGCGCTATTTAAAGGCCTGCGCACGGGTACTATATTATACCACAGATTAAAGAATACAAGTACAGATACCAAATCTCATAGCAAAAGCGTACCGTCCGAATGTAAGCAATTTTGTATACAATTTTAGTCCCGTAGCTACACCAGTAGAAGCAGTATCCGAGCTATCACGGCTATGACGCTGTCAGCCTACCTAATAGTTTTAGTAATACATTGAGATATCACCAGATGGCATTGACTTCCCGGGCAACAAATAGAGTATTTTTGATTTTTTTGATATAAAAGTAGCATTTTTTAAACAATATTACACATCACATAAAAATATACATAACCATACGCTTGGAGCCTATGGTTCCATAGAACTTTCGCGACCCGTGATGGCGCCATCTAGTGACACTACCCAATAATACGTAAAAAACTTGAAAGCTCACACGTATAGTACGAGTTACATGGATTTAGTACGAATTTTATTGCATTTACTAAACTTATAAAATACATACCTTTATTTTATGTACGGAAGGATGTTTGTGATTGTGATATCATAAAGGTAGGGTCATTTCGCCGGTTAGCGACCACCTAATTTCATGTGCCGGTGGGCGACCACTTAAGCTGAGTTGGTGAACTGAAAGGATATATTCTCGGTTTTTTAGTAGATTTATATTTTAAAACAACAAAAAAATGCATGTACAAGTAATTGTCTCAATAGGGTGTGTAGAATTGATGTTATCTTCAATAGAAAAAACCTACTCCTTCAGGTGGTCGCTAACCGAAGGTGGTCGCGTAACCACCGAAATGACCCTACGTTGAATTTATTAAGGTGTAAAAATCATTCTATCTTCACGATTACGGTTCAAATGTTTCGCTCGGTACCTGTGTCGCCATCCATGAGTTATTTTTAGTACTAATTATACGTTGTTCGAGTTGGGAGGCCATGATTATACTTAAAAATCTTCCTCTTGAATCACTCTATCTATTAAAAAAAACCGCATCAAAATCCGTTGCGTAGTTTTAAAGATCTAAGCATTCATAAGGACAGACAGCGGGAAGAGACTTTGTTTTATGCTATGTAGTGATGACCCTGTGGTGTCCCACTGCCTGGCAAAGGCCTCGCCCCTCTTTTTCCAACCCTCCTAACTCCCAGTCTGTGATTATATTAATAAAAGCAAAACATAGAGACCCAGAGTAACTTTACTGATAGTTAATGTTCGTATCGTGGATCGGGCAACCCGGTTGGCATCCTCTTTTACCTAAAAAGTAAATACCTACCTAACGATTCTAACTGAAGTATCCGTTTAGGTACATAAAAAGTAAACAGCGATTTAAACAGAAGCATCAAAAAGCCTTTTATTCGTGAAACCGCCCCAACACTAGCGAACCGCGTCCAAAGTGGGTTGATGCATCTTTCAGAGCCATGAGAAGCATTTTTCAGCCAACTTAGCCGCGGCGGCGCCGACGTAACTGTTATGCATTGCGTTGTCGCTGCCTTGAGCAACCGGTATTGTGCTTTGCTCACTGCCGTTTAAGACAAATGAATAATATTTAATTGTTTCAATAATAATAGTCACTTTACTACTAACTTATTGAAGCGATTTGCTTACAGCCGTTGCTTTTATTTCATTGTTTCTTTATTTTGAAATACTGACGATAAAAATTCTGTGTCATTTTGGCGTTTCCATAACCGTATTGTCTATACAAATTGTAGCTCTAAATCTAACTTTAGATTGAATATGGAGAACGGCTGTTAATCCATCCATACTAATATTATAAATGCGAAAGTGTGTCTGTCTGTCTGTCTGTCTGTCTGTCTGTCTGTCTGTTACCTCTTCACGCTTAAACCGCTGAACCGATTTGGATGAAATTTGGTATGGAGATAGTTTGAATCCCGGGGAAGGACATAGGATAGTTTTCATCCTGGAAATCACCCCCTAAAGTAATGAAATGGGGGGTTGAAGTTTGTATGGAGCTGCGATATAAACGATTTCCACGCGGACGGAGTCGCGGGCAGAAGCTAGTATAAAATAAAGTAATATGCAATACCCTCTAGTCGCCCAGCATGCAAAAACAAGCAGTAAAATTGGAGTTTATTTTAAGTGGAATGTATTTATTAACAACTGACAAGGCCTTTTAAAAGGCCTCAGGGCGGCTAGAGGATATTTCCTATCTACAATTCTAAACTACTTTCTCTTCATAGCCGTGCGTATCTCATAGATTACTAGCTTCCGCCCGCGACTTCGTCTGCGTGGACGCGGGATCAAAAGTATCCTGTATTTTAATCCAAGCTATAAACCATCTTCGTGCTAATTTCTTCCAAATGGGTTGAACCCTTTAAGCGTGATTGAGCCACACACATCCAAACCTACAAACTTTCGCATTTATAATATTAGTAGGATACGGAGCATGTTTAATTATTCCAAATTACGCAGTGTATAATTATGAAACTACCCACATTATAAAACGAAAAGCGGAATCGTGGCATGTCAAAAATTGTCGAAGGGGGGTTGCGACGTGACAGGATTAATTTATGCCGCCCGTAAACCTGACATAATTACCGTTAGCGCGACCTTGCCGACTGATGGAACTGATAACGCTAACTAACTGGGTGCCCTTGTTTGTCGACGGAAGGCTTTAGATAATGTTTGGGTAGTTATTTGTCACCTACGCATTGATTTACATCTAGTCAAGTTTTTTGATTGATTGTATCTGGAGCTCAATTCAAAACGTCCTAATTATTGTACACGATTTGTATTGTTCTTAACATTCCTGGGTCGAAACATTTAGTATGAATTAGTGGTCAGTCTTTCCAGTAGACACAGCCAAAGTTTTAAGGCCTTTAACCCTTAAATGGGTAATGCCAAGATATTTGCCGTCGTAGATAAAACAAAAACAATTGTATTCCGTCCGATTTAAGGTTGAAATTTGAATTTATTGATAAAGTTGTCAAATACACAAAGGGTTAAAGCCCAATTTTGGTGCTCGATCGAAATAATCGAATTTAAACTTTCGTGAGGCATGTTGAAATAATGCTAATAACACGGTTCAACTCACGTATGACAGATTCAAGCGACACCGCCGCGAAAACCCTCATCCTGAAAAAGAACTCTTAAAGAGTTCGAAACATGTCGCCCGTAGTGACATTTAATACGTGAGTTGAACCGTGTAATATATAACCGTGTATCCATTAGCATTGGATCTAAATAGGTATGCAAAATGCCTTTGTAACTTGTCACTTTTCTAATAGGAACATAATTTATATGTGGATATTATATTGTCTACGAGAACGACGCGTAGTTTTGTGTTCGTTTTGCGAACACGGTCGGGCTCTGTCCAAAAAAACCTATAGTCGTTGATTAAATACTCCATTCCTTGTAGCATGTTTTGGTGAGGTAGGGCACAGCGAAATGTCATCCCGCTCGAATGTGGAGCAGCCCAACTGGGGAAGTACCTCCGCCTTGCAGAAGCCATAATAACACTTCTATCATGAGACGGCCGCGACATTACTCTCGATTTTTCTCGCACTATACCTCTTGTTCCAAGTGTTCTAATAAGAGAGAGACGGATAGTGCGAGAAATACTTGCTCTGTAGTAGTGTTATGTTCCTGGAGGTGAGCAAGGTCGCCAGAGCTCCCGAGGATGCGTTGTGTTGAGAGCGAGGGAGTTTGTTCCTTCAGCTGTCAACACGGCGCATCCTCAAACATATCAAGGGTCGGCAACGCCCATGTTACTCCTTTGGAGTTGCATGCGTCTATAGGCTGCGGTGTCCGCTTACCATCAGGCGGGCCGTACGCTTGTTTGCCACCGTCGTTAAATCAAATTAAAAAAGACATGATCGCGTTTATGGTCGAGCGTTGGTTCCTCTCGCACAATAACGACGAAAACATGGTCATGCTAGCTAATCTGGTCGCCATTATAAGAGTGATTTGGCAATCCTTATAAGTTTATTTCAAAGTCGCACTCTAGTCTCACGCGCGCCGACTTGACGTGTCAACACGAGCGCGGAAGCATATTGAATTCAAAGTCGAACCAGCACGTCTATCATGCGATGGCCGCGACATACTCTCGATTTTTCTCGCACTATATCTCTTGTTCTAGGTGTTCTAATAAAAAAGAGACGGATAGTGCGAGAAAAATCGAGTAAGCTCACGCGCCGTCGCATGATAGCCGTGCAGGGCCGGCTCACTCCGTGATTTCGTCGCGCCGCTACAAGTAAGTACACACCGGCATACCGGGCCAGGCCGGTATGTTAGCGCTGCTACGGCACGCACGCGTTCTATCGCAGCGCGTTCCATACGATAGAAAGGGATGGCCATATTTAGGCTCGTTAGAGAACCTTCTGTACGTAGTAATATTACTTATACCCTCTTTGTAGTGCCTGTATGCCTATGTTGGACAAATAATAGTAGTTTATGCAACTGATACATAATCAGAGGCCTTAAAATAAGAGTGGGGTTTTATGAAACGAGCGTCAGCGAGTTTCATAATAGGATCACACGAGTGTTTTAAGGCCAAATTATGTACAGTTTCATACACTACTTTATCTACACACATATCATAAGTACTCTAAGGTGGGTTCAGAAGCCGTAGGGAAATGACCTGCATTGGTACTATAGTGCTACCTGTAAAATATCTTTGTTGCAATCGTGGCTGCATTTACGATATCCGGCGGAGTGTGCATATCGTTCTCGGAGTCACTACTACTCATATTTTCAACTAAAATGTGAGTTACAAACAACTTTTCACAATTCTACTTTCGTAACAACAAAGAAATGACAACAGTAATGGCGGCAATTCGATCCTACGTCAAGACGAATGTTTTTTTAAATCATAGACAAACGAATGAAGTCCCTATTCTCATGTCACTCGACATCAAATATCGTGCGGTTTATATTAAAAAAACATACTGAATTGACGTTTCGCATCGATAACTGTTTTAATATCTATGAATACCTACTAGAATAGAAACCCATATGAGTTTTGACAGCTGTTCCAAATTTAAACTCATACCTTACAAAAATCTGTACTGTAATAACTTTACAGTACAGATTTTACCTACTACCACAGACAAGAAAGCTCTCATAGTAAAATTGGTTGTCATAATGCTGGTAATTTCCTACGGTTTCTGAACGCATTTAAGAGCACTAATGATATGTGCGTAGATAAAGATTTTATGATTATGATTATTCTGTTGTGGAACGGAAATGTATTCCTCGCATAGATCCTTATTTCATTGTTCGTATATTGGTATTATACATGAATAAGTATTTTATTTAGAATGATGATGTGTTCCAAGGCACATAGCTAATTGATTTAGATTGCATATCTATTATATGTACCTATTTATCTAAGCTATAATAAACGATGTCACGCATAGTTCAAGCTTGTGTAAGTACGTACTTTTATAGAGCCAGAACGGCTAGCACGCGACGGCGCGCGATCTCTCTCGATTTTTCTCGCACTATCCGTCTCTCTCTTATTAGAACACTTAGAACAAGAGGTATAGTGCGATAAAAATCGAGAGTATAGTCGCGGCCGTCCCATGCTAGACGTGCTGAGCTTCTTGGAAATACGTTCAATTTTGATTAATCTACGCGAAAACGATTTCGGAGCGCTTTATTTTTTGAGAGTGACAAGGTGACTTCTTCGTAAATTATAATATGAGGAGTTTTATGAGTTTTCTAAATATGACATCTAAAAGACGTTATACTTTTTATATCAGTTCAAATGTGTAGGCTGAGAATGATTTCTCGCCACTTTTATTTGGAAATTGCTTGTAGAAAGTGCTCAACAGTCAGCTCTAAATTGGTTTACTTACGTACAAATTTGAGACTTAGTTCCCTAGCTACTAATTTCGTAATACATATTTATTTACACGATGTAACCGTCTTATTTGCTCTTGAGTAGGTATATACACATTTATAGGTATACTAACAGGCTGCCCGCGCGGAACCGCTCGCGTTTTAATTCAAAACACTTTTTAGCCAAAGTCTTCACAACTCTATCGGTAACTTATTATAGAAGTTGATTGCTCGGCAACAGGCCGAGAGCCTGACCGGTTTAAGTTTAGCCTGGGTACTCCGAGGCCTCCTGAGGTCCCTCCTTCCGGTGGCCAGACGCTTTTTTCTTTCACCGGGTGTTTCTATGCCTGTGAGGCGCTTAATTCAGTTAGTACTACAAGAATGTATCTATAGGCAGGGAATGTCCGTTAATCGAAATCCTCCAAGAAATAAATCCTACAAGATACAGGTTATGATATTCTAGCCATGAATCTAATAGCTCTTTTTGGGCAGCAAAATCAGACTGTATGTTATATTTATAACTATCTCCCCAGAATTTTACACGGATTCGTGATTCAACCAACGCAATTTAGCACCTTGCATGATCTATACGAGATCTACCTAACCCCATACAACACAATATTATATTTGTGTAAACAAACACGAGAACAATAAACATTCCATCTATACAAGCAGAATAAGCAGTCCAATAGATATACGCACATAAATACGATACATAAATTGTAGCTACATATAGGTAAGTCATGTTTACATCCGATCGAGTTAGGGCTCTTGAGTAAAACGTCAAAGGCGGCATTTAAATAAAACGACGAACAATAAAAATTGTACTTATGCTGTTATACCCGCCATTGTATCTAAGAAAACGTCTGGGAAGCGAAAATTTCGATTGACTTACCCCCTTTCGGTAGGGTTGCCAGGCAACAGACATTGTTCTTGTACATTACGTTTCTTATCTTGGATTATTGCGTTTTGGTTTATATAATACTAATAATAATAAATCAGTCTATATGCGTCCCACTGCTGGCCCCGTATCATGGTCGGCCGTATCACGCAATAAGTGACAAGATAGATCGTCCGTCTCATTATTATATCAAACGGTGACAGCCAGTGACGGACGCTCTATTTTGTCACTTATCGTGTGATAAGGCCGACCATGATACGGGGTCTGGGCACAAGCCTCCTCGCATAGATGAGAGGAAACGGGCAGTAGCCCCCGCGCTGGCCCAGTGCGGGTTGGGGACTTAACATACACCTTTGAATTTCTTGGCAGATGTATTCAGGTTTCCTCACGATGTTTTTCCTTCACCGAAAATCTAACGGTAAATATCAAATTATATTCCGTACGTAGGTTCCGAAAAACTCATTGGTACGAGCCGGGATTCGAACCCACGACTGCCATTTGACAGCCTTTCTACCTGAACCACTGGGCTACCGTAGCTTCTATCGATATATTGGGTTGTAAATATATCGGCTTAACTTCGATTAGCTGTCTGCGACCGCATACTGTGTTATAAATAACGACATGATATGTAGCTATAGCTGCATAAGTTATATTCCTTTTGTAAATTGGTGAAAAAATTGATGAATTCGGTTAAGGGGCTACCCGAGGTTTTCATCGATTTTTGTCAAGTATTGAATCGTATCTCCTACTTTTGCACTACAGATAGAATTATAAATCAAACGGCTATCGGTTCTTCAATTATTTATCTCCATTTTGGTACACCGGATTTTGAAACAAATGAATACTTAATTTGGTATGATTTTTTTAAACATTGTCTAAAAAAACACTTATTTCGTATCTCTATTGACGTGAAAGATCTGACATATACGAAATCTACGTATTTGGGTTCGTCTGTAACTTCTCTAAAAACTGGTGCAGGGTTTTCATTTTAAACCAATTAACACAACAGTTATGGCCAGAAAACCAGTTTTTTGGCCTATACCTAATTGTTCAACTTTGATGCCAAATATCTCGAAAACAATGAACTTTGAAGTAAATATGGGATACTATATTGCTTAAAGCCGTTGTTGTTAATATAATAAGCTACTAAAAACATTAGAAAACTGAGGGATTCAGATCGAAGGTCATTGGCGTATGGGAGCCCCTTAAGTAGTTTTGGATACCACGTACCACCCCATTCAAGCTTGCTTGCAAAACTTTTTGGCTTGTTTTTTCCAATTATTTTCAAGATTAGACAAGCACGTGTGAGTAAAGAAAAAATTAAAGCTCAACAATTGTATACATAATAAAATAAAAAATATATAATATGGGGACCATCTTACACAAATCGACCTAGTCCCACAGTAAGCTCATTAAGCTTGTGTTATGGGTACTAGACGACGATATATATAATAGATATAAATACTTAAATACATAGAAAACTTCCATGATTCAGAAACAAATATTCATGCTCATCACACAAATACATGGATACAGACATCAGTTATTTCAACTGCCTGCCCGTTAACATATATTATCTAAAATAAATAATATTCTGAGGCGATACGCGACGTTAGATTCTCGATGCTTCGTACCTATATTAGCTTCACATTGCTATCAAAGGCTAGTCAAACTCGCAAACCCGTCCCCTATTTTCGGCAACCCTACCGTACAATCATAAGTGTTTTCTTTGTGGATAGCGTACAGTCAACAGCGGCCTTTAACACGTTTATCCTTTGCCGACCGTACCCGAGAGGCGAATATTTTTGTAACGTAATTTTCCTTGTTTTTATTATATGGCACTATATGCATTACAATCCATCCGGATGTAAATTGACATGTATTTTCTAATAGCTAGAGGGGGGAGTTATGTTGTGTTTTTCTGACGCTATAATAATGTCAACTGGAATTGCAATGCCCTCCGTGGCTTTTCATTTACCAATAGAGCAATATAAGTGAAATTAAATGTCGGCTGCAATAATATTCACAAAACAATTCGCTGAAAATATTCGATAACCACTAACATGTATCTAGACCCCTTTAATGATTTACTAAATTTAACGAAATGTGCAGGCTTTACTTTTTAACTGAACGACTACAGAGTCTAGAAGATTCTTAACCATCTTCTCAAAGTTGGTCGTAAGACTTGTTAATAAATGAATGAATGAAATATTTTATTTCAGCTCTTCGTCGACCCGTATAAATATTAGGGGACAATCTTACACAAATGACCTAGTCCCAAACTAAGCTAATCTTTTACTTTGGGTACTAGACGACGATAAACATACTTATATAGATAAATAAATACTTAAATACATAGAAAACATCCATGACTCAGGAACAAATATTCGTGCTCATCACACAAATAAATGCCCTTACCGGGGTTCGAACCCAGGACCTCTTGCTTCGTAGGCAGGGTCACTACCAACTAAGCTACAGCGGTCGTCAATATAGTGTGATAGATGTGTTAGTTACATTTTAAGTATAATAAAATAAAACATTTAGGGCCTGTTTCACAATCTCCAGTTAAAACATCCGTCAGATAAATGTTGGCTGTCACTTTTCTTTTATATGACGGGAGAAAAGGTTAGCAATAATTTTAACTGGCAGATAACTTTATCTGGCGATTGTGAAACAGGTCCTTACTATCATAAAATATCCAGGATATTACTCGACCTAACACATAACCCGGCTATACTCGCAGTCGTAGGTTTATTAATGCATTCGTAATGCTCCCAATTATTCCACGGTTCCGATAAGAATAGCGCGTATTAAGGTGCGCGCACACTAGCGGCTTAATTTCCTGAATTTATAACAAGAATACAACAATTAACCAAATTAACGGCACTCGAGAGCCATTTACCACCGAACGGCTCGTTGAGCCCACAAATTATTGCCCCCAATGTTCTTATTAATGAATTTTTAATAAATTAATTTATGGTTTAATTATAAACGTTATTAGTAGTCATCGGTGTGTATTCATTAACATATATTATTAAAGTTGTTTAAATTTGGAACCGCTGAGTCGATAGTTGGGTTGATTTAATTTTGAAGTTTAAATTTGTTTGTTGTCAAGTTAGGGTAATTGGTCGAAGTTGGAGCATAAAACTGATGACAGGAACTATTTGCGGCGCCCGGAAGCCTGTCAAATTTAATTAACTGTCAAGTGTTAAAGTTTCTCGTTTTACTTTAAGAGTGTTAACGGTGGCGGCAAACAATTTGTTGCTTTGAATCTGGGAGCATTCGAGAGATCTCGTCTCAGCCGCGCTCTCAACTTAGTATTTGGTTTGTACGATGTTGTTTTATCATTCATTTCGACCTCATTAAGCTAAAAATGAAGTCGTGTTTTTAAGTATTGATGGGATGCACCACAAAGGAAATTTTAGAATAAAGAAGGAATTTGCACTATACGAAACAATGCCTAAGTAAGTTATTTCAACATCTCCATTTACTGACTACCTGTATGAAGTGCAATTTAATTTAAAGTATACATTTAAAGCTAAAACGAAAATATTAACAATAAATCTAAAAAAAAATGCAATTTCATTTTAAGTTGTTTACAATTTTACACCATAGTTCACGCATTTTTATCCAAACAAACAGGATAAAGCTCCATCTTTAAATTTACTGATGGAACGAAAACACGATAGTGTGAGGCGGGTCTTGTAAAAACAGGGTGTCTGCGGCGAGCCTTAAACGATGCAGGGAAAACACGCTCCTTGGAAGTGTTTACACACGTGTGTACGTACCCTAATGCAGTGAGCGGGCCTGTTACCTTTGAGTTTTTAATCGATTTAAGCTGCCGGTAAACTGTTAGTGCTCGGGAAACACTAAACTTGAATTTAAAATCTTGTTCACCAGTTTAATTGAGAAACAATCAGACCGTCGATTCCTTGAAGTTTGAATGAGGCGACCCTGGCAACCCTGGGTTCAAATCCAAGTAATGCTCGATTTAAAATTAAGTTAAATTACTTAACAACTTAATACGTGTAACAAGATCATAAAGGTCAATATTTGTGTGATGAGCACAATTTTTGTTCCCGAGTGTTGGATGGCGTCTTTCTATTTAAATATTTATTGGTATCAATAGATAGATTTAATAAAATATATTGCTGCCATACACACCCATCGTATGCCAAGGTGTCTCCTAATATTTAATTGTTGGTTTACAATTCGGTTAGCGTGGCTTGCGCTTAACAAGTCAATAACGTTTGAGCTCTGCCCTTAAATTTAACTGGGCGGTTAAACATTGACGCCGCTTTTATGACGTCATTCCTGTAATACGTGTAGAGGTGTTTACGCTGTTTACGATTCTTTACGATGTCAAGTGTTAAAATAAAACTGACAAACGTTTGGCCTGCCACGGATTTACGTCCGAATGACAGTTACATGATTACCTACCATATTTGACAGAAGCGGATGCGATCGTGAACACTGCTAGGCACCGCTTTATGTTTACGCGTGTTCGCTTATCCATAAACACGGCCTTATTATAAAGAGTTCAACTCTTTTTTGCGCACGGCTACATGTGTGCGTGTGCTGGTAACTACGCAGGTTTAATGTCGTAACAGTAACAGGGTATAGTCGTCGTTAGAGGTAGTAGATAAAGGATTTAATAGTTAGCGTCTTAGCGTATACCCGAAAGGGACGATGGTAAATTGATGGATAATCTTACACATATCGCCTAGTCCCAAGCTAAGCCCGTACTATGGGTACTAGACGACGATAAATATACTTATATAGATGAATATGTGGGGTCAGGGTGATTGAACTCATGATCGGACATAGTTGTAACGTCTAAGCACGGTAGAAATTAAACTCAAGAAGTCAACTCAATACTAGATTTACTCTTCAAATAATTACAATTAGGTACACATCAGAATTATCAACGTTATGAACGAAACGCGGTACAGTTCCCAAGAGACTAGCGCACTTTGCCACGTTCAGACATAGAATGGTCGACCTCCCCTCCAGGTCCACGCTACCACTCCTAGACTCCGTACAGCGCCACAGATGGCGCTTGCGTTCCGCTGCAGCTTCAGACGAGTCATTAGTACGGACTCAGGAAAACTTCCGTACTCATGACCAGGATGCCACAAATAAATACTATTTCAAGTAAATAAAAACATCCATGACTCAGGAACAAATATTCGTGCTCATCACCCAAACAAGTGCCTTTGACGGGAATCCGCAACAGGCGTCGTCACATACTCCATTCATACTTTTTGACGACCGCTTTAGCTTAGTTGGTAGTGATTCTGCCTGCAAGAGGTCCTGGGTTCGAATCCCGGTAAAGGCATTTAGTGGTGTGATGAGCACGATCTATATAAGAATGTTTCTTGACGTCTAGTACCCATAGTACAAGCTTTGCTTAGTTTGGGACTAAATATGTTGATTTGTGTAAGATTGTCCCCTAATATTATATTTTTGTTATGTATACTCACACAACACATTTTAATACGGTAACAGTTATAAAGTGGTTATTAACAATGTTTTAGATATGATATAAATTATATTTTAGAGTGTTTAAGTAATCACATATAAATATTACTTTACTCTCATCAAATTATATACCTTCGAAATTTACAGAAGAACGATGTTTGTGAAGATAATAATATTCCAAAAAATCATGTTTATATTACGTATCTTCAAACGGCAGTGTAATGAAATTTACTAGTAATATATTATTTAAAACGAGAGACGAGTATTATTATTATTAATAATGAGTCTAGAGTCTCTTTGAGACTCTACACCGTGGGGCGCAATAACCCGACGGGTTCATTCCTTCAATAGTAAGTAAATTGATGTATTCTATAATACTTCTATACTAATATTATAAACAGGATTTGTGAGGGTCCATCATCATCATCATATCAGCCGAAAGACGTCCAATGCTGGACATAGGCCTCCCCCAAAGAGTGCCAAAGTGACCGGTCCTGCGCCACCCGCATCCAGCGGACTCCAGCAACCTTTACCAGGTCATCAGTCCACCTACCCTCGCCGCGCCTTCCGGTACGTGGTTGCCACTCGAGAACCTTTCCGCCCCAACGGCCATCGGTTCTACGTGCTATGTGCCCCGCCCACTGCCACTTAAGTTTAGCGATTCGGAAGGCTATATCCGTTACCTTGGTTCTGCTGCGAGATAGCCTCATTTCTGATGCGATCACGCAGAGAAACTCCCAACATAGCCCTCTCCATAGCCCTTTGGGTGACTTTGAGCCTTCTTATGAGGCCGATAGTAGTAAGCGACCACGTTCCAGTGCCATATGTCATCACTGGCAACACACACTGGTCAAAGACTCTCGTCTTGAGACACTGCGGAATATTTGTGAGGGTGTAGCTTTATAATCTCGGAATTATCCGGTTTCAAAAATTATTTCACCACTATGTACTATCGATAACACAGCTAACTGACCATCCGTGTACTTTATGTGCATTGTAATAAGGTTGTATATAAATACAGGATGGTCAGTTATCTGTGTTGGCGATTGTACGAGTATATACTCGTATATGCTTATGGACCCTTGTTATGGACACAAGCTATGTATTATCCCGCAGCTTCGCTTGGTTTCTATGTAAAACGCGGGAGGAACTGTCCGCTAGTTACTCATAAAAAATGAGTTTTTTATGTTATCCATACGACTACTGACAGACGACTTCATAAGACTTTGTATGAATACTAATTAGTTTCTCAGTATTGTTGCACAATATTATAAAACTTTACTATTTAAAATGCTGAGACATACAAATAGATGTAGAGTTCAACCAGAAAATTAATGTAGACACGATTCTGTTGTGGGCTTCATTATCGAGAACCCTTATACCTCATGTAATGTTGCCCTAATGACCGGCCAAAGGTTGGGTACTGCGAATATTTTCATTCGGGGTACATTGAACCAATAGTTTTAATAGGTTTAGGATTTAGCTCGAAAGAAGCGTTTGTATTGGTTATGTATCAAAAATAATACGAACAGACTAAAAGAAAAGTTTTTATTACCCCGTATGGTGTTGTGAGGATACTACCCCCTTTAATCCCGCGGCGGGCAAAAGAGTCGACGATAGGATTCGAATTGAAGTGTGTTGTGGGCGACGGGCTAGCAACTTATCACTGTAATACTCGTAGCACATTTTCTCTATCTGAATTTTCTGTAAACTAGAATTGCTAGAAGATGCATGGAAAAAAATTACCACAGCTTACCTCCCTTTTTACCCGACTACGTCCGAGTCGGAGAAGGGGTATGTTGTTAGCAGTACTTATATATGATTTAGATATAGATTAGATTTATTTATTTCGGGATAAAAATTACAATATAGATTCGCATATACAATGTCAAAATTATAAGATTCCTTAAATCCGTCAAAAATAAGAAATAAAAATAAAATAATATTCAAAATGTTAATACAGAAAGTGGAAAATAGTATCTCCGATTACGGATTGTCGTCTAACAACTAATTGACACTTACTATTTATTAAACAATATTAAACAATGTCAGTTTACGTACTACGATTTCAAAGTATGTTTGTTACGTGTGTGTTCCACCACGGTAGCGTCTAAGTTGCTGAACCGGTTTCGAAAAATGAGGTGTCAATCTATTTGAAATTATACTCACTTGACATTCGCTACATTTTGTATAAACAAAACTGTTTCTTTTCGCAGTCGGGTTGCAGTTTGTCGAACTGCTTGCTGACAAACTTTCATATTTTGCTGCTAGCCGATTCGACTTCATTCAAAACTGAACGCTATTCGTGAGAGTATAAAGCCGTTATACACTTTTTGCAATAGCATATTCTGCAAATAAATTTGTAATTTTGTCCATGCGTCCTTCACCGTTTTGCTATTGAGCAAATTCGAATAGTTCGAATTTGGACGTTATTCCTAAAGAGATAAAGCTTTGAAAAATATTTGGCAATGGCAAAAACAAATTGGTATTTTGTTGGCCGCCGGCGGCGGGCAAGCCGGGCCGACGCACCAGGCCGACGCACCCAACGCGCCCGCGCCCGTGCGCCTAAATAATTGATAATTGTTTATAAATTTGCGCCAAATTCATTTTTAGGGTGACACCGTAAGATGTCACGTGACCTGATCGAAAAACGGTTACAATGTTATTGAGTTTTCACTTCTGCCGGCACTCCCGGAGTGCAACCCGGTCTTTTTTGATATATTATTGAACAATCTTACACAAAGCGAACTAGTCCCATTGTAAGCTCAATAAAGGCTTGTGTTATGGGTACTAGACGATGATATAGATATAATACTAGTAGATATAATTAAATAAATAGAAAACATCCAAGG
The DNA here is from genome assembly GCA_947578815.1 of Epinotia ramella. Classification (NCBI taxonomy): domain Eukaryota; kingdom Metazoa; phylum Arthropoda; class Insecta; order Lepidoptera; family Tortricidae; genus Epinotia; species Epinotia ramella. The sequence goes on along the minus strand of OX388204.1, from coordinate 27,974,374 downwards.
CTCAGAAACAAATATTACCGGGAATCGACCTTCAGCTTTGTAGGCGGCGTCACTACCCACTAGGCTAACCAGGAATTAATGTATTGCTGTTATTTGGACCTGGAAGTCTTATCTATTCATATTGCTGTTATTACCTTTCTGTGACGGGTTAGACGAACAAAACGCGCCGCAAGCTTTCGCCAAAACGATTTATTTCCGAAAAGCAATTAGGCGCAAAAACGGTTACCCTTCATTACAGGATATTGCTGTCAGAAATCGAAACTCGTCAAAGACTTCGTCATACAACTGTTTGAATGGGAGGTGCATGAACTTGGTTAATTTGGAGTTGGCAACTCAATCAAAGCACCTTGATATTTTGTTAAAGCAGTTCCGTTAAACGCTGATTACTGTTTACAATTTTCAGGGAAATCAGGTTAGATATGTACAATGTTGTGCTGCGAATTTGGCAAAGTAAGTACGGTAGATTTTTACGATTTGGTGTAAATAAATAAATATACGGTGACAATATTACACTTAGATCAATAATGATGGTGTTTTATGGGTACTAGACGAGGATATATTTAATGGATGTAAAACTGAATGCATTAAAGACATCCAATAGTTTGAAACTAAAATAATATATATTTATGCTGAAACCGGTCTCCGTCAGTCATTGGCTGTAGGGATATCCATATTTTTTTTCAGAATTCCTTATTTTTTCGGAAACAAATATCAACGAATAAAATAATAATAAACGTTCGTGTACTCGATTACTCGTATACCAGAAATATACTCGGGCAGGTCGACTCCACCTCGTAACAACAGCAATTATTGGTCAGCAGAGAAATGGGAGTCCCTAGTTTTACCGAAAAACTTTTTATAGATACGTACTATAAATCCTCGTTTGCGATGCTTGTTTTTAAGGCTTTAAACCTTCCTATATATACAATTTCGAATAAGTATTTATAGCCCTTCAGTACCATCACGTCGATAAATTCAGTTGTCGTGGGTACGTTTCCTTTCACAAACATGGCGACGCCGCTCTGGAAGGTTCCATGCATATGCAAATTCAAAATGGCTGTCTCTTTACATTTTTTATGTGTGAAGCGAATTCTATTGAATGTTCCGGAGCGGTGTTCTGAATGCCGATTTATTCATTCATTCATATAGTGCAAGGAGTGGATTACGAAATTCAGGCTTTGATACACGACGGAAGTGAGAAAATTGTGATAGTATTTGAGTCGGCATGCCACAGAAAATTGGGCGCCAATGCACTTTTTCTACAAAATAAAACTCTCTGCTAGTAGTATTTTAATTAAAAAATAATCCATTAACTCACGTCAGTCATACG